>CM027124.1:50796614-51470325 GCA_015476505.1 Urochloa ruziziensis | reverse complement strand
ATTGAGAGAATGCACTGTGATATGAAATTCTGAAGATAGCCGACGACAGGGTTAGCTTGATTCAAGCTACCCCCAACCAGTTTAACCTCTGTCCTAGGATTCCTAGGCTAAAGCAAAAGCATTCAAGTTTACTACAACCTGATACAGATTGTCATTGCCTCAATCTGGAGCAGCTCCGGAGGACGACAGCATGGTGATTGATCAGCGTGGTGGTCATCGATTCGTTCCGGACCACAGGAACATTCTTCCCTAGAATTTCCCTCGAATCCCGGATCAGATCGGACCGGACCGGACCGGCCTGCCGCCGCAAATGGAGACATGAAGGCAGAGAAGGGGGCTGGATGGTGCGAACTGCGAAGCAGGGAGGCGGAGGAGAGGAGGGGGCAGAGCCCGCGTGGAGCACGAGGAAAGCCACGAAGAGATAAATCGCCACCGCAGGCTCCGCCTGTGGCGCCAGCCGTGGGTTCGCCGGCAGGCCCGTGTCGCCGGCGGCGGACGGGAAGGGACGGGGATCGCCACGAAGCTGAGAAGGCACACGGGGGAGTAATTCGTAAAATTAGGGTGCCCGGATACGGATAGGGGGTTTTATATAAATATTCGGATCGCGGTTATTAATCACGATCCGGTTTAGGAGGTTTGTTGTAAATATTCGGATAGGGGGCTTAGTGTAAATATTCGGATCGCGATCCGGTTTAGGGTGTTTTGTGAAAAATGTTAGGGGCCGATATGTAATTGAGTGCTGCGTTGCGCGTCCCCCTTGGCAGCCGGCGGCGGCGGCCTCCGCCGCAGCTGTCCCTGACGCACCGGAGACCCTTTCCCAGAGCGACGGCGGTTTAGGTCTTCACCTGCTTCGGCATTGGACGCCGGCGGTTGGCAGACACCCCCCCCCCCCCCCCCCCCCCCCTCAAGGCCGACCACAGCTCCGCCGCCGCCGTGTTCGCGTTTGCGGAGGGTCTTCCATCCCTCAGCCGTCGGCATCCAAGGAGGTCAGGTTCGCTGCCTGCCGCGCACATCCACTGCTCCTCCAACCTCGATAGCTCGATGGACGATGGAGACGGAGATGCCGAGAGGGAAACACCTGCGCGCCTCGTCGCTTTTGCCGTCACGGCGGCCGGCCTCGCCATCAGCTCACACAAGTATGCTCTCTGGCTGCAAGCAGTGTGTCCTACAACTGAGACGGCAGCAGGTCGCCGGAGCTGGACCGGACGGCCGGTGGTGAGATCACGAGAAGGGCAAAAGGAAGACGCAGAACGCGCCGTGAAACGCCTGTGCTGGCATTGCAATGCACAGCTTCAACAGGCAACTCAGCTGCCGGTGACTCCAGGAGATTCAGGCAGGCAAGCTGTTACAAATACCAACAGAGGGCTCAGAGTATTCAGGCTTACAGAGGATCAATGCATCAGGATCAATTCTACGTGAACAATTAGAAGACAAAAGAAACAAGAACAGCATCATTTGAACAACACTCCAACAGCTCAAAGGAAGCAGCAATTTTGACGTCATACATGATACATATAGCACGACCTTGTGCATCTCTAAACTCACAAACAACAATAATAGTGAAACGACAATGGTGACAACAGTGGGGCATCTTCTCCTCAAACACACACGCACGCAGGGACCAACAGGAAGATTAGTGCCATTCCCTACTCCATCTTCAGAGTAGGCTTGTTTTCGTTGGCAACAAGCTGGGCCAATAATTTTTCTTTGAATTCTTTCTTCTTGGCCAACCGTCTCTTAAATCTCTTCATCAAGCCAGCATCTGACTCCTTCAGATTTTCTTCCCAACTGCCATTGTACAAACCTTGTAGAAGGACATCACTGAGACTCTGCAGATGCTGAATTCCAGTGAAAGAACAGCAGTCCGTGTCCCAATTCCACCAGCAGCCAATCTTCAGAAGCTTAAGGTTAGGGGTTGCTGATTTCTCAAACACAACTGAATTGACATTGTCTAGGCCATCAACTTCCAACAAAGTCAGACCAGCAAAAGTGCCTTTACGGAAATGAAGTTCGTCACCCTTAAACGACCTGTCCAAAAGACGCAGAGTGGTAAGGTTTGTTAGTGTCTCGAGGACTTCTATAGTATCTCGCTGTAAGAGAGTGCTCCGTAGAGTCAACTTGACTAGGCTTGGAAGCTCCTCGATCCATTCAGGTAGCCTGCCTAGATTGCCAAACAGCTTAAGGCTCCGGAGGTCTTCTAGAGGTGGTATGCCATCTGAAAAGCCACTTGACACATCCATATCCAAGCAGCCAACAAGCCCGTCATCGCCCTCGGCGCGCATTGATAAGGACTGCAAATGGCTGTTGGAGATGATGGACTTGAGTCCATTGCAGTTATTCTTGTTGATGCCAGTGATACCTAGTTTCCGCAATTGGGTCAGCTTCTCGATCTCCTTCAGCACGTTGTTCCCTCGTGCAACATTGACAACACCCAGTGTGTGTAGGGCCCTCAGTTTCCCAATCCCTCTTGGAACTTCAACACCATGTGGATCCAAATTTCTTAACCAAACATTGGCCACAAGACTGATAAGTGGTACCAGTATCTTCAAATCCAACTCTTCCATTCCTTCATAGATGGTTTCTTTGCCGAAGGACACTTTGGAAACCATAGAACAGTAGTACCGGAGAGCTTCAGGTGCAATAGTACAGCTTTCGTCCTCATTACATGCTACTATACCAGAACGCAGGTATTTCAGCTTTTGAAGCTTAACAATAGTCGATGGAAGCTTTGTCACCATTGTACCCCTGACATCCAGTGTCTCCAAGTTTAATAAGTTTCCAATTGCATCTGGAAGATGGAAGATTCCTTCTGATCCTCGTAGAGACAGGTACCTGAGATGATAAAGCTTACTGATGGATGTAAGGTCACGATCCCTTAGACCATATGTATCTTCTAAATCCAGCACTCGAAGCAATCTCATCTTTTTAGAAACGAAAAATGGTTTATACTCTCCAGATACCGTTAGCGATCTTATGCAGGATAGATCTACTATACTTTCCAAGGCATTACTCTTCCTCCCCTCTCTACTCCAGCCTTCCATCACAGTGAGATGGCGTGCTCTACTTTTAGCATGCAAATTGGACTGCTCATTTTCATCGAGAACAAGGACAAGATTTTCTTTTGCTGACATTTTCCTGCTGATTGAATGCATGAGATTTTGGAATTCAAAGAAATAAGACTCCCCGCTGGTACCAATTTTACTTGTTGTTCTATACGGCTGAATCATGTTCCTATTGATAAGATCTTGAAATTGTTTGTCTGCTACTTCCTCTGCACTCATGCCATGCTTCTCACTTGAGTAACCCTCGGCAATCCACCGTCTAACCAAACATCTCCGCCTAATCATGTTGTCTTCAGGGAAAACAGACAGATATAAGAAACAAGACTTGAGGTTGGGGGGCAAATTTTTGTAGCCAGATGTGAGTATTCTATTTGTATCCTTTAGTTTCGGATTATTCTCTAACTCTTTACTCAGACGGTCACGGGTCCTCTCCCATTCCTTGATATTAGGCCTCTCTTGCAAGGAACCAGCTACAGTTATGATGACTTGGGGAAGTCCACCGCACTTCGCTACAATCTCTTTTGCTACACCAGATAACTTTTTAACCTGCAAATCAATTTTTACCTGCAAGATATAGTGGAGTAAAACACTTGAAAAATAAATCATTGCTCAAGCATTTTGTACTCTATGGACAAAAACAGCTACATGATATAGTCTCAGTTAGGGTTAAGGATCCAAGGACCAGGATGGAGGCGAATTCACCCTCCAAGCTTGCTGGATCTTTTCCAGACGAGGCTAGGAGCTTCTGAAACAGGGGGCAAGGGGTAGCTAGGAATGTCTTTAGTCTGGTGCTTAATCAGTAAAACTTGTGTATTACGATGGGTTAACTGAGGTTAATTAGCAAGGACCGGTGCTGCAGAACCCTCAGCACTGGCCCTGGCTCCACCTCTGTTCAGAACAGATGGCACACATGCTAATGGTAAGATTGCTGTAGACACCATCGCAGCTCATCCATGCTGGCAGGTGGATCGTATTGAGGAATGTTTGCTTAATCTCAAAGAACTTGGCATTCTCTTTTATGCAAAGAAATCACTAACAGGTACTCCCGTGCTTTCACTATTGTAACATGTATTTTGATTTTGAGAAAAACAATTTTAGTGTTTATAAAAGGTTAGCTAAAATATATAATATATTTGGTATACTAAGTTGTATCAATATATTCATTTTTCAAAGTATTCTTATGATGTTGTTTATTCTGTAGCAATCCGAAATATATTGTAAAATATACTAAAAAATATTTTTTAACAAAATATGCCCCGCAAAGTGGACAGCTGTAGGTGCTAACAAACTAAACAACTAGTGCATGGATATGCAACTAACAGATACAAAAGCAACTAGTTATTGCTTTTATTTTAGCCATATTATAATTTCTTTTAACCCTTGAAGCACCCTAAAAATATCCTATATCTATTCTGTATTTTACATATACTCTATATTTACAATGTATGGTCATTTGACCTAACTACCTTAGACAATTCATAAAAGGCTCACATGATTTATCCCTTTTGGCATGAATTAGCTGTAGCAAATAGCAACCAGCTTATGAGCTTTATTGGAGCAACCGACCTGGAAAAGCCTACTGGTAGCGGAAATGACTCCTGATGCATCAATGCAATAGTATCCAAATGACAAAACCAAAATGGAACTGGTACAACTGTACTTTGTAGGAGTGTGGATAGTACCTTCTTTTCAAAAAGCTTAAGCGCATCTTCATACTTTAGAGGTTTGAGGTTGTGCCTCCTTTGAAATAATTCCGCAAAACTTGGTTCCCTTGTGGTGATTATGACCCGACTCATGTTAATCTGAGGGTCAAGCAAGGCGGGTTCTATGGCATCCAAATCTTTCTTGGATGATACGTCATCAAGAACGATGAGATTCCCCTTGGACCTTTGATCAGGTAAACTCACATTGCCCTTATTTCGGATCCTAAAAGCATCAGTTTTCTTCTTCTTTGGGTCTAGCTTGTGTTTTGCAGTCTTGAGGAACTCATGATAACTGAAAGGATCCCGCATGTTGAACGTAGCGATCCTCTCAAACATGCCACGGAGCTTTTCATTCTGGCATATGCTTTTGATAAGAGCAGTTTTCCCGATGCCATCTACTCCGTACACAAAGATATATTCTTGCCTCTTAGTAGCACCCAGCACGAGGTCGACGACTTTAGTTTCATCTAGTACTCTCCCGACAAGATTGGTGTCCTCTAGAGCAGCTGACAACGACCCTTGAAGTCGAAGATCTACCTGCTTCCTTGTGGCTCCTGAGTTGGGCTGCCCCTCCTCCTTTGGCTCAACGGTGGACTGGGAGCTTTCTCCAGCAACCTTGGAGCTGGATCCGGACTCTTTCTCTGATCCACTTTGTTCCGGGCCCTGCAACATACAGGTAGTTGTTATTGGCCACTGCAGAACAGAGAAGCAAGAAATTTCAGCTGGTAAATGTGAGCGCATTTGAGAGATCTGAAATGCGACTAACCGATTCTAGAAGAATTAGCTACTACTAGTAGAATGAGGGGGGAATATATCCCTAACAAAACATTACTATCTGAATTCAATCGCCTGTTGGCGCAGGCATTCCCTCTCCGCTGTGCTTCCTCCTCACGGATGGAGAGACACCAACCGGCATACCTCCGCTTCACCGGCATCCTCCTCGAGGATGCTGGGATGTGGGAGCGATAGGATTTGTCGCCATTTCTTTCCCCTTTTTTTCGTATTTTTCCCCAAGAAGACCGAGAGAGCACCGGCTGACATGGGCCGTTCAAACCGTCGAGTTGTTTTGTCAAGTAGACAGTGGATCGTCAGAGGCCCATTCTCTGGAATAAAGGGACTTTTTTACTAGAGGACGCGAATGGGGCCAACAATTAGGCCTGATACCCTCCTCGTCCATGCTAATGAATGTGCTCCCCAAAAAAAAGCAAATAGGGGATTCAGTTGAAGACGCAAATGGGCATCTTATGACTTTTTAAATCAGCTGATTAATTACAATACCATACCAATCTAGGTAATTCTAAATTAATTATGTGAAATGACATATATTATAATTCATTTTATCAAGTTTTTGGCTAGACAAATGACTCAAAGTGATTATGATTTTGCATCCCTAGATTTCGTCATTATTCTGATGGCGTGTGAAAATTAATCCAAAAGGACATGGAAACCATTTGGATTTAATTGTCCTACTGTGGTGGTTTGTTGGATTGTTTAATTTGGGGTCATTATTGGATCCATAAGTTTTAGGTCAATAATCCATTAACCAAATAATAATAATAAAAACTTGCAATCCCTAGTTGTGGAGCTTTATGTTTATATTTTGGGGTCCTAATGTATCTACATGAGCCATGCATATTTGAAAGCATTTCGAATCAAGGAATTATTTAGATCAACAATATAATAAAATAAGATCGACATGATATTTGGGGATTTTGGGGATTTTGCAATGGAGGTTTCCTCAACTCTATAGCTTTGCTAAAAGTAAGAACATCTCTGTTCAGAAGTTCCTCTCATTATCAGCCTCTGAAGCTTTTCGGCTGCCGCTCTCCCCATCAGCCAATGAACAATGGACTGAGATGCAGGTTCTAATCCATTCGATTCAAAGAGATGCCTCGCTGCATGATGCTTGGTCTTATATTTGGGGGTCTTCTGATTTCACTAGCAAAAGAGTCTATAAGCAGCTGTCAGGCTCCATGCCAGCCTCTCCTCTTTTCAAGTGGATGTGGAAGTCAAGAGTGCAAAACAAACATAAACAAACATAAATTCTTCTTTTGGCTGCTCCTTCGAGATAGGTTGAATACAGGAAGCTTGTTGAGGAGAAAAAAACATGCATCTTGACAGCTACAATTGTGTTGTCTGTGTTGAGCATGTGGAAGAAAGCTTGATCCACCTTTTCTTTGCTTGCCCTTTTAGTGAAGCCTGCTGGATCTTCGTTGGAGTCCATTGCCTTGGGACATCAATTTGCAACCTCTTGAGATGATCACACAAGCTTGGCAGGATTTTGGTCTACCCATTTTCAGAGAGAGAGAGTTATTATAGCTGTCTGGGCACTTTGGAGACACAGAAATGATATTATTTTTGATTGAGCTTCTATATCCTTTGCTAGATGGAGGAAAAATCTTTTCGGAAGAGCTGAACCTGGTTTTGCTTAGAGTGAAACCAGCTGTGGGTGACATGCTTAAATCTTGGATGAGTAGTCACTTAGTTTTCTTTGTTTTTCTTTTGGACCTTCGGTTCTGTATTTGTACATATGCATTTTTATTAATGAGAAAAATAGGTAGGGGATTCCCCTGCTGTTCGGCCTCAGAAAACATCGACATGATATGTTTGAATTTTACACTTTAATTAATTTTAAAACTCTACTAGCCAAATGTGTTTTCTCGAGGAAGTATGTGACTTACATTTTTCTAAATTCTTGCATAAAATCTTTCGAAACTGTTTAATGCAGCATACGGAATGAATGCAACAACAACAAAACAAAAATAAAAATCAAAGAGACGAACAATAGTAAGATAGGAACTCATACCTTGGTGATGATGAGGTACATGGGAGGCGGCGGGTGACCGTACAACAACTCGTAGTCGCCATCACTGATCTTGGGCTTGGACCCCAGAACTTGGATGGGCTGGTCCGGGCACAACATCGCGATCCCCTGGTGCTGCGCGCGCACTACGATCCGGCTCCCGTTGCGCTTGTCGGGGAGGCGCTTCTTGATCCAGAACCACTCCTCCGCACCAGCCAGATCGTCGAGGACGAACAGGAACTTGTTCTTCTCCACCTGCCGTTCAAATTCAAACCACCGCTCGTCGTCGGTGAATCTCTCATCCTGAGCCGAGGCGGCGCCGCCGTCGAGCTGGCTGAGCAGGTTGTTGATGAACTCGTGCGGCTTGAAAGGATGCGCCACGTGGACCCACGCGCGCCACGTGAAGCCGCTCGCGCGCGTGCTCGCATCGTCGTAGGCCTCCCTCACCTATGGGGAGGCTCACCCTCCCGTGATCGTCTCTTCCCCAGACCGAGATCACCCGGAGCTCGCTCCCGCCGCCGGTGATCAGGTCGGCGAGGCTGCTCGCTTCTGGCGGCCGCCGCGCCGGGGTGCTAGATTGCTCATGATGTCCCACCGTGCCGGAGGCGTCGCCGTCATCATCGTCATCGGTGATGGCACCTGCGAAAATGTCGTGTTCAGTCACCCCTTAAATACCGTCCATATTTCCGTCGGTTTGATCGTGCTTTGAGAGTCGTGCTGGGTGTAGCGTAGAGAGATCTATAGCCGATGTAGGCAAAGACATATGGGGCGGCTGCGGCGGGAGGTGGGCGGAGCAGTCGGCGGACAGCGTTGGACGCCGGCTTTGTTGATTTGGGGTTTGGGAAAGGTCGCCGACCCGACGGAGGTGGCGGTCGGCCGGCGGAGCGCGAGGCGACGAGGGCGCCGCCAGCCAGGCAGTGGGGGCGACGGTTAGGCGGCGGGGTGGGTAATGGGAAGATTAGCGTGACGGTGACGGCGGTGAAGGCGGGGGCAACAGGCCCACGGTCATCGGCGCCGGACCCAAAGGGGTTGACGGACAGCCTGACTGACAAAAACTGGATTGAGGGTGTGGGTGGAGTGGCACGGCGGTAGCGGGATGACATAAGGTTTTAAATCTCCCGCTATAGCCATTTGAGGGCAAGGTACTGCTATTTGGGTACTCATGTACAATTTAGCCGCTATAGCCTCATTTAGCCCGCTATTACCTATTTTTAAATCCAACCGCCTGCTATTTAAAACCGTTTATGACATCAGCGCGAACGTGGACTGAGAAAGAGGGCGTTGATATGATGGCATGCATTGGCACCTGATGACAGATCGCCGGTGGCTGGTGGGCGGGAGCAGGGCCGGCCCTAGGGGTAGGCCACCATGTGCGACGGCCGAGGGCCCAAGCCAGGAGGGGGCCCAAGCCTAAGTATGTATTATGTATACGTATAGCCACATACGAGCCGGTTTATCTGATCGTAGCTCAAGAGGTCAACAAACAAAAACAAAGAACTAAAATGTTTGGGCCAGCACTTAGCAGCGAAAGAGAAATCGTCGGTCGTCGGGTGTGTCGTTGCGGACTGCAGAGCCATAGAGCACTCGCGGCTGGCACATGGCTGATCGCATTCGGCATTCACATCGCGTTGGTGGCCGCCGGCGTCGCGAACTCACGAAGGGTGGTCGACGTCGTCGTCGGTGACAAGGCTGTAGCGCAGCCTCCGCTTGCTGACGTCATCCACCTGGGCCCTGAGGTTCCTGATGTCGCTGGCGATGCGGCGCCTGGCCCTGACGGCGCGGGGGAGGCGCAGCAGGCAGGCGGAGCGCCGCCTGAGCCGGAGGCGGAGAGCCGAGTCCTCGAGGCAGTCCTCGACGTCGTAGGCCAGGACGCGGACCTGCCGGACCCAGGTGTCCACCACCTTGCCCCGCGGCCTGCTGCTCTTGGCCCGCGGCTTCTCGGCTTGCTTGAGGAAGGCCTGCATCATGGCGAACTCGTCGTGGATGAAGGCCAGGTCGCGCTCCACGCCCAGCTGCACGGCGATCTTGTCGGAGATGGCCGACACCTTGAGGATGCCATCCAGCGCCGAGTTGGCTAGGCCGAAGGCCGCCGTCGCCAGCTCCAGCCCGGTAGGCATCGTCTCGGATCGGATCTGGCTCGCTCGATCTCTTCCTGCCCTCCTAGCTAGCTAGTCACTGATGAGCACGGTAGCTGCTAGTTGAGGCAAGCAAGCCAGAAGGCCGGAATGTGTCTTTAGGGCTTGTTCGCCCGATGCTAGCTTTATCCTCGATCTAGCTAGGTCTTAGGGGCAACGTGATGAACGAAGTAAAGCACTCGGAAACAACGTGCTTCTTCACGAGGCTTTTCCAATGCTTAAAGCTTTAACCTTTTGATTGATGAGTTAATGAGGAAACAACCCTCGAGTTTTCTTCATATGGATTGGATGAGACGCTACGTCCAAATACTTGCTCCAACTCAAAATGACACGTGGTTGGTTCATGCTTGATTTGTAAATGATGTTAGGCGAGTCAATTTCATTGCACTTCCATGTTTGCGTCGTCTGATCAGCTTGCTTGATGTGACATCGAATTAGTGCCCGTAAAATTCTATTGAGACTGGCCTTAGTCTTTGACCGTTGAATATCCCTCAATATGCTTAGAAAATGTAATTAAGGCGTGATTTGCCTAGGTGCGATCTATTTATCTTAATAAAGCATAAGCAAAAGAAGCTACCACATTCGCCGAGAAGGCCTAGAGATTCTCACGTTAATTCAAAAAGGAGAAGAATATAAACCGTTGGATTTTATGAAGATCTAACGGCTTAGACTAGCCTAAAGAGTCCATATGAGATACGACTAATAAATATAGAATTAAACTAAACTGAAAATACTAATTAATTTATTAATAGGAGACGAGGGTATGAATCCGTGTAAATTACAAATCCATAAATAAATTTACATATATCCAGCTATCCAACGCATATATGTAAACAAAAAGGAAAATAGGCTATATTGTGGACGCACAACAAGAAATAATTAATTGTACGTGTCCTAAAAGTAGGAATAAACAATGTTTAAAAATAACAGTAAATGTATCATGTTGTCATTAATATGTTTCCATTTAGGCGTATTAAAATATGTATTGGTCCTTATATAGCTAAGTCATAATTCTCAATGTGTGAATAAATAGTATTGTTGTTAAAGATCTATAATGCTTGGAGGCTTAATTAACACGACCAACCCCTTACATGAGAACCCGTCTATCATAGGTCGGTTCAATTATGCAGACCAACGGGACTAGCAAGTGACATTTAAAACGACCAACCCTTTACATGAGGACCCGCCCACCATAGGTCGGTTCAATCATACGGACCAAGGGATGCAGTGAGTGACATTTTTCTAACCTCACCCTAAAATTCACTCCGCCCACCATAGGTCGGTTCAATCATATGGACCAAGAGATGCAATGAGTGACGTTTTCCTAACCTCACCCTAAAATTCGCTCCCATGAAGCGTTAAACCTAGGACCTGAGGAGTGCTACTAGAGATACTTAACCAACTCAGCTAGAGACATATTCGCACATTGGTTGGACCTTGGAGGATCACCCTGAGCAATGTATAGGTCCACATGTATATGCATAAGCTTGGTTCTTTTTTACATTAGGTGAAAACTAAAGTATGTAAAATAAAGAGAATATTTATAATCTATATAGAAATTTAATTCGATGTAGTGGGATGTAAACTAAAATATTATGTCCAATAGCCTTTAAGAAAGACACCTAAAAGCTAAAAGAGAGTGTCATATTTGATATTTATATAAAAAATCCGGTAAAAAATATATCTTAATACAAAATAACCCCTAACCACTCGTTGCTGGCAACTAGAGTCTATCCACTAAAAGAACATCAGTTGACGGACAAAAAAAAACTCAGGCGGTGAGGAAAAGACCGCACCATGGTATTTAATTAAAAAGAGCTCACTCGGTAACCTACCCCATCATACATGGGGATGCCGCCCCTGTGGCTTGGGCCTTGACCCATGCTATGGGGCCCAACAAACATGACCAACCCGTTACATGAGGACCTGCCCACCGTAGGTCAGCCCACCTATGCAGACCAAGGGAACCATCGAGTGACTTTTACTAACCTCACCATAAAATTCGATCCCACAGGGAGTCAAACCTAGGACCTAAGGAGTGATATTAGAGCCAGCAAACTAACTCAGCTAGCTAAGCCCATTCGCACATCGGTCGGAGGATCACCCACAACAATGTATAGGTCCACAGGTATAGGCATAAGCTTGGATCTTTTTTTGGATTAGATAAAAACTAAAATATATGAAATAAAGAGGATGTTTATTTGTATGTATAGCAATTTAATCCGATGTAGGCAGTGCACATACATATATTGTGAACTAAAATACCATGTCCAATAGCCTTTTTTTAGGAAAACACCTAAAAGAGAGCGTCATATTTGATATTTATTTAAAAAAAAAGACAGTACAAAAAATACTCAATACTAGAAACTAGAATTTGTCCACTAACACAACAACCTCTAACCGCGTTCCTAGCAACTAGAGTCTATCCACTAAAAGAGCATCAGTTTGAGAGGATAAGAAACTTGGTTGGTGAGAAAAAGACTACCCCCACGGTGCATCATATCTGATATTTATCAAAAAAAAAAAGCCCGTACAAAAAAGTAAATCTTAATACAAACCAACCTCTAACCACCCATTACTAGAAATTAGAATCTGTCCATTAACAGAACATCAGTTCGAGGACCACCTTAAGCAATGTATAGGATTGCAATCTTTCACCACCAGAATAGAAGGTTGGATAAACAATATCTTAGTGCAGAAGAAATCACAGAAAAAACTCAAAGTTGCCACATCAAAAAATCACTAATTGTGTGCCTCTGATCATTACACCAAGTAGCAGAACATACCCTCATTAACCCTTCGTTGGTTGTCAACAAGGTAGGTTCAGAACATAAAGACCTTTTTTCCAATGTGCCATCGTAGCACCACCACACTGATGGCGCTAGAGAATAAAATAAACCCTACAAGAAATTGGGACCTATTAAAAACTAAGTATATGAAGAGGATGGGTCCCAACTCCTCTGGCTCTCAATGAGACCACTGGAAGGTAGAGTGAAGGGGGCCAAGGTCCTGACAGTGTATAGGGGACTAAGTCTAGAGCAGGGTTAAAAAAACCGCCGGTTCGGTTTGACCGGTAACCGGTAAAACCGGTCTGGCCCGGTACGTCAATAGAGCCGGTTACCGCCCCTAACCGACCTACAATCCGGTCTTACTGGTTAACCGGCCGGTTTGACCAGTAAACCGTTCCGGTTTTTTTTACCGTGGCAACCGCTAGAACGACGGTAAAAAAAAACCTTGGTCTAGAGGCGGCGTATTTCCTAACATGGCTATTGAGTACTACAAGCCAAAACAACATTACTTGAACATTTAGTAGGGAAATAGAATCATTAAAATAATCCTATAAGAGAGGTAATCCCTCTCAATCAACACAAGGAGGGTTCTAGCTATTCCCTTTTCTCATAAATTTATTTTTTTATAAAAAATATTCCACATAATATGATTTTTTGTCAATTTGATATGAACCATTAGGACAAAAGAATTACAATGACATATAACTAAATAAAACTGTTTTCATCCATTTATATTTATTTTGAAAGGTTATTTGCGTCTATTTATTCTGAAGTAAGAAATCTAAATATTGCTAAATAAAAAAACTAGCTTCCCGTGCTATTAGCGCGGGCCACCTTACTAGTTTCTAACGGTACACTGTTAGTTAACATCTCTTAATTAATACGGGTGTTATTAGCCCATGACTGTAAATTTGTATCATAATATCATATGTGGATGTACTTTTCTAATATAAATCCAATGGCATATATATGCACTTTAATTTGTATATATCTAACAACGTATATGTCTAATTGTTGTTTTAAAATTACGAGGCAAGTGCACCGCGCATTGCGAAAAAAAAAAAGAAATGCAGCTGATCGAGTGAGTCTTGTTTAAGAAAAAAACACGAGGCAAGCGCACCGCATTATTCATATTAATAGGTTGTTTCCCTTTAGCCCTTTAAGGTCATGGGCGGCAACGTGATCCATGTGCATACTTGTAATAACGAGACACATCGTGCTGCTTGCATCTACGAGGCATGGCATGCACTGAGAGTTTCTGAGATGCCAAAAGCGTAACCGGGAATGGATGCGACTCGTAGTTTAGGTTATCAGGAAAGACTAGCTTTTTAGAGCTCGTTTCATTGGGCGCCGACCCGGCGGCACCAAGCGCTCCGCCTTCACATGTCGGCGGCGACGAGCAAAAAGGCTCCTCGGGCTCCTCGCGTACATGCATGTGCTAGCCAAAGACGTGCAGGACAGCTGGCCTTATTTTATTTTGCTTGAAATTTGAAAATTTCATACATGTTAAACGTAATGAGTCTGGATTTGGGGGCATCAAGCATGATATTAAGCCGACGCGTCCTTCTGAGCGAGTTAATCCGTTGCCATCCAGATAAACCCAAGCTTGTCTCAATTATTATTAGGGTTATATAAACGCACCATGAAATTCGACCAGAAAACAAGCATACCAGTTCAACGTCTGCTACTGCTTGGGCACGAAATATATATAATAACATGAGCAACAATCCCCCATTGCTAGTCAATCAAAACAACAGAAATAAAAAAAGGGATACACTCCATTCGTAAGAACATAACAGGGCAGTAATTCTAATAGCTGCCCCTTCACTGTACCACAAATCGCAGCAGGCCAGCAGCAGCCAGATATACCAGATAGCAATTCTTACAGAACCGATAAAAATGCTGATACGAGTATTGACCATCCGAGCAAAGCAAAGTCAACAGATGTGAAACATGACCGTACTGGAACCAAGAGTATGTGTCTACGAGGGGGATTCAAAGGAAGGCGTCCTTCTCGAGCAACTTGAGAACCTCATCCTGTTTGTTGAGCTTGGCGACGTCGATCGGCGTCTTCCCATCCATGTTTTGGAGCGTGCTACAGTGTGTCACAGACGGTCAGAGCAACATTGAAAGTAACCCGTTTGGGAAAGGAAAGGGATGATTTAACTTACACAGCAGCACCGTGCTTTAAGAGAAGATCGACACACTCCTTGCGGCCATAGCCAGCAGCATAATGCAGAGGGGTGTTCTTGTTCTTGTCCAAAGCGTCCACTGCGGCACCAGCCTCAAGGAGGATTTGGGCACACTTCAACTGAAATCCAAGTCATCAAATTCCTTATCATTACTAACATATCAATCAAACAAGGATGACAAATCTGGTTCCTACTTTCCAAATGCGCTATTTTACCACCTCACATTCTATGCTTATGAAATCACGACAAAAACATAAGGTGGCTTGTAATTTTTTATATCCAGTGCGAATACAATAAAATCAAAACAGCAATGGCAATACTAAGGACCACAAAATGCAATTACTCTAAACAGAAGGGTACTGAAAACTTATTGTCTGATACCAGATCGATTATCTCTAGATAAGAAGTGAACAATTATAAGCCAGCTGTGTTTCAAAAATTGGCGTAGGCTGCTAACTAGTCCCAAGGTAAGTGTCTTGAAGCCTGATTGTGGGGTAAATCAGCATGTCTAGGCAAGTCCACCCTAAACAAACCTAGGGAGCAAATGGTATTTCCAAGCAAAACAAATTAAGTTAAACCAATCAGTGAGACTCGGATCATGGCTGAACAGTAAATGGAATGGCCTTCAGCACCTAAACAAGACGATTATTTAAGAGCTGGTTTGTTACCAAACATCAATTAGCAATGCCACAACTATTAAAGCAAGCAAAACAAATTAAGTTAAACCAATCAGTGAGACTCGGATCATGGCTGAACAATAAATAGAATGCCCTTCAGCACCTAAACAAGACGATTATTTAAGAGCTGGTTTGTTACCATTACCAAACATCAATTAGCAACGCCACACCTATTAAAGCACATGAGTTATTTGTATGCTATATAGAACATCAAAAGCATATAAGTTTCTGAAAACTTCAGAAGAAAAAAAAGGATATTCCCTGCTTTTCACAGCTTACCCATACTTCCAAAAATATCATGCGGTACAGCAATAAACAATTTAAAAGTTTTGGTACCAATTATCACATTTGAATTAGGCTCCAGAGATCCACATACCTC
The DNA here is from genome assembly GCA_015476505.1 of Urochloa ruziziensis. Lineage (NCBI taxonomy): Eukaryota > Viridiplantae > Streptophyta > Magnoliopsida > Poales > Poaceae > Urochloa > Urochloa ruziziensis. The sequence continues at coordinate 51,454,585 of CM027124.1, read as the reverse complement.
ACCATATCCACAAGCAAAATGTAAGGCCCTTCTTCCCTCGGAGTCTTCTTCGTCCTTGTCTGCTCCACCATCCAGTGCCTTCTTCAGACCCTATTCCACGGACAGATGTCAAAAGGCAAAATCAGTACTAGCAACATATGAGCAACTGTATTTATTGTGAAAATAAGAGACACTTTTCAGAATGAAACATGATTGATGACTGTATTAGTATCATTCTATTTATGACCTTGCGAACACAGAAGATACTGTTTCAGGGTCAAATATGAGTTCAAGGCCATAAAGGCAATTTTGCATATATTCGTCTAGTGACTTTGCTTACCTACGAATGTCAATGGCTAGGGGTGAATTAGTCAAGAGCCCTCATGCCTCAACATACCAATATAACCCAGTTCATCTTATTTGTAAACATAAAAAACCATTCCAATAGCTACAAGATTTATGTGTTCAAGCCAGTCCACCTTATTTGAAAACATCAACATGATTATGATGAAGCATGCACTAATGGATAGCGATAAAGTAGATTTATAGTGTGGCCAGCACAATATAAAAGCATATGCAAGTCCAAAACATCTCAATTCAAAAATAAAATTCAAATCAATATCTCCATTACCTCGTCATCACCAACACTAGCTGTGTGATGAACAATGGATTCATCTTCATCCCCACCCTCCTCAGTTTCTTCAGTACCAGAAGGTTCAGCAGAAGAACCAGCACCAAATGGGAAGCTACCTCCCATTGCCTGGCCAATCTTTTGAAGAGTATCAGGGTCGTTCCAATACCTAGATGAGGAAAAATAGAAATGTGACAAACAAGCTCTATAAACAAAGCACATCTATAGCGGATATGACATACTTCATCATTGCAGCAGGACCCCCATTCTCTAACTCATCAAGAATTGACTTCATAGCTGGATCTTCCTTAATGCGGGACATACGCTCTTCCAGCTGCTCCTTGTGTGATGGACTACTAAAGGTTTCCAGCATACTGGACATAGCAGGATCCTGAGCCAAATAACTTAGAGATTTAGGGTACTGACAGCCAAACAAGGCTATGGAAACCAGGGCAGACCTCTGGGGGAACTGGGTAAGTAGGAAAAGAAATGTGGTACCTGCATAAGAGCATTCCCCAAACGCTCAGCCATTGTCATAAACTGGGGGTTTTCCATGACCTTTTGCATTGTTTCCATGTATTGTTGAGGGTCCAATGGAGGCATTCCTTGTTCGCCTGTACTCTGAGCACCTTTCTGTAGCTGCTCAGCCATCTGGTTGAATGCTGGATCCCTTGCAATTTGATCTGCCATCTCCTTGATAGATGGATCCTGCACATAACAAAGGGTAGATTTGAAGCAACTTGCAAAGAATTCATGACATTAAATGAATAGCACACAGATTCAGAAAAGCTAGAGTGCAAGCATGGATGAAGACTGCAGAATCACGTAAAACTACAACAACGCATTGGTATGCTGATAAGAGTGCACATGCCCGTCTTGCAACAGTTATTAGGAAAGCCAGCATGTACTACAGGCTCTTTTTGGTAATAGAGGGCCATACATTGAGCAAACTTTGCATAGAAGCAAAATCGAAAGGATTCGAAAAGCCTGCTCCTGGAGGAAGCCCTTGACCCTCGTTGGATGAAACTTCTGGTTTGGGAGTTTTCTTTTCATCTGAAAAAGAAGGGAATCAGAACATAAATACACATCATATGGTAAGTAACTATGGCAGCAAAGCAAAATGAAACTGCCACTGAAAGAAACTGAACGGTTTGGTGGATACATGAATGACATAGCAACTATCACTGAGCTTCTTTCTTTTCAGAGTGAAAGGAAACAGCCTATATTATATTATCTTCTAAAAAGAAGAAAGAAAGAAAAAGTAATCTGGTTAAACACACCAAATTCCCCGCCCTTTAGACCCTAGAACTGCCCACAACCTAAACAACTGGAGAATATGATAAAAGTCTCCGAGGAATGTAAACGAACTGAGTAAAACTGGCCACGGATTTTTCTACTTCGGCTCACCAGTGAGCAGCCAAATGAAGTAAGAAATTCTCATCGAACAATTGCAGAAACATACTTCGTTCCTATAAAATTACTAAATTAGTATCACTGACATCTCTTGCGTGCAGGAGTGGTAACGGACCTGAGATGGTTGAACTAACTGATCCCCCAAAATTACGGCCGCTAAACTACTACCAGCAGCACTAATTCAGCGTAACAAACGCCCCGACACTGATATCGAGCTTGCACGGGCACCGAATCGAGCCACGAGCGAACGGATTGGAGTAACATTCCACTCCACACACACACAGGGAACAAATCCGCTATTAACAATTGAATGAAAATCGCGGCAGCTCCGTCCCGCAGTGGACGGTTTGGGTTCGATTCTCCCAGCAAATCGAAGATCGGAACGTGCTAAAGAAATCGAAGCAAGCGAGCGCTCACCTGCAGATCCGGGCGGATCCCCACTCGACGCCATCCCGGTAGAGCGGAGGAGGAGGAGGGAGCCTTCTACTAGCAGAGAGGAGGAATCCGAGGCGTGCAAGCGCCGGCGGAAGCTTTCCCGGAGGACGTGCTCGGCCTCGGCGGCGCGGCCAGGCGAGCGGAGTCGGCTTGGGCGGCGCTGGGTCGGTGGTGGCGTGCGTGCGGTGGAAGTACTCTGAGGAGAGGAAGCGGTCGTCTTGTGGAGGAGGTCACGTCACGTGACGTAGCCTCGGTATAGTGGGCCGGGCCGGAAGTTGGGCCTGCGGCAGAGACATGAGGCCCGTTTGTCTTGTTGCCAACGTAGAAGGCCCATACCATGTTGGACCAGGCCCGTCGGTTGCATTGATTGCATCGCCTATTCGCCTCGCCTCTACTTCGGTCGGTCGGGGGCGGCAAAGCCTTTATCAGTGTGTAGGTAACTTTCTGCATTACACTTGGATATATAGAGACTGTCGAGGCTATAGCGTGCAAGGGAGGCATGACGTTTGGTGAGTAATCTGATGGTCCAACATTTTAGGCAGCCTCGGACAATGTTAATGCAATATGAGGAATCGAGGATGAAATGACCGCTCATGGTCACATCATCAGGGAGATAAAGGCTACAGCAACGCTTTTTGGAACGATTGATTTTGTTCATGAAAATAGGCGTTTTAACGTGGATGCTCACTCCATTGCAAGGAGTGTGACTTATTCTGAGTTATTATGTAAGTTTGGTTGTTAAATCCGCCTCAAGGCATGTGTAAGGAGCCCTTTGGCAGGGCTTCTACACAGGGGCGGGCCCAAGATTTCAAGTTTGGGTATTCAAAATTTTTAAAAGGTGCAAAAATAAATTTTGGCAGCCTAAAATACACATAGATATAGTCACATAGATGTACTCAATAATCAATATGGCCTACTTTGTAGAAGAGAAATTAAACTTAGATGTTGAATGCCATAAGATCTTATTATCTTTTCCATTTGTTTGAATACAGATACATTGATATACTACATGTACTTAGTTTGTTTGTGAAAATAATGGGTATTCAATGAAGACCATTGAATACCAAGTGTGCCCGCCCCTGTCCCCCGTTTATTTCCATCCCCGCGACCCCACATATGTCAATGCCCCTCAAGTTGTCCAAATTTACAGTAAATCTGCCACTGCCACTACCAAATCTCCCCTTCGGCCTCCTCTGCCACGCGCCTGGCGCCTCTCTCCCGTGAAGAGCCAGCGGCGGTGGTGGGCAGGCTGAGCGAGCTCGAAGCCCCATGGATTAGCGGCGAGCGCGCGCTGGAGCCATCGGTGGGCGGAGCGGTCGAGCCCAGGACAGAGCTGCTGATCAGTGGGGCGACATCCGGTGGCGGGAGGGGCGGACGCGCGCGGGCAGAGCAGGTGGCGGGCGGGCGCGGGTGAGCACGGCATTGATCCGACGGTAGGCGGCGCCGGCATGGATGAGAGTTAGGTAGAGCCGGCGGTCAGCAGCGTACGTGGAGGGAGATGGTGAGGCTAGCAGCCATGGGCGTTGAGGTGTATGGGACCACGAAGTGGATAAGGATGAGAGGGATGGGAGATAGGAGGGAAAAAAGAAAGGAAAGAAAAAGAAAGGGAAAAAGAAAAATGATTTGGAAGAAAAAATGAAATTGGATTAAAAGGAAAGGAATAAAATTGGAAGAAAAAAAGCTCATCTCAGCAAACATATATATACAAGGGTAGAATGGACAATTGACATCTTCTATGCATTCTAAAAGCTAGAAGAAGTTGTTTTGCCAAACGTTTTCTTACTAAATAAGCCAAAGCCAAAAAAGTTGCTTTTCTTAAAAAGTAAAGCCAAAGTTGTTTTTGGAGAAGAACGAACCCTAACTCTTATAACTCTATGGATGGACAAAGAGTTATGCCCCCTAAGAAAAGTAAACCACATGAACTTCCGAAAATTCATATGTATGAATGTTCGACCGGGCCCGTCAGTTGCATTGATGCTCTATGCTTGCCAAACTCATTTAGCAGGCCGGTCCAGTAGCCCATCTTAGCCCACGGAACCCCACAACATCGTGGCGGCTACGCAATACCGGCTACCGCCGGCCAAGGCTACAGCGCCGACGAGCCATCGAGGCCACAAATTCACATCGTGGCGGCTACGCGATACCGGGCTACCGCCGGCCAAGGCTACAGCGCCGACGAGCCATCGAGGCCACAAATTCAGCGCCACCCTTCTCGAATGGCAATGGCAAGGCACGCCTGCTCTTCTGCTTGTCTTGCCTTGCGCTAATCTTTTGCCTTGCCTTTGCTGTTGTCAGATTGTAATTAAGTATCACCACATGTCTATAAACAACATCATGAAACCATCCATTGGAGATGGAGGAGAGAGCGAGTTCCATGAAATATAGAAAAAGTCTAATTTACCTCATTCGACTGTTACAACCATCCGATTTTTCTTTTGATGTACTTCCTCTGTTCATGTATATATGACGTTGGTTAGCTCAGCTAACCGGCGTCATATAAACAAGAACAGAGGTAGTATAAATATGAAATCACATATCTTGGTCTCCCTTTGGGTACTACTAAACCGAAAATAGAGGACTTGTTACCACTAGTGCAAAAAATAGAGAGATGATTGCTATGTACCTCCTCATTCCTATCCCATGGGGGCAAACTAGAGATGGTTAACTCGGTTTTTCCCTCTTCTGCTGTCTTTTACTCCTGCACCATGAAGCTTCGCAAAGGAGTTATCAAGCAATTGGATAAATATAGGAAACATTGCTTATGGAGGGTGTCTGACCTTAACGCGAAGCAACCACCAAAGGCAACTTGGGAGATGGTATGTCTACCTAAGACAGGAGGAGGAGTGGGGGTCATCAACTTGGCTGCACACAATGACTCTATGCTTCTCAAGTTTCTGCACAAGTTCTATAGCAAAGCTAATATACCTTGGGTGCACTTAGTCTGGGAGAACTATTATTCAAATGGCAAGCTGCCAGGTCAACATAAAAAGGGTTCATTTTGGTGGAGGGACATTGTCAAACTGCTAGAGAATTACAAAGGGATTGCAAAGGTCACCATTCAGAATGGCTCCTCAGTCCTTTTTTGGCAAGATAAGTGGAATGAACAAATCCCCAAATTAAGATACCCAGAGCTAGCTTCTTTTGCTAAGAATCTGAATATCACTTTTAAGCAAACTCTGAATGAGCATCCTTTTTCTCGGCTATTTCACCTACCTCTCTTCATTCAAGCTTATCAGCAATACCAAGACTTGTCAATCATTGTTGAAGGTTGCCAGCTGCAAGAAGAAAATGATCAGTGGGGCTACAATTGGGGAAATGCTTTCACTGCAGCCAAGGCTTATAAGTTCATCATAGGACACAGAAACACCCACCCGGCGTTCCTATGGATCTGGCAGTCCAAATGCCAAATGAAACATAAGGTTTTCTTCTGGTTACTTCTCAAGGACAAGGTTAATACAAGAGACATTCTTAGGAGGAAAAGGATGACACTAGAATATTACACCTGTGACCTCTGCATCTTTCATAGGACTGAAACCTCGGCTCATCTCTTCTTGAGATGCAATTTTGCTAAGGCTTGTTGGTCTTCAATAGGAGTCACTGTCCCAACCACAAGATCAGTCATGCAAATTTTCAGAAGAATTAAACTACAGTTGGGAGTCCCCTTTGCAATGGAAATTATTATTCTGATGAGCTGGAGCATTTGGACCACGAGGAATAATTGGACGTTCAACAATGTTGCTCCAACAGTTGCTGATTGCAGAAGAAAGTTGATTGCTGAATTTTCTTTACTTCTCCTTAGAGCCAAACAAAGAATGCTGTCCTCCATGGAAACTTGGCTTAATAGCCTGTAACTTCCCGGACCCGCTCTGTTTCACCCTTTTCCCCCTTCCTTTCCTTTTCTTGTTGCCCGCTTGGGAATTAGTCTTAGTTTTCCACAACAGGGGAAGATTTCACACAACGTGTATCACACAACTATTGTTGAGCACTAGGATTCTAGAGGGGCGCAATCAAGATGACGAGGCGCCCGGACGACCCAGTGATAGATTCTACGTAACATCTAGGAGTAGATCGAGCGGAAATTTAACATATACAGTGCATACCTTTGTTCCGAGGTGGTCACCGTTGCTGGCCATGGCGCCGGCGACGGACAGCGGTCTGCACAAGGTAGCGACGGGTGATGCAGATACTCGTTGGCGTCCTCGTGGTCGAGGGGACAGCAGCTGATGGAGTTTCCCGTGCGTCAGCCCCTCCCTCTCGATCGGGCATAGGGTTAGAGCAGTGGGGGTTGGCGGCAGCAGTGAACCTCGTGTCTTGTGCCATAGCCCCCACCTCCTCTATATAGGGCTGCGCGACGGGGGTCCACCAGCCTTCTATTGGGCTGAGCGTCCTCGATCAGGACGCGTGTCAAAGGCCCAGTTGGCCCAAGATCAACCTAACAATCTCCCCCTTGATCTCATCATAAGTTTTCTTACACTTCAGCTCTTCGCTTAGCATCCACTTCATTACAAACAAGCACATTGAGCATGAGTCATCATGATTGTCATTTCAATCGGATTAGCCAGCCACAATATACTTATCCATTTTAAAGGATCATAACTTTGGACCTTTTATAGTAAAACTTTTCTACTGTTCTATTCAGAAGCAATTAAAATTTAATACTGAGTACTTTTCTACTCTCTAAAACAAATTACCCCCGTGATTTAAATTTGAATAGAGATGAACTATACGTAAAAACATCAAAAGATCAGAACCCTAGAAGAAAAACTCTTTCTGCGCGCTTCTCCTTTTCAGCCCAGCCTGCTTTCACACTCGGCTCGGCCCAGCCACACACCCGCCTGGGCCTTCGGCCCAACAGCGCACGTGCGCGCCTCGCGGCCCAGTCGCTCGGCCTGCCTGCTCGCGTCTTCCGCGCGGCTCAGCCGAACAGCTCCGCCCGCCCGCGCGTCCGCCTGGGCCGTCGGCCCAGCTAAGCGCGCACGCGACCCACGCTGGCTCGGCTCGCTTGCCTCGCGGCTGGGCCAAAACTGGCCCATCGGCCGTAGGCCACTCCTGGTCGTTGATCTTCTAGGGTTCTGATTGGACGGCTGTCCGGCAATCTCGCCCGGACAAAACCGTTTTCGGCCGCCCACCCCTTAACCCTAATTCATTTTTCCCTTCCACAACTCAGCAGCCGCAGTGCGGCGGTGGCCGAGCACGCGGCCGACCTCCAGCTCAGGCCGAGTAGATCGAGCGGAAATTAAACATATACAGTGCATACCTTTGTTCCGAGGTGGTCACCATTGCTGGCCATGGCGTCGGCGACGGGAAGCGATCTGCAGAAGGCAGCGACGGGTGATGCAGATACTCGCTGGCGTCCTCGTGGTCGAGGGGACAGCAGCTAATGGAGCTTCCCGTGCGTCAGCCCCTCCCTCTCGATCAGGCATAGGGTCAGAGCAGTGGGGTTTGGCAGCAGTAGTGAACCTCGTGTCTTGTGCCATAGCCCCCACCTCCTCTATATAGGGCTGCGCGACGGGGCCCCACCAGCGCCGGCTGCTGGGCGTCCCCGATCAAGACACGAGTCAAAGGCCCAACTGGCTTGAGATCAACCTAACACCCAGAGGTACGGCAGCATTCATCGCCCGACGGCGGTCTTGGTTGCAGCCCTCTGACACCATGCGGTTGCGGCGGGCGATCTTATAGGGCGCTTGTTCGCCGGGAGTAAGCAGCGGCGAACGAAGGCCACGGTAAGCACTGTTCTTCTTCCCCCATCCATCTCTTCTTCCTTCCCAACTGTGACAACCCAGGGCTTAATAGAATTGATAGAATACTCATATTAACAAGTTGCAACTTATTTTCCGGAAGTTCATCGCTAAAGAACTCCGAAGTTAAGCGTGCTTGGCCCGGAACACTTTAGCGATGGGTGACCGACCGGGAAGTCCTTCCCGGGTGCGCATGAGTGAGGGCAAAGTGCGCAGAAAAAAATGTGTGTTGGTCTGTGAGGAAATTCTAAAGACCCTAGAGAGCTGCCAAGTGTAAGCGGGCCCAGCCTCGGGGAGGCGGGACGTTACAATTGGTATCAGAGCTGACTCTCGCGATTTCACGGGCGTGTGGGTCACAGTTGCGCAGGCATGGTGCGCATGGCTGGTGTGAGCCTAGAGTGGTCACACAATATGGCACATGCGCTGGCACTGGGCAAACGGACGTGGTCAAGAGAGGACGTTCCTGGACTGGGGTTGACCGACGAGGGCGTCGGTCTCCTAAGGGGGTGAGATTGTGACAACCCATGGCTTAATAGGATTGATAGAATACTCATATCAACAAGTTGTGTCGGTGTTTTGTACCACCGGCAAGTAAATTTATCTGTTTGCACGTGGGGATCCTAATGGTTAGCGGGTCAAGCACAAGGATGTATACTAGTTCAGGCAACTTGCCCTACGTCCAGTGTGTGGTGTCTACTCGTGTTGCTCGCTCTTCTGTTCGTAGTAGGGGTTACAAACAGCTGAGGGGGAGAAGAGTTCTCAGGCCTCAAAGGAGTACGTGTGTGTTGGAAGTGTTCCAGAGAGAGAAGAAAGAGCTCTGGCCTCCCCTTTTATACTCGAAGGGGAGGCCCTTTTATAGGGGGGCGGATGGAAAAAAGGATAAATCCCTTGAGGGGGTTAAAGGAAAACGAGTCTAAGCCTGGCCTAGTGTCTAATCCCATAGGTTATGCGTGCTCCTGTTCGTCGTCAGAGTGGCGGCCGTGCCTCTGTCATCTCTGTCCGTCAGTCCGCCGTCCGCCCATACCGCGGGAGGTGGCGATGGTAGACAGGGTGCAGGCAGCCGCCCGTTTACCTCCTGGGTAAAGAGAGTGTCCTCCTGGTGTTGCCTGCTTTTATCCGCCGGTTTTCCGTATGCCCCCGACAGTCTCCCGGTCGTTGGTCCCTTGACCAAGCGTCGTATATTTACGGGCGGTGCCCTTGTCTCACTGCCATACGGGCAAGATGGCAGTCCTGTCTGTTACGTGCCCATGCCTCTGTTACGGCAGGCTTACCGTGGTGGCCAAGTTGGCTTAGTTTCTTTGGCCTCATGATGGGTTTTGGCACAGTATGTCAGTCCCTAAGCACACCTTTTGGTGGATCTCTGTCCGTCCTGCCCGCCTCGGGGCCCCACAGGGCCAAGCGAGGCGTGGGTCAAAGATTCCCCTCTGGGTCGGGCGACGCGGCCTCGATCCTGATCTGATCGTCCGTTCTCCCGACCTTGAGGTCGGGCGAGGTGGATGACCCCGACCTGGGCGCTTGCCTCCTGCCTTTACATCGGGGGTCGGGCGAGGCGAACGCTTTTCTTGTTCTGGGCCTCTATTTGCCCCGACCGAACTGGGCCGACCATGGTGTGTTTGTTGGGTTGCTTTTTCTTTGTGGGCCGGGCCTAGTTCCACATAAGCTATCGTTTTATTTATGCGCTAATCTCTTGTTTTGGGGGGCCCTGGTATTGCCCCCGACAAGTTGCAACTTCTTTTCCGGAAGTTCATCGCTAAAGAACTCCGAAGTTAAGCATGCTTGGCCCAAAGCACTTTAGCGATGGGTGACCGACCGGGAAGTCCTTCCCGGGTGCGCATGAGTGAGGACAAAGTGCGCAGAAAAAACGTGTGTTGGTCTATGAGGAAATTCTAAAGACCCTAGAGAGCTGCCAAGTGTAAGCAGACCCGGCCACGGGGAGGCAGGACGTTACACCAACCTTCCCAAGTCCAATCCGAGATCCGCCCAACCTCTACCCCCGCCGGAGCTCCCGCCGCCCACGGCCGGCGGCGAGCTCGTCGCCGACCGAGCAGCCTGCCAACCACCCCCGCCGCCTCTACTCCACCCTTCCCTAACCACTCCGGCGTCCTCCCCCGCCGCCGGCGCAGCCCTGCCCGTCTCCGGCGGCTCTCGCCGCCGGATTCGCCGCCGCCGTCTCGACCACCGCCACCCGAACCATTCCGGCGCCCAACGCCGTCCCCCACCGCCCAAGATCTCCCCCGCCCCAACCCTGCCCAGTAGCCATCCTTCGCCGCCCAGCTCCGGCGCTCTCGCGCCTCTGCCGCCTGGCCTCGCCGCCGTCTCGACCGCCACCACCCTTGGGCCGGCCTGCCGTCCCAACCTCCCTCTATAGCGGGGAACTTCGACAGCCCCAGCAACCCCAAAAAAAAGTCCGCCGGCCTCCACCGCCGCCTCGGCCGCCGGCGACCGCCCTGTCCACCTCCTGCCCAGGCGCGCTTCCGTCCTGTTCACCCCCGGGAGTTGAGAGGAGGAAGACGACCTCATCCGGTCGGCTCGGTGAAACGCGTTGACTAGATGGCTCGGTGAAATGCGTGGCCCGGAGGCTGCCACGTCGCCTTGTTCGCTAGCAGGGTTAGCGGCGCGTGCGCGCCAGCTAAATTTTCGGGTTGCGGCTCTTCCGGATGACCCATAGTGCAGTGTGGACCTATATGAAAGAGAAATGTCAGGAGCACGACGAAGAATCAATTCCTTATCTAGAAGTGAGAGGATAGGTCGACGAAAACAAAATAAAACTGGACCACGGCACGTATGGAAGCGGATGCTTTGTCAGAACGCTGTTTTAATTTGGGTGGTCTCGAGGTCGCGCACGAACAGAATTATAGTTGAAGGTGGACATCCGGATTTGTAGATGAAGATCGAAAACTGACATGGCTAAAAAATTAAGAAGTTAAATGAAATACTATGAGTAGTATCTATATAAATAACTTATATAATTGATCTCAACTAAAGATTTCTCTCATCTCTCATGAAGCCACATCATCACCTCCCATTAAAATGCATTAAAACCCTACTAAGATGCATTAACTGATATTTCTCTCTTATGTGATACACATCATCTAATTCTGAAACGTGAATTTAAATCTGAAAATTAGCTGATGGGAAACTTATAAAGTTTGAAATGGCTGATGGAAAACTAAATTGATTTTTACCTCGCTTGCATAGTTAGTTGATATTGTAATACAAATACAAGTACTCTGTCGTGATATGTTTTTTGGCAAGCACTAAGAGTGGGTTTGAAAGCAATAACATAGAAACTAGAAATAACATTTTTTTTAATAATGGAAAAAAATCTGGCCTCTACCAGCTTGGTACACAATTTCTACTCATTAGATGTATGTTCTATCCATTCAAAAGTGGTATTTTCATCGAGAGATACCTCGTATAAAAAAAAACTCGACCTGGAGGGGGTAAGACTGCCCCACAGCATTACAATTAGAAGAAAGACCTTCTCACCAGGCCGAGAAAATCCCCGAACCCCCGCCCCACCCGTACACGATGGCTTTCCGTCGCCCAAGTGAGAATTGGGCCGGTGCCCCCCAGTGCTTTGGACATGGAACAGACGAGGGGATTTTTTTTAACCTCAGCCTGAAAATTCGCTCCCACGGGGAGTCGAACTCAGGACCTGAGGAGTGCCGCCGGGTTCCTCTAACCAACTGGACTAGAGGCCCTTTGGCGAGAGATACCTCATATGGCTCTCAGGGTAATCTCTACAAGTGCATTATTTATACGAGTAACTGAACAACCACAATGATTCATATTTTATCCTGCCACCAACTTGGTGCACATTTTCTACTCATTAGATGTATGTCTTATCCATTCAAAAGTAACATAAAAGTTTATGATTTTCATCGAGGGATAACTCATATGTCTCAGGGTAATCTCTACAAGTCTAAACAATCACAATGATTCATAGTTTATCGAAAACTTTTTTAAATCCCGCAGCAACGCGCGTGGAATCACCAGTTATTACTAAGCGAAACGACAACAACCCAGTAGCCTTCCACATTCAAGTAAAGCTGATGACTCCACGAGCACAGACCAAAGCACAAAATTTTTTGGGGGCACAAGAACCGATTCTGTTTGGAGCGCATCAGTTCACAACAATCTTGCTCCTTACTACTCTAAATAACTACTCAGTAGGGAATCACCTAGTTATTACTAAGCGAAACGACAACAACCCAGTAGCCTTCCACATTCAAATAAAGATGATGACTCCACGAGCACAGCACCTACTACGTCTGTACCAAAGCACAAAATTTTTTCGGGGCACAAGAACCGAATCTGTTTGGAGCGCATCAGTTCACAACAATCTTGCTCCTTACTACTCTAAATAATTTGAACCTATAAGCACTACGGGAACCCTGAGTTTGCCGAGTGTCCTAGACACTCGGCAAACAGCCAAAAACACTCGGCGAAGAGTTTGCCGAGTGTAACACTCGGCGAAGAGCACTCGGCAACTGCATACTCGGCAAAGAGGCCCTTTGCCGAGTGTCCTTTTTCGGGCACTTGGCAAAGAGTTCGACGTTTGTTCCAGATGACACTCGGCGAAGATTTTTTAGAAAAATAAAAAAGGAAAAAAAACCGGCAGCCCATCGCCGGCAGCCGCAGTCCAAGCGCCGCCACCGACAGGGCCGGCCTGCGCTCTACCGCCACCGTCCGAGCGCCGCCGTCGACGGGGACGCCCGCGCCCCGCAGCCTCTGTCCGCACGACCGCCGAGGTCGTCGAGACAACGTCGCCGGCTGCCGGGGCCACCGGTCGCCCGAGGCTGCGCTGCCGGCTGCCCGAGGCCGCAGATCCCCCGAGGTAGCGCCGCCGGCCGCCGGTGGGCGAGCTTCATCGCCGGGAGCTCGCGCCGGCAGGGGCCTCCGCGCGCCAGCCGCCGGGCCAGGCCGCGCCGAGCCGCCTCGGCGCGACGGCCGCCGGGGCCAGGCCAGGCTGAGCCGCCTCGGCGCGCCGGCCGCCGGGCCAGGCCGCGCCGCCTCGCGTGTCGGCCGCCGGGGCCAGGCCAGGCCGAGCCGCCGCCGCGCGTCGGGCGCCGGTGCTGCCACCGCCACCGCCATCCGTCGTCGGAGAGAGAGGGGAGGGAGAGAAGGAGATGACGGTGAGAGAGAGGAGAGAAAGGAGCAGTCTTATCCGATGGGAGAGGGGGAGGGTGGAGGGATCCATGGGTTAGGATTTGGACCAATGGGAGAGGTCCATTTGAATGGTTTGGATTCATGAGGTGTTGAAGTGTGTTTGTTTGACACACTTTTAATTTATTTTTAGGTATCTAAATGAATTCAAATGAACAAGTGTTTAACTACAAAAGTTTATATATCGTAGTGATCTACAATTTTGGTATAGAACTTATTTACATCCGAAGTAATTTAAAATTATTAAAATTTTAAAACTTGAAATTAGATAGTTTATAATGTATTTTTGATGTACAAAACAATCTCAAATAAAAAAGTTTTCAACTACAAAGTTTTATATTTCGTTGAGTTGTACAACTTTGGTATAGAACTTAGTTAAATCCGAGGTCATTTGAATGTTTTAAAATTTATGATTTCAAATAAATAACTTATAATGATATTTTAAAATATTAAACAGTCTCAAATATAAAAGTTGTAAACTACAAAGTTTTATATTTCATCGAGTTGTACAACTTTGATATAAAGTTTTTTTCATATGAGATCATATTAAAAAGTTTGTATTCAAAAAATACATTCACTAACACTCTCACATAGAATAACACATATACTTCTTGTGAGATATTTCAATTTTGTAAACATTGTTGTGACAAAATGTGTGAAATCTTCTCAATATTTTACCACATCCTCCATGTGTGATACCATCACATCATGCCAAATCTCATGATTTTTAGACTTCATTTACTTTTTTAGAATTTAAAAACCTCTCATCTTTGCCGAGTGTCAAAAAATACACTCGGCAAACATCCATCTTTGCCGAGTGTTTTTTGGTGACACTCGGCAAACATCCATCTTTGCCGAGTGTATTTTGGTGACACTCGGCAAAGGGCTTGTTTGTCGAGTGTCCGAAAAAAGACTATCGGCAAAGATTTGACACTCGGCATCTAGAGGTTTTCCCGTAGTGAAGAACCACAGTACGTGTATGTGAAAAAAAAAGTGTCCGAAAGCTGGATTAGGATTATAGCTCATCGTTATATAAGAGAGAAATGTGAAGAGTGAATAACACACGGTGAACACTTGTATAGGTGGTTAAAAAATATCAAGAGAGAAATGTGAAGAGTGAATAAGGGTTTCATCACACGGTTTCCAAGTGTGCCATGTCACCTTTTCATATTTGATTTGAGGATGAAACTATAACTCATAATGCAAAGTTTCATTTCACTATTTCATAGGTAAGTATATTAATTAAATGATGTAGGTAAGTGACCAATAGGAGTTAAGAAAAGACTCATGTTAATTATACAAAAGAAAAGGGGAAAAAAGGCAACAACGGGGAAAAAGAATGAAAATTCCATAAGTTTTGGATACTAATTTGGTGTATCCCGTCAGCTTTACATCCTTGGGAACATTCCCGATGCAAATTAATCTGACTAGTCGGATCGTCAATTCAACTCCCTTCAAATATATTGAATTTTGCAGCTAAATCGAACAGAAATCAAAGCTCTACAGTAGGAATCCTCCCAGCCATTTTTAAGAAGTTTTTGTCTAGCTACTTTCACTATGGTCAAACTCAGTAAAAAGGTTTCACGATGGTCTAATAAATAAAATAATAAATCTAATTTGCACGCTGACCTCCTGGTCAACTTAACTCTCACCTTTGAAAAAAATGTATTCCCAAACCCTGAACTATGCATATCCAAAACCATCTAAATAACGCCCTGCGATGGCCTTAGATGTGGTTTTGTCTATGTCATTACTTGAGGATATATAGTGACATGTCAAGGATATAAATGTTTAATAGCCTACTTCACCCTTCAAGCTATTGAGATTTGTCTTTATAACACCTCAACTATATAACCTGATATTTAGTCCACGAAGTATTATACCATCTAATTTCGTCTGTTGAGACGGTTTTTCTTTATGTTGTTTTCGTTTGCTGATCTTGTTCTAGCTATACTTTGCCACAGAGCTAGAATAGTGTAGAGAGGTGACTAGCGGGATATGCTTGTATGTTAGTGAGGACGGTTAAGTGTCACAACATCTTCCATGTAGTGTCTACATCAGGCCAGTCTCAATGGCAGTTTCTTGGAGAATTTCATGGCATTAATTAATTGCTATGACACATAAGAAAAATGCTGACTTGGCAGGGTCATTTATGAGGGGAGTTTCATGGGATGTGAGGGGAGTTTCATCCCCATGAAACTCTACTGGCACAGTTACCTAGTTTCCAGTCTAGGTAACTATGTCCATGAAACTCCCACTGAGATTGGCCTCAGGAAAACAACACGATGACTTAGGCCAGTCTCAGTGGGAGTTTCATCAGCATTAAATAGACTGCCATGTCAGCATTTTTGATGATGTGGCAGTGTATTAATGAAGAGAGATGTGAAATGAGTTTCATCCTCATGAAACTCTCTCTACACGGTACTCTAGACAGCTTGTGTCTTGCATGTTGTCTTGGGACCAACACGAGATGAAACTTTGCATTGAGGGAGGGTGTTTCATCATAGTTTCAAACTTCTCTTAGATGATGTGTCACTCTAGCCTCTAGGTAAGTGTGTCGATGAAACCCCCACTGAGACTAGCCTTAGGGTAGAGTAGATTTTTAAAAACGAAACTCAAGGCGTGCTACGGAGTCAAAACACGATGACTTTGCGGCCACTGATATGGTATACTTTCTTGCACTGTAGCGCGGAGTCAAAACGAAACTCAAGGTGCTACGGAGTCAGCTAGTTGAGATGAGGAGACAGTGGAGCAGGAAAAGAGTGGCCGCTCCCGGCTTTGCGCTACAGTATCTGGTGCCGAAGCACGTGGAGCTGTTCCAAACGAGGCCTCAATTTGCATCCTCACGAGGCAAGAACATCTCTCCAACCCCTTCACATGCTCCCGTGTTCCCATTTATAAAAATACTATCAATTTATGTATGAAAAAAATCAATTAAAATATAAATGGTTAGATGATGGAAAGATGCATGCTCATGCAAAAACTGAGGACTAAAACCAATTTGTGTAAAGAGAAACAAAAAAGACAAATCAGCATGTGAAGAGATGTGGGTTGTGGATCTCTATGAACAATGCACCCGACCCAATAAACATACTGATTTTCTCAGTCATCTATATACTTTTTAATTGTGCCTATGATATAACAAGTGGGAGCTAATATAATTACACGTGAATATAAAATTATAAAGCGCCAAACACCGTACCTCAGTCATCTATATACTTTTTGTTAGTAACTGATCTGTCCATAAATATATGCTGACATAATAAGTTCTTCCATTGGTCCTGGCCATGGACAGCGCCTGCCTACCGCGTGTCGATGCCTCCTCTGTGTCGTGTGGGTTACGTGTGAGAGCGTAGTGGGCATATCTGTTGTTTCCCAAAGTGGCATGCACATGCAGGTTGTGATCGCACTAAACACGTACGACCCGGCCGCCCATCCTATTAATAGGCCTGCAAGGTCGAAGGCTTTCCTCAAGCTAGCTTGCCAGGCCAGCCAGAGAGCCAAAGCCAGAGCCAGCCAGAGTCATTGATTATTGGTTGATAAGTTAATGGCGATGGCGTGTACTCGATCTCTCCAGCTCCAGCAAGCCCTAACCACCGCAGCCCTCCTCGGTTCCATGGCCGTGGCCTGCTGCTGGGCCAGGCCGGAGGCACCACCGCCGGACGACGACGGCTACCGCTTCGAGCTCACCCACGTGGACGCCGGACGCGGCTTCAGCGACGACGTGCTCATGCAACGCGCCTTTGAGAGGAGGCGCTGCTGCTGCTGGGTCCCCGGCGGAGCTCAACCGGAAAGACTGCGAGTACTTCAAAATGGGCAAGAAGGAGGTGCCCATCTCCGCCCTCATGGACCACGGGCCCGTCCCTGATGTGCCTAGCCTTCCTGAAGACGACGACCAAGGGCCCTTCCGTCCTGGGCAACTTCCAGCAGCAGGGCATGCACATGCACTTTGACATGGAGAAGGAGGAGATGTCATTCGTGCGGGCATACAGTATGTACGTGTGTGTGCGGGCATACAGTATGTACTAGGGTTTTGGGGCAAAACGTTATGGAGGCCCCCAGCTGAAGTAAGTGTGGGCGTGCATGAGCCGGAGACATGCACGCGTGTATAATATGTGCATGTAATACGTGTGAGTGGGAGTGTGGTACTATGTGACCAGATGCTCGGTCTTATGGTCGATCTATACATTCACCACACACCTGTACTTTTCAACAAAATATAACTATTTATTTATACGTCAATTCAGCATGTTTACTGTTTTACGGCATATATAGCATAGCAGCAAGTGCAGTAGCCTTCGCATATGCATACTGAAGCCGTGTGCTGCGTGCTATTGTATTAGCCAATAAGTAGCCAACGTACTGTTGCTTTAATTTCAATAGCCCCGTGTGGACGCAGCATTGTTGCTTACGTAGGCATGTTTAGATCGAGAAAAACGGGTGAAAAGTACGGAAAAGTACTGTTTTTATAGAAGCGTGCATAGAAATAGAAATGAACTGACACGGTTCTCTAGGTGGATAACTTTTCGTGAAAAAATGACGCTTTTTCTAGATCTAAACAGAAGCTTTAAGGGGCTACAAAAGTTTTTTTTTTCCTTCTTTTGTATGCGGGCCTAGATTGACTGATACGAAGGTGGTCACATGGCAGCTCATCACCGGTACGGTGTGACAAGGGCATCAGCAGCGTGACAGATTTTGGAGCGCAATCTTCTTATATGGCACACCACTAGCATTGACCATATCGCCATACCATCTCTTTCTCTTTTGGCCAATAACAAATTACATCTTTCTATTAAGTTTTATACTTTCGCTTTATCTTTCAAACCATCTCAAAAACTCCGTGGCCGCTGGGGTTTCAATGTTGCATAAGGTGTTTCAATTGTTGATTTAATTTTACAAAGTTATGGTGTATGATTTTAAGAGCAAAAAAATAGGGATTCATCTTGCATGTTGCATGTAACATCTCCATTTGTTTAGGTGGAAATTTGTTTCTCTTAGGATCTCACCTGTTATTTTTATAGTAGTTTTTAGATGTTGCAACCTTTATTTCTCTCTATGTTGTAGTATACCATCCAATGAGTAAAATTTTCCATTCAACATCCAGATGCTAGTACCACAGTAGAAGTATTTCGATTACTCCCTCCATTATATTCTCGGTTTTTAAGGCATGAGCTGACCTTGCACAGTTTCCAAAGTTACACTTTGACCATTTATTTATCTTATATCATATTGTAACTGTAAATCGCGAGACGAATCTAATGAGTCTACTTAATCCATGATTTGCAACAGTAGTGCTACAATAATCATCCGCTAATTATGGATTAATTACCCTCTAATTACCATCGTTAGATTCGTCTCGAGATTTCCAACCTATCCATATAACTTTCCACCTTTTTCGTCTACATTTACTACTTTTAAATTGATAAAATCAAAACCCGAAATCTTTTCACGAAATGTTTTCGCGAACTAAACACGGACTGAAGCCGTCCGCTCGCTGAATTCTATTGTAGCGAAGTAGCCAACTGTTGCTTTCTGATGAAGTAGGAGGGTTTTGCCAAGTACAATCAGAAAAAATAAAGAAAGGAAAAATCATAAAAATTACAAAAGAACCTACATCCATTTGGGACAAGGCTGGTTTCCGGGAGTCTTTGACCTTGTGAAGACCAGAGCCAGAACTGCTTTGAAGCGTGCCATACAAGCTGAAATTATTGGTTGGACATCTTAAAAAATAAGATCGTTAGGTGTCATCCATATACTCCAGCTCATAACGATGATTATATATATCTCCATGTAAAATGGAACTTGGAGCTGTGTGGATGCAGCATTACATTGTTGCATATACTCCCTCCATTTTTATTTAGATGTCGAATAATCCCATGGCACAGAGACCAAGGAGGTGGTTAAGCAGCATGTAATCTCCTCCATAACCATCTCTCAAGATTTAATGACTGCATTGGTTTCTCATGCAGGCATGCAGCCCGTCCATTAGCCTTCTCATGCAAATTAGTTCGTGTAGATGCAGCGGCTTAACTGGGTCATGTTCGCTTGACTTATCATCCCTGCACCCTAGCGGATTATTCTCCTAACAGAATACTATTGAACTAGCCCATCAGATTATTCTCCTTTCAGACTTTCCAGCCCAATGAATCGAACATGGGTTTTAATTCTCTGCGGGATTGAAGAACAGACCAGTATACGACATTCTTTCCCATCGTTTTAAAAAAAATATATATACGACACCTAAACAAAAACGGAGGGAGTAGGAAGCATCTAAGCTAGGAAAGTCTTTTCACTCTTTCGTACTGAGGGCCTAGATTGACGGATGCAGAGGTGGTCACATAGGTGGTTGGTGGCCGCTCACCGGTACATGGTGTGACGAGGGCATTAGCGGCGGGGCAGGTTTTGGAGCGCAGTCTTCTTAGATGGCACACCACTAACATTAACCATAGTCATACTTCTCTTTCGCTTTCCGCCAATAACAAATTACTTTACTTTCACTTTAGTAGCAGAGGTGCACGTGCCACAGGCACGTGTTTTTTTAAAATATATAATAACAAATGTGTGTAAAAGAAAGAATTATATACCAAAATAACATAGATATAGTACAGTGTGTAAATAGTGCTCGCAAATATGCAGAGTATAACTTATCCCACATAACAATTTGTAAAAAAAAACATGCCATCTCACATAAATGAAATAGATATACCAAAATAAACATTCAGATGTTATAAGTTACTTTACACGAGTACTCAAACAATCTGCACCAAACCTCGATTTAAGTGGTAATTTCAAATCTTTGAGTACTTATTTGAAAGTACTACAGAGTCTACTCGGCAAGAAGAGTAGTGATTTCAAATCTTTGAGTACTTATTTGAAAGTACTACAGAGTCTACTCCATAATAAGAATAGTGTTTTCAAAATCTCTGAGTACTTATTTGAAAGTACTACAGAGTCTACTCCATAATAAGAGTAGTGATTTCAAAATCTCTGAGTACTTATTTGAATGTACTACAGAGTCTACTCCACAGGGCGAGTAGTAACTTCAAACCTCTGAGTACTCATTTGAAAGTACTACAGAGTCTACTCCACAAGGCGAGTGGTAACTTCAAATCTCTGAGTACTCATTTGAAAGTACTACAGAGTCTACTCCACAAGGCGAGTAGTAACTTCAAATCTCTGAGTACTTATTTGAAAGTACTACAGAGTCTACTCCACAAGGCGAGTAGTGATTTCAAATCTCTGAGTACTTATTTGAAAGTACTCTAGAGTCTACTCCACAGTATGAGTATTGAGTAGTGATCTTCAAGTACCAGTTATCAAGTGCTTTGAAGTATAACTCGCCAAATGAGTACAACTTGCCGGGGGCTTCCTGAATACACTGCAAGAGTGGTTTGGATGACTTTTCGGGCGCCTGCTCGGGGGCTGGGTACAAGAAAACCACTCGAATGAAGATCTCCAAGATGATTCGATGTGACTACTAATTCTGGGTGCAAATTACCACTCGGATGATGATCTCCAAGATGATTTGAAGAACCCTAAAGCTCGCTGGACTGTCAACGGGGCTTAAGCACCTCATGGCCTCGTGACAACCAAGACCTGTCCAAGACTGATCAAGAACTCGAAAAAGCACTCGATTGGCTTGGCAAGCACTCGGTTGATGATACTCGACGATGAAGCGCTTGGGGGCTTGTTGGAGGTACGACCATGGGCCCACAGGGACACATGGATTCTCTCCAGGCAGAGTCGTACCAGGCATGAAGAACAAGAGTAGAGTACTGCAAGGACTCTTCTCGATATGGAAATTAGTCGTATGACTTGTAAACTACTCAGATTGCCTTGAAAAGCACTCTCTGAGTAGTAATTGGTTAGGATTCTACTCGAAACCAACCTTGTAACCCAGTCACGACCTCCTCTGTTTCGCTACTCTATTGATGGTGGCTATTTTGACTACATACTACTCGATGCATCCTCGCTGGCTCTTATGCTCGGGGGACGGGTACAAGAAAACCACTCGGATGAAGATCTCCAAGATGATTCGATGTGACTACTAATTCTGGGTGCAAATTACCACTCGGATGATGATCTCCAAGATGATTTGAAGAACCCTAAAGCTCGCTGGACTGTCAACGGGGCTTAAGCACCTCATGGCCTCGTGACAACCAAGACATGTCCAAGACTGATCAAGAACTCGAAAAAGCACTCGATTGGCTTGGCAAGCAATTGAGGTACGACCATGGGCCCACAGGGACACATGGATTCTCTCCAGACAGAGTGGTACCAGATGTGAAGAACAAGAGTAGAGTACTGCAAGGACTCTTCTCGATATGGAAATTAGTCGTATGACTTGTAAACTACTCGGATTGCCTTGAAAAGCACTCTCCGAGTAGTAATTGGTTAGGATTCTACTCGAAACCAACCTTGTAACCCTGCCACGACCTCCTCTGTTTCGCTACTCTATTGATGGTGGCTATTTTGACTACATACTACTCGATGCATCCCCGCTGGCTCCTATGCTCGGGGGCTGGGTACAAGAAAACCACTCGGATGAAGATCTCCAAGATGATTCGATGTGACTACTAATTCTGGGTGCAAATTACCACTCGGATGATGATCTCCAAGATGATTTGAAGAACCCTAAAGCTCGCTGGACTGTCAACGGGGCTTAAGCACCTCATGACCTCATGACAACCAAGACCTGTCCAAGACTGATCAAGAACTCGAAAAAGCACTCGATTGGCTTGGCAAGCACTCGAGGTACGACCATGGGTCCACAGGGACACATGGATTCTCTCCAGACAGAGTCGTACCAGATGTGAAGAACAAGAGTAGAGTACTGTAAGGACTCTTCTCGATATGAAAATTAGTCGTATGACTTGTAAACTACTCGGATTGCCTTGAAAAGCACTCTTCGAGTAGTAATTGGTTAGGATTCTACTTGAAACCAACCTTGTAACCCTGCCACGACCTCCTCTGTTTCGCTACTCTATTGATGGTGGCTATTTTGACTACATACTACTCGATGCATCCCCACTGGCTCCTATGCTCGGGGGCTGGGTACAAGAAAACCACTCGGATGAAGATCTCCAAGATGATTCGATGTGACTACTGATTCTGGGTGCAAATTACAACTCGGATGATGATCTCTAAGATGATTTGAAGAACCCTAAAGCTCGCTGGACTATCAACGGGGCTTAAGCACCTCATGGCCTCGTGACAACCAAGACCTGTCCAAGACTGATCAAGAACTCGAAAAAGCACTCGATTGGCTTGGCAAGCACTCAGAGTCGTACCAGGCGTGAAGAACAAGAGTAGACTACTGCAGGGACTCTTCTCGATATAGAAATTAGTCGTATGACTTGTAAACTACTCAGATTGCCTTGAAAAGCACTTTCCGAGTAGTAATTGGTTAGGATTCTACTCGAAACCAACCTTGTAACCCTGCCCGCCGTGAATATAAGGGACACATGGATTCTCTCCAGACAGAGTCGTACCAGGCGTGAAGAACAAGAGTAGAGTAATGCAAGAACTCTTCTCGATATGGAAATTAGTCGTATGACTTGTAAACTACTCGGATTGCCTTGAAAAGCACTCGGATTGCCTTTAGATCGCGTATTAAAATTATTCAATAGCATCTCATATTAAAAATTATATATTCATACATCGAAAGCTTAGGCCTCTGGCGGAAACAGAAGGTATAGATCTTTGAGACCATCTCAAAAACTCCGTGGCCTCTCGGGTTTCAATGTTGCATAAGGTGTTTCAGCAGTTGACTTTTCAAAGTTATAGTATATAATTTTATAAGAGAAAAAATAGGAATTCATGTTGCATGAAACATCTCCATTTGTTTAGGCGGAAATTTGTTTTTCTTTGGATCTCACCTGTTATTATATAATAATATTGTAGATATTGTACATCGATGTGCTTTGTGCATTCGTGTGAATATGTATGAAGAGCATTTCACGAGGGTCACAACAATTTGACAAAGCTGAATGGGATAACAATTTCATGTACGTATTTATTTGCATATCCTTTAACTTGTTAATTAGATCGAGGTGTGATACAGTGTAACCATACAAATTTTTTCATTTTGATTTGATGGAGGATCAAGCCACACGTACTTATTGCAGAATACAAGAAGTGCACGCGATGAAGCTACACTTATATTTGAACAATATATATATATAATATAAATGCACGCACGCACGCACGCTAATAAACAAACATAGCAAGAATGCAAGATCGATCAGTAGCAGTAACAATATTAACAGCGCTAGCTGCATGCAGGCTATCTACTTATTATAGTAGGGGTACACGGTGTAGAAGGTTAATTTGCAGCGCGGTCATGACGAGCACGACGGCGATGGTGGCCCACGGGTTGCCGAAGTACTCTCGCACGAGCGCGGCGCGCCACCGCGGCCATCTCCCGCTCTGGTAGCGGAGGATGTCCGCCATGAGTCCGGCGAGGTAGTTGCGGCCGGCGGAGGTGTGCGCCTCGGCGCAGACGCGGCTGAAGAAGCTGGCGGCGTCCCGCTCCCCGTTCATGTGGTTGACGAGGATCCTCGTGCCGTGGAGGCCACAAGGCGAGTAGTGATTTCAAATCTCTGAGTACTTATTTGAAAGTACTTTAGAGCCTACTCCACAGTCCATGAAGATGGCGTAGGCCGTGACGTGGCAGGGTACGTCTGCTCGAACGCGATCAGGTTCCGGAACAGCGGCTCGCTGTAGTCGTACAGCTCCAGCGCCGGGATCTCCAGGACGCCGCGCCGGAAACTCATGTCCAGGAAGCTGGCGGCGGCGCCGGCGCCGGCATTCCTTGCCCGGAGCGTCACGCTGGTGGTGGTCGGTGACTGACAGGTAGAACAAGTGCAGGAGGTGCTGCCGGCTGGCGATGGGCGGCGGTGTACGGAGGAGCCTGCACGGCTGGAGCGACCCGAAGAGATGCAATGCAAGGCGCCGGCGAGGAGGACGTCGTCAGTGTCGGCTGGGCCCCTCAGGTGCTCCAGCAGAGCCTGGATAACGAAGAAGGGGATCTGGTTGTTGAGCAGCAGCAGGTCCCGCGTGACGAGCCCCCACACCCAGCACCGCCCGTACACCTGCGGTATCCAGCTGCCTCCACATGGTGCTCAAGCACCGGCGGAGGAGCGGCTCGTGCACCTGCGGTATCCAGCTGCCTCCTCCTCGGACTTTGGGTCTCCAAGAACGGGCCGATGCAGCAGACTACGGCGGGGACGTAGGCGCTCCTGTTGCCCTCGGCGAGGTCCACGGGGACCACGCAGATGCTTGGCCGCTGCGTCCAGCTCGAGCCGCTGATTGGAGCGCCGTGGTGCTGCGGCTCAGGAGTTGCCCTTATCACCCCGTCCTTGACCTCGCCAAATTTGTCCTCTGGTATCTGCTGCTGCTTCTGCTTCCGCTTTCTAGTCTCGGCTTCCTCTGCATGCATGTAGAAGCAGTCAAAATACCACATTCTATTGTCATAACTTTTCTTATATATATATATATATATATATATAGGGGTGTTTAGATTGTTGAAAACGGGGTGTAAAGGTAAAACCTTTTTGCATTGGGCCACGTGCATAAAGAGAAGAAATGATTGTCAGGCTACATACGTATATGTTGAAAGAAAAAAAACAAGTTATCCTAATGGGAAAACAAGATAAACTATACATTACCTGTCTCTTTGGCTTGGGGGCCAGACAAGTAGACGGAGCGATCCATATCATCTTGATTTGGTTCTGCTTCTTCCCCTTTTTTACTAGGCTCTTTAGTGGATTCATCAACAGCCTTTTGAACTTCATTAGGGCCAGAACTCACCGCCTAAAAATAGTTATAAAGGATAAAGGTACTTGTCAGGCTACAAATAATTCCACATCAAACTTTGGGTCTTTCTAAAAGTTTATCTTTTGAAAAATTAAATGTACACATCTAGCTATGGAGGACACACCAATAAGCGTTACCTGCAGGCATATCCATGGTTGTCGTGAGTGTGTTGCACAACGACGATGACGAGCGATCAAACAACAGCAACAACGTGTGTCTCGTAGCATTGTGTCTGCTGCGCATATATACACGACGAGCCCATGTGCATGTATTCTTGCCGTTCTCGTAATAAAGTGCATATACCCACCTGCCAGAAGGACAGAAGAATAGATTGCTACCCGTGCCGGCACGGAAGGTCTTTCTTTTCCCTAATTAGATTAGTAGCCTTGTTGGCACGACAGTTCTTTTGTTTTTCCTAGGACTGGAATGGTCTTTGTCTGAAGGAGTCAACAGAGGTGTGTGAAGAAACACAGAACTAAAAAATGTGGCGATACGCTCATAGAGACGGGAAAGAAGCAGAAAAGGCAGGGGCATCTACGTGAACCCTGGCCGGTTGTGCGCTGGAAACGAGTAAAAAAACACTATGAAAACATGTAATGAATCAAAATCGTTTACCTCCAAATTAAATCTCTATGGAAACTCAGTCTACCCCCAAAATTAAGATTTTTATTTGGTTTTCATTCGATGAAGAAATTGTGATGAAAGATAATATAATTAAACTAAATTGGCCGGAAAGGCGATGACCAATGTTGTTTTTGCAACGATAGGAATTTACCCAACACTTATTTTTTAATTGTCTTGTTTCAAGATTTACTTGGAGAGCAATCCAAATTGCTTATGGCCTACAACTGCCATTTAGTGTAACTGCTTTATTTGGAAAAATTGGTTACAAGAAATTGATCCAAATATGAGTCTCCAAATTTGGGTTTCAAATATGAAAGTTCTTCAAAGTTTGAAAATCTACAACACTTTTTGTAGAACAAATTTTCAAATTCGATGTGCTTTTATGTAGATCTAAGTTCAAATACTAGAAAAAAAATCATATTGCATAGCTCCTAAAAAACCCAACATTACACTAGCTTCCCGTTTTTTAATTAGAGTGTTTAATCAATTTAAGTAACTTATTTGCCTTATTTGTATGAAGCTTCACTACCACTTTTATTCTCTAAATAGTTAGAACCTAAATTCCGTTTACAAAATATGCAAACCTACAATAGAGGTTTCATGGCTCCATCATAACTTTCTCCACATCAATTATACTACTCATTGCTCATCCACTGGACCAGCCAAATCTGGTGCGCCACCAGTTTCTAGTACATTCTTACAAGCAGGTCATCTTCAGGGCCACATACTGGATTTGGTTTTGGACACTGCTATAGAAGGAAAGCAATTGACCAATGTTGAAGTGGGCAAGCTGTATGCTGGAAATGACGGTTATAGAGATCTTAGGAGAACACAATTAATATGCTTTTGTGCTTAGTTTTAGCATCATAAGTTTGTCAATATTTTTTTGGCTGTTTGTTGGTAACTTTTTAACTTTTTTTTAGACTTGTAATAATGGATGGTTTAGTGTACAACTCATTTATAGGCTAAAAAAAATCTTTATCTAAGAAAAAGAAAGATGTAGCTCTCCTCCTCTCTGAGCCTGCGCCGAACGCAGGCTTTATTAGGGGTGAAAATGTAAAAATGAACTTCAAATTACTCGACATCCGTAACCGCTAAATCATCATATATGGATATATGTATTTGTATCCGAATTTAATATGGTAGAACTTGATAATTTGAATTCGTGTTTCATGGACTTTATCTGATTTCATATTTGTATTCAACAATATTCCTGTCCAAACAAATTAAAAAATTAATTATCTCTACACTGATAAAAAATCATATACATTAATTTTAATATTAATAATGATAGTATGTCATTGAATTTATTAAAAAATATGTTTATAGCTAATAATTAATCACATTAATTTTAATATTACTAATGTTATATCCATAAAATTATTTAAAAATCATCTACAATTTTACTGATCAGTGTTGTTAAAATAAAGATATGAACATTAATTTAATTTTAAATGCTATAGTTTATCTATTTATTGATTGAAAATATTTTTATATACCTTTTTTTGATATATTGGTTAAAATATTTATCCATAGACTTATTTATTTATTTTTTATGAAAATAAATATTGATAAGTGTGATATTTCCAATGAGCGCTCTTTGTCTACACTCGTTATGTACTTATAATTTAGTCTCTACTTATTCTAATATCAATAGAGAAAATAGGTAAATGGTATTTCAAATTGAGTAAGTATCCAAATGCATATCCGAATCTGATGCATTTATTTTGTATTCGTATTAAAGAAAATCTGAATTTGTATTCGAGTTAAAATGTGCTAAAATGTGATATTTAAATCCGATTTGATTTTATCCTTAGTTCCACCACCGCATGCCAAGAGGACTTGAAGAAAGGCGGTTGTGTTATGCCGCCAGCCAATGGAGATACTTCGTGCCGGACCTGTGTATGGACTAGTCATTTACTCATGTCCACGGTGGGCACCCCAATTTGCAGCTTCTACGATTTCGTAGAGAAGAACAAGGCGGTGGCGGTGGCACTCCCGTTAGTTAGTTGTAATCCTATATATGGGCCGTTCACTTCGCTGCGCTAAGTCTTTGATTTTGGTTGATGTTGCGCTGATTCAATAGTGTTTTGTGATAGAGAAAAATCTGACAAACGAAGCAAACAAGCTGATAGACTTTTGTTCTGCGAGACAGACGCACGTGCATGTTCATATCCGAGCAAGCCATCCACTCGCGGCGCACGATACACTTGAGGGCATAACATGTTATACCACATCCAATATATTATTGCTACAAAATAGTTGTACAAGCATGAACGATATAACACTTGAGGGCAATGTGACAACGTTGTAACAATTAAAATGTAACCTTTTGAACATCTCTAGGGCCGTTCAAGGGCCAATTTGAAATGAATCAGGTGGGGGATTTATCCTTGAAGCTTTTGACAACATTGTTTCAGCCGCTTGCACGCAACAGCTTCCATCATCACCCAAATGAAGTTTTTTTAGAACTAGTAGGGATGCACGTGCCACAGGCACGTGTTAAAAAGAACACAGAATTAAAGACTCTGATTTTAAAAGAAACAAAGTATGCTATTTCTCCATTCAGCTCGAACTCACTCAAATATAAAGGACAACTCATATGAAGTACACGAAGACTTGTTCTAAAACTTCTTTTGTAACTTTTGGCTTCGGGAGGCTTGAATCGTGGAATATGCAATCATACAAGTACATTGGGGAATAACTATCAGGGATGCCTTGGAACTCTGGAATTGGTTTACTGGAGATTTGTTTTGAGATGTTCCATTCGTGTGGCGAAGTCAAGTTTGATGCTCTCATGGATCATATAGTCAGTGCGTATAGCGTTTCTAATCTACTATAAAGGTTGTCACAATTGAAACGGTTAAAAAGAATAGGGATCCATGAGAGCTTCGTCTTGTATTCTATATGGTGACCAAGGACGCACCACTACTGGAAGGAGACCAGTTGAAGACCTCCAAGATCGGGGCTGGCTTATCCCCGAAATAGGAAGGTGAGCTGGGCAGCATGCTGGCAAGCCAACCGCGACATCTTTGCGTGGAAACCTGCAGATATGCCAGGAGTGCCAAGGAACCTGATCGAGCACAGCCTTAACGTCGATCCCAAAGCTACACCCAAGAGGCAACGGTTGCAACGGTTCGCAACCGACAAGCGAGAGATGATTAAGAAGGAGCTGGCGAAACTACTCGCCGCAAGATTCATCAAGAAAGTCTTCCACCCGACTGGTTGGCAAATCCAGTCTTGGTGAGAAAGAAGAACAACAACGAGTGGCGCATGTGCGTCGACTACACTCGTGCAGAAGTTCCGGAGTTCTCTTTGATACTTGTTGATTCAACAAAGTATACATCGGTCAAAATCCGAAGAGTAGATCACATGACTACTTTTCAGGATCCCTGAGTACTTAGATGTAACTAAGACCAGGCTGAACACCTGTAGAGGCCAGCTAGCCTTATAAAGCAACTACCCACAAGTGGTAATTTCAAATCTTTGAGTACTTATTTGAAAGTACTACAGAGTCTACTCGGCAAGAAGAGTAGTGATTTCAAATCTTTGAGTACTTATTTGAAAGTACTACAGAGTCTACTCCATAATAAGAGTAGTGTTTTCAAAATCTCTGAGTACTTATTTGAAAGTACTACAGAGTCTACTCCATAATAAGAGTAGTGATTTCAAAATCTCTGAGTACTTATTTGAAAGTACTACAGAGTCTACTCCACAAGGCGAGTAGTAACTTTAAACCTCTGAGTACTTATTTGAAAGTACTACAGAGTCTACTCCACAAGGCGAGTAGTAACTTCAAATCTCTGAGTACTCATTTGAAAGTACTACATAGTCTACTCCACAAGGCGAGTAGTAACTTCAAATCTCTGAGTACTTATTTGCAAGTACTACAGAGTCTACTCCACAAGGCGAGTAGTGATTTCAAATCTCTGAGTACTTATTTGAAAGTACTCTAGAGTCTACTCCACAGTATGAGTAGTGATCTTCAAGTACTAGTTATCAAGTGCTTTGAAGTATAACTCGCCAAATGAGTACAACTTGCCGGGGGCTCCCTGAATACACTGCAAGAGTGGTTTGGATGACTTTTCGGGCGCCTCAAGATCAATGAAATTCATCAATGTGTGGTCGCCTCAAGTCAAAGGTCGACTTCAGCTCGTGCCGCGGTACTGCCGCATCGCCAATATGCTTGTGATGAACTCAAGCTAGTCGGAATCAACTCTGACTAAGTCTGCTTCATCGACAAACGGCAACAAACAAGCTAAGTTACTTATTTCAATTATTTTTATTTTATTCTAACAAGATTGGTCAAGCGTCGAGTACTTTGTTTGGATGACTACTTTCTAGGCCGCACAGCGTGCTATCACATCTTCGCCAGGTTCCAGGCTCGGGGGCTGACGCTAAAATTACAACTCAGTTTGCCATCAGGCTTACCTAGTTGTCTTTCTCCAGCATATTTGAGTCGCCAAGTACAAATGATGGGGCTTCGACTACATTGGCACCTGACTCCTATTTCTGGGGAGATCGCGGCATGACAAGTCAACCACGACCTCCTCTGTTTCGCTACTCTATTGATGGTGGCTATTTTGACTACATACTACTCGATGCATCCCCGCTGGCTCCTATGCTCGGGGGCTGGGTACAAGAAAACCACTCGGATGAGGATCTCCAAGATGATTCGATGTGACTACTAATTCTGGGTGCAAATTACCACTCGGATGATGATATCCAAGATGATTTGAAGAACCCTAAAGCTCGCTGGACTGTCAACGGGGCTTAAGCACCTCATGGCCTCATGACAACCAAGACCTGTCCAAGACTGATCAAGAACTCGAAAAAGCACTCGATTGGCTTGGCAAGCACTCAGAGTCGTACCAGGCGTGAAGAAAAAGAGTAGAGTACTGCAAGGACTCTTCTCGATATGGAAATTAGTCGTATGACTTGTAAACTACTCGGATTGCCTTTAGATTGCATATTAAAATTATTCAATATCATCTCATATTAAAAATTATATATTCATACATCGAAAGCTTGGGCCTCCGGCGGAAACACAAGGAAATTTTTGTATAATTAAATCTTAAACAATCAGCAACATATATAAGAAGACTATTGATGGTGGCTATTTTGACTACATACTACTCGATGCATCCCCGCTGGCTCCTATGCTCGGGGTCTGGGTACAAAAAAAACACTCGGATGAAGATCTCCAAGATGATTCGATGTGACTACTAATTCTGGGTGTAAATTACCACTCCGGATGTATCCATGAGCAACTCGGCACCGCAGCCAGCTTTTTGATGACGGGGAGGCCGAGAAGGTTGCTCTCCTCGTCGCCGGTGTCGTGGAGCAACGACGCCACGCACTCGACGGCACCGGACACCGTCACAACGCGGAGCACGTTCCGCTTCTACCTGGCGAGCTTGGAAACGACGAGCGTCGTGGCCACCCTTGCGCCGCGCTCGACGCCGACACCCTTGCAAAGAAATATGAACTCTGAATAGATGATGAGAATGAAGGGAGAGATTGTGTACTTTGAGAATAAGGAGGGGCGCCTTATATAGGGGGCAGGAGGGCTAAGGAGATGAACCTGGATGCCCACGACTATGGTAAGTAATCGATTCCCTGATTGACTCCCACAACTATGGTAAGTAATCAATTATTAAAAGGAAGGAGACAACGAATAGAAAGGAAAGGAAAGCGGCGGCTTGATTGCATTACCATACAAAGAACGCGATCAAAAGGAAAGGAAGGCAGTGGGTATACAAAAATGCCAAGGTGAGAAAGAATAGGGGGCGGGATGGCGTCGAGGCGCAAAAGAACGGAGGGGGAGGGGTGACGACCAAACGCGTCTACCCCCCTGGTCGTCCGGGGCCACCATTTGGCTCTGAATTGTGGGTCCTCTGTGAGGTATAGGAGGATAATCTTTTGGGTGAGAAACCGTTTCAATTGTGACAATCTTTATAGTATAGATTACATAGTACAACGCAGACGCTCACAACGTAGCCGGAGTTTGGGGGGTTTTCTCTAAACCCGAAGAAGATTACTTTTTTTAACGAAAGATTGGCATGGCAAGGCACAAGATGTTGCGGGATTTCTTGGTCCCCTGGAGCCTGAGACAGGATACCCAAGCCAGGCACAAGCAAAGGTAACCGAAGGGTCTCATGTTGTTCGTTCTCGGCAATCCTCCCATTGGACCAGCTCCTTTGATTTAGCTTTAGTTAACTTCGATGAAAGCAGCGTGGCCTGCGGATTCTGCCTGCCGTATGAAAACCGAAACGAGAACACGGGAAGCTTCTTGGCTAACTGTACAGGGAACTGGGAAGCGTGATGTTTGTGTAGTAGTGTCTTTTGTATCTATCCTTTGAGTGTGTCTGAATGTGTCATATAGCAGCGATTCTGCAGGAGTACTGTCTTTGCAGCTATCCTTCGAGTGTGGCTGAATGTGCCATAGCAGGGATTCTGCAGGAGTACTGCCTTTTGCATCTATCCTTTGAGTGTGGCTGAATGTTGTGAAATCTCTAGGATCGGTAGGAGTAGATCGAGTGGGGATTTTCCTCTGTGGACGACATACCTTTGGCCTCCTACTCTCCGCCGTGCCTTGGTGACGATCTGCACACGGCAGCGACGGGCGGTGTAGATGTTGCAGAGGGGCGACGGGGAGGTCGTGGTTGTGGCGAAGTGGAGCTTCCCGCTGCTTCAGCGCCTCCCTCTCGATTGGACTAGGGTAGGAACGGTGGGGAAAACTGTAGTGGTGGCGAACCTCGTACCGTGTGCCTGCCCCCACCTCCCTATTTATGGCACTGCGCAATGGGGGCCCACCAGCCATCTATTGGGCTGGGCGTCCCCGATCAGGACGAGGGTCAAGGGCCCAGATGGCCGTTGGGCCAACTGGTGGAGATCAACCTAACATTCTCCCCCTTGATCTCACATTTCAAACTTTTCACTTTATCCCTTTTAATTTCTTCATTCTTATTGTTTGTTTACCTATTCCAACGTGGATTAGTGCATATGAGCTGCATCATCGTCACGGTCTCTTACTGATAGAATCAACAGCTACAATACACCTCTCTGTGCTGAAAAAGATACTTTTAACCTTTGGGCCCTTTATTGTCCGGAAGTCATAGGCTATACCTTGTACCCATGTCGACTGTGTGTTTTCTGTACACACTGGGCGGCAAGCCTTTAATAAGCGGAACCGCAAGCACTTTATCAATCACTTTTATGCTCTAAGCATTTCAACATGATTCCGGACTCTCCTTTACAACGTATACCTTGTGTCAATGTGTTTGGCACCACACTTGACTCGTTGTCTTAGGAGTGAAAATGTTTAGATGGTTGTTGTTGTTGTCAACCATTATCAACTCCGGGTACAGGTTTCCTCAAACAGTTTGCCTGTCCCTTAGCCTCATATCATGCTATATCATATCTTTACATCACATTGATGATAATTATTTCATTCTTTGGAGCTTTTCCACACAAAGAACTCCAAGTGTGAAAGTTAGCGACAATTGTGGATTTCGCTATACATTTCACTACCTTTGTACTCACAACCTTATGAGAGCACTAATTATTTCTTTCTCAATTTAGCATGAGGCCAATACACTTAACTCCATTCCAGTGATCTATATCTGGACTGGACATTGCCAAAACAACCCGGATACAAAACTATGTCAGGGTAATGCTATACTTTTGCATCTTTTGCATTCATTAAGCTTCCAACAGCTGGAGCATATGGTACCATATTCTTTTAATATTTACTATACTGATTCTTGGAACGGTTCCAAAACCATTACCCTTGACTAAAAGGACAGACGTAATTTTCTCGCATGCATACCCTTTAGAAATTTTCTTAGTATGCCTATGCGATATCTCTAATACCCCTTTTCTTTTATCTTGGTGAATTTCACTAGGATTGAAACTTTGAGGACAACAGCTTCTTTGTTTTCATCGCAGACCAACATCATTGCTAGCAAGTGAGATGTCATCCACATGTACACGATTAGGAAAAGAATTTCCCATTCTATAACTTTGCACATATACAATAGTCCTCTTATTTTCTTTAACCCAAAACAACAATTGATTCTCTTAACTTTAAATACCATTGTCCAGAGACTTGCTCTAGTCCATACTTTAGGTAGTATCCTCTGTGTTCAAAAATAATTGGAGAAGTAAAATTCTTTTCTTTTCACAACAAAAACATTCAGGTTGGTTTTCTTTACTTTCATCTGATATTACTCAGATCATGATATGCCACTAGTACTCAGCGTAATCTATTTATTCTCTTCGCGCAAAATCTTTCGATTTACGCTTTACATCTTTATATATTCCCTTTTGGAGTCACATTAACCGCAGCCACGAGGCCCTTCGTCGGCGCGTGCGCTCACCCGAGGGTGAACGCGCCGCCGTCGAGCGGCCTTGCGGCAGTGTCCAGTAGCCGAGAAATACCCGCATGGCGGGGTACAGTTGGCATAATACTTATGTCAGACAATCCCGCACGGCGGGAGAAGTTTGGCAAAGGACTTGTCCTGCATGGCGGGAGAAAGATGTAATGACTCATGTGCTTATTGGTGTATCCCACGATGTGGGAAAAGTATAGAGTAGCTCTTATGCTGTCCTAGTATTGACCATGCAAAAGCACTACTGATAAAAGACTCGTTTTTTTTAGTTCTTGAAGTGAAATGAGGAAAAAGCACTCCTATACGGAAAAGTTACTCCCATATAAGAAAGTAAACAAAGTTTTTCTCATTCACAAAAGGTTCTGAATGGTTTTCGAAATTGTGGCAGAAAGTTTTTTTGCCACATTTCGAGGGGGAGAAATGAAAGACAATTCAGAAATATGATATTCCTCAACACCATAGAAGACAAGAATGATCTAAAAAGATAAATATGATTGTCAGGGGAGTACGACGGTCATAATATCGATACCTCTAAAATAAAGAAAATGCTTCCAATAGGAAGACATTATAGTCACCCAGTATGCTATTTTGGACAAGTCTCAAAAGAATGGAGTAGCTGAAAGACAGAGCTATTCCACCTTGTCATCGGGATAGCACTTCCGTGTCTGGGGGAGTTCAACTGAGGCTAAAGTATTTAACCCAATACAGTGAGTTGCCTTTTATTGGCTAACATGAAAGATCAAATGGTTTTCGCTTCTACCATTTACAAAGATAAGTAAACAGATGATGAGGGGGAGCACGATGACTCGAGAAATTGATCGTGGGGAGAAGCGGGCATATGTGCCCACTTCAATGATTCAGAAGCCATCTTGGCGTTTCCACTTGTGCAACAATGAGTCATTACATCTTTCTCCCGCCATGCAGGACAAATCCTTTGCCAAACTTCTCCCGCCGTGCGGGATTGTCTGACATAAGTATTATGCCAACTGTACCCCGCCATGCGGGTATTTCTCAGACTTTTCTTTTCTGTTGAGCGAGTACAATCATTTACTTTTCCTCGCCATGTGGGATAATCCCTTATAAGAACATAAATGCCAGAATTGGCTCTCTTGTCTATTCATAAATAAATACGAATACTCTTTTAACACACATGATTAATTCAACGTTGGTCAAAATAATCATGCATATCACTTATGACATTCAAAACTATACCAAATTCATCAAATAAATGCTTCTGAAAAAGAGAAAAACGATATTGTGCATCTTTCACTTTCGATCCGGTCGCGCGAAGTGGCCCACAGCCCACCAGCGCTCCCCGACCAGCTCTTTCGCGTGTGCGGCCCAATATCCCGGCCCGTCCGCTCAGCCCATCGCGGCGCGCGCTGCCCACCACACAGCGGTGGTGGCTCGGCCCGCTCGCTTAGCGGCCTGCTTCCGCGTCCGCCTCCTTTCTGGGCCGAAACTGGCCCATTGGGAGCCGGCCGTTCCTGGCCGTCCATCGGATCCGACGGTCAGGAGCAATTTTCGGCGGATCAAAGACCCGGCCACCGGTCCGGCGTCCCAAACCCTAATCATCACTTTCCTCTCCCTCGGCCGGCCGGACAGGCGCGCCGCCAGTGGCTCCCGTCGCCGCCCTGCTCGGTCCGCCGTCGGCTCAGCACAGCTCGATCCGCCATCCGGCGATCCCGAGCCTCTCTTTCCTGTTCGTTCTTTTCTTTCTCCCCCTCTTCCGTTCTTCACCGCATGACGGCGAGCAGGAAGAAGTGGCCGCCCGTGGCGACCTGAGGAAGACATCGGCGCCGCCGCCGGCTCCCTGGCCGGCGCGCGCGCTCACCTAGGGTGAACGCGTCGCCGTCGAGTGCCCCAGCGACGGTGCCCTGAACCCGCGCGTGCCGTGAAGCGCCGGCGAGTGTGCGGCTCTGTCTGATCTGCCCGGCGAGCACGCGGCTCGGGGCGGTCTACCCACACGTCGTCGATTCGATGACGTGAGGTGGTCATGGAGGACACCAGGTACCTCCTCCTTTCTTCTCTGGATTAGGGTTAGGGTCGATCCTTTCTGTTTTCTTTCGATTCGATTCTCAAATCCTTTCTATTCCCCAACACTGATCTACTCTCTAGCCTAGCTCTTGATGCCAATGT
Organism: Urochloa ruziziensis; assembly: GCA_015476505.1. Lineage (NCBI taxonomy): Eukaryota > Viridiplantae > Streptophyta > Magnoliopsida > Poales > Poaceae > Urochloa > Urochloa ruziziensis. The sequence goes on along the minus strand of CM027124.1, from coordinate 51,418,247 downwards.
GAAATCTCTAGGATCGGTAGGAGTAGATCGAGTGGGGATTTTCCTCTGTGGACGACATACCTTTGGCCTCCTACTGTCCGCCGTGCCTTGGTGACGATCTGCACACGGCAGCGACGGGCTGTGTAGATGTTGCAGAGGGGCGACGGGGAGGTCGTGGTTGTGGCGAAGTGGAGCTTCCCGCTGCTTCAGCGCCTCCCTCTCGATCGGACTAGGGTAGGAACGGTGGGGAAAACTGTAGTGGTGGCGAACCTCGTACCGTGTGCCTGCCCCCACCTCCCTATTTATGGCACTGCGCAACGGGGGCCCACCAGCCATCTATTGGGCTGGGCGTCCCCGATCAGGACGCGGGTCAAGGGCCCAGATGGCCGTTGGGCCAACTGGTGGAGATCAACCTAACAAATGTTTCATCAAAAAAGGTTGAAAGGCTCATGTTGTCTTTGACAATCAACATATTAGTTCAGGCGATCAATCTGTTCCTTGCACATTGTCCTGATACAACTTCCTCAACCACCTTATTTGCATATATACTGTTCACCGAGCGAAAAAGGTGTGGTGATGGAAGCTACAGCGTTGAGTTTGGGCAAGTCTGTGCTGGATGAAGCTACACCGGTGAGCTGCACCACAATATCTCAAATTTAGAGTCATCTTAATTGTGAATAAAAATATGATATGAATGTCCTCTTTGGTGCAGGAGGCTAGAACACTCCAAAAGTGTAACATGCTGTTCCAGCTGCTAACAATGTTTGGAAACATGGCGCAGCCACCAGCAAGTATTTTGGAGGCCATCACCAGCGAACATGGAAACTACTGACGTATGAAGAATCTGGAGAAAGAATTTTGGGCCCTATAATTGATGTTTAAACTAATGCCCAGATATAGAACTTATATCTGTTTTAACTGGGTCTAGTTGATGCCAGGGCAAATGAATTGTGTACTATTGCCTGTATTAGACACTTGATCTTAAGCCTGTTATTTTAGTGACTCGTAGAGACCATCCAAAATGGAATCGTAATGTGCTGATGATGCAGCAAGGGAACAATTGTGGAGTGTGCTGTATTCGTGGCATTTCGTTCGTCACATTAGTTGATGCCCGGGCAAATGAATTATGTAATATTGCCTGTATTACAAAACTGATGTTACTAATGTGACTCGTAGAGACCCGCCAAATTCGAATCGCCTTCTGCTGATGGTGCAGAAAGTGCGCCATTGTGGAGTGTGCTTGTTTCGGGGCATTCTGTTCTGTCGCATTGGTTATAATTCAAAGCTGGGAGATGATCTGAACTAATAGTACAGAGATGTGAATTTGGAATTAAACACAGAATGTGGTATACAATATGACATAAAGCAACTGTTTCAAACTCGTCCAATACTAAGATTGATATATCTTGCATAACACCAAATTGATTTGTCTACAAGTAGCTGACGACGGCTAAACAAGCTTCTTGTACAAATATCACCATTCAGGTTCATCTTTGCATTTTCTGCTGACACCATTGAATTAAGAATATCCATTGCCACCAATACACTGCAGTGCCAGGAAACAAAAAAGGGTAAAATATAGTTGACATTTAAGTATGCACTATTCGACAGAAAATGAAATTTAGAGTTGCAGATTGGCAGCCACTGTAATGCAAACTAACTAAATGCAAAAACTACTTAAAATCAAAAGTTGAAAACACAAATGTGATGACGACTGAATCACAACTGTGAAAATAACTTAACTAAACTAGATATATACCAGATAAATAGCAAAACTATTTAAAATCAAAACACAACTGTGAAGACAACTGCATCTCAATCACGAATACGACTAACCAGAGCTAGAAACGTAATTGAAGGATGACGGCACTATCTGAACTAGAACTATGAAATATGAATTATGTGATGAGAATCATCAGACAATAGATAATCAATAGACAATGTTTTTTTTTGAAAGCAAATTCTAATATGTGGATCTGAGAGATGAGAAAGTGGGGAAAGGTCTACTAGAGCAGGAGCGAGCAGAGCAGGAGCACTGCGAGATGAGAAAGTGGGGAAAGAATGAACAGCGAGTGGTGGCAGACTTCTTCTTGAGCAAAACGACGGCGAGCGTCTCGTGGCTCGAGCAAGGGATTGAGCATATGGCGCATGGCGGAGCGCTGCGAGATTAGTAAGAAGCAAGAACCTAAAAGATGCGCTGCAGCTATGGGCAGATCTGCTGCAGCGAGAACCTAGAAGAGGACGGCGGCGCCGTGCAGATATGTACTTACCAACGAGCAGAGGGGCGCGTAGAGGACCTGCATCGAGTGGATGTCCGCGGGCGGCGACAATCGACTGGCCGCAGATGTGTCTGGCGGCGATTAGCTGGCGGCTGAGAAGGACATCGACGGCGGCGAGGATGCGAGGAAGAGGACGCCGGCAAGGATGTCTCCGGCGAGAATGAAAACGAAGGCGGCGATTAGCTGGCGGCTGAGAAGGACATCGACGGCGGCGAGGATGCGAGGAAGAGGACGCCGGCAAGGATGTCTCCGGCGAGAATGAAAACGAAGGCGATGAAGTGGACGGCGACAAAAGTGCACGGGAACAGAGGTCTGTGGGCCATCTACAGACATGTGGGCCATGACCAATAATAATACATGGCGCAGAAAAGTAAGAATATAACTCCAATACGAATAAACAAAACGGCGGCAGGAATAAACAAAGCGGCTGCACGGATCTAAAAGCAGCAATCGACGCCTACAGATAACACCCGCTCAGCGGGTGCCCGCTGTGTGGCTTTTCCCTTCCTTTCCTACGCTTCGTCGCGGCTACAGTCAGCGACCCAAACGGAACGGCGTTGCGGCAAGTGGGACCCATCTGCCATTCCCCCAGACCCAACTCGAACACAAAGCCAGCCCATGCACAGATCAAAGCCCATTGACCCAATATCCGGACCGGGCCAGATGTGTGATGAATGGCCCAGATTAACCGGCTCAGCCCCCAACCGCAACAAAAATCCTCGCGAGCCCCAAACCCTCGCCTCCCCTTCCCGGCCGCCGCCTCTCTCCTCCTCCCTCTCCCCTGACCTCGCCACCGCCTCCGACCCGCCGCCGGCCGAGTCCACCTGACCGGAGAGGAAAGATGGTTAACGGCGGGGAGGATGAGGCCTCGCGAACAGTCCCGCCGCTGGCGCTGGGTGGCACCACGGGGGAGCTGGCGTTCGTGAAGGAGACGGTGCTGAAGAAGCGCAAGGAGAACGCCGACTGGGCCCTAAGGAACCGGGAGCGCAAGGCGGAGAAGCGCCAGCGCATCCGCGCGGAGAACAAGGTCATCGTCAAGCGGCCCGAGGATTTCGTCACGGCGTTCCGGAACAAGGAGCGCGACTTCCTCCGGATGAGGACCCGCCTCAAGGTCCGCAAGCAGCCGCCTGCCGAGGCCCTCAGCTCCAAGCTCATCTTCGCCATTCGCATCCCTGGGTAAGCAGTCCTAGCGGAAGAAGATTTCGCCCACTCTCTCTCTCTCTCTCTCTTCAATTTTTCCTTATTTATTTGGTTTGCAATGGTGGCTGACAACTAGTGATGTTTGTTCGATGTAGCTCTGTGGACTTGCATCCGCACATCAGGAAGATTTTGAGGAAGCTACGGCTGACGAAGGTCCTCACGGGCGTGTTCCTCAAGGCCACCGAGTTGACACTGAAGAGGCTTCTTGTGATTGAACCGTTCATCACCTACGGGTAACTGAATGAAAGCAACCTTTTCAAGGCAGTGATCCACTGCTCTTGTTGTTTTCTAGTGTAGCATTGTTAAAACGCTGTTTGCTGCTGTGTAATTTATAGGTTTCCGAACTTGAAGAATGTGAAAGAACTTATATACAAGAAGGGCCGTGGGTTCTTGGACAAGGAGCCTTTCCCTCTTACCAGCAACGATCTAATTGAGAAGGTACATTTGCGCAACATCCTTCAAGACTATATGGAGTACAATGAATTACAACAGGCATCAATGTTGAAATTGAGTCTCCTTGGCCGCCAGTTCATAATAGTAGCAGTTGTTAGGTTAACAAGACCCAATTATAGCAAATTCAAATGGCAACAGTACCTATTTTCTAAAAAATAGCAACGCTTAGATTTAGATGATCAGCTTCACTTTATATTCAATTATTCACCATTGTGTCAATATTATTTGTGTCGATGCCCAGTAATCATTGGAAACAATATGTTCATGCTTATGCCTAAGCTTTTGAATACATGATATATTTTTTAGTCTTTTCTTCTGGAGTAGAAAAATAGAGGTGGTCGTCGTTTGTTTTCCAGAGATATTGGTCTTAGTTTTTGACCTGTGAATTACTTGAAATTTACCTATGATGTCAAACAGGCTCTTGGAGATCATGGCATCATTTGCTTGGAAGACCTTGTGCACGAAATCGCCACTGTCGGGCCACACTTTAAAGATGCATCAAAGTTCCTCATGCCCATCAAGCTCAAGTGTCCAGAGAGGAGGTTGCAGATGAAGAAGAGGCCCTACAAGGATGGTGGTGACTCAGGCAACCGAGGCGACAAAATCAATGAACTAATTGAGAAGTTGAACTAAAGCAGAGCTTGTTCCTGTCAGCAGTTGTGTACGAGTGCTGGATCTGTTACCTTATCAGTTTTGTAATAGCATAGCTGGATGTACCTTTGACTCTGATACCTTACCTGAATTTGTGCAATGAGATCGTGAAATAGCAGAAGCTGCTTTCATCATCCCCTGTCTTCTGTCTAATACGTGCCTGTGCGTCAGTATATTGCTATGAAATAAGTTCATTATCATTTTTGCTGTTCACTCCTGTTTGTTGAATTGAGCATTTGTGCAATGAGATCGTGCAATAGCAGAAGCTGCTTTAATCATCCCCTGTCTTCTGTCTAATATGTGCCTCTGCGTCAGTATATTGCTATGAAATACAAGTTCACTATCATTTTTGCTGTGCACTCCTGTTTGTTGGATTGAGCATATCCCTGATCCCTCTGCTGCTGGTGATTCTGTTTCCTCAGCATCTCATGGCACTTGCATGTATTGTTATCATCCTTGTTGCATTGCAACTGGTCGTGTTAAAATTCCTGCGCATCGATCCATTGCTTGTTGGTGGTTGATGCGTGAACGGAGAAGATGTTGTGGCCGGCGACGGCGACGGCCTCACATTTGAGCATCTACCTGCGTGGCAGCTGGTGTCTTTTGCTCGCTGTCTTTGCCTTGCCCTTTACCCAAACCTCCGGCTTCTGAACGAACCCCTAGTCGCCTTGGCTTTCCTCTTCTCGCGTCCACCTTTCAGCTTCGCCCCTCCAGGTCCTGGCGGCACCCGGCCGGAGAGAATGGCCTCCGCGGCGTCGGCGCCGTTGTTCGAGAGGGTGGCCGGGATCCGAGCCATCGCCGAGTCCGGCCGCTTCAAGGCAAGTTCATCCCCCACTTCCCAGGAACAAGTTTACCAGCTTTAATCGCAAGGCAAGGCGCCGATTCCGATCGCCAGATCACGAATTCGGTTGAGAAATCGCATCGCCGTAGAAATTGCAACCTGCGGTGCATCATTGCCATTTGCTACAGCTACATATACTCATTTGCTTACAGCTAAATCTGTCTCGCAGGCCTGGTTCCTGGACCAGTTTGGCGTCCTTCACGACGGCAAGAAGCCGTACCCCGGCGCCATCTTGGCATGTATGGTGGCACAGCGAATGTGTAGCAAGTTTTTTTTTTCTTTCAGATTGTTTTTGTCTCCTGTGTGATGTGGTGCTGCTACTTATGTGGACTATCTGCAGTGCAGAAGCTCTCGGGGAATGGGGCGAAGATGGTGATAATCAGCAATTCCTCTAGACGGTCATCTGTGACAATAGAGAAGCTTCAGAGCCTGGGGTTCGACACGTCTTGTTTTCTAGGGACCATCACCAGTGGAGAGCTCACACATCAACACCTTCTGAAGTAGGCCTCTCCTAGACAGTATCTTCAGTAGTCACCATTGTTCCACACTGTCTCCTCTATGAATGTAAAATTCCATACATGTCATGAGCATGATATGCTTAGAATTACCTTACCATTTACTGAGTTTTATGGTTTATGTTTGTATTGGGCTGCACAGGGCAAGCGATGCTTAGATTACATACTGCCAAGTAAAGGAGTTTGTTTTTCTTGTACTTAGCCGGAGAATTGATCTTGAAACAATATGTAAGACATTTAACTTTTTTATTCAACTTCATGAATATAGGAGGGATGATCCATGGTTTGCTGCCCTTGGAAGAAAGTGTATCCATATCACTTGGGGCAATCGTGGCGCGATTTCTCTTGAGGTTTGTTGTCCTGCCATTTCTTCTTCAGAATTGGAATGAATTTGATCTAATCAATATTTCCTTTTCTCTTAGGGTCTTGGTTTGCAAGTTGTGGACAATGTTGATGATGCAGAGTTTATATTAGCCCATGGTACTGAAGCCCTTAGTTCACCTTCTGGTGACCCTCTTCCCAAAAGTCTTGAGGAGCTTGAGCAGGTTCTAATGCTTGGCCTAGAAAAGCAACTTCCAATGGTGGTGGCTAATCCAGATTATGTCACTGTTGAAGCTCGGGATCTGCGTGTCATGCCTGGTATGATCATGACATTTATTCTAGTATTAAGTTGTTTAACTCAAAATGGATCTGCTTTTCGGTGCTACAGCTTTAGATATTGTTTCTTTCTGAGAGTCTGATGTAAAGTTTTTGCCCAGTATGCAAAGCAATGCTGCTTTTCACCAAATAATTTTTCAGTGATTGACACAAATGGAAATTTCTATCTTTTAGGCACTCTGGCAGCTAAATATGAGAGTCTTGGTGGGGAAGTGAAATGGATGGGCAAGCCTGATAAGGTATTCAAGTAGGCAACGTATCCTATGGGAACCAGTTTCGTGTGAGAACTATGAGAACTCCAACCAAGATCACACGATCCTCATCCGATGGCCAAGAGGAAAGGTGGGTTATTTTAGCACTTAAACCCCACTCATCCCATCCTAATGCATCAGTTTGCAAGTAACCCCCACCGTAATCCCACGCGTCGCCGCCGCTCTGATCGTCTCCGCCATGCCGCCACTCTCACCGCCCTGCACGCCTGCCGCCCGCCGCTCTGCCCCCCTGCCGTGCCACGCCCGGACGCCCTGCACGCACGCGGCGCGCCCTGCACAGCACACACACAGCCCTGCACACAGCACACACACAGCCCTGCACAGCACACACGCACAGCCCTGCACATGCACAGCACGCACAGCACACGCGCCCTGCACAACACACACCGCATGTTTGAGAGTTCGAAACATTTTGGAACCGAACATGTATAGATGGCAGGGCTGCAGCTGCCTGGCAGGAGGCAGGGCTGCAGGGCGTGCGGCGTAGGGCGGCACGGCGCTGCTGCGTCAGGCGGCACGGCGTCAGGCGGCCTCCAATCCACGATGACGGGGGCGTAGGGCGGCGGGGCTGGAGATTAGGGTGGGGAAGCGAGGGGGCTAATTTGCAAAATAAGTGATTAGGTGGGATGAGTGGGGGGTTTAAGTGTTAAAATAACCCACCTCTCCTCTTGGCCATCGGATGGAGATCGTATGATCTTGGTTGGAGTTCTCATAGTTCTCACACGTAGCCGGTTCTCATAGGATACGTTGCCATTCAATTAATCATGATATATCTTCTTTATGGAAATTAAAAAAATGTTATCATGGTAGATAGTACTAGTAGAAATGGCACTCAAAAAGATATGATGAACCACAAGCTAGTGCACTTATGATTTTAGCCTTTATTTTTTCCCCTGGCTTTTTTATTTTTGATTGTTTGTGGTAGGTGAGTACAGGCTCTTGATAGTTTCTAATTTGTTATGGCTTTGTCAGGTGATCTATAATTCAGCAATGACCCTAGCTGGAGTTGATGCTAATGAATGCATCATGGTAGGCGATTCACTGCACCACGACATCAAAGGGGCAAATGCATCAGGAATCGCATCTGCGTTCATTGCTGGAGGGATTCATGCAGATGAACTTGGGCTCAGTGAATTTGGAGAAGCTGCTGGGGAGGATGCCATCAATACACTGTGTAGCAAGCATGGATCACACCCCTCTTATGTTTTGCCTTCATTTACATGGTAGCATGGTAGAAACATGGTTCGGTACTCCAGTTATTCTTTTTGAGGTGCACCCTTCACACCTGGAAGTGATTTGAGGCAAATATTGTTCTGGAAGTGACGCAAGGAGGTTGAAGCCTTGAGAGATTAATGTGCTGTACTTAATAATTAATATGATTGCTATATTATCATCCAATTTGATCAATAGAAGTTTGATGCAGCTATGCTATGAAGTTAAGAGCTTGAGAAAGAGGATTCGATTGTTTATCGTCAAACTTTCAAGAAAGAATTATCCAAATGAAACATTGCTTATCTCAGTTCAGTACAGCAACTAGTAGCACCTCTTCGGTTGAAAAAAGTGTCAATACTAATTAAAATTGTCTGATTTGAACTGAAAATGTGCTGAAAGCCGAAACTAAGGGACCAAACTGATATTTAAACTATACTTTAACAAGTGTATGATTATTAAAATTCACTTGTTTGTCCTCCATGAAGTATTTCCTCTTTTATATGATCATGGTGACGGTTTGAAAGAAATGACGAAAAACTAATAATTAACCAAAAAAAGTTGTCGCTGATGAAATAGTGAACATTTTGGAGATTTGGGCTAACTAATGGAAGAAATGTCTCAAACAGGGCCCCATCGAGTGCTTCCCCTTTTTGCATTTGTTATGATCATGGAGTCGATCTGCAGAAATGATGAAAAACTAATGATAAACAAAAAAGAAATTTGTGGCTAATGAAATAGACAACTAATATTAAGTTTTTTGGAGATTTGTGCAAACTATATTACTGCAAATGGAATAAATTTCTCAAACATGGGACCATGGAAATGTAAATTCATTATTTAAATAGAAAAATGCAACGGATGAACATCAACTCATAGAGGTGTCACTTGATCCATTCTTGTAAGAGGTTTTCACTTAGATTCATCAACTCCAAAACTTACATTTTAGGTCCACAAACTTATTAATCCGTTCACTGTAGGTACATACCCAATATCCCTACCCCGAAACCTAACCCTTAAACATTCTTCTTCGATTCCGAGAGCCAGCCACCAACGTTCGCGGCTCACTTTGACTCGAGATATCGTTGAGGATTTGAAACTTGCAAGGAGTTTAGAGGAGAAAGAGTGGAAGACAGCCACGTTGGGAGGATAATCACGATATCACGTGGATCGGTTGCTTTTACGTACGTTTCAATTAGGTGTCTCCCGTCGTTAGTTGTTAAGAGTTTGTCGTATGTGCACTAACTAAATTTTTAGTGATGGCACGTGTGGCACCCCTTATCAAGAAGTCCCTTGATCACCCGTATCAGTCCCTGGATCAGTACACTGATACGGATCTCAACACAGATTAGTGTCAAAAGCAGTAAATGACGTATAAACTAAAATAACTATATACCGTTTAACTAGCGGAGAGCGGGCGGGCACTCATTCCTCTATCGGAACGAGCTGTAGCACCTCATAGCCCTGGAGTTCTAGCCTGTACGACAATGAAAGCAAGAGTGAGTATTCCGGAGAGAATACTCAGCAAATCTCACAAATTCAATAATATAATAAATTAAATTAAATTAATTATAAAGGTTGGGCCTGGAGGGGCATTTCCTCCCTGCCAGTCCCGATATTAAATCCAGAACCCAGGCATCGGCACTTCTGCCGTCCGGGTTCTCCTCGCAATAAAAATAAATCTAATCAATGGGGGCTTTGACTAAGTGGACTCATTCCGGAGTCACGGCTATCAAGATAGATTCTACACTCTGCAGAGGTCGTACTTATCTACCCCGCATTCGGTCAGTCCCTACCTTCGTCAAGGCAGGTACTGCCCTACGAGACTCATACCCACCGGTGACCATCGCTGGTCAGCATTCCCTAGGTCCAGCCACAGGTAATACTGGGGGCTAAGCAGGGGCCACTAATCATCCGCCTTGCGGATGTCGACCCGGGTCTGTGAGCTCATTAATCAGGGCCCTCGGCCCTCAGGGTCTCTGACCCTGTATCCTAGTCGACCCGTGCCGCCCAGTCCCAGTCCTCTGCCTGGGGCTGTCTCCAGCATACCCGTTCCGACTTGGCGCGTGCCCGACTCGGCACCAGGCGCTACCTAGTCCGCCGGTCGGCACTCTGCACCAATCATACGGCTCCTTGGGATGGATTACTAGGTTCAGCTGGTGGGGTGTGAATCAAGGCCTCACATAAATAGGCACTCCCGTAGGTTGTGCCTTTTCGGCATGCGGGGTTGTACTGGGCACTAGAAAGACTCTGCCATGAACCGGTCCTTAGCTGGGATCAGAGTGGCTCTTAGGATCCTCCTAACGAGGCCATCCTTCCACTCCCAATCTTAAAGCATCCTATACTACAGCGGAGCCCGGCATCTACCCACGTGATGCCTCCTTATAGCTTACGCGGCAAGAATGGTAAACTTTAGTGAAGGGGGGAGGGTGATATTATTGGTGAGACTTGCCTTCATTGTCGGTCCTTAGACGTTCCTTTCGCGGGCGTAGACTGTATGTTGACCGGGCGGGGCTTCGGGCCTTCTGGAGCTTCGGCGTCTTGTCGGGCCCGGTCATGCTATCGATAAAACACATAAAATAATATCAATACATCAATCAATGCCTATGGATTAGAAAGAGAAAGGGAGATAGATATTTTGGGCTTACCTAGGGATCAGGATGGATTTCTGGAGGTCTGATGGATTATCCATTAATTATTTAATAATAATTAATGGATAGGATGATGTGGCTTAGGAGGGGTTTAGCTGGTGGTATGGCTTCTAAGTGTGGAAGGAAGGGCTAGGGATAATTATTCTGGGAATTACTGGATATCTAAATAATTCCTGAATAATTATATTAATTATTTAGAAATTGATTTCTAAATAATTAAGGGATTTTGGATTGAATTCTAATAATATTCTAGAAAATTATTAATATAATTTTCTGGGAATATTATGGGCGGCATGACGGCTAAGGTTGGCTAATGTCTGGGATTTTGTCGGGTTAGCATAAGGGCTAGGTTTACCTAGGGTTTTATTCGGGCGGCACAACGGCTACATAGGGCTAGGATTAGTAACCAGGGTTTTGGTTAGGCGGCATAACTGCCATACCGGGAGCTATCTGGGGTTTGGATTTGGGCAGCGTAACTGCTAGGTGGGGCTAGTGGTTTTGGTTGGGCATTACAACGGCTAGGGTGGACTGAGCTGGAACCTGGATCGGGCAGCATCCCGGCTAGGGTTGCGAAGTGGCGAGCAGCGATGGGGTTTAGCGGCGGGGGGTCGGGCATTGCGCGGCCAGCCGAACTGGCATCGTCCACAATGCCGGGCGAAATGGCTAAAGCTACGTCGCTGGTTAGACTGTTCCGAGCGTACCCGAAAACAGAACAGAGCAGCAGTTGGCGCACCTTTTCCTATGTGTACGTGGGCAGTGTGGTATGACTAAAGCTAAGCCGCTGGTTGAACTGTTCCGGGCGTACCCGGGAGCAGAGCAGAGCAGCAGTTGGCGCACCTTTCTATTGTGTACGTGGGCAGCGCTTCCGCAGTGTGTAGAGAGCTGCGCTCTCGTGCGTGTGTTATCGCACGTGCTAGAGAGCTGTGAGCTCTCATGCAAAGAGCTGGGCTGCTCTTGTGATGTGTTCTTGCAGGAACGGAACGAAGGCCTCCTCAGCCTTTTATAGGCGCGGCAGGGGAGAGACGCAGGCGCTGGCTGCTGCGTTCGTTCCACGCGAAGCAAGACAGGTAGGGCGACATGGCGGGCAGCGGTAGGCGAGGCGCTGGTCTGCAGGCCGGGGTGGGCGTTGGGCGTTGGACGTTGGGCGTCGGCGTTGCTTCTACGCGAAGCAGGCGAGGCCGGGCGAAGCTAGGGAGCCGGGGTGCTGGCGTCAGCAAGCCAGGCGGCGTGGCCGCGGGGCGAGCGTGGCGAGTGGCGGCACCCCACGTGATGCAGGGCAGCGTAGGCAGCGGCAGCGATGGCGTCAGCACGGACGGCAGTGGCGCTAGTGCAGGCAGGACAGAAGGAGACGGTGGCGTGGTGCGGCGCGATGGCAGGAGGGGAAGATGAGGGCAAAAACGGAGCATGGGAGGGAGTGGGAGTTCCGGCGGCGAGGTTTGGCTGCCGGAAAGGCGGCGACGGCGGCGCCTGGCGACGGCGGCGTCTCGTGGCAGCGGCGGTGCGTTCTGGAGGAGAGGAAGCAGTAGGGTTAGGGGATTGGGCCGCGTGGGCCGAGCGGAGCGGCTGGGCTGGAAGCACGTGGGAGTTGGGCCGGGAGGCGCGCGGAAGGTGGGCCGCGGCCTGCTGCGCGCGCGGGCTGGGAGGAGGGGAGAGGGCGAGCTGGGCCGCGGGAGGCACGCGGGCCGTGGGGGGCGAGCCGAGCCGGCGGAAGGGAGTGGGCCGGCCGGGGAAAGGAGAGGGGAGGTGAGGAGAAAGATCAGGGGGTGGTTTTGGACTTTGGTTTTTGGGCTGGAATTGAGGTTGTTGGCCCGGCTAGGGAATGAAGGCTTTTCTATTTGTTTAAGGGATTTAGAGCTCGAATTTGAATGTAGATTCAAATGTAAATGGGATTTTGAAGTGAGGCTTGAGGGGGATAGTTTTATAATATTTCAGGAAGATTTGATATCGAGAATTCAATATCCAAATTAGATTTGAATATTAAACTAAAGATTGGAAATGGAGGTTTAGAGGAATTTCTATCTCTTAGAATCTAGAGATTACAGAGGGGTTCTAAAGCATTCAAATGCATCACACATGACAAATTAAATGCATGGATCTACTTAGGAAATATATTTTGAATATTGGAAGAGGAGTAAGGGAAGTATATTTAATTAAGGGAAATTATTTAAATTGTATTTTAAATGCTTTAAATAGACGGGGTGTTACAGGGCTACCCCACTTAGAGAATCTCGTTCCGAGATTTAAGGCTAGAAAGAAGGTCTAAGGTTTTCTTCTAGTATTTCTCTAATTTACGGTGCCAATGAGGATTTTCGACATTTATTAAAAAGAAATTTCTTCTCCCTTTTAATTTTAGAAATTCTTTCTCTTGTTGCTCATTTCCAGGTGTGGGAGTATGATTGTTGACGCTTACTTCCATTATTCCCGAATGTATCCAATTAATTCCTGGACCGTTATAGATATAAACCGGATGAAAAGTTCATTATTAAGCAAGAAAATCATCATGATAATATATATAACGAGTCAAAAAACAATGAAAAGTTAATTATTAACCACAAAGAAAGCAATGCATAAGCGAATTGGCTTGTAGTCCAATGGTAGTACGGTCCCCTGATGCTCGCACCTTTTCCTGGATTTATTTCAGGATTTAACCGGCACTATTCTTTCAGTGGTAGGCGACGTGCCGGTCGATAGCGAGGCGCCAGCGGTGACTTCGTCAATCTCGAGGATCAGCCGGCTCAGTCTTTCGGAGGTGCTCATAGTGGTAGGGTTACGTGCGTGTGTTTAAACGGTTGAGTGTGCGTGCGTTTGTGAGCGTGTGCACTGTGTTTCGAAAAAAAGAAAGCAATGCACAAAAAGAAACAACAGAAAGAAGCAAAAAAGAAATCTCTTAATTCCCATGACTCGTGAGACTCTCTCGGCTTCTATCCGACGAACTGATAGCAAGCAAAGCCTCTTCCGCCCAAGGCAAGTATCCCGGCGCCGCCGTCTCCGAAAACCAAATCAGCCGTCGAGGTGGAAGTTTCCAGAAGTGCTCACACACGCTCCCCAAATACCTTCCTCCTGCTGACTCCCCTCTCCCTCTCCCTCCCTAGTCTCAACCCAGTCTCCCTCTCCCTCCGCCCAAGTCCTCGCCCCGTCGAGAGGAGTCGCGTCCCTCCCCGCCCCGCCGCCGCCCATCCGGACTCGGATCGACCCCTCGTCTCCCAGGTGAGTAGCCCCGTACCTTGCTCGGACGGGCTGTTGTAGGAGAGTACGAGTTCGTTCGTGTTTGTGCCAGGGAGAGTGCTTCGCTGCGCCCGTGGGCGGCGGCCGAATCCAAATCTCGTGTCCTCTCCATTGAGTTAGGTTTTGCGTCTTCTGCTGCTGGGGGTGCCCTGAGAATCCTCTCGCAATCCGCTCATCCGTGGCGCGATCGGGTCCTTCCGCATCAGCAGCGCTCTAGACACATCTAGGCGAGGCTAGACAGCGGGGGCAGCTGGTTCCGTAGGTTATAGGCTGGGAGGAACCGGAAGCGTAGCGAAAAGTACGAGCTTTTCCATCGGCGCATGAGCATTTGAGTTGTTTGTGGGGTTTTGTGGGGCCTGATCCGTGTATCCATCGTTCCTGCTGTGTGTGTAGGATGGCTGATGACAATCCCCATGGGGCCAGCAGTTCGACGGCGATGCCAGCAGATGATCAGGAGTCTACCATTGAGATCAACATCAAGACCCTGGATTCGCAAGTCCACAAGCTTCGCGTGAACAAGAATGTGAGTATTCTCCTGCCTTCTTGACATTTTGGTTTGTGTCTACCTTCTGTCTGTTTGAACTATTGTGGAGTGATAGGCCTTGCCTGTTGTTGATTTGTGACTCATGTAGACATGCAAATTCTTCCTTTTCTTAATCAAAGGAGCGCAAATATTTGTATTTCTATGTGTGATGTTTCGGGAAGAACTAACCTCCACTATTTTAGGTGCCTGTTTCGGTCCTGAAAGAGAAGATAGTTGAAGCTACTGGGGTTCCTCTGGATCAGCAACGGTTGATTTTTAGGGGAAGAGTCTTGAAGGATGATCACCTCCTATCTGAATACCGTATCCTTTCTGTTCGTGCATCTCGCATCAAGGCTATGAAGCGTACATCCGTACACTTAACCATCTGCTTTTCCGTCTCCCTTATTGTTTTTGATGAGTTTTTGAGTGCTGTTTCCTTATTACCTCTTGCCCCCTAATTGCTTAGTTATGTTAGATGATCGGTTAGTAATGCCATAATTTTTTCTAAACTGTAAAGTTGGGGTGATTTGCTGACTTGCAGAATCAGAATATTTGCTTGTAAGTTGGTTAATGGGATGCTTGATGCCATATCAAGTGCATTATCGGTCGACATACATGCAACCGTATGCAGAGTTGATGTACATGCTACCTATGCAGAGGCTGTGCTAGATTATTGGCTTCTATCAGGTGGTTGGATTTGTCATTTCGTAGAGTTCTGTTGGAAATTTGATTTTTGTAAACAATTTTTCATTTCATATGCTTTTCAAATGTTTTGTTGCGTCATTTACCTTCCCATAATCCTATGTGTATTTATCTCCATCCAAATCCTGTCACCTGTATCCTTGACAACCACAAGATTTGGAAGATGGATTTACATTGCATCTGGTTGCTCGGCGTGCAGCTGAGGGCCAGAATTCTTCTGGTGCTTCTGAAGGAAATACACATGCCAATGGTAAGTCAGATCTGCAGTTGCCGTGTCAGCTGCATCATCAATCCTGAACCATTATTTGAATACGCTTCTGTTACATGTTGCCTACCGTATTCTGCATAGCACATAGCTGTCACTCGAAAATTATAAACAGACTTTGCTTATTCGGTTCAAGGGCTGCAAAATTTTGCCAGTTATGTTTAGTGTTAAAGCGCTTAGTTTGTTGCTGAATAAACACAAGAAGATGCTGAGCATGTTGGTGCTGAATAAACACAAGACGCTGAGCATGGGCCTGATAAAAGATTTTACACTTCTATTTCTTCTTTTGCAGTGAATGTTGCTGGAAATGGAGGATTGATGGATGATATTTCCAGGGTATGCTTCTCTCATTGTTGTGGTTGTCTCCATGAAATTACCTGATTTCCTTGCAGGCTGAAACCGTACCTTTCAATTCCTTTTTTTTTTATTAATTCTCTTTTAAGGAACTATAGATGATGCTTTGCATTCTGATGGGATGATAGATGGCATGGCCAGGGTTTATGCTTTGCTCTAGCGTTTTGCATGTTGCCAAAATATACCAATTGCTTGACTTGTCCAATGGCAGTATGGTACGGTGCCATCTAATGCTTCTACTTTGCAGAGTGTTCGGGATCTTCTTGGTTCCTTGGGTGTTGCGATGTCTGGTGGTGTCACCAACGCGGCGTTTTCGGTAACAAGACAGTTCTTTAGTTCTCTAGATCTGATGGGGGGTAGCTGAGTCATCTCATTTTTTAATTAAAGGCTATTTATCAGGTTCCTTTGACTACTGCACCAGAAGGGGCAAATAATGTCCCTGGAAGAACTCATCCAGTAAACTCAGCACCACCAGGGTTCTCAGTTATGAACCATCAAATCCATGTAACACAGCTTCAACCAGGAGCAATACCTCGCAACATGGTAGATATTTTGTGCTTTCTTGCATTTCCTCCTGTATTTGAGTTTGCATGACATTTTTCTTTTTGACTTCAACCTTTATTGGTCACAGGTTATTCCGGATTCTTTGACAACTCTTTCGGAGTACATGGAACGTGTGGACAGGGTATTACAGAATAACGGTACCATATTTTTCTTACAGTTGATTAATTACTTAGTTCATTGCTTGTCATCAAATATTTGATATTCATTTTGTTTGCTTTAAATGAAGGTACTCCACCATCCAGGGAAGAAGGCCAGCAACAACCAACGGCGGAGGATGCTAATGTCAACCCAAGATATCCAAGTCCTGAGGTTTTGGCTTCAGTTATTGAGAGAGCCCAACAACTTCTTAGTGGCAGTGCAGTTTCTGCTCTTTCTGTATGTTACTTCTCATATGTGGCTATCTTTTGTACCTTTTACCTTGCAGTGTCAATCAACAAATAATTTAACTGACTCTTTGATGTTGATACGAAAAATTCTTGACCACCCTTAAATAGCATCCCTGGTAAAGTCAGGGCACATACTATGCCCTGACTTCAAGGTTAAATTCAAAGACCGAAGCAACCTTTTACATAAACTCTGTTCACTATTTGTTGTTTAATGTCTGCATGATTTCCTGAGTAGGCCTAAACCCTTTTTGTTCCATGTTAGCTTTGTTCCTTTTTTGACGCAATGGTGCTGTTGAGTTGCATATTTTAGTTTTCAACACATTTTAAAATACTATTTATTTATTATTATTTAATTATCTGAAAGACACCTGATAGACTTAAGGACTGATAGATGCAAACTTTTCTTTGGATATCTTTAAGTTGATATTTGAGGAACTCCTCTTGGATCATAGATACAAACTAATCCATGAAATATTTGTGACACTTATGTACCTAATATTCTGATTCAGAACATCGTACAACGTATTCGGCAAGATGGTGGCACTGGAGATGCATCTATTCGTCGTGAGATCCAAACTGAATCAGTTCAGCTGGGAATTGCAATGCAACATTTGGGTGCCATGTTTTTTGAGCTTGGTCGGACAATGATGATGCTTCGCACAGGCCTATCACCTGTATGCAGAATGTGTTCTTTCCTTCATGTTATGTAACTTTGTGTATGTTGTGACCATTTTGAAATTTTGTTAATTTTGCAGTCTCAAGCTTTTGTGAACTCTGGTCCTGCTGTTTATATAAACTCCACAGGACCAAACCCAATCATGGTTCAGGTGATAATTGTTACACCTTTTTCATGTTAGTTACTTAGTTTTGATGATCAGAGCACTCTACTCACAGCGACACTCTTTATCTCTCTGTGCAGCCATCTTATCAAAATACTCCTCCTTTTGGAGTTTCCAACATACCAGTTTTGGGTGGAGTTTCTGGTGCTTTTGGTATCATTGATCCTTCTCGATCATCTGGTTTTGGAGATCCTTTCCGAAATATCAATGTCCAAAATAGCGGTAAGGTCGCATTTCATCTTGTTTCTGAGCTGAGGAAGCTGCCACAAACTTGACCTAAGTTGATTTAAAAAATGAAGTTGCCTCTTTACATCATTAAAGAACTGTTTTTTATGCAGTTCTTAATTCTAATATGCAGTTATTCCTGATTTGGTTTGTGATGATAGGTATTTAGCATAGCATGATTGATATCGTAATATTATGAATTGGTTATACCTTGTAACTATATGATCGATGTGCTTGCATGGATTGAACATCAGTGTGTAATGCTATGTATATTTGAACTTGCCCAACCGTGTTGGGTGTGGTATCTTTCAGATTTGACGAGTGTCATCAATATTCTTTCTATATGAATAGTCTGTCCTTGAATTTCTTCTGGAATATCCCTGCGATCATTCGCACATGGCAGTTCATATATCGTTGCTATCGAAATCTTGACTCTTCCACAGTTCTGTGTCTAGTTGGCTTCCCCTAATTGTTACTTCTTTTCCGATTCCCTAAATTAGGTTCACCTGCAATAAGTGGTTCATCTGCTAGTACGACCACCACTTCTGAAGGGGCTACCAATGGGAACCGCCAAGATGCAGCAAGAACTCCCGGAGGTAATGTGCCAGGTCAACCAGCTGCAACACGTGGACTGCCAACCAGAACAGTAGTTGCAGCTATTCCAGCGCGGTCCTCATTCGAGGCACCAAACCATGTCCTAAGTGTTGTCCTGCCTGTTCAAGTAAGAGGTCAAGTTGCAGTCCCCAATCAGCCTTCTCAGGGTTCTCAGACAGCAGTGGGCAATGGAGCTCAACCAAATTCGACATCTGCTGTTCCACAAGCTTCTGTAGGTGGTGTTGCTGCTGTTGATCCTTTAGTGACAGAGATAAATGCACATATAGCCAATGCATTGGCTGCCAATGCACCTGGCCAGGTTTCTTCATCTGTACAAAGTGCAGTAGACCAGGGATTTCACCCGACCACGGACAGCAGAGCTGGTGTGCTGAGTTCTTTAACACCAGCCGCTACACCACGGCAGAATGATCCCTCAGGTTAGAATCATGGACACACTTCATTAAGAAAGTGTAATCCCATGTGATTGAACCATGTCTTGGCATCTTACTGATCACAATTCCTGTTGTTAGGTACTTCTGGTTCCACTTTATCATCTCAAGACAGGAATGCCGTAAATGTTACAACTCTTGACAGTCTACAACAGCATACACAGTCGGACGACACCAGTGCAGATACACCCAACTTATCAGGAGATCCTGCAACCACCTATACTCATGATGTTCCTTCGAGCACATCAGCAGAAAAATCTGCGCTGAAGAACAAATCCTCAGATGGAGTGGGTTCACAATCCCTAGAGCCTTCTGCAAGTGGCAGCTCTGAACCAGTAGGTCTTGGTGGAGGTCTGATTCCGAAGGTATTAACTGATTCTATTATTCACGTTTTGTTTTGATGTTGATTATATCCTCAAGTCGCATGTTTGGAGTTGTGTTTTGCTATTGTTTAATTGCTTCTTTCAACTGCACTTGCAGAGAAGGAGCAGAGCAGCGAAGCCACCTGGGAGCACAATTGATCCTGCTAGGGATTCATCTTCAGCCAGCCAAAACCAAGATGCTGTTTCATTGGCCCAGCAGTTTCTCCAGGGTTTTGCTTCACAAAATACTAATGCAAGCCGAATCAGTGCCCCCAGTTCTGTCCCTCCATCCTCAAGGACACAGCCTACTAGATTTCCTCCAAGAAGGCAGGGTGGTGAAGGACAATCTGATATTGGCAGCATGATATCCGGTATGCTCAACAACCCAGTTTTTGGCAATCTATTGTCAAATGTTGCAACGCAAGCAGGGGGTTCTAGTGCTGACTTGAGGAGCGTGATGGAAGGATTACAGAGCCCTGCTGTTGTAGATACTATAAGCAATATTGTGCAGAATGTGGATGAGCAAGATCTTGGCGCCATGTTTGGTTCAGGCAGGGGTCAAGGTGGCATGGATTTGTCTAGAATGTTGCAGCAAATGATGCCTGTTGTATCCCAAGTTCTTGGTGGAGCAGGGGCCCAACCTGTTGGTGCAAATAATGGGCAGTCTAGATCACAGCCTCGGTCAAGTGACACTACAGGAGGAAATGTGTTAGACACCAGCAGCTCTCAGGTAAGCCATTCTGTTGAGTGCTGAGTAAAGATTAGATTTGACTTGCATCTTCAGCTCAGTTATGTATCGTCGCCTGTGCTGCTTGTTTGCTCTGATGAGAAAATCTGCCTTTTCACTACTGATCGTGCTTCAATGTTTAGTAATTAGGTTCATGTAATATTAGTGCATTTTCTTTGTTGTTCATGTTTACACTTCCTCAGTCTAAAACAAACCAGTAAACTATAGTTAGCCCTATTGGGTGTATGTTTTACTACAGCTATTGTGGAATGCTTTGATCTTGTGTGTGCAACGTCTCACCTTTTGTATTCTGTGGTCAGATTGATCTCCATCTAGTGCGTGAAAGCATTGAGCAACATGAATCTCCAGAGAACATCTTCGGCGCCGTCCTTGAGACTGCCGCTCAGGCTTATGGTGAAGGTGACAGCATTCAGAGCATGCTTGAAGAGCTTATCTGCGATGCAGAGCTTACCAATGTATGAGTTCTGCTGTGTTTCGATGCATCACTGCACTGTTTCTTTCTGATGTTAGCCGGATAATAACCCCCTAACTTGCTGCTTTTGTTAGGACTACCTGAGACTTCTGGTGGAGCAATTTCGGCAGAGGTTACAGTCAGAATCGCAGTCGGGGAGCCAGTCTTGAATCATTGACCGGCAAGGTTGTGTAGCCATTCATCGTGAAATTTATCACTAACATGGAAAACCAGAACTAACCGGTTGTTTGGGCGTTTTCATTGTGAGCCGCCCGGTGGATGTAAATGTGGCACTGTAATCGCTGCAGCATATTGCGTATTGTGGTTAAAATTGTTTTTTTTTTTACCAATTTTGCTAGTGGTACACAGCAAGTTTTCAAGGTGGGAGTTGTCTGAATTCTGTGGATAATTTGGCAACGCCACATCTACTTCATCTCACAAAGACGGTTCGTTTAGAAAAATTTCAGAAATTATTAGTTGTAAAAAATTACCATCTTACCCTTAATTACTCATGCATTGGACTAGAAAAGTAGCATCAATTAAGCATTTTATTATCTATATTTGCTTCTCTATGTAACTTTTTGTATTTGGTATTGTTTTAAATAGGTGGTTCTCACTAGGAGCTAAACAGTCTTTATAGGACAGATTTTAAGTGTGAAACAAACAGTCTTCGTAGGACCTACGAAGAGTAGTATGCAATAACGCAATGGTTGCCGATATATTGAGCTCGTGTTTGTCCGTGCTCTCAGTCCGATCCCAACCGAGAAATTTCGATATTTGACATCGAATTCGTACGCCTCACGTCTTTTAACCCTCAGTTCGTAAGCCTTTCGAAATATAACCTTCCACCTGCGAATTCTTTCAATTCAAGGGATTTCCTCCCCTTTTCTTTATTTCTATCGTTTTCTCTTCTCTTTTGAATTTTTAGGTATAGTAAATAGACTAGTCTTCTCTCTGACGCCGCCGGCAAGTCATCGCCGCCGATTTCCGATCCAGGCAGGTGCCATCCCCCGGACGACCCTCTGCAGAAGTGCAGATGCAGCACCCTCTCGCCGCCGTCGCTGTTGCTGTGCTCACGTCGCTGCTGTAGCATGGCCTGCTATCTTCTACAAGTAGCGTGACCAAGCAAACAAAAGCTTCAGAACTCGTGTTCCTGTTGATGGATTTGAAGCTCTGATTTGATTGCATGTTTTTTTGAAAAGAAAGAATTGCTTGGATGTACGGCTGGGAGCCCAATCATGGCCGAACATCGGTTGCAGAACACCATCCATGGCTGCACCGTAGTCCATCCTCCTCCCATCCCCTAATCCCAGTTGAGAACTAAGGAGCACGCTGGATATCCTTGCCCAGGAGGAATAGCAATCGTATCTCAATTCAGAGGTGAACTAGTACATGGAGATAATGAAACAATGTTGCCTCAACTCTTGACGAATGGTCAACTTGATCCTTCAACTCTTGGATAGTTCAATTTGGTCTTTGAACTTGTATGTAGTTTTGGAATCAGTCTCATCCTCCAGCTGAGATGGCTGTCCACATTTGGGCGCTTCACGAGTTCACGTCACCTGGGCGCCCCGATTTTCTTACCCAGGTCAAAAGTTCAACATACCCCAGCAAATAGTGGCTTTCCCATTGAAAATTGAAAGCTAGGAGAACCTGGTATTCTTTGATGAGAGGCAAGAAAAAGGCAGCGCTCAGTATGTGATAGCCGAAATACCACCATGGAGCCAACATGGACAGAAATAACAAGTTAGTTTGAGCCACTTGTGCAAGTGTGTTTACAATTTTGTTAGTTAAATCTGGAGGAAAACTTGAGCGCACAATAGTTTTATAGTTCACATAAGAGATGCATCCACAAGAATGAAGCTTTTTGGCTGTATAAACATAACAGTATGAGTTAGGTGCAAAGATTGGTGACCACAAACAAAAATGACACAGGTCAGTTCCTGGGAAGCAACTTCAGATCAAACATGACGTTTTCTCTCACTGCCTCCGTCTTGTTCATGCTGCCTCTGCTCATTCAGGTCTCTTGAGGCCCAGACCCAGATGATGGCCACACAGGACAGTCTGACCGACGGCAAGACAATCCAGAAGATAAGACACAAGCCAACTGGATCCTCCACTTACTGAAGGTCAATTTCCATCTAAAGTAGTTCGAAACAATTTCCATCTGAAGTAGTTCCAACTTTTTTTCCCAATTCGCTTTGTGTCGTAGTCAGTAGGAGTTCAACACATTGCAAAAATAACAATGTCATCAGTCGTACCAGATTAATTTGTTGAGATAAGTATGTGTAAGCATCGGTGCATCATACGAGAATATATTTTCTAAGTTTGGTGTCTATAAACTATGCATTGAAAATGAACACTCCTTTTGTCAAAGTAATCATATTCACCTAGTAATTAGGCAGTTGATATTGGAGGCATTATCGAGCCTTACTTCTGTATAGGTGGCACTTGGTTATAACTGTGTAAAAAAATGCCCAATAATCAGTTGAGTATGGCAATGATGCCTTTGCTAAAACCAATAGTCCAGCTATGCCAATTGAAAATTTATTTCTCAACTGATTACTCTTTTTAAAAAAAACAACAACTGATTACTGAGCATTTTGGATAAAATTTCAAGCATAGCTGAACTATTTAGGCGGTGCCTGTACAAAATTCTATCAAGAAAAAAGCCCAATTATCAGTTGAGGCGTTGAACTAAAATTGTATCAACTGTCACCAAAGCATAATTACAGACAAAACTGAATATTAAAGGTGGCTTGTGTTACATTCACATTTTATCAACAAATGAGGGCCTTTAAGACAAATGCATCAGTTGAGGTGTTGAACTAAAATTGTATCAACTGTCACCAAAGCATAATTACAGACAAAACTGAATATTGAAGGTGGCTTATGTTACATTCACATTTTATCAACAAATGAGGGCCATTAAGACAAATGCAATAACCGACCATACCTTGGCAATCTGGTCATTGGAGGCTTGCTTGCACCATGGCCTTGATCACCTCATTTACCATTTTATCCAACACCATGAAGAATAGTGCATTTTTTGCCGCAAATTTCATTCCATGAGGCTGCTACAAATATAGGGATAACTCCCCTCCATTACAACAAATTGGGCAGAATTAGGTAATTATCTTTACATAATATGTATGCAAATACAGAGAGTTTCCCTCCAAACTGAGTGGCAGGTAATAAACTGTCTAATAGTCTGTGAATTTATTGGATGAGAACCATGATTTTCAAACAAATGGAAAATAATGATCAATGACAACTTTAATCTATTCAAGGTACCAAATCCTGTAAATTCACAGGAATTCCACCACAACAGATGGTTGAACCAAACCATAATGCCTATAGGATACTATAATTGATTGAGAAGGATCCTTTTTATTAAGAATTATAATTTAAACCAACATAGCCATGCTTTTGCACAGAGGGAGTCTGGAAGTCAGAGTAGGCATATAAATGAAGCAACTGTTTGCCAGGCTGTAAATACAGAGGATGACCCTTTTACTTTTGAAGACATTATAGTGTTAAAATCTTGGTGCCATGAGCAGAGGTTTGATAATTGGTTATCAATATATCTGATATGCTCCTCTATATCCTTTTATCAAGACAGACATAACTTATAGGAATGATGTAGTAAGAAGAAATCAGCCTTTTGAATTGAATTTATTCTTATTCTGTACTATTGAACCCCACAGACTAATGAAAAGAAATCAGCCTTGTTGAAACGGGATTCCCACTGGTGCAATTTGAACAGGTATACTAATGAAAAGATAAGAAGCGAATGCCTCAAACTCTAATCATAAATCCTTTCATCTTTGCTAAACCTCTATAAGTTTCACGCAGGAGAAGTCAACTGTATTCTGCAATGAAACCAAATACAATCATTAACTAGTTGGTAGTGATCGCAAAAGAAAACATGGCCAAATAAAAAGGGAAACAAAACAGGTACATAAAAACACTGAAATATTGCAAACTCTAGAAAATAGGGTGCATACATCTTACAAAAAACATTGAAAATATTGCAACCTCTAGAAAAACAGGCGCATAAATCTTACCAAGTCACTGCTAGCCCACCAATCTGGATCTGACAATACCACTGTGCATAAGTAGAACACTAAACCTATCACAATGTGAATAACGGATTGATTAATTTGTGTGCATGCAAATTAATCGAGACATAAATACTTGGATGTGTACAACATATTGCTATAATTTTTGTAATGATAATTAAATCTAGCATAGTCAATCTGAACTCACCTAAATTTTACTGCTTCTTTTAAGCCTCACAGACAGATTCAAAGGTCAGTGTACGTATGTCAATATAATGTTTAGCCATTTCTCGTAATGAACAAATCGAATACTGCGACATAGGTTACTGCCCAAATGGTTAAAACGAAACATACACGCACCATAAAACACATATAGTAAGTTTGAAGAATTTTGGAGCTATCTACATATTTGTAACAAAAAGTAATAGGTTAAGTGACCTGCAGTTTTCATCAGTCACATTAATTTGATGAGGAAAAATGCAGTGCAGATCAAGAAAAGTAAAGCAAACTTACCAGAAGCGAGACGTAGTTGCACTCTCTGCTCAGTAAATTTCAGGTACTCTCCTCTCCTGTCCCTATATGATTAGTAAAAAAATGTTATTAACTTTTACATTGGTAATATCTATAAGTACCATGACCATTAGATAAGTCTACATTACTGATACTATCATTTTAGTTACCTGGAAGTATATGAATGAATTGCGTAGACGCTGCGAGCTAATTACAATTAGGGGGATCTTCCCTTCATGTCCAGGGGCCGCTATGCAATGAAGATAGAGGAAAAAGTGAGAAAGCAAAACTCAAAACAGTAATTATGAGTTTCCTGAACATAGTCAATCGTACGCATTGGATAACATTTAGCGTTATAACGTAGAGAGGATAACTGCCATATTGTATTAAGCTGGCATACGATTGTGAGGAAATAAATGAAAAAATTAAACTTGAGGACACAGCTGCAGTTCTCCACATCAATGAAAGAAATATAAAAGACATATGGACCAAGAGAAGAACCAGATTGGATTTGCAAAACAAATTATGAGATAGCTAACAATTGAAAGAATGGACTTACTTGGTGTACTATCAGCAGAAAATCGGCACACAGACAGTACCATCAGTGACAGTGAAAGTGAAACGTTCAATCTGGAATAAAAATTCATGAGTTAGGAAAAGAACATTCGGATAACAGGTACATGGAATTATGGAAATATATTCAGCATGCAGGGCAAAAAGAGAGTGTCTAACAAAGTAGCCTCTGTTTGCAGGTAATTAAACTTTGTAAACTATTGTCACAATTCAATGTTTGTAGCAATCTGACAACGAAGATTGTATCATGCGCAGTACGCATCAGAATGTAGCATGAGGCACATGTAGGCCAACTTGAAGAATACAAACATCAGAGGCATAAATAATCAACAAATATATGATCACAGGATTAGCACCTGATTAATTAAAGTGATATGCCAACAATTTTGTTCTCGTCTTATCCAAGCTCAGCAACATACAAATAATTTTCACGGGTATTTCTATTGTCCAACTCCAATATGTGGGCATGTATTTAATGCTCATCAAATTGTCTATACATCTCTCTAGAAGCAAACCGGTATAGTGATAACTACCACCTAAAAAGAGCAGCGTTAAGAAGCTTAACCATTCTAGTTAGTTGATTACATAAACTGTGGCACAGAACATTGAACCCTGCATTCGTGAAAACAATGGATAGCATATGTGAGGTAAGCAGGCCTACAATTCAGATAGCAAGCTCTCTCCAATTACAGTCCAAGAAGTGACATTAAGAGTCTGTGAGCTATTTAACCAAAAAGAAAAGGCACCCTAGGTATTGTTGCATGAGCAATGGGAGTACATAAAGCTGACCTGTAGTTGTTGGTATGGTGCTGCTTCACAGTCGAGTGCTTCAGACCTGCTTGAGAAAATAAAATAGATATAGTTCCAAATGATGATCTATTTTAGTTTCTTGTTTCTTTCCAAGATTATGCTGTAGGTAATATGTACGAAGCTGAGGTAATCACACTTAGTGGTAATAATAAGTGCAGGTGTGATAGTTTAAGCATGGCTATATAATCCTCTTTCTATTGGGAGCATTATCTCAAATCCTAATGGGGTTTTTTACAACCTTGTTATATTACAATTTATAACTGCAGTAAAGCTAATGTCTTTGCAGAATTGAGGAGCACTTAAACAAGGGCATATTCTTCTTAATTAAGTGTATCTAATCCAGAGGTGGGCTCTTAGCATACTGTTGAGTGTTGACAGATAAACTAATTTGGCACATACTCACAAATGCCATTGGCAGGGCCTGAGTCCTGGAAAGATGCAACATGAGGTAGACTCCGGTTCATTCCATATGGGCATTCACACTGTAGAAGATAAGTCTCATCTTAGCATATCGATGAATAATGTTTGATTACGTATCACAAAAAGTTGACCAAATGACATTATGGGAAATTGATGATATTGGCAGAAATACAGTTTGTGATACGCTAGGAATAAACACACTTTCTTCAACTTGAAATCTTCAAATGCATTGGCCTTTCTTAATTATTAGGATTAGTAAATAAATTGCATATTTGCAAAGGGGGAAATAGATGAAGTAAGAAAGGCATGCCATTATGCCAAAATGCCGACACATATCATATATGGGTAACGGAAAACAGAGTATTTCTTCTTCAGCCAAAGACTATGTTCTCCAAATTAAACAAAAGAAAGAAGCCTTGGGTTTAGGCAATGATTGGAACGGTTTAAAAACTTTGATCTATCATAAATTCATCATAGAACATAGCAGGACAAATAGATATTTATACTTCAATGTTGCGAAGTTGTATAGAATCGGAGAAGCAATAAGAATGAGAGAATTGTAGTCATATGCACCAGTTTCTGCAAGAATAAGACTCCACTTACCCCACTCGACAAATAAAAAAAATTTGTAGGATCATGTTGGAGCTAGCCCCTCTGCACCGTGCCCGCCGTCGCCCTCGGTGCTTTGCTCCGCCGGGAAAATTAGTTCATTCATATTGCTACATGCCACTGAAGGGAAAATTGATTTATTGCACTTACAAAACTGACTCAAGGACTCTGCAATACGATACTAGGAACTGGAATGCCATGATTGATGTGGATCATAAAATTCCAAGAACCGTAATGCTACTCTCATTGAGGAGAGATCTTCTTATTGAGATGTCTTCAGTTTTGATTGCTAAGAAAAAATGTCCTGCTTCAGCGCCATACCTATTAGAGGGGCTAAGGTGTCACAAAGTTTGAGAAATTTTCCTCAAACTTGATTGCCTGCTTGGAGAACTACAACCATGCACTCCAGTCGTACTTCGGCATGCTGCAGCTGAAGCCTCCCAATCACAGGTTCCTCGAAGTATTCCAACAACTCCTATTTCTTTTCACTATTTGTGCCTACCGACTTCAATTTGGTCAAACATGGAAACACCCAACTTCAGCAAGTTCTAATGTTCAGGAAAAAGGAGCATTTGAAGATAATATTGCTACCCACAAACATTTTTTATTTATTATCTTTGAGAAGCATAGTTTTAGGTCCATTCAAAATATTTCTTTCACATGGCCTTTGTTTGGACGATGGCGCTTGTGATGTAGGCTACTTTCAGCTTTCTCCCGGGTTGTGGTGGTGCGGCGTGGTGTTTGAGTGGAGTCGAGTTGAGTTGCGCAACCGTGTTGATGTCCCAATCCAACCGGTTGTCGAGTTGAGTTTGGAGTGGAGTTTGTGCGGTCGTATTGATGTCTCAATCCAACCGAGCGTTTGTTGTTGTTATTTGTTGGTTTGCCCAGTCCTGACGTATTCATCTTTTTAATATAATCGGCGGCTCTCCTACCAGGTTCGTTTCGAAAAAAGGAGAAGCATAGTTTTAGTTCCATATTCAAATATTTATTTCACATGGCCTTTGTTTCCCGCTCATATCCTGGAGATAAGTGTTTCGCAGAACCTAACGTCATTTCTTTCTGCTTAACTTGGCACATATATTTGGTTTCAAAAGCAAAGTATTTTTTTTTCAAAGAGACTTCCTGCTATCTTGCATATCCTGCTTGGAAGTAGTTTGTATTTGCTTATCTTGAAAACTATTTCACCATCAAATTCAAACAATTGTGGATCAAGAAGAAAAACATCATGTGTTTTTGGTGTTCTTGCCCTCACTTTTTTTTAGAAAAGAGAATATGTCATGAACGTAAATGCCCAAACATCATTTTTTTCTAAAAACATCATGTGTTTTCTAGTTCTCTGACTAGCAGGTGCTCCCTCTTCCCTTTACTTTATTCTCCCATGTGTAATTGCAACCCGAGAATTGGTGCAAATAAAACAGAACTACATCGTGATCTTTGTAATTTGCTACCCTGAACTGAACGATCACACAACCATCACACTCTAGTAGCATCACTGCTATGAGTAGTTCAGTACACAAAAATCTAGTACCATCCATTTAAGTATTTATTTTTACCATTAACAAAGATAGAATCAAAATAGATTCTAGTAAATAAAAAAAGATCGCAGGAATGCGGCGCCTGGTGGGTAAAGCGAAACACAAGCCAGTTAATTGGGCCTCCGTTTGGCACCGAAAGTGACGCAAGGCCGGCCGCTAACGAACATCCCTCGTTTTCCTGACAAGCAGCCCATTTAGGCCCACCAGTCACCGGACCGGATGCAGACATCCTAGGGTTTCCATGGGAGAGTGTGTGTATACCCGTATACCCACCAGCCACCGATCCCTCCGTATGGATCCCCACTTTCGTTTCCGCCGCCCCCTTTCACCGGAATGAGATCCTCTGACGTCTCATCACTGCCGTGTGGCCCCACACCTTGCGTCCGCGCTGCGCATCCACCTCTTTCGTTCACTCGTCTCTCCTCGGCGTTCCATCTTCAACTTGAGGTTTGTGCATGCGATTTTCTTCAGTTGTTTTTTTTTTCCGTTTGTTATTGCCCCGGATTCAGACTTGGATGCGATGATTTTGGATTCAAGTTGCTGTACATAGTATTGGGGATGGATTGATTATTATCTTACAATGGATCATTCGGTCTCGGGATTTGTCGATTTAAGTTGATCTGTCCTAGGATTGTAGTGTACTGATTCTTGTTTCGCGATAGACTCACTCATCGGATCTTAGGAATTGTCGCTCATAATCGGAGTAGGAGTAGGATTCAGGATAGTTCAATTATATTAGGCAATACGGGTAGTTCCATTATATTTTTTAACAATGGATCACCGCGATTTGTTGGTCCCACGATTTGTTTGCAATACGGGTAGGATTGGGGATGCATTCATTATCTTTCTGCACTGGAACAACCTGATCGTAGGATTTTACGATCCTTTTGGTGTAGGTGTAGGATTCTGCATTGATTGGTTATTGTGGTGTATTTATTCTTATTTTGCACTGGCTTCATTGGATTAGGATTTCTCAATCTAAGTTGGATTAGGGTGGATTGATTCTAATTGACAGTGAATTCAAATTTCAGGGCTGGTTACGTGGAAGGGACAGACCTGTCAAGTAGCTGGTTTGAGCAGGATGCAGAGTTGGAAGGGAAAAGGCTACCAGGAAGGAACTAAGATGTCAAAGCGGGAAAAAGATGGCCATCCCTATGGCCTCAAGGAAAAACCACAACACCTTATTCTTGTCTTGGATGACTGGTCACGGGGATACTGCATTCGCAAGATTGATTTGTCATTTGGTGACCCTGGTCCGCAGCAGAAACTACATGCCGGTGTTGAACATGATAACCCCCGATTGCACAGCTTGCCATCATCCTCATTTAAGTTTGAGGCACCACGTGGTTATCCCAGGTACTTTGCTGGTGCTTTTGGCTCCAATGTTTTGGCTATGCAGCCCACGGTCTCGAAGTTTAAGAATGATTCCATGAATGGCATCCTTATCTATGATGTTTGTAAGCGGAGCATCATAATTGGCCCTCCACAGAGGCCTGATCCAGTCGACCCCATCTATATTCCCGTTGGTGGCAGGTTATTTGCTCTCGCGGCTAGGTCATTCCAGCTGCTTGATCCACCACCATATGACGACACTGGCTCAAAGAACCTTAGATGGAGGTGGCACACCCTCCCGGAACCACCCTTTTTGCACTTGCTTGTCACTTCCTATGCTGTGCATAGATCAGGTCAGACCATCTTTGTCAGCATCGGAGGGCAAGCCCCTGCCACCTTCAGCTTTGACACGGTGGAGTCTGAGATGGACGGTAGGTGGAAGCATCTTGGCCAATGGAAGATGCCTTTCAGCGGTCGTGGTCACTTTGCCCCTGAGTTGAATTCCTGGGTTGGGCTTTGGGGAGCATTGGGCAGTCATCGCATCTGTGCAATTGATGTGGTATCTGACAACCCGGTCCTGAAGCTGTGTGAGGAGGGACCGAACCTTTCTGAAGATGAGCTCATCGGTGCCACCCTTGTTAGCATGGGCGGTGGAAGTAAATTCTGCCTCCTGGAGTACAAATACAATAATGAGGAGAAGGTTGTAATGCAATTGACAACATTTTCCCTGAAATATAACAAGAATGGAAACCTGACGATGGGTAAAAGCCGCCAGATTCAGCGCTACAGGGTGGCTGAAGAAGTTACGGAGTCGATGCTTCGGACTCCTGTGGCATTCTGCATGTAAAAACCTTATAATGCTTGTCTGATAGTGCTTTTGGAGATCTTTGTGACAGCTGTGGTTTTCATGTCTTTTGTTGTTAAGGTTCTTTTAATAACATGTACAACTATCAAGATTATGTATTCAGGACTTTGACAGTGCTGTGTGGTTTCCTATCTTCTGTAGTTGGGGTCGTTTATAATATGTAATCTTAGTTTTCCATGTCCTGCTTCGCACTCGTACTACACCGATGTTGATCCGAGAATTCTTTTTACATTAGCCTGGCGGTGAGTTGTATTCCCAAATGAAAGTTAAATTGGCGCCATATTGTCTGAAGCACAGAAGCAGTGAGCAGGTCTCCAACCATCGCCGACGAGAGCGACAGGGAGGAGGGGGCGCCAGAGAACTGGTAAAGCTCGGTGGGAAGGCGCTCATCGATGTCCACAAGGCCGCGGGGGAAGCCCCAGCCGGCGACCAAGAGCCTGGGCTCGTCGCGGTCGTAGGCGAGGAGTCGTTGCGGCGGCCGGTGTTGGGGAGGAGACGGCGTTGCAGCGGCCGTGAAGAGGAACGGCCAGGGACGACGGCCTTGTCTTGGGCTCTTGGCAAGTTGCTTGCTCGGAGGGAGCATGGCGTCGTGCCATGCTTCGCAGAGAGACGGTGGAGACTTGATTTCAGTTCAGTAGACGATAGAAACACCTGAATATGTGCACAGTTATTTTCACGGCAGCTTTTGCAGATTTTGGGAGACTAGTTGATGGCGTAAATATTGTTCTCTACTCCATAGGCCGTGTTTAGATGGCCCCTGAAATTTTTTCCACCCGTCACATAAAAAAGAATCTTACATGCATGAAGTACTAAATGTAGACGAAAAAAATAATCCATTACATGGATGGAGTGTATGTCGCGAGACGAGTCTAACGAGCCTACTTAATTCACGATTTGCAAAAGTAATGCTACAGTAACCGTCCGCTAATTCTTAATTAATTACCCTCTAATTACCCGTCGTTAGATTTGTCTCGCGATTTGCTGGCTAGATCTGTAATTAGTTTTACCAATAGTTTACGTTTACTACTTCAAAATGGTAAATTTCTTTTGATGTGACATCCCAAAAAATTTCACCCTCCATCTAAACACCACCATAATATAGGGAAGGTAAATAAACAGTTGGACAAAGGTGAAGCTTACAAAGTCTCAAGATAACCACATCCATAATTTTTTTTCTTCTCTTCATCTGCTTCTCAACCTCGTTATTATGTTTAATCACTAGGGGTCGAGCAAGCAGCTCTTCTTTTTGGGTTGCTATTCTCAATGCCATGCACTTCACAAATTCGTTATTTTAATGACCCATGATTTCTGTGCACTATAATATTGCATACGCAGATAGTTCTAACTTAAATAGAACTGGTATGTGTGACACCCTCAAAATTAAAAGGATTATTCAACTAATTATTAGAGTAATTATTAGACTATTATAGGTTAGAAGAGGAATTTATAGGAATAATAGGGAATAAAATAATAACAGAAAAATAAAATGAAATTCTATAACTTGAGTGCTCTATAAGGATGGAAATAGCATCGGAAGCCCTAGGTTTAAATTAAAAGAAGTTGGTTCAAAAATCGAATTCAAAAACCCTTTTAAAACCCTTAGAAAAATAGAGAAAGAATTCTTTGCTTAGCGGGCCGACCCACCACAGCCGGAGCTCCTAAAAGTCTAGATTAGGCCCCCCAACTCCCCTCCCTGGCTCACTCCCGCGCGGCCCAGCTCGGTTCCCACCTCCCTCCAGCTTTTCCCCGCGAAGTCCATTCCACGCCTCTCAATTCCTGGCCCAGTTCACTCCGCCGCCTCCTTCTTCCTCCTCTCTCCCTTCTCCGGTTCCTCCCCCATCTCTCATTCCTCCGGCGCGATGCCGTCGTCACCCATCCCGCCACCGCATCGACCCCGGCCCTCGTGGCACCCCAAGATCCACGCCACGCCACCCCTGCCACACCCTGCGCACGTCAGAGGGCCCGCTCCGGCACGGGAGCCCCCTTCTCCCCCATCCTGCAGCGCCCGCGCCCTCACCGCCGTCGCCCGATCTCCACCTTGCGGCCGGGATAAGCCCGACAACGACGCGCGGCGCACGTGTCAGCATCACGCGTGGCCACCGCACATGAAGTGCGGCGCCGACGCTCCCTTCCTGGCCATCTGCATGAACACCCGCGGCAGCACGCGTCGCGTGCCGGCGAGCTCGCCATGCCGCGTGTCGCCGCCCCGCTGCCCTGGAGAACCCCCGGGGAGCACCGCCGGGCTATAAATAGCCCTGCGCGCGCCCCGGATGGAACTCACCCTTACCACACCACACCGCACCGTCATCACGGCCACCTCGTGGTAAGCACCCTGCCACTGCCACCGCCCTTTCCCCGCTCTCTTTCCCCTCCTCCAATGCTGGCCGAGTCACGGCCGGTGGCCGTGCGCGCCGCCGTGACCCGGCAAGCCGCCAGACAACTCCGGCCCCTCTCTTTCGCACCTGCGCACGACAGCGTGCTCTATACCACCCCGCAAACACGTTCCACCCGTCACTAGAAGCCCAGAAACACCCCACCCCGTTCTTCCCTCTCACACCGCCCCGCCGTCGAACTCCGGCGAGCCCGCGTCGCCACACCGGCCACCGGCCTTCGACGTGATCATCCCCATTGCGTCCGCCGCGCTCCCCTGAACTCGTAGGTGCTCCCGCCGCCGCGAGAGCTGCCCTGTCGCCGTCGACGGCGAGCCCTCCGGCGAGCCTCCCCTGCTGCCCCTCAGCGCCGCTGTGAAGTCCGGCGCCTGCGTGGCGCTTGCGTGGCAGCCACGCGCGCGTCGGCCCCACCTGCTAGCCACTCGCGCGCCACACGCCAGCCGCCACCTCCCCCTCCCCGCCTTGCGTGAGCTCGGTCCAGTAGACCACAGACTCACGGGCCGCGTAGTCCACGCGCCCACGCTGCCGGTCCACGGCACAGTAAAGTTTTACCAGTAAAGTGCGGCGGGCTGGCCGACTCGTTAGCCCGCACAACCATAGGAAAAATGCTAGGTACACCCGGCTTAGTGCACCCAAAGAGTTATTTCTCCACCTTAGAAATTCCCAAAAATTTCTAGAAAATACCCAAAAATACTAGGGAAAATAATAAGCTGATTAGTACCATCCAAATTATTTATACACATTTCTAGAACTAGGATTTAAAAGGATTCTTTTTCAGCCTATAGGAAGCCTCCGTTAATGTACCCCGGTTTATGCCAAATCCAAAGTAAAACCCCATAAATAGCCAATAAATTCCTAAAATTATTATAATATATTCTAATGTTTTTCATAAGATTAGATTCCCTAGAAACCTTTCCTAAACTTAGAAACGATTTATTGCCTTCCACCGACGTTTACCAAAACCCCGCCAAAACCCCCGGGAAACCCGAACCCTTTCAAAACACCGGCCCTAAACCCTCGATTAACTTAGAAACCACTTATATGGCCATTCTCCCTAACCCCTCTCCTCACAAGTAATTCATGCGCTGTGATGATTGATTAGTCATGTATTTGTATTTGTGTAGATACTCCGCCAGGAAACTTCAGAATTATAGCCCCGGCGGAGACTACCATCGTATCAGGCAAGTCTTAGCAATTTTCTTGCTCATGTTAATCAACTGCATTAATATGCTCTACTCCTTGCTTAATGTCTGTAGTTGCATTGAGAATTAGCCACTCAGATACCCCCAACTACTAAGACACTACCCAGTGCCAGAAACCCTAGTTGCGAGAGGCACCAAGGGGGAAGAAGATGCGAGGTAGGGTGGATAGTCTCGGAGGAGCTCCTATCCAGAGGCCTACCTTGGTCGCTTAAGGACCGGTTCTTGGAAAAGTCTTTCCAACGTCATGTACGGCTATACGGGCCAAAAAGGACATAGCCTTCGGGAATGCCCTGTAATGTGAGGCCTCGACTCACACTCCACCAGCTACCTCTGGCAAAGCTACCCCAGGGGCCACGGTGGGCAACGGAAATGCTGGAGACAGCCCCAGACAGAGGGCTGGGACTGGTCGGCACGGGTCGCATATGACAGGGCTGGTATGGCCCATGGGCGATGCATGCCCGATATATATATGATGCATCCATACCCGGGTTAGTGTCCTTGTGTGGACGTTTATGCGATCCCTGTTTAGACCCCAGTAGCATCCGTGGGTAGACCCAGATGGAAGCTTTCCAGAGATGGACGCCAGTGGATACGAGTCCCGTAGGGTGGCCCTACCGTTGGCCACGGGAGGGTCACCTGACCGTATAGTTTCAAGAGTATAGACCTCTGCAGAGTTACCCAATCTATCGATAGCCGTGGCTCTCGGTTATGAGCCCGTCTGGTTAAAGCTCACACAGATTAGCCAAGAATAACCCATAGGAGTGAATGAGATGATGGTGATTGCAGGATCGACAGAAGGATCCGGGCCAGAATCACCAGGGACTGGTAGGGAGGTTCTTGCCCCTCCAGGACCCAACACCGATTCACTTAATCACTTGTCAACTAATAATGCATGTTTTTACCTTTTGATTGTTAAGTACTTGCTGAGTGCGGTGGTACTCAGACTTGCTTGTGAAATCTTGCAGCTCCATCGGAAGGCTTCCCTCCCTTCACCGGCCCTGCAAGTCGTCTTGATCAGGTCCCGATTCCGCTCTTCACTTTTCAAATCTGGTTAGCCGTTACCAACTCTTATGCAATTAATGTTTTCCTTTACCAGGGAATGACATTATTTCATGCTAGGTGGGCCCGCCGGGTGGCGGGGCCCACAGTATGGGAGTACACACATCAAAACAAATTCAATTGTAGTAGCGGATATAGAAGGGGTTGGTTCACTTTTGGTCATGCTACCTTTGTTTTGCTCTTCTTTTTCGGACACATTTGGCATGGTTGGAGATCCCTAGACTAGTGATTTTGATGAGTACTGTAAGTGACAATATGATTGCTAGGAGTTAAGGCTAACATGTAACAGGTGTCTGGATGTCTCGTTAGTTAGATCCTAAGGATGCAAAGCTAAGGCACCACGATGATTGAACGAAGCAAGCCAAAAGAACAAAGTTTGGAAGGAAATAGAGATGTCCAGTGAAGAAGCAATAAAGAAATATTGAGCGGGATTTAGGTTTACAATAGTTCACCCATTAACACATGATCAGTATTAGAGTTATGGGACACACCCCTCGTGTCAAAAGTGGGAATTCACCTATCTTCTGCAGATACCAAAAACAAGCAGCTCCAGACTCGGGCACCTCATGCCAAACGAGTATTTACCAGAAATGCCGATCAAACGCCGGTACACATCTTGTGAAAGAAGCTACTTCGGCTGCAAAACCTTTCATGACAGTTTCGAGTTATGGGACACACCCCTCGTGTCAAAAGTAGGAACTCATCCCATCTTCCGCAGATACCAAAAACGAGCAGCTCCAGGCTCCGGCACCTCGTGCCAAATAACAAGCATCACGAGAAATGCCGATCAAACGCAGGTACACATCTTGTGAAAGAAGCTACTTCGGCTGCAAAACATTTCCTGCCAATTTTCTACATGGGCCAGGGCGAGGAGAAGTTGTACTGGATTCCTGTCTTCCAACTATGGTGCTCAGCTTTCCTTAGCACATGACAGTAGTTCACCTGGATGGAAAAATTATGTTTTTCTTGCAGCAGTCAAGCGGATATCTATATTAATACGGAGATCAAATGTTGACCATTGAAAGGGAACATACCTCCATCTGGAAAAGTTTAATTGGTAAAATGACGCCAACACCAGCGGAGCTCCTGGCTGTGTGCAGACAATGACTTGATTTGGTAAACTCTACCTAGTTCCCAGTCGCGAGGAATGCATGTCCTCGAATTCCAGCATCTCGGAATAACTTGTGAGCTAGGCAGATCAAAAGAAAAGTCAGCAAAGACAGACGTAGACAAATGACCTCGCAAGCAACCCATTTCTGAAGCAGCAGCAGAGCCACTCTCTGATTCATTAGGCACAAGCCATCGTGCTTCTATTGGGCCAACCCCCCTTGATCTGAAACCCAGCATAGACGACAGTCCACTCAAGCTGCAAACTGGAGAAGAGTGACCACAAAGAATAAAGCTTCCAGGCACATGCGACCGATGATCCGTATATCTCTCTCCAAGTGGTAAAATAGCATCCACTCCTATGCCGAAATTCAGTGTGGCGTTATAGAATCCCAATGGCATAGCACCATGAACAGCAAACTCCTGAAAGCAAAGCCGTCAATGATAGAGACTGATGGTCAGAATTAAGAAAGACCGCGTGATAAGTATACACCAATGCAATCATTTCAAAGTTCACAAGCAAAATCCTAAGACATAGGATAGGACAAGAGAATCACCTGGCGAAAGAATCTTAATCCTTTTCCATCCCACAAACCACCAACTTGAGAAGTTGACTGAAATTCATATCCTTTTGTGGGGCTGACAAGTGAGTCTCTCTTATCAATCTTGTATGTGTACTTCAGTGCCGAAAGAAGGTTATGCCCAAACCACCTCATTATGGCATTTGATGGGTCACGTGATGAATCAATTAAGGTACGGCACATACGGGTATAAGATATATCATGGTTCGTTGATGACAGCAAACCAAATGAAAGAAGGTTATCCCCTAACTGCCTTGTCAACTATGATGAGGCACACAACGGATCAATCAAGGCTTGCCACACAAGGTTTTTAGACAACTCATGGTTCATGTTTGATAGCAAACCAGATGACAGACCAAGTAGGCAATCTTGTGGTGAAAAAGATGCCCGGACCATCGACGGAATAGCTATTGATTTAAACCTTGGAAGATAGACTCCAATTCCAATCTCTGGTGGTGTTTGGCCCCAACCATACGAACCTGATGCATCCCATATGTCACCATAGCCAAACAAATTCTTCAACTTTAGTGAGTGTTCTTGTAACAACCGCGATATTGCCTACAAGTGTAGACAGTACACAGTCATGCAAACATCTCAATTAGGTAGCTTCAGCACACAATTATTAGGTAGTTATCTTTTGTATGGATCCCGGGAATAGGTGTATGGCCAGGTTTCAGTACACATTGCGGCATATGAAGTGAAAACAAAAGTAAGCTGAGCCAATTCGTTTTCAATTTACTAGGACCATAATGGTCAGAACGAAAAATATGGTTTTCAATCAGGTATCCACTGGCTTTCGACAAAAATAAAATAAAATCAGGTACGCACTCAATTCGACCATCCAATACTACAGCGAAGAGGAGAGAGCTCACCTCGGGCTTGGAATAGGTGCCAACACTATAGGCGAGGGAGTTAGCGGCCTCGACGACCTGGATGACGACGTTGGTGGTGCCGGTCAGATCGGGCGCCCCCGCGTCGAGCGTGATCTTGACGGCGTCGAAGACGCGGAGCCTTTGCAGCCGCGCGGTGGCGACACTGGCGGCCCGGATCAAGTCCTGCATCGTCTGGGCGGCACGGAGCAGATCGGCGACCTCCGCCTCGATGAGCTCGCCCCGCGTCTCGGTGTTGCCCATGATGACCACGTCGCGGACGCGGATGCCCACCGGCTCGGATGACAGCCGCCGGAACACGGATTGCAGCCGGTCCCGCTCCACCGCCGCGGCCACCGGCCCGTCCAGCTCCTCCTCCTCCTCGTCGCCGTCATACTCGGCGAAGTCGGCGTCGACTTCGGCGGTGGGCTCGTGGGGCTCGGCGGCGGCGGCGGCGGGCTCGTGACGCCTGGCCTTAGGGTCTTGGTCGGCGGCGGCTCTCGCCATGGTTAGGGTTTGGCGGAAATCTAGGGAGTACGGCTTACTAAACAAAAGAAATGGTTGGAGCTTGGGGAAGCAGCTGCCATGTTGGGGTTTTGTGAGGGGTTAAACACTTGATACCGCCCACCCTGCTGCGCTGCATCCGACATTCCGGCAGCTAAACGAGCGAAACTGTGGTACATTGACTGTTTTGCCCTTGGTTTAATTTCGCCCCCGCCGCGCGCCGGTGGCAAGCCCTGCGCTCCACCGGGCGCAAACGCCTCGCACACCTCTTCTCCGCAATCGTAGGAGTAAGTACATAACGAAAATGCTACTGATCCTTTTCAACAACCGAGATCAGAAGTACTCACAGCCTGCAGGAGACGCAAGTTTTTTTTGGGCGATCTCTCTCTTTCATCAAATGACTAAGATTAATATTTCCATCAATCACCACTTATAACCATCCGATTTAGATCTAATGGCTGGGATCCTCTTCTCTCTTTCTCCCTAATCTCCTTCTTCCTCCTTCCGTTCCTCGGGCCTTCTTCCTTGCGATGTCACGCCTCAGCGCACAGCGTGACACCCCCACCTAGCTCCGGTGGCCCTTACTGCCTTAGCTACCACCCACCTCCATTTCTCGACACTAACCCATTTGACTCGGACATTCCCGCTGCCTCAATCACCCATCGGGGATTCTATGTCGCCTCCACTCCACCGTCTCTTCCGCTTCCACTGTCCGCCATGAAGATAATCACCCAGTCTGTCAACCCCAAAAGTCGAACCCTGAATCCCTATCCCCGATTCATGTTCTAGTCATGGTTTTTAAAACGTTAACACGAGGCGAGGCGATCTACTACCGCTTTATCGCCTAGGCGACACCTAGACGGGGTAAGACGGACTAAAACGAGCTAAGGCGACACCTAAAGCGAGGCGAGCTACCACCGCCTTGTCGCCTAGACGACGCCTTAATGACCCCTTAAAAACAATGGTTCTAGTGCGAAAGTTTGGGCAATTGAGGCATAGCTAGAAATGAAATGATTGGGGATGATTAATTTTTTTCTTTTTTAGTCATTGCTTCTTTTTTTCAAAAGAAGCGAAGCCAAGGTTAGTGCATCTTAAGCCATGTAGTGAACATGTGAAGAGATTAGTGGGTCGGCTTTAGCTGGGAGAATCTACACAGTGCACAGAAGCTACAGTGTTACCAGAGCCGTGCATGGGCCGATGGGCGGGCAGCGTGTGACCAATGAGAGGAGAGACAGCAGACCCAACGTTTGAAGGAAAGCCTGCTCCGGCCGAAAGCAACTTTGCGTGAGGATATGGTGCCCGTTTACACTGACAGAGTGACAGTTGACCATGGTGAGAGGGCACGGAGTCCCACGAACAGGAGTTTGCACAGCTCCGGCCGCGTTTAGATGCCCTAAAAATTTTTTGGAGGCATTAAATGGAAAGAATCTTGTATGCATGAAGCACTAAATAAAGTTTATTTGTAAAACCTTTTCACAGATGGGTGCAACTTTGCGCGACGAATCTAATGAGCATAATTAATCTATGATTTGGTACAGTAACTCTACAGTAATCATCCTCTAATCGTGTGGTCAAAGATCTCATTAGATTCGTCTCGAGAATTACCTAGGGTTGTGGAGATAGTTTTGTAAACCGCCTTTAATTAATACCCCCAATTATTAGTCAAAGGTGCATTTATTGCCCTCAAAAACTTTTCACAAACCATCTAAACACGGCCTCCATGCTCCTCCTCCGTCCTACGTCAGTTTGTTTTTCTTTTTTTATATAGAACTGTCCTCCGTCAGTTTTTTTAGAATTACATAGTACAACAAGCACGCACAATCATCTCTATAAAAACATGTACGCAAATCTTACCCCTATGAGTATCTTCGAAGGACTAAGCACCCGACAGATCTGGAGATTCATGAAGTCACTATTTGCGCCTCGTTGTCGACGGGAACGCCGCCTATCACTTACGGAGTAACGCATAACGCCGGTAAATTCTGAAAATCTCAGAAAAATGTGCGAGCATCAGGATTTGAACCCTGGTGGGTAGCGTTCCACAGGGGCGGAGCCCGGATCCAGACATAGGAGGGCCAGCCGGCCAAAATACATCTACCATATACCATTAACATACGCAACACAACTTAATATTACTATATGTTTGTTTCTCTTAAGCTCCTTCAAACGGTATCTTTCTTTTATTTCCATGAGCTGAAAAATTAGTGAGTTGGAAATCAAGTAATTTGCTAGCAGCTAGTGCGCCTTATCTCTTGCGTACTTAGGACATAGCATTCAGGTCCAAAACACCTCACGTTTTAACACAAGTAAAAAGAAAATTGCTTCACAGCTAGCTAAAACATAGATTAGCACAAGTTACAAAAATGTAGCTGCTGACCTTGGCGGGGGCCATGGCCCCTACTCGCCCCCCCTTGCCTCCGCCCCTGGCGTTTCACTGGACCGTCATACCATTAGAGTACAAGCCAATTCATCCGTCCTCCGTCAGCTGAAACGGCCGAGCTCGGGACACCAGCACATGGGTCGGGCTTCTATCGCCGTCAGCTGGGCTGGCCGGGTGATGTTGTGTCTTTTTTTTGAAGTAAAAGATTTTGTGTCTTTACACCTTGCGCGACGCAACGCAAAGCCCGCTGAGGGTTTCCACCACCTCTCCGCCGCATTCGCTGTCTCGCCGCCGGTTTCCCTCGTCGCACTTCGTGAAGCCTCCCTTCCCTTGTGAGCCTCTCGCACCCGTAGCGCGGTGCGACGACGAGGAAACCCGTCCAATCTGTTGACAGCCAAAATTGGCACATGTCGAGTCTAGCTGGGTGTAGATGGCCGTTATATGCCATTATTGGCCGTCAACTCTGGCATAAAACAAACATCAAACTAGACATAGGAGTTTAATTCTAACTATTTCCACTAGTCTTGGTGTCTCATTGATTTCAGGATGCCACATCCGGATATGGGGATAAAATAACCAAAATACATATAAAAGTGGCACCATTGGAATGCACCATTGCGAAGGGCTCGTCGAGACGATCGAAATGGATATATTACTTGTTTGGAGCTCAGGATAAAAAGATATGGAGGCGACAATTTA
This sequence comes from Urochloa ruziziensis, assembly GCA_015476505.1. Taxonomy (NCBI): domain Eukaryota; kingdom Viridiplantae; phylum Streptophyta; class Magnoliopsida; order Poales; family Poaceae; genus Urochloa; species Urochloa ruziziensis. The sequence goes on along the minus strand of CM027124.1, from coordinate 51,376,347 downwards.
TTAAGGCAGCGCTGATGTCATCGCTGACATCAGCGCCGCCGGCCGTGCACAGCACGCAGGAAAGGAAAAGGCCCATGCAGCCAACGGCGCGCGCGCACGTGATGGCCCAGGCGAGCGGCGGCTTGGCCCATGGCGCGGCGCGCGCGCGTGGCGGCCCAGGCGAGCGCGCGGCCCAGGTGAGCGCGCTGCCCGCGGGCGGCTTGGCCCATGGCGCGGCGAGCGCGCTGCCCAGCACGCACGGCAGGCCGGCCCAGGCGCGCGCGAGCGGAGGCTCGGCCCAGGTGCACGAGCGCGCGGTTCGCCCGCCCAACCGGGACGCGTGGCGCCCAGAAAGAGGCCGGTTCGGCCGGTTTTCCTCCACCGACGTACAGATGTCCGATTCTATATTCTAGGATCCGGTTCTGCCTCGATTTTCTTTGGTTTTTCGTGGTTTTCTCCGATTCTTGGTCTGCACCGCCTCCAGGAAAGCGTGGCGCGCGAGTTGGGGCACCAACCGACCCTGGGGAGGTCGGTTTGGCCCCAGAAAAGTGGGAAGGTCCTCCACTCCCCCAAGTTTCCTTCCCCTATAAATTGAGGCCCTCTCTACACTTCAAGACACAACAAGATAGAAGAGAAGAAGCTCTAGGGTGAAGTGCTACCACTCCCATACTTAGAAAATAGGGAGAGAGGTGAGGCGAGAGTCCGGGAGAGAAGCCGGAGTTGCCGGTTTCTCTTCCACTTTGTACCTCGGTGGATGCGGCTTAACTTCGAGTAACATCCGGGTCTTGTCTGGTAATTCTGGTTCCTCTGATTTATTAAGCATTCAGACTTGCTAGCTTTTGTTCACTGGTTCCTCGTTCACTACTTAGTAGTGGGTGCTTTGCTTTGATATCAAGTGAAGTAGTAATTATTAGTATAGGCGTGGTGCCTAGACTAGTCGTTACCTTGGTTTGCACCCAGTTCAACGGAATAGTTGTGGTAGCCGGCAGATGGTGACAGCCCTGTCCGGCCGACGTAACCCACCACGTTAGTTCTGGACTGTAGGACTTAGGGGTAGGCGGTACCACTCCCCTTCTCATCCCTTTCTGTGAGTGGTGGTGTCTTAGGCGCCCAAAGTGAACTCTCTTGAACAAGTCTGCCTTGCTTGATCTATCAAAATATCCAGTATTGCTACACAAGTACCCTCTCTACCCTCAGCCTTTTTATCTCTTTTTTTCTTTTTGTTGTCATCCATATCCCCCATATTACCCTTTCGGACGGACTAATTAAAGGATTAGTACACTTCTCGTTCCCCGTGGAAATCGATCCCTGGAATACTCCTGGGTGAAAGCTGCATCGGTATCCGTACGCTTGCGGATTTATCTGTAGGTCATAAGAAATACCAACAAGCTTTCTGGCGCCGTTTCCGGGGAACGGTAGTTGCTCTTATCCCGAACCTAGTTCGTCCACATATCATCCACCTACCATCATGAATTTCACTCCTACCTTATATCAATTCTCAGCTCCAAAAGGTGAAGATCTGGAGCCACCACCATCATCTCACCCCATAAAAAGCTCTGGCTACGGAATACACACAAAATTCATAGCCAAGATCAAAGAGAATCCATTTTCTGGAGCTGAAGGGGAGAATCCTTATGTTCACTTACGGGAATTTGAGCAAATTTGCTCATGTCTCGTGATTACGGGGATGGCCCAACAAACTCTGAAATGGAAGGTATTTCCTTTCTCTTTGACGGGTTGAGCAAAGATATGGTGTGATCACTATAGGGGGAGTGTGGGGGATATAGTATCAGGGTACCTCACAAGCAAGCCTGGCAGCCCACCAAAAGGGGGCAGCCCACCTCATCGTTCTGGACCTGAAGACGTGCGGGACAAGTCGGCGCACGGAGGAAGGATCTGGAAGGAGAAATCCTAGTTGGAATAGGAATTATTGTAAAAAGGAAAGGATTCTTAGAGATAGGATCGGATACAAACCGACTTGTAACCCTGCCCCCCGATATATAAGGCGGGCAGGGACCCCCTCAAAAACATCTGAACAACTAGACACCACATCTCAACAAGCAATACAACACCCCAAAACAGGACGTAGGGTATTACGTCGAGTCGACGGCCCGAACCTGTATAAACCCCTGTGTCTGTCCATCCTAACCATCTTGCTTCCGATCTTTGCGATCTTCCCTACATTACAAATCACTTCCGTGGGCTACCCCGTGGAAAACTGACGGAGATAATATCACCGACAGTGGCGCGCCAGGTAGGGGATATCGCCGAGATCAATCTGGTAAGCTCGATGGATCGCGTCAAGATCTTGGACAGCTGCAACCTCCCGGACGTCGACGAAGTCGAGATCCAGTTCGGGGACATCATCACCACCACCGCCTTGGATACCCAGGCGGCGGATGCGACGGACGCCACGGAGGTCTCCTCTCTGGCGCCGACTTCGGCCATCACGGCCCAATCCGGTCCAATCGCCTCTGATTGTGCCGGATCTACCCCGCTGAGTCCTTCGCAGAACGCGAAGACAAACCAGTCGGGAACAGATCTACCATCACTCGGTTCCGATCCGACTCCTGAGAGTCGCGTCGCCGAATCATCGCAGAGCGTAAACGCTCAACCCACACGCGTCCAGAGCCCTGAGGTCATTGCTGTTCAGACCCCTCGCTTTTGCGCGCTTGCTCGGAAGCAAAAGATGAAGGACATCGTCCAGTCGGATGATTACTTCTCTGGAAGCGACTCCTACGGTCTAGATCTTTTGGGACCCTCAATCCTAGACGATCTGCCGGAAGGATACACGGTGTCCGATGCCTCTACAGAGCCGGAACTACTAGGATCACTCGGAGAATTGACTCCGAGTAGTTTGGAGCGTTACATGCCCACTTCCGATTTCTCCGAGTCCGAGGAAGACTACCTCGCGCAAGAAGGAGTCGGATCATATTGTTACATGGTGGCGCCAGCAACGCCGACCAATCCTATCTCAGAAGATGAGGTCACTCCTGCTGAGGAGACGACCGAAGCCAGGAACCAGCGTCGAGGACGCAATGCCAGTCGGGCGACTCGCAGAGCCGCACGACCTCACGGAGCCGCCGCGTCAGGATCTGGTACTGCTCGACTCCAGGAGCCTCGCTCTGAAGATCATCATCGCCAACGGGATCAACATGAACGGAGAAGCGCCCGGAACTTGATGCGCGACGGCACGTTCGAGTTCAACGGACACGAAGTCTACGAGACACCGGTCCAGAACCTCGTTACTATCAACGAGGAAATCAATCGGCTACCGCCCAACACTCCGGGCTTGGAAAAGGTAAGGGCTCTCGTGCAGGCCGCCTCCGTCCAGGTTCACCAGATGCAAGGCAGAACGACCACCGACGCTCCTGAACCCGGTTCATCTCGACACCGGGCCGGCGGCAGATCGGGTCGTGATGAAGACCTCCGCACCACGATCAACAGAGATCGAGATGCAAGGGACATCATCACCAATAGCACTGAAGAGCGCCATCGCGAAGAACTCCGACGGCGCCAAGAGTATGATCGGGATCATGGAAATCCCCGTCATAACCCCAACAGAAGCGGCTACTCGACAGAGTCAGACTACTCTGACCTCTCCGGTAGCCCAAGGCGCGGCAACAATGGCGGTCGACAACGAATGCTTCCGCCACCCAGGCGGCCGACTCCACCGAGAAATCGGACTCCACCGCGCAGCAGAGCCTACCGACAGGACCGAACTCCACCCAGGACTCGGAACTATCGGAGGACCCGTTCCCCGCCCAGGGATCGGGATCGCAGGAGGGACAGTACTCCCCCAAGGACAACTGACGGATCGGGTCCGAGCGATTCCCGCCCTAGAGGTCGGATCGGCGGATTCCAGTCGTTCACCGAGCGCTTGAGAAGCGTGACATGGCCCAGAGGCTTCAAGCTGTCGGACATCGACAAGTACGACGGGAAATCTGATCCATCTCAATGGCTTCAGATCTACTACACCGCCGTACAAGCGGCTGGCGGCGACGAGGACGTGATGGCGAACTACCTTCCCATCATGCTCACCAAGGACTGCCGCAACTGGCTGGCAGGGCTCCCGCAGGACGCCATCGACAACTGGGATCAGCTTACCGCACTCTTCGTCGGTAACTATCTCGGTACCTGGGAAAGGCCCGGGAGCAAGCGGCTCCTCGGTCAGATCAGGCAGCGCAAGAACGAGACTCTGCACGACTTCGTCCGCAGGTTCTCGGAAAAGCGCAACTCCATCACGGACGTCACGGATCAGGAGGTGATGTCAGCTTTCCAGCGTGGCATCTCCGACGGAAGATTGATCCATAAGTGGACTCGGAAGCCACCCGCGACTGTCAATGACATGTTCCGGGTCGCTAGCACGTGGGCGGACGCTGAGATCGCGGAAAGAGAACAACTCAGCGAGATCAGAAGCCGCTGGGAAGAAGAGAATAAGACGACTCGCAAACGCGACCGCCGTGACGACGAAGAACGACACGACGATCATCGACGCAATGACAACCAACCTCGCAAGAAGAAGAGCGAGGGAGATATGGTTGCCGCCCTGGACCGGTCCAGAGGCCGGGTAACTCCAGAGGACTTCCAGCGCATGCTCGATGAGCAATGCCCATACCACAAGCACAAGCACTCGGCTCGAGAGTGCTATGGGCTCAAGCGAGCCTTCACCAGGGGCGACAGAGGCCCCCCATACAGAAAGAGGAACGATGGTTCCCCGCGAGACGACAGGCGAAACGACGAGCCTGATAATGACTTTCAGGAAGCCGACCGAGTGGTCCGCATGATTTACGGCGGACCAGAGTTCGAGTCAAGACGACAGCAGAAGCTCACCCATCGCCAGGTCATGCATGCGAGGGAGCCACCGGTACCTGAGTACCTCAAGTGGTCGGAAGTTCCGATCACATTCACCCGGGAGGATCATCCAAACTTCATACCGAAGCCCGGGTCCCATGCCTTGGTAGTAGCCCCGACGATCCGCAACGTTCGGCTCACCAAGGTACTAGTCGACGGTGGCAGTGGCTTGAACATCCTCTTTGCTAACACATTGAAGGAGCTCGGCCTGACTACTCTCGATCTGAGTCCCCCCCAATCCGCATTCTATGGTTTGATACCGGGAGAGGGGGCAGAACCACTCGGGCACATCACGCTGCCCGTCACTTTCGGAGACCGGAATAATTACCGGACCGAGCACATGCAGTTCACGGTGGCGAACTTTGAAACTGCATACCACGCCATCCTTGGGAGGCCGGCGCTCGCCAAGTTCATGGCGATTCCTCACTACGTCTACCTGCAGGTCAAGATGCCAGGACCGAAAGGCGTAATCACCGTCTTGGGAGACGTCCGAGTCGCATACACATGCGAGCAGGAAACTCTCAACGCGGCAGCCGCCCTGGACATGTCCAAGCGCATGGAACAAGTACTGGCTGCATCACAGGAGGTGGACAAGGACGCTCTAGAGATCCCCACCAAGAAGCCAGCGAGAGAAGCCATCGCGCCAAGCAAGGAGACGGAGTTGAAGAGGATCTCTCTGGACCTGGACGACCCAAAGAAGACGGCCGTCATCGGGGCAGAGTTGGACCCCAAATAGGAAGAAGTGCTCGTCAAATTCCTAAGGGAAAACGCCGACATATTCGCGTGGAAACCATCCGATATGCCAGGTGTCCCAAGGGAACTTGCCGAGCACTCCTTGAAGGTCAATCCGACTGCCAAACCGATCAAGCAAAGGCTTCGTCGATTCGCGCAGGACCGCAAGGAGGCAATTAGGGCAGAAATTACAAAGCTGTTAGCAGCCGGATTCATTCAGGAGGTGTTCCACCCCGACTGGTTAGCTAATCCGGTTCTTGTAAGAAAAAAGAATAATAATGATTGGAGAATGTGCGTTGATTATACAGATCTCAACAAAGCTTGCCCTAAAGACCCCTTCGTTCCCCCCCGCATCGATCAAGTCGTTGATTCCACGGCAGGTTCCGCCCTGCTCTGCTTTCTCGATTGCTACTCAGGATATCACCAGATAGGCCTGAAGCTGGAAGACCAGATAAAAACCGCGTTCATCACGCCGTTCGGTGCCTTTTGTTACAACACAATGGCCTTCGGTCTGAAGAACGCAGGTGCAACCTACCAGAGGACAATTCAAGCATGTCTGGATCAATTGATCCCAGACATAGTGGAAGCTTACATCGACGACATCGTGGTCAAGATCATGAACCCTGAGGATATGATAGGGAATCTGACAAAGGTCTTCGAACGCCTACGCGTATTCCGGTGGAAGCTCAACCCGGAAAAGTGTGTCTTCGGAGTACCCTCAGGTAAACTACTCGGCTTCATGGTCAGCAACCGCGGGATCGAGGCAAATCGCGAGAAAATCACTGCCATCACCAAGATGCTACCACCAACATGTCAAAAGGATGTGCAGAAGCTTACTGGATGCATGGCAGCGCTCGGTCGTTTTATATCACGACTCGACGTTCGTGGATTGCCGTTTTTCAAACTGCTCAAGAAGCAGGACAAGTTCGTGTGGGATGAAGAGGCGAAGCGATCTTTTCAGGAACTCAAAGATTACCTGCAGAATCCTCCCATCCTCGTCCCACCTCAACCAAGAGAACAGCTCTACCTCTACATCTCTGCTACTCCCCGAGTGGTCAGCACGGTACTAGTGGTCGAGCGTCCTGAAGAAGGACACGCATATGGAGTCCAGCGACCAGTCTACTTCATCAGCGAGGTTCTGACCATATCTAAGGTACGCTACCCCCATGTGCAGAAATTATTATATGGAGTTCTTATATCAGCAAGAAAGCTAAAACACTACTTTGAGGCCCATCCAATCTCGGTGGTGAGCGAAAATCCGTTAGGGGAAATTCTCCATAACCGAGATGCCAGCGGCCGAATTGTCAAGTGGTCAATAGAATTGGCCGCTCATCACATAAACTTTGTTCCACGTACTGCTATCAAGTCTCAGGTCTTGGCCGACTTCGTAGCAGACTGGACAGAAAACCAAGCTCCGGCTGACGACGAGATAGTTGAATACTGGGAGATGTACTTTGATGGCTCCCTCCAGATAAAAGGAGGCGGCGCAGGCGTGATCCTGATTTCCCCAAGTGGACAGGAACTAAAATACGTCCTTCAAATCATGTTTCCAGTATCCAACAACGCAGCCGAGTATGAAGCAGCCCTGCACGGTCTCCGCATCGCAGTATCTCTGGGTATCAAACGCTTGATGGTACGCGGGGACTCTGCCCTGGTCATAAACCAGGTAAACAAGGACTGGTCCAGGACCAACGAAAAGATGGACGCATATTGTGAGGAAATTAGGAAGCTGGAAGGGAAATTCTATGGCTTAGAGTTCCATCACGTGGTGCGCGACCATAACAAGGCAGCAGACGAGCTCGCTAAGATGGGGTCCACCCGTGAAGGCGTCCCACCCGGAGTTTTTATACAAGATCTTATCAAACCTTCTATCAAGATAAACCCGGATGGCACTGTCGCGGAGCAACAAGTCGGAGAATCCCCAGAGTCAGCCACATTAGTGGCAGATGTAGCGTTGGACTGGAGGACACAGATCATCGATTATCTGGACAGCGGCATACTACCCGCAGAGGTCGCAGAAGATAAAGATCTAAACTCGCTCCACGAACAAATCGTGCGGCGCAGCAAAAACTACGTCATCATCGGAGACAAGTTGTATCGTCGATCTGGAGCTTCCCAAATCCTACAAAAGTGCGTGAGTCGCACTGAGGGTATAGAACTCTTGACCGACATACACAAGGAATTTGTGGAAATCACGCCGGAGCTAGAACCATTGTTGGTAAAGCTTTCCGGTCTGGTTTCTACTGGCCGACTGCTGTAGCAGACTCAGAGAATATCGTGCGGCATTGCAAAGGGTGTCAGTATTTTGCACGGCAAATACATGCACCTGCACAACAGCTGCAAACCATACCAGCGTCCTGGCCCTTCGCTTGTTGGTGCTTGGATATGATCGGTCCGTTTAAGAAGGCTCCTGGTGGTTTTGACCATGTCCTTGTAGCTATCGACAAGTTTACCAAATGGATTGAGGTAAAACCAGTCAGAAAGCACACGGCAGCCAAGACCATCGAGTTCTTCACCGACATCACCCACCGCTTCGGAGTCCCAAATCGTATCATCACAGATAATGGTACGAATTTCGTAGCGCAGGAGTTTAAAGATTGGTGCAGCGATCGGAGCATCAAGCTATGTCCCGCTTCCGTCGCACACCCAAGGGCCAATGGCCAAGTCGAAAGAGCCAATGGCGAAATAATCAAAGCGCTCAGGGCCCGGATATTCAAGCAGCTGAAGCAACATGACGGACGATGGATCAAGGAGTTGCCGGCTGTAGTCTGGGGGCTGCGCACACAGCCGAGTCGTGCCACGAAGCAAACTCCGTTCTTTCTGGTTTACGGCTCGGAAGCTATCCTACCAACGGACCTCACATACGGCTCCCCCCGAGTGGAGTTCTATGATGAATACGACGCGCAAGTAGCGCGCATTGAAGACCTCGATAGCATCGAGGAGAAGAGATTGGCTGCCCAGATCCAAGCCGCGCGTTACGCTCAGGTCCTGCGACGCTATCACGATCGATCAGTTAAGCAGAGGTCTTTTGAAGCAGGCGACTTGGTTCTGAGAAGGAAGCAAGACACCAAGGGCGCGCACAAGCTTGCGTCCCCCTGGGAAGGTCCATATATTATCAAGTCAGTCAGTCGCCCAGGCTCATATCGACTCATGACCGAAGATGGCGTAGACATCCCAAATCCATGGAACATCGAGCACTTGCAACGCTTCTACGCCTGAATCAGTTATGTATTTGTCTTTTTTATTTTTTAGATTTATTTGCCCCGAGTGATTTTGGAGGGTAATCACCCCCAGTTACGACTCGGCATGTTCACAATAAGTTATCAATAAAGTTGATTTCATCTTTCATCTATTTCTACTACTCGCATTTCCTCTTTCGCGTCACGCACATAAAGTATGAGGGGAACAAACCTTAAATCGAGAGGGAAAGTACTCGCCAAGTCAAAGCTCTAAACGTACGACAAAGACTCTGCGGCATGAGACTGAGGCCAACGAGGCTAATCTACTCCGTAACAGGTCAACCACTCAGAAATTAAGGCTAGCGCAGAAAGAAAGGGAGTTGTAGACCAACAAAAACTTATATACAAAAATGATAATTTATACATTGTTCAAAAACAATACTGGTTCGACCACATACTACAAATATTCTTGTTTACTCTGCAGGGTCACCAGCACCAGACGGGGCCGCTTCATCCGAGTCGTCAACAACGTCCTTGGACAGAGCGTTGGCGATGGGCTCGACTTCATGGAGCAGTCTGCCCACGTCATCTTCAGAGGTACCGGCAGCATACCCGTGGCCGAGTGGCTCCAGGTCTGACGCCGGGAACAGTGACTTGAGCACTGCCAGGACATGGCCACAGCTAGCCTGGCTGATGGAGCAGAGCTGTCGCCGGAAGTAGCGCGGGAGTGCCCGAACGCGGTCGAGGATGGAAACTGAAGACGATGACGCCTCCGGCTCGATCTCCTCCGCCACCACTCGGAGATTGCACATCGGGGGAAGGAGAGGATGACAGAGTGATATCCGAGTCATGCAGATCACTCTCACTTTCCCCGACTGCTTCTTCAGATCCAACGGCCCTGCGCCGACGAGGCTGATCCACTCCCTTTGGTATCTCAGGCAAAGGAGGGATGGATACAAAGGCAACTCGATCCTGCAAATATTGGATTCAGTTTTGAGATTACACCCAATGGGTGGAATTGAAATAAAAACAGGAACAAACTGACTAAATACCTCAGGGCGTGGATTTCCCAAGCTGAACGCCGGAGGACAGTCAGTAGTCCTCAGCGACGTTCCAGGTGCGAAGAATTTGCCAAGCCGAGCGACGGCTTGGACTTTGTCGACGCGCTCGGGGGCTTCGCGCGTGTTGTCCCCCTCGGCGTAATATTCATACGCCGGGTGAGCCCGCTGCTTGAGGGGCTGGACCCGGCGTAGAACGAAGTTGGCTGCCACTCCGACGGCAGACAATCCTCTGTCCTTCAACTGGGTAATAAGACCCAGGAGCTCCCGAACCTGGTCCATTTCACTCTCCTTGGGAAGAGCGGTCCAGGATTGGGAGGGGACAGGACGAGAATCGATTTCTGGAGAGATGGCAGGCGAGTGGTTTCCTACGTAAAACCACTCGGACTGCCACCCCTTATTGGAGGTAAGGAAAGGGATGTCAAAATACTCCCGAGTTCGACCCTCGCGGAGTTGGAGTCCGGCGCCCCCGACTACTAGTGGGCAGTCGGTGCGGGGATAAGGCTTAAGAAGAAAAAGATGAATGAAGAGATTGAAGTGAGGCTCTATCCCAAGGTAGGCCTCACAGAGGTTGATGAAGATGGCGATGTGAAGGATAGAGTTGGGATTCAATGCGCAGAGGCAGATCCCGTAGTAATGCAGCAGCACGCGGAGGAAAGAATGCGCGGGCAAGCCAAGACCACGAAGAAAAAAAGATTCGAACACCACCAAATCAGAGGAGTTTGGGGTGGGGAAAGACTCACCGGCGGCGGCGCGCCACTCGGCGGTTTGCTGATCGGGGAGGACGCCATCCATGACGTGCTGCTCGAGGTGCCTGGTGGAGGTGATGGACTCCCTCCACTCGGCGGCCCGATCCACGGCGACCTCGGCGACGGCCTTGCCCTTCGACGACCGGGCCCTCGCGGGTGACTTCTCCTTCCGCTTCGAGGCTTCCTTCCTCTTGGGCGCCATGGCAGTGGTTGGTGCTGGAGAGCGAGGAAGAAGGATGCGGGAGCAGATCTAGGGTTTTGCTCTGGCGCAAAGGAAACTGGAGCGTCGGGGAAGGCAAATGGCAAGTAAAGGAAGAAGAATGCGGCAGGGATGGCTTATAAAGGAAGGAACCGTTTCTCCCGCGCGTGGCGCGGCGCTTGTCTCGGGAACTCAACCGACGCAGGCACGTCCCGTCGCTTTGAATTCAAAGATGCGATAGGGAATCGCGATACCTCGCGATATCTCGCCTTCCGTAAGGCGACCGTTAAGGACGCAACGGACTTTTAGGAATAATGGGCCTAACGGGCTGAAATATAGCACGACCTTTCGGTTCTGTTACGATTATAAATCTGTGGGTTCCTGAGCTAGGGTTCAGGGGCAGAAACCACTCGGTCGTGAGGCTAAAATTAGTCGACGACCAGACTTGATTTTGCAATTAATATTGCAACCTCGCAACTGATTTTTACGTAAGGCATGCGATACTATCGCTAAATTGACTCAGCAATCTGGGTCAAATGCTGACAAGTATAAATCTTGTGAGAAGATGGCTTACCATATGGTCAAGCTGAGTCGTGGGACACGACTCGGGAGTCATGCCGAGTTCAAAGAACTTGAGGACAAAATCCTTATAAAGGGAAACAAAAAAGCCCCTGAGGGAAAAGATTATCTAAAATCCATGTCCAGAGGCATGGGGGCTGAAAAATCAGTCGGAATTCATAGCTTTCAGAGTCTTGACACGATCATGCTGAGTCGTAACAAGACTCGGGGGCTACACCCAATGGGTGCACCTGGAGGTGCACACCATTGATGGATTAAGTTCGAAAAGAGATTCATAATATTTATTTTTGACCCTCGACCAGAATATTTTATTCTAATCAAGGCTCGGGGGCTACACCCAATGGGTGCACCTGGAGGTGCACACCATTGAAAATCAAGATACAGATGGATAAAAGTTGAAGACCTTTGGCCAATTTTATTCTAAAATTGCCCAAAGCCCGGGGGCTAAGTGTATTCACTTCGCTGTCGCGTCGTGAAAAAGAGCACTCCTTCCCCTCACTTTGACTATAATTGAAGAATTATTTTCAGGAACGTCTGAGAAATCACTCGGATCTTCCTTGAAACCACTCGGATCTTCCTTGAAACCACTCGGATGAGATCTTAGACAACTTGGAGCACTCGAATCATGCAAGAAAAGATGGAACAATTACAGTCAACGATCGGCCAAGAAGTGCTCGGGGGCTACTGTGGGGGATATAGTATCAGGGTACCTCACAAACAAGCCTGGCAGCCCACCAAAAGGGGGCGGCCCACCTCATCGTTCTGGACCTGAAGACGTGCGGGACAAGTCGGCGCACGGAGGAAGGATCTGGAAGGAGAAATCCTAGTTGGAATAGGAATTATTGTAAAAAGGAAAGGATTCTTAGAGATAGGATCGGATACAAACCGACTTGTAACCCTGCCCCCCGATATATAAGGCGGGCAGGGACCCCCTCAAAACATCTGAACAACTAGACACCACATCTCAACAAGCAATACAACACCCCAAACAGGACGTAGGGTATTACGTCGAGTCGACGGCCCGAACCTGTATAAACCCCTGTGTCTGTCCATCCTAACCATCTTGCTTCCGATCTTTGCGATCTTCCCTACATTACAAATCACTTCCGTGGGCTACCCCGTGGAAGACTGACGGAGATAATATCACCGACAGGGAGAGTGAAGGGAAGTTGGGAGATACTATGAGATAAATTCTGCCTAACCTTCTTCCCTGAATCTCGGGTCGCGGACCTTCGAATCGAGATCCTTACCGTCAAACAAAGGGAAGGAGAATCACTAGGGGCCGCTTGGGCTCGATTTACTTATCTAATGGCCACATGACCTGATCTAGGGATCTCCGAACCCGTCCTTCTAATACATTTTAGAAGAGGCCTCGAAATCGAATCAGCCGAATTCCTAGATTCATCCTCAGGAGGATCTTTCAGTCATTTGACACCTAGGGAGGGAAGGGCCATTCTAGACAAAATTCTAGAAAACACCCCTTACACTGGGATCTATGATGAATTCCCAGAAGAAATTCCTGAGGAGGCCATAGAAGAGACATCCGCGTCGGAAGATGTGAAAGCATCACAAGAATCCACACCAATCGTAGCACATCTCTCCGATACTCTCCCTGAACCAACTCCAGCTTATGATCTGGACCTACATGACTCTCGTTGTGCCTTCCCCTACGATTTCCATGATGAGCTATTCCTAGAGTACGGGGACAGCTTGAAACTTCCCGTAGTTGAAAGGCACACAAATACTAAGGTCCAAGCCACCGACTACATTGACCAGCATTCTCGAGGGGAGCTCATTGAAAACCTTTCTGCTGTCATGAGTCAAGAATGGTTAGATGAGGCAGAAGCCTCACCCAAAGTCGTTAAAATGCCCACAAAAATTAGAAAAATGTATTGTGAAGTAATGGGCATAAACGACGACATTGGGTATGACCCAAGTTTAGGGATCAATATCATCTCACAATCATTAGTTCGATCCCAGCTTTCCCAGCCATGTCTATCTTCATCACAAAAGCGCCTGAAACTCCAATCAAAAGGCATCCTAGATTGCCTAGGTATCCTTCGTGTGGTGCCAATCAAGATAGACAAGCCGAAGCTCTATCTAGATTTCCATATCTTCGACCTTCCAAAAGATCTAGAGAAACAAATCATCATAGGAAGGCCTGATTGAGAAGATCTTAAGGAATCTACCTGTAGGAGATCTAGTAGAACTCAAGGTCGGCTGACAGTATGTCCCGACTTCTTTTTCCCGATCTCTTAACACTCAAGTGGAACTTGAGATCGAGCCCGACCCATTGGAGGAAGCCATGTCTATTGCACTAACTGACATGGCTCAACCAAGCTTTGAGGAAGAAGAAACTTATTTCTCAGAGGTTGAGGAAACTCAACCCCCTGTTAAGCTCGATACCTCCGAAAAACCTCAATCGTCCCCAATCGAGCTTAAACCTCTTCCTCCTGGTTTAAAATATGCCTTCCTCCATGGAAATCGAGACACCCCAGTCATTATAAGTGATAAGCTCATGGACATTGAAACAACATCACTTATTTCTGTTCTGGAGAAACATCAAACAGTCCTAGGATATTCCCTCCAGGACTTGCAAGGCATAAGTCCGACCCTCTGCACTCATCGCATCCCAATCGATCCTGGTTCAACACCATCGAGAGAGCCTCAACGACGACTCAATAAGCGATGAGAGAGGTGGTAAAGAAGGAAGTACTCAAACTTCTCCATGCCGGAATTATCTACCCTGTGCCCAATAGTGAATGGGTTAGCCCTGTTCAAGTCGCTCCAAAGAAAGGGGGATGACGGTGGTACACAATGATAAGAATGAGCTCATCCCTCAGCGTACCCCCACCGGGTGGCGTATGTGCATTGATCACCCGTAGACTCAATAAAGCCACCAAGAAAGATCACTTCCCTCTGCCCTTCATTGATGAAATGTTAGAACGACTCGCTAAGCACTCCTTCTTCTGCTTCCTTGATGGTTACTCTAGGTATCACCAAATTCCTATCCATCCAGACGACCAGAGTAAAACGACATTTACTTGCCCCTATGGAACATTCGCCTCTAGGCGAATGTCCTTTGGGCTTTGTAATGCCCCCGCATCCTTCTAGCAGTGCATGATGTCCATCTTCTCTGACATGATTGAGGAAATCATGGAGGTGTTCATGGATGATTTCTCTGTTTATGGAAAGACCTTTGCCGACTGTTTAGAAAATTTTGATAAGGTCTTAGGGAGATGCAAGGAAAAGCACCTAGTTTTGAACTGGGAGAAATGTCACTTCATGGTGAGGGAAGGAATTGTTTTGGGGCACCGCATTTCTGAGCGTGGGATAGAGGTGGACAAAGCTAAGGTGGAAGTAATTGAGAAGCTTCCACCCCCCATAAATGTTAAAGGAGTTCGCAGCTTCCTTGGGCACGCTGGGTTTTACCACCGATTTATCAAGAATTTCTCTCAAATAGCTCAGCCTTTAACCAATCTCCTTGCCAAGGAAGCTCCCTTCATCTTTGATGAAGAGTGCTATGCTGCCTTCCACATTCTCAAGAAAGCTCTTATATCAGCGCCTATCATACAACCTCTGGATTGGGCTCTCCCATTTGAGATCATGTGCGATGCGAGTGACTTTGCCGTACGTGCGGTCCTGGGGCAAACCAAGAATAAATTGCACCATGCTATTTGCTATGCTAGTAAAACTTTGACAGGTGCCCATCTAAACTATGCAACCACGGAAAAGGAACTTCTGGCAGTGGTATTCGCCATCGATAAGTTTCGATCCTACTTGGTGGGGGCAAAAGTCATCATCTACACAGACCATGCTGCGCTCAAATATCTTCTCACCAAGAAGGATGCAAAACCAAGGCTTATTCGTTGGATACTTCTTCTCCAAGAATTTGATCTTGAGATTCGGGACAAGAAAGGAGTAGAAAATTTGGTGGCTGACTACCTACCGCGGCTGCAAGTTCAAGGAGAGTCAATGCCCATC
Organism: Urochloa ruziziensis; assembly: GCA_015476505.1. NCBI lineage: Eukaryota > Viridiplantae > Streptophyta > Magnoliopsida > Poales > Poaceae > Urochloa > Urochloa ruziziensis. The sequence continues at coordinate 51,361,034 of CM027124.1, read as the reverse complement.
AATGACTACCTACGAGACGACACCCTCCTCACGGTAACCACTTCAGACCCTGGTACGGCAACATAGTGACTTTATTGTTTCTGGATATGTTCCTCCGGGAGAAAATAGGAAGAAGCTCGCATATGATAGCCGGATCCACCTATGGGACGACCCGTACCTATTCCGAGTGTGTTCTGATGGACTCTTAAGGTGATGTGTGCCGGCATGCGAAGCTTACAAGATTTTGGAACGGTGCCATGCATCACCATATGGAGGTCATTATGGATCTTTCCGGACACATGCTAAGGTGTGGCAAAGTGGTTTCTTCTAGCCAACCATGCATGAGGATGCACGAGAGTTTGTCAGGAGATGTGCAAGATGCCAGAAGCATGGAAATATCAATGCAAGGGATGCTATGCCACTCACCAACAATCTCCAAGTAGAAATATTCGATGTATGGGGGATAGACTTTATGGGTCCATTCCCTAGATCTGGAGATTATGAATACATATTGGTGGAAGTGGATTACGTGTCCAAGTGGGTTGAAGCCATGCCATGCCGAGCAGCCGAGTCTAAGAGCGCCAGACGAATGTTCCATGAGATTATCTTTCCCCGTTTCGGCACTCCAAGGGTTGTGATCAGTGATGGAGGATCACATTTCATTGATAACATTTTTCGGAAGTACCTTGCCAGTTTGGGAGTCAACCATCGGATAGCCACCCCATATCACCCTCAAACAAGTGGTCAAGCAGAGACTTCTAATAAGCAAATCAAGAACATCTTACAAAAGACCGTTAATGAGATGGGTAAGGCATGGAAGGATAAGTTACCTGAAGCTCTATGGGCTTATCGGACGGCCTATAAGACACCAATTGGGATGACCCCCCTACCAATTGGTGTATAGGAAAACATGCCACTTGCCAGTTGAGTTGGAATTTAAGGCTCATTGGACAATCAAGAGATGGAATATGGATCTCCCAGCAGCAGGAATTAAAAGAAAAATCCAACTCGCTGAACTAGAAGAATGGAGGGAGAATGCTTATCATAGCTCAAAAATTTACAAGGAAAGAACCAAGCGGTGGCATGATAAGTGCATCAAGATCAAAGAATTCAAACCAGGAGATAAGGTACTCCTCTTTAACTCCCACACTAAACTTTTTGGTAGGGGTAAACTTAGAAGTAAGTGGGACGACCCCTATAATGTCGTCAATGCATCTTCTCATGGAGCCGTCGCACTTCAAGATAATAGCGGGAACATCTTTAAGGTTAATGGCCAACGTTTGAAAATCTTTCTGGAACATCAACAACCCAAGCTCGAAGTCTTAGATGTCATCGAGTTCTTGGAATCAACTAACTGGTTTCCCAACCAGAGTTAAAAAAATATACAAACAATAAAATCTTGAATAAAGGCTCCCTAGTTCTTGAACCAGTAGAGCCCCTCTTTTGCTTCCACCTTTTGGTCTTGAATAACAGTACCAGAACAAGTACAAGTGTGGGAGAGATCCCTCAAGCTCATCATCAACATTCGACGGATGCCTCGTGCAGAAGCCGTGTTCGGTTTGTCTAGAAGGACGTGCATTGACAACATTGATAGAGCTAGAAAGCAATGCATCTGGAGAGGAAATACGGAGAAAACAAGAGGAGGCAACCTCGTGGCATGGTCAACTGTGCAAATGCCAAAGAAAAAAGGAGGACTTGGAGTCATCAACCTCAGACTACATAATGATGCGTTGCTTCTGAAGCACCTGAACAAATTCTATGCAAAGCAAGACATCCCATGGGTCAAGTTAATCTGGTCGACATATTATGAAAACAAAGTTCCACACGCTGCAGGGAAGTTGGTTCCTTCTGGTGAAAAGACATAATGAGACTCAATAACATGTTCGTAGGAGTAGCAAGATGCCAACTGGGAGATGGCTCTTCAGTACTGTTTTGGGAGGACCTATGGGGGGACATGGTAGTGGCTGATTCATTCCCCAGATTATTCTCTTATGCAACTGATGCAACTGTCTCGGTGAAAGATGTTCTGCAGGCTCCGGACCTGGAAACATTGTTCCACCTTCCACTCTCACAAGAAGCTTATCACAAGATGCAAGATTTACAAGCTTATTTACAAGGGATACAATATCACCCAGAGGAAAATGATACATGGTGCTTTATATGGGGCAATGCTTCTTACACATCACGAAGGTTCTACAACTTTGTCTTCTCAGGAATCCGATCTCCATACATGTACACTTGGCTTTGGAAGTCCAAATGTACACCGAGGTTGAGATACTTTTCTTGGCTACTGGTCCTTGACAGATTAAATACAAAAGATATGCTACAGAGGCGCAATCTGAATGTTCAATCAGGTACTGTCTGTGTTTTGTGTCAAGATAACACCAGAGAAACGAGGGATCACCTATTTTTTGACTGTATCTTTGCCCAACAATGCTGGGCCTCCATTGGTGTGGTAAGCTCCATTGGCCTAGACATACACGAAAGAATTTCAACAGCCAAGAGACTAAACAACAATGATCTGTTTATGGAAATTTTCATTGTGGCAGCATGGGAGATCTGGTTAACTAGGAATGCGGTGATATTTGAGAATGAAGCACACAATTTCCAACTTTGGCAGAGACGTTTCAAAGATCAAATCAAACTCCAAGCTTTGAGGCTTAGAGAGGATCGTCTGCAAGTTCTGTTAGCATGGCTACAATCTTTAGCATGATTCCCTTGTACTTTCGTTCCCCATCCTTCTTGTAATTATTCTCTGCGTCTGTACAGTTCTCTTTTCCTGCATTTAAAATGAAAATGAAGCGCTGTGGGGAACTCCCCCACAGTTTTCCCTTCAAAAAAAAAAACATTCGAGGTCCCCCACGAAGGTGTTGCACAACATCGACTGCGTTAACATGACAAAAAAAGCGATGGTATGTGCACTCCACCTCTTGCTCCTTAATTCATGAGTTTGATTGAATTTCAATTCCTATCATTTAAATCAATCTCAAGATAAAATAAATCAGGGTGCTATGCCTACCTTCCATGCTTTCATGGTTGGCTTGCATATGTTTTATTCCTTGCTATGACCTTGATGCTTGTGGAAAAAAATCATTAGGACCCCCATGTTCATCTAAGTAGTTGATGTTTGAGATATGGTTTGATGATATGATCTTCACTCTTAATGTTGAGTGCTCGGGAAATTTATTTGAAAATTTAAAAACCCTTTGCAAAGCTCCTCTTTGATATGCCAAAGTCCTACCAAAGCCATATGATGAGTTATCTTGAAAACCATGTACACATATGCTACTTGTCATTGCATTGAGCTTTGTCAAATTGTTGTGACCCTTGTGAGAATTAATTTCATGCTTTCATGATCAAGATTCACGTACACGCCATATATCCTCCCTTGTTAAACTTCTACACTGGAAGTTAGCACTGTATTATTCATCCATCCATTCCACAAAAATAAATGCTCCATCATGTATGTGTAAGTCTCACTCCTCAGTATTGTTACAAAAGAGACATGGCTATCAGAAAAAAAATATGGACACATGAAGGTCCACGCAAAAAAAAGAAAAAAAAACGTTGGACACATGAAGGTCCAAGAAAGAAAAAAATCTAATAGTCATGTTCTCAAAAGTTTTTTTAGGAGAGAGACCACACACAAAGGAGTTGTTTATTCCATCTACCATACCCATACACGTGCACATCTTGATCTGATTGTATGATTTGATTTCTTCTTGGATCCGCTCTTTGACTTTGCAATACATGTGATGCAAGTATGCCTCATCTTCATACCCTACCCTGAGCTCCACATATAGCCATCATTAGAAGTAGGATGAAGAAAGGCAAGTTAATGCCTTGGTGAGGATATATACACAATGAGAGATCTGAGAGAATCAAATGAGGAGCAATGCAAGGTTTGCTTTTGAAAACTTATTGAAAAATCCCAAGCTTCTTGACACATAGAGTTGGAGTGACTTGATTCATGATCATTCCAATCCTCAACTACTCAAGATGGCATGATAGACACTACAAATTCACAAGTACAAGGTATGGCTTGGAATATTTCTTATGCTTGTTCCATTTCCTTGGATGTCAAGTCTCATCTTAGTCCCTACTCCTCGCTCGAGGACGAGCAAGGGTCTAAGTGTGGGGGTGTGTTGACGGCCGTTATATGCCATTATTGGCCGTCAACTCTGGCATAAAACAAACATCAAACTAGACATAGGAGTTTAGTTCTAACTATTTCCACTAGTTTTGGTGTCTCATTGATTTCAGGATGCCACATCCGGATATGGGGATAAAATAGCCAAAATACATATAAAAGTGGCACCATTGGAATGCACCATTGCGAAGGGCTCGTCGAGACGATCGAAATGGATATATTACTTGTCTAATTTGGAGCTCAGGATAAAAAGATACGGAGGCGACAATTTATTAAGGCAGCACTGATGTCATCGCTGACATCAGCGCCGCCGGCCGTGCACAGCACGCAAGAAAGGAAAAGGCCCACGCAGCCAGCGGCGCGCGCGCACGTGACGGCTCAGGTGAGCGGCAACTTGGCCCATGGCGCGGTGCGCGCGCGTGGCGGCCCAGGCGAGCGCGCTGCCCGCGGACGGCTTGGCCCATGGCGCGGCGAGCGCGCGGCCCAGGCGTGCGCACTGCCCGCGGCGCACGCCCAGCACGCACGGCAGGCCGGCCCAGGCGCGCGCGAGCAGAGGCTCGGCACAGGCGCACGAGCGCGCGGTTCACCCGCCCGACTGGGACGCGTGGCGCCCAGAAAGAGGCCGGTTCGGCCGGTTTTCCTCCACCGACGTACAGATGTCTGGTTCTATCTTCTAGGATCCGGTTCTGCCTCGATTTTCTCTAGTTTTTCGTGGTTTTCTCCTGTTCTTGGTCTCCACCGCCTCTAGGAAAGCGTGGCGCGCGAGTTGGGGCGCCAACCGACCCTGGGGAGGTCGGTTTGGCCCTAGAAAAGTGGGAAGGTCCTCCACTCCCCCAAGTTTCCTTCCCCTATAAATTGAGGCCCTCTCTACACTTCAAGACACAACAAGATAGAAGAGAAGAGGCTCTAGGATGAAGTGCTACCACTCCCATACTTAGAAAATAGGGAGAGAGGTGAGGTGAGAGTCCGGGAGAGAAGCCGGAGTTGCCGGTTTCTCTTCCACTTTGTACCTTGGCGGATGCGGCTCAACTTCGAGTAACATCCGGATCTTGTCTGGTAATTCTGGTTCCCTCTGATTTATTAAGCATTCAGACTTGCTAGCTTTTGTTCACTGGTTCCTCGTTCACTACTTAGTAGTGGGTGCTTTGCTTTGGTATCAAGTGAAGTAGTAATTATTAGTATAGGCGTGGTGCCTAGATTAGTCGTTACCTTGGTTTGCACCCAGTTCAACGGAATAGTTGTGGTAGCCGGCAGGTGGTGACAGCACTAGTCCGGCCGACATAATCCACCACGTTAGTTCTGGACTGTAGGACTTAGGGGTAGGCGGTACCACTCCCCTTCTCATCCCTTTCTGTGAGTGGTGGTGTCTCAGGCGCCCAAAGTGAACTCTCTTAAACAAGTCTACCTTGCTTGATCTATCAAAATATCCAGTATTGCTACACAAGTACCCTCTCTACCCTCAGCCTTTTTATATCTTCTTTTCTTTTTGTTGTCATCCATATCCCCCATATTACCCTTTTGGACGGACTAATTAAAGGATTAGTACACTTCTCATTCCCCGTGGAAATCGATCCCTGGAATACTCCTGGGTGAAAGCTACATCGGTATCCGTACGCTTGCGGATTTATCTGTAGGTCATAAGAAATACCAACACTGGGCAGGCCGGTTTAACCGCCACTGGGGTCAGTTAAACCGAGGTGCAATATAGCCAGCCTGACAGCACAGGAGGCGGTTTAACCGGGTTGCAAGGGTGGTTAAATCGACCCATATGCCCAGTCCGAGTAGATTTAGGAGTTCTATGTAAATTACGAGTTGGCTCGAGTTTTCCTTATGGGGCAAGAGCTCCCCACCCTATAAATATAAAGGGTCGTGGCCGATTGAGTCATAACAAAACCAATCGAACAAATATCTTTTACTTTTATCTCTCAAACCCTACCTTTTCCAACCTCGTGTTGTTCTTCATTTGTCTCTACGGCGTTTGAAGGCGTTCTGAGTGGCCTGCCGATCTCAGAACAACCCTACGTGCGCTAGCTCTGTCGAGGTCCATCCCGAGCCGGCGTTCTTAGGCTTTTCACAACAGTCAGCCCCAGGCCGGTTAAACCGCCCGTGTCTAAGGTTGTTACGAGGTGATCGTTTCACGCGCGAACTAGAACAATTCGGTGTGTTGACCGTGAGTTGCGTCAACATATTTTTGGCGACTCCGCTGGGGACTCAGAGGGTATAGTTAGGTTAAAACCGGTCAATCTAGTTCTTGCATGCCAGGTTCTTGGATGGAAATCGACAAAAGCGACATTGTGATGGCGTCCACTGCAGAGCTCAGCAAGGAGGAGTAGAGGAACTATGCTGCGCTTCAAGACTACATCAAGCAACAATTCCTCATATGTATCAAGAAGGATCGTCATGATAAAATCTCAAGAGAAGGAGAATTCAAGATGCCTTCAATCAAGATAAGTAACAACATGGTTGAGGTAACCAATACTGCGAGTGAAACCCCTTCTGATCTAGCTGATCTTAATTTGAAGATTAAAATCGTGCTCAAAAGTCAAGCAATTGATGCATGATGTTTTTGAAGCTTGTTTGAGTACAATAGAGAAGGGTAAAAGTATTGATGGTGATTTAAATAAAAGTAATGATACTATTCCTCAATCTAATTTACATGGGACTAATCAATCAAGTTTGTAAGGTATGCCAAGTCCTTCTACAAATCCTATGTATGGCATGCCAGCTAACTTTTATTCAAGGCAGATGACTCCATCAGCTACAACACCAAAGCCGGTTGCAGCAACCCCGGTTAAACCGCCCCTGTCGGCCAGTTTAACCGGCCAACGGCCAGCCCGGTCAAGCTGGTCAGTTGGCTACAATCCCTGAACAACCAACACCACTTGCTAATAAAACTCAATCTTCTTCTACAGCTAATGCATTCGGTACAGCATCACACACATCACCTCCTATTCCATGTGCTAGAACTTCATCTTATGGTGTATCTAATGATGTTTATGATGATTTGTATCGTTTGCAAAATCCTGGTGCGTCTCATGTAAATAGTGTGAATACATTAGCTACAATGCAATCTCATCCAGCTGCTGCTAATGAACTTGCTCAACTAAAAGAAGAGTTGGCTAGCATTATGAAAAATAAACTTGGTATTGATATAGATAACACTAGGTTGTATCAAAAACCTTATAAAACTGAGTTTGATAATGTTCCTTATCCCCAAGTTTGGTGTGTACCTGAATTTGTTAAATTTAGTGGGGAAAATAGTCACACAAGTTGGGAACATATAAGTCAATACATTGCTCAACTAGGAGAAACTAGTTCTTACAAGTCTCTAAGAGTTCGTTTGTTTTCTTTATCTTTAACTAGAACTGCTTTTGCTTGGTTTTCTTCATTACCTTCGGGTTCTATTGATTCATAGGATCAATTAGAGAAGCAATTTCAGTTCTTTTTTTCATTAAATTATTGGCGCCTAAAAGATATATTCCATACACATTTATTCCAACCATGTGCAATCCGATAACGAGAACTTCATTTGTGTCTCGGGGTCACCCTTTTGCCACTTTCACATGTCCACCTATCCAAATGTGTGTTTTTCTACGAAAATGACCAAAAATGAATTTTCGTTTCCTTGGGAAAAAATCCATAGCCAGGAAATGCGAACCTCTTTCCGTGATGGGGTAGAAGTCTTGCCATCTGGCATTGCCGAATGCTCATTCCATGCCTCCTCCGAGACTTGTCTTGATCAGCAGCATGGCGTCGAAGTACTTGGTGTGACCATAGAAGCGAGTCTGTAGTTTATCGAGCACCACTCTCTCCTCCTCGGAATAACGTGCTCAATCCGGGTCATGATCCGGATACGGAGCTTGGTCCGAGGCACCTCATATCTCTCACTTTCCTAGGATACTGTTCCCTGTTGATCAAAATCAACAGACATGGTTTCCCGGGAAGCGGAAGAGCTATGAGATCGCCTGGAGCTGGAGGAGCTGAGCTTGGCCACCACTCCCCTTGCCTTCTCCTTCGCCTTCTCCCTCGCCTTGGTCCACATGATCCCTGCAAAAGATTAGTACTAACAATACCCGAAGGAATCAAGGGTTAGGCGTACAAGAGTTGTGCGTTCTTGTGGGAGGTTAATCACCACAACAAGGTTAGTCGTTCTTGTGGGGAATGAACCACCACAAACATTCTCGTTGAGTGGCCAGAGTTTCTTTAGCACAAGAATTATGATTGAAACTTAGCAGAATTTTCTTGTGACTAACTCTAAACTTGCTTGAGACTTGCTTAAGAGCTTAGGACAAGGAGGAAGAAGAGCGCAAGAGCTGAGAAACTTGCTTACTTGCGTCGAGGGGCAAGGAATGAGCGCGCTGGGCACTGGATTTTATAGAGGCGCGGCAAGGGGAGGCCGGCCGACTTGATTGAGGCCGATCGGCCTGCACATGCTGCAGGTCATGCCCATCCTTTCGTCGGTGGTTAGTGCACTGTTATTCGTGCTGTGGTAGGCGAGGATGCGACACGAGCAGCTAAGAAGGGAAGACCGGCCATGATGGGGCCGATCGGCCTGCTCTGTGCTCCGTCGATAGTGCACTTCGTCATGGAATGCCTGCATGATTGGCTCTACACTACTGCATGAGAGTCTAGCTGATTGAATGACAAGTGCGGCCGACCGGCCTAGGTGTGGCCGGTCGGCCTGGTATTCAGCCGATTTTTTTATACACTAATGCACAATTAAGAGAACTAAATATGCGGTTGCGAAAAAAATAAACATGTCATGAATGGTTAGGAATAAAAATTGAGATGCATGGAAATAAACCTAGTCTATATGCAATGCATGGATAAATACCACATACCTTATGGCGAGGGCTTGGATTTTTCGTCCTGAGCGAGATGCTCTGAAGTCTTGTTCGGGATGTCTTTTTGCTTTTACTCGCCATATCTTCCTCGTACGGCGGGGCTTGGATTCAACCTTCTTCTCTTCCTTCGATTGTTTATCCAAAACTTTCTTTCACGATATCCTTCGCTACGCATGATAGCGATCATGCTCCTTCTTTTCTCGGAGAGTGAAATATTCTAGCATTCTCTCGAGTGCGTCCACGCTCGGGACCTGTGAAAGGACCGTGATGTCGCCTAGAGGGGGGGGGGGGTGGAGTGAATAGGCTGTGGGGACCCCTTATCCAGAGGTTCCCTGATTACCTGTATCAGGTCCTGGATCGGCCGCTGATACAGATCTTATCACAGATTAGTATCAGAAGAGGTAAATAACGTATATTTTAAATAGATTTAACACCGATGTAACTAGCGGAGAGAGGTTAGGCTCTTCATTCCTCCACCGGAATGGGTTGTAGCACCTTCTCGCCCTGAAGTCCTAAACCTGTAAGACAATGAAAGCAAGGGTGAGTATTCTGGAAAGAATACCCAGCAAATCCCACAATTTCAATAATATAATATGTTAAATTAAATTAATGTAAAGGTCGGTCCTGGAGGGGCACTGCCTCCCTGCCAGTCCCGATATGTTATCCCGAACCTGACCAACGGTACCTTCGCCGTCTCAGGTTCCCCGTACAGAAACAGTAAAAACTAATCATCGGGGGCTTTGACTAAGTGGACTCTTGCCGGAGTCGCGGCTATCCAGATAGATTCTACACTCTGTAGAGGTCGTACTTATCTACCCCCCATTCGGTCGGCCCGTACCGTGTACCTCGGCGGTACCGACCTACGAGACTCGTACCCACCGGTGACCATCGCTGGTCAGCATTGCTATAAACAATGTTGCTCAGAAGAAGGAAGCTACCGTGGAATTCATGGCCAAGCATAAGGACGGAAGCTGGGCAAAGGAAACTCATGGCTAGAGTCTGATAGTCGATGCAGGCAAGGAGAGGTCGACGAAGGTAGGGGTGAAAGTGGTGAGGATAATTTCCGCATCTGATCCGTTCCAAATCCGAATTTTGCGGATATGGAGAAGCATTTTTTATATCCGTATGGATATGGATAATCCGAATCCGATTGTGTGTGGATGCGGAGTAGGATATGGTTTAAGAAAAATCCGACGGGTATGGATTATCCGATAATTGAATGCGGATTATCCGAGGCTCATAATAGGATATCCGACTAATCTAATGAGCCCATCGTGTCACCACACTACAAATCAAGCTCAGCTCAAACAACGAGACACCCATAAACTCTGTCATGGTTCATAAACCATAAAAATGAGTATTTTTTGTGTTACATTGCTAAATTATAGTTTGGTTTAGAAATTATTAGTCACTTAAAAACTACATGTAAGCATATATTATCCGACTATATTAATTCGCATCCGCTCCTGAAACCGCTCCGACTCCGCACCAGTTCCGACATCCAAAAAAATCCGCATCCGTAACCGCATCCGCAAGATATTCGCTCCGCTCCATATCCGACAAAAAAATATGGATGAGGATGTGAAAAAAGGTATTATCCGCGCCGATCCGATCCGCTTTCATCCCTAGACGAAGGTAAAAGGGCAACGATGAATACGCACGGTCCCCTCGTGGATGATGGTCACGGCTCCAAGGTAGAAACTCATGATGGCGATGCCTTGCTCCAATGGCGTCCGACGTACGGCAGCATGATTGATCAGTGAATGAGTGTCACATACGTCGCGGCAGAGCAGGACACAAGGTGGTGGCTACGGAGGCTCATCTACGATGGGAAACCATCGACGAGAATGGACTTAGTTATGAGAAAATGAGAACACATTCTAGAAAATTCTAGAAAGTTCTCAGAAGAACCTGAATGTTAAACAAACGCATTTTAAAACTTTTGCACTCATGAAAGGTCAGGATGCATCGGCATGAATGCAACACAGAGAACAACTTATTTATCTTTAGAAAACAAACAATTGATTTTCTTTCTACGCTAAATTCTCTGTAAAATAAATAAATGGTGGAAAAATTTTAAAATTGAGAGAAAATCATTATTTAATTTTTTTTCTTTAAATTCACATCTTGAAATTGGAGAATTTCAGGGTGTGACACTACTTCCTCCGTTTTTATTTGTAGGGCGTGCATACATATCATGATTCAAACTTTGCCGTTTTTGACCAATAGTCAGTAAATTTTAAATTTATAATACAAATTTGAAATTGTTAGATTTACAATCTAAAATACTATCTAACGATCACAAATTTGTAATCATAAATAATATAAGATAAGATAAATAAATAATATAAGATATGATTAATAAATAATTAAAGTGTAATTTGGGAGATCGTACCAGGTCAGATCATACCTTATACACAGAAATAGAGGGAGTAATGATCTAATTCGTTACCTTATACACAGAAATAGAGGGAGTAATGATTTAATTTGTTAGTTATATTAACTAAAGATTTTTTATGATAGATTTTTTAGATAATATAAATATATAGGAGAGAGAGATTAATTCATTAGATATGACCGGCAGATGCCTTACATGAATATGAAAGAGTGTCGACGGCCACTATATGCCACTTTTGACCGTCAGCCTTCCCAACTTAATGAAGGAACTAAGTGATGCTCATATAATATTTTAATTAAACTAATGAGTTTTACAAGTTTTGTGCACCAATATGTTTTGCAAGGAAATATAGGTAATATAGTGCATAAATACCAAAATCGGTGAAGTCATACAAGTGAAGGTTCATCCCGAGGCAAAGGAGACTTGGACATGGTGCAAAAGTTATCCAAACCACATATTTGACAGCCTCATGTCGAAGAGTTTTCCGAGATGACCAAAATAGACATTTGAATGACCCAATTCGGAGTCCGGACGAGAAAGTTACGCGTCCGGGAAGATCGCCGGCAAAACCCTGCCAGGGCGGTCGGCCTGACTTAGGGCGATCGGCCTGGACAAGGCTGGTCGGCCCTGAACCTCCACCAAACCATCCTCAACCTTTGCAAGATGGCCTTAGGAAGTCACCAAAGGACCCCCAAGCATGGAATTGACAAGGATGAGTGAAGTTGAGACCGAAAGGCCTAAGACATGGAGCGGAAGGCCCACATGCAGCGACTAAACCAAACTTTTCGACCGGAACCGCCTCTTCAGACAACAAGCAACCGTCCATGAGTGTGTCGGTGCAACGGAGGGCCGAGAGGGGCCAGAGCCAGGCCGACCGGCCTCTAACTGTCAATCGTGGATCGAACGCCACTACAACCGTCATTAGGAGAGCATCAGGACCGTCCACGAGAAAGACGGTGCCAAATGGCACCATCTCCAGGCTGAACGGCCGGAAGGAGGCCGGCCGGCCTATGACCAGTGCCCGTTACTCCTCCCCTTTGGCGTGGAAGCTAAGCAAGTCCTTGGCGTCATCCCTACGTCTGATACCGCCCTTGGAAGGCTATAAAAGGCGACCTCCACCCCCATTCAACACACCACGGTGAAAGGGAGAAGTCCAAGTGTAGTACAGTGCTACCTATCTAGCTTAGAAAATAGGGAGAGTGGTGAGGTGAGAGTCCGGAGAGGAGCCGAAGTGTCGGCCCCTCTCCAACTTTGTGCCTCCGAGGAATGAAACTTCAGTTCGAGTAAAGTTCATCTTCTTTTGTCTTTACAGCTTTCTCTCCTTTACTTTAGTAGTACTATAATGTTTGCCCTCTCTCTAGTTGTGGGATCCCTTGTTTGTAGCCGATAGCTTAGGCGTGGTGCCTGTGCTTGATAGTTACCTTAGGTTGTGTTGCACCCCACGGAACTGCAGTGGTAGGCGGCAGGTGGTGACAACCCTGTTCGTCCTTCGTAGTCCACCACGTTCGGGTGTACTCATAACAGTAGTGCTGAGCCCGGAGAACCCTTCTCTCACCCCATTTTGAGGTTCTCCCGTTCTAGCCGTCGAAGCGACTAGAGGGAACAAATATTCTTGATAGGAGGTTAGCAAGTTGACATTAGATTACCTCAGCCCAGCTTATCAGTTCTTCTTCACTCCCGTCGTCCCTGGATAAACCAGAGCCGTTTCTAGTACACTTCTCGTTCCTTGTGGATTCGATACCCTGGAATACTCCTAGGTGAAAGCTACATCGGCATCCGTACGCTTGCAGATTTATCTGTTAGGCTAAGGACCGCCAACACAGAGAAATTAAGATACTATTAAATGATTATAGATGACGTTACTGTTTTACATGTGGCAAATAGTCCTAGCTTTTTCTTATTTTTTATTGAAGTAACCAACGGTTTTTTTTTGGTTGGCGCATGAGACATTTTCCTTTTTTGTTAAAGTAGCCAACACTTTTCTATTTTTTGGTTGGCCCATGGGTGAGGCAGGCCGTGGGGTCGTAGAGTCTATCGCATGCTAAAAGAGATATTAATACGCAAATAGACTGGTAGGATAGTTTTGATACATTTTTTTATAGTGGCAAGAGGTGGGTAATTTATATATAGATATAGGGGGTATTTTAGGTTATTTATTTATAACGACATAGGTGGGTAATTTTACAATGTCCACCTAGAATCTTAGGTGGCTTCATGTGGAAGCTTCAAAAAAAATTCTCTTTTTTCTAGGGTGTCTACCTAGAATCCTATATGGCTTCACGTGGAGGCTTCAAAAGGAGCCTTCAATTAGTAATACATAGCCACACAGGACTGAATGCCATCTCTCGTCGTCGTCTCCTTGTTTTCCTCACCAGGTGTTAAATCCAGGAATAAATTTAGAAAAATACGAGCACTAGTGTCAAGTTGGAGTTGAATCCTGACGGACAGATTTCACCACAAAGATACTTATCAGCTTAGTTACGCTCAGTTTGTTGTGTCGTCTTGCTGTTGAAGTGCAGCGGCGGCAGCTTGCCAGTTTGATTTATAGGCTGATCCCCACTAACTATTTTTCTTAACATGCAAGCTATCCACTTCATTTAAAAACCCACTTGCATCACATGCCACGTCACCATCCACTAGAATCATCTATTTATGTCTTCCATGGATTTTCTGTGATACATGCAACTTATTAGTCTTTGTGAGTATCACGCTATAAAATAGACAACTAGACATACACGGAGGATCAATCATTTAAGGTTCGTTATCTCAACAAAATGAACATGTTTTCATGTATAATGTCATTTGCAAAAGAATGTTGTCATGCAATCACCTTAGTATTTCTACTTCCAAATTAACTTTTCAAATCCCGCAGCAACACGCGGGAAATCACCTAGTAAGATAGATTCCATGGAAGACATAAATAGATGATTCTAGTGGATGGTGACGTGGCATGTGATGCAGTGAGTTTTTAAATGAAGTGGATAGCTTGCATGATATATGTTATATAGATTTGTTTAAAAGCTCCCGCAGCAACGCGTGAGGTATCACCTAGTATCCATTGGGACTAGCCTAAGGAGTGAAGGCAATCTCCCTAATAATGCCGAATTGGCACAATAGGTGTACTGAGTAATTAATAGGTGTAGTGAGTAATTAGAATTTGGCGGCTAGGCTAAAGTTGGACCAAGAAAAGTTAGACACGGAGGAAGAACAAGATGAAGCTGTAGACAATACCCAAACCATTATATCTCATCAGGCTTAGAGAGAGATTATAAAAAAGTAGATTTTGGACTACTCCCATGTAATGCTCCTCGACAAGTGTTTACTGTTTACTCCATTTGAAGAATCGTGAGAGAGTTGAACGTAATTCGTCTAAAAGGATGAACTGACATAGTTTTGTAGTGAAAACTTTTCACTCTTTTCAAAGTAACTAAACATACCTAGAAAAATCGTGCGAGAGTCGAACATAATACATCCAAAAGAACTTTGCGGCTGGACATGTCTACGGAATATTTCATATGAACATGCCATCCTCTGTTTTTCCCCACCCATGAGGCTGCGGGTGGACCCCTCGGCCGACGCGTCACACCTCATTGGCTCGTTGACCACAACCTCGCCATTCCTTCGACCTATATATAGCTCCTCCCCTTGCGGCGTGCGCCCCCGTCCACCCTTCGTCTCCTCCCTCCTCCGCGCCACTCGCATCGAGACGACCCGCGTCCGCCGCGCCACCGAAAGGTTAGGGTTCGAGCTCCCCGTCCTCCCCTCCCGTCCCCTCAATTTTAGCTCCTGTTCTTCCCGCTCGATCCCGCTGTGCTGTTGCGAGAGATGCGAGCAGCGGCGAGTTGTTTCCCCCGATTTTCGTTTGAAATTTCCGGGCGCCGTTACGTGCTGTGGGGGGCTAGATCTGCTTGTCGCTGGTGCTGTGTCGGGCGGTCTCGTTAGGTTTTGATCCGCGAGATCTGAGATCCCGAGCGCGTGGGGCGCGTAGATCCGCTCGATTTGGCTGGCATTGTCATGCGTGAACTGAGCAATTTTTTGTTTAGCCCTTTTTTCCACTTCTTATTTTGCGACGTTTGGTGGTGTCAGGTGTGTGGGGGGAGATTGGGGATCATGTGTGGACTAGTCAAGGGCAGGCGAGCTCGTTGATCCGGTCGATTTGGTCCTGCTTATGCCGGGGTGGGGATCTGGTGTAGCTTTAGGCATGTCCTCCGGCTGCTGGGTCTAAGTTGAGCCCGTCCTGTTGGTGCACAATGATAAGTGGGATACCTCGTTTCCTGAAACTGTGTAGTATTTGTTAGGGCTGATGCCTTGTAGAGATCAGATGGCAACTTGTTAATATGTTATTTGAACTTGGGGTAATGTGCTTCTGTTGGTTGTGACTTGTTTGGGATAGCCTCTTGTAGACGTATATTTGTTGGATTTGATTGCCTTGGTCCAGTGATTTGTTGTCCTGTAATGTAGTATTCCCCTTGACTCATATGGATGGAGATTAAAACAGATGGAGGTATGCTATTGACCAATATTTTGGTTTTATTTAGCTGTTAAGAGAAATTTATACCTCGCCAAAATGATGAATTTACAGTATTTTTGTGGGAAAGTTTACAATGTTCTGGCTATTTGCTCACATAGTTTGTTTTCATGTTTGTGTGTCACATGTTTTCTGTTAGGTAGTAACTGACCCGAAACTCTGCTGATCTCAGCTAGCTACTCGTTGCCCTTCTGGTCGTTGTTTTGTTTAGAAGATAGTTTCTATTGTCTTATGAAATTGCCTCATCAGTGTTTTTTTGGGTTGTTGCAGTAACTCAATTTCTTGATCAACATGTCGCGGGAGGAGAATGTTTACATGGCCAAGCTGGCTGAGCAGGCAGAGCGGTACGAGGAGATGGTTGAGTACATGGAGAAGGTGGCCAAGACTGTGGATGTGGAAGAGCTCACTGTTGAGGAGCGCAACCTCCTGTCTGTCGCCTACAAGAATGTGATTGGGGCTCGCCGTGCCTCATGGCGCATTGTCTCCTCCATTGAGCAGAAGGAGGAGTCCCGTAAGAATGAGGAACATGTTGCTCAGATCAAGGAATACCGTGGCAAGATTGAGTCTGAGTTGAGCAACATTTGTGATGGTATCCTAAAGCTGCTTGACTCGCACCTTGTGCCTTCCTCAACTGCTGCAGAATCCAAGGTGTTTTACCTAAAGATGAAGGGTGATTATCACAGGTTAGGAAGTGGAATGCTACGTTGTTTTGCGTAGTTGAATCCATATTGTTTGTAATAACAAACCTAGCTGTGCACTTTCTAATTTCTGTAAAGGTACCTTGCTGAGTTTAAGACTGGTGCTGAGAGGAAGGAATCTGCGGAGAGCACAATGGTGGCTTATAAGGCAGCTCAGGTTGGCTCATGTTGTCACTTTCATAACCTGCTTCTTGTATTTGATTTCTATTTCTATGGTAGTAGATACATTTATCCATCATTTTGGAGTGATCGTTGTTTTTTTTTTCTCGCTGACTACTAGACTGACATCTTCTTAATGTGTCTTGTCCTGCTAGGATATTGCACTGGCTGAACTGGCACCTACCCACCCCATAAGGCTTGGACTTGCACTCAACTTCTCAGTGTTCTATTATGAGATTCTAAACTCGCCAGACAAAGCTTGCAACCTTGCAAAGCAGGTAGTTACCTCATTAATCTTTCTATATTTGTGGTACAAGGTTTCTTAGTACAATTATCTCGTCTCATTTGTTTGAAACGAGATGGAAGAAAACATGCAAGATAGCAAACACTATGTCTTCCGAACCTCATATATTTGATTTTATGTCTTTATTGAAGACATTATTAGATCCTTCATTCACTTGCACATCAGACACAGCTGGATGAGTATTCTTCTGGTCCTATGTGATGGACTGATGATGATTCATGTAGGGCTTCAAGTTTCAGTTGGATCGTGATTTCTTTCTGTTTTAGTTTGACATTTGTACTTCCTGTCTCTTGTGATAGTTATATATTTGCATTATTTGGTACAATGCCTGGTTCTTAATACTTTGTTGTGATGGGTACTTGTCACTTACTTGCTAGTTCTTCGTCATACATTTCTTCTTATAGTTATAATATGAGCTATTAAGCTAGAAGAAGCATAGTGTTTCCCTGTGTTGAGAAAGCTGTTCATATTCTTGATGGAATTAGAAGAGAGCAGTAACTATTTTCTATGTGTTAAAAATGCATGATGTGTGCAACATGAGTGCTTGATGCACATCTGAATTTTGTTCCTGACCTGCTGTTCTTTGCAGGCGTTTGATGAGGCAATCTCAGAGCTGGACACCCTTGGAGAGGAGTCATACAAAGATAGCACCTTGATCATGCAGCTCCTGAGGGACAACTTGACCCTCTGGACCTCTGACCTCACGGTATCTCCTCACAGCCAAACTTAGCCAGTATGAACGTGTGATTTATATATATAAATCTGGAAGTATAATATGAAATTCTCGGTGGCAGGAGGATGGTGCTGAGGAGGGCAAAGAAGCCCCGAAGGCAGACGCTGAGTAGCCTCGTAAACCTTGATCGATGAATGATTCGGCATGTTTTTCGAGCCCATTGTGTTGGATGCCCCTGTGCTGATCAAAGTTGTGCGCTGCTCCTCCATGGATTCCCTGCTCACCTCAGCTCGATTTCATGTAGTAGGCTGGTAGTGGTTGGATTAGTCTCATTGCTTTAGCTGGCACTGGGTCCATTTGGACTATTGGTATTGAAGTCGTCGTTCTCGTTGTGGCTGTTGCAATGGTTGCTATTATTGTGTTGTGTTTTGCCTCTTTTTTTTCCCTGTCAGTCGTTCGGTGCTAGCTTCGGCAATGATGTGCTGATGACGTTATGGTGCTCGCCCGGAAACCGAATTACTTCTATCTCGTCTGGTTGGCCTGATCGCGTGATTTCGTTAACTAAAGCCAGCCACCCAGTGTGTTTTGAGCACAATCAACGCCCTTTCTTATTGTTCGACCTTGATATCTAGCTTTGAAAAAGTCTATATCACACCCCAACCTATGTGGGGTGGATTACATAACCCCCCAATCTATGAAATGGTCTATATCACCTCCTGAACTTTCAGAAACCAGTCAAATTACCCTCTAAAGCAATTTTGAAAAATCATAGTAAATCATAAAAAATCATAAAATGGAAAATCCAATTGTGTTGGACTCCAAATGAGTAGATCTACACAGTGAACATATAATATGGTATGGTTTAGTACATTTTTTTGCTGTAGCTTTATATCTATGTTTTTCTTCATGACTGTAAAAAATTGTACTACAACATACCACATTATATGTTCACTGTGTAGATCTGCTCATTTGGAGTCCAACACAATTGGATTTTCCATTTTATGAATTTTCTGTGATTTACTATGATTTTTCAAAATTGCTTTAGGGGGTAATTTGACCGGTTTTCAAAAGTTCAGGGGGTGATATACACCGTTTCATAGGTTGGGGGTTATGTAGTCCACCCCCTATAGGTGGGGGGTGATGTAGACTTAGCTGTTTGGGCCCACCAGCTTTAATGGATCAAACCCTGCAGCTAAATAGCTCCCTTCTAATTAGCCGAAACCCAATTATCCACCTAGTTGCTGCCTTAAGTTTTAGGGTAGTACAGCGAGTTGATGGATCCAAACATAGCTAATTGTTAGTTGGCTAATTATTTACTATAGCAATTAGCTAAGTTATAGACAAAAAGATATGAGTAAGAGAAAGCGGGAGGTGGTAAAAATAAGTCTTTTGGGCCGGCCTTTTGTCCACGATTTAGGTAACCATTATTGATTTATTGGTCCAATTACATCAAAATATTTTTTGAATGAAACTTTTGGGCCTGTTCCGGCCTTCCGGGTCCATGACAAAGGGGGTGTTTAGACCGGTGAAAAGAGAATGAAAATATAAAAACTTTTTTTTGCATTGGGCCGTGTGCAAAAAAAAGAAATGAACTAACACGGTTCTCTATGTGAAAACTAAACATGGCCAAAGAGTGGCAGACTGACATGTTTCTGATCAAAGGTTGGATTAGCATTGGTGCAAGTACGTGACACTTTTGAATGGCACATTACACCACACTCCAGGGCAGGAAGAAGATATGCTGTTTGAAACTGACACGCAGCAATCACAGGTGAAGCCGACTGAAACAAAGCTTCTGGATGTAGAAACAAACTACAAGGATCAAGCTCCAGCAACATATCTATCCTGCGGAATTACACATCCAGCTTATCTTGAGAAGATTACAGTTTGCAGCTCCTCTTTGTAGGTGCTATACCACCATTAAACCTCAACAATCTTCAGGAGTTCCTCTTCATTTCCTTCAAATTTTTCCAAGCTCTGGCCGAAAATTTGGAGCCTCTCAGTGCAGGTGTGGTGACTCCATGACGCCAATAAACGACGCTGCAGCTGTCTGTCACTTACAGACTTACAGTATCAGTGCGTAGTCAGCTAACTTCTCCGGCGACACGCGGTGGCGGCCTTGGCGGCGCCCGTCCAGAGGAGCCTCGGCCTCCCCGTCGCTGGTGCTCTCCGTCGAAGCCGCGAAGACCTTGAGGGAGGCGAGGAGGTAAAGGTGTTCTCCTTCTCCATCCGGATCAAGGGGAGGCGGGAGGCCCCGCTGGTTCGCCATCAACGCCGGCCGGTCGCGGTCGGTCCCTGGCCACCGCCGGCGGGAGAGAGGGGTTAATTTTGCAAATTAGCCATCCACTTATTTACACAAAGCCCCCTGGTTTGGATCGTGATTAATAATCGTGATCCGAATATTTGCACTAAACCCCCTGGTTCGGATCGCAATTAATAATCGCGATCCGAATATTTGCACTAAACCCCCTGGTTCGGATCGCGATTAATAATCGCGATCCAAATATTTGCACTAACGCCCCTAATTCGGATGGTAGTTTTTTATATTCATCCTTCATTTGCGCCTGCCGTTCCTCGTTGGACCTGCCACAGCGAATTGGCGATGGCTTCCGCGCCCGGCGGCGGAATGGATTCGCTGGAGATCCGCCCCTGCACCTTCTCGAGCTCCTCCGCCGTGCTCCTTCTCTGTGATCTTCGCCGTCCTCCGCTTCTCCGACATGAGCTTCCCCCAACCCCAAGTTGAGGGCCTCCGATCGAGTCCGCCGCCGTCGACCTGACCATGAGCAGCTCGACTGGAATCGCGTCGGCCGTCGGTAAGCTGTTGCTGTTGCCGTCCCCATTTGAGGGCAGGAACTCCTCGCGCGTCATGAGGTACCTCTGAGAAGACTGGAACTGTAAAACTTGTACGGATCTTTTTGGCAAGGCAATCTCCCAGTAAAACTGATATAATGAGTAGGAAATCCGATCTGGCAGGTCCTGGAGCTTCATTACTGCTTTCCATTGAGAAGAGACTGCTGGAGGTATTTCTGCCCATAGCTTGTCCTCTGATGAAACAAACTTTCTCTTGCTCTTGCCCATAAGTCAGTTTGTAACTGGAAGTCACTGACTTGATCTGGCTCAAGCAGTCTCTGTAATATGTGCTTTCAATTGAGTGGATGCATGAGATGGGCTTGGATGCATACAGATTCTCCACTGTGAAGCCAAAGCTCATTCCTGGACTCCTGGTTTGGCAGCAAGAATCGATTCCAATCATGATGACTACCCTGTCATTCTTTCGGAGATCTTGTAAGTTGTATTTAGTCTCTAGAATTGTTGTCCCTTTAAATCTCCCTCTGACTCTCACAGTACTAGCTGCTGCATCACGGCGATCATGGGCCAATTATCTCGTTATTAAGCTTGTCCATTGTCAACCAAAGTCTTTCATGAGCTCCTCCAACTTGAGATGACAAAAAAGGATATGCTGATATGTATGCCACACGGGGGCTACCGCTTCAAACTGCTTCAAACATCCTTTGCGCATACACCAACAGGAAGCGCCACTTAACAAAATATGCACACCTGAAAGCGCCACTTAACAAAATATGCACACCTGACCAAAGCACAACTTTTAACAGCAAAAATATATTTGTTATTTTTTGAAGAGAAATAATATACTTGGTGGTGCCAACAACCATGGTGCCAAATACAAGAAAACACAGGTTAGACTATCCGCACTCATCGTACTCTATTTTTATCATCTAAAACGAATATTCTATCCTAATTATTGAGATTGACTCATCTATACCGATTTCTTCTGCAACCATGTTACTCTATAGTAACTACCAGCATGTTTTTTCCCTTACCCCTCGGGCCCCCCCCCCCCTCCCCCCCCCCCCCCCCCCCCCCCCCCCCCCGACCTGTCCTCCTCCACCCCCTCACGCGCCCCTCCTCCCCCTAGCGACGGAGATCCCCGGCGCCGGCCGCCACGGGCCCTAATGGCAAAGGATTCAAGAGGCGTGCAGCCGACATGGATGAGCAAGGGTACCCATATCCCACACCGCTGGAACTTTACCTTAGTACAATGTGGTATAGATTGAGTGGTATAAGGATATTGTAGAAAAAATTATGAGTGACATTATTGTAATATATGTTTGAAAGAAACATTTATTCTTATTTTTTAAATTTTCATTTTTATTTGGTCTGATATGTGTTATTTTCTTTTACATACACACATGTTCACATGGTCAAGACTAAGAAACATGCTAGTCACAAAATTATATTTGAGTGAATTACTAAATTATCCTTTCCTTTATACTCTATATATACCACCATAGGGTGGCATAGAGCACCCAAGCAGACTTTAGGCCTCGTTCGTTTCACTGGGTCAGCCCATTCCTGGCCTCGTTCCCGGCGGAACGAATGGGCCGGATTTAGAATCCGGTCTGGAAAAAAATGTCGTTCGTTTCCACTGGGTCGGAAATCAAAAAGGTCCGGAATGAATTCCTCCCGTGTACAATAGGCCCAGAAACAAAACCCTACCTCCCACCTCCAGGATTGGTTTCTGACGCGAGCGAGGCAAGGCAAGACGGCGGCGCGAGGCGAGACGGGGCGGCGCGGACCTGACGGCCGCGAGGCGATGAGGCGGTGGCGCGAGGTAGCGGGGTGGCGGAGCGGCGCATCGACCTCCTCCCATTCTTCGTCCGCAGTCTCTGCCGCCTTCTTGCCAGCCGTCGCCTTCTCCTCTACTCTCCTTCTCGCCCCGGTTCTTGATTCGTCCTGCCGGTGATGTTTATGGTGGTGACCGGTGGCAGGTTGATTTCGGCCACACATCAATCACCTGATCTGAAATTCTGTCCATGGTGTTGACTGAATCTTGAAATTGATGGATGGAGAAGGAGGACAGGGAGGTGGAGAGACCATGGGTGAGAGGAATTTGGGTTTGCTGGAGCATGGATGGATGATTTCTTGGGCGGTAGTTGTTTGCTCGATCAGTCCTAGGTGGACAGAGCAGAGGGCGATGGAGAGAGAGGTCGAGGTAGAGTAGTTCTTGGGTGGTAGTTGTTTGCTCGATCAGTCCTGTTGCTATGGTTATTTGAGGTCTCATTTATCCACTATGTTTTCTCCACCAGCAGAAATCTGACAACTACATTGCCACACCATTCAGGTTAGGATAGTCTTTGACAGGAACCACATCAAAGAAATGATATTCCTGTAGATGCTAGAGCTATGTAATGCATGTTCTGGATCTGTTGGCATCGGTGCAAGTAACATGAATGTTGCTTTCTGAAATTTCTTGACGTCTTTATTCTTGCAAGAATTGTATGCCATGAGGTAATTTACTTCTTGTTGACGCAAAAATCAGGCGGAGACAGATGCGTCAACGCACGAGCGAAGGCGTGGCCTTGAAAACCGAGGCGTGCCAGTCAATCTGACCTGTACCAGATCGTAAAATCCTAGCCGAATCGGCTGACTGCCGAGACTGCTGAGAAACGGCAAACAGATTAGCCGAGACTTTGTAGACAATGTTTAGAAACAGATCTAGTCGGCTATAACTGCTGATGATATATCAGACAGATAGCTTGATAATGAGCCGACAACAATTTAGATCTAAACAGGATAGATTGGTGATAAAAACTAGAGCAACAAGAATTGATATAAAACTTGCGGATCTAGCAGATATCGATAACTGTTGAATAAATCTAGACGAAACCTCAGCGATACGCCCGGAGGTTAAAGCCTAGAAATTACTCGGTAAAAGCGGAACTTACAGGCAAGCCTTGGAGATCAGGATCAACCTTGACGTGCCTGGAAGAACTCGTGAATAGAAAAGGGTGGCGAAGTCGCCGACAAGTTATGAAATTGCAAGTAGTAAATGCAGGTAAAAAAGGTTTGTTTATTGATGCTGTGATAAAACGTTTACAATGCCTGTAGGCACATATTTATACCCTAGACACCCTAAGCCGGTTATGGCATACTCAACTTGCTGAAAAACAAATATCTAAACAAAAGGAAATATTAAGATACACGTACTCCAACTTCCCCTTCGCAAAGTCCTTGCTAATTAAGTCTCCTCCGATTCTGTTTATGCAAAGATCGGCCAGCTCACTAAATTATCCTGGATTCATCCTCGTATAGCAACATGCTTCCTTTCTTTATTCAAATCAATTCCATCTTCAAGTGCAGACTTTCCCTTATTGATTTCTTTATTCCAATCACCTCCCAATTGCCATAACCCATCCTTGTTTCCACGTGAACTTTTATTCCCGAGGTTCAAACACCATGTATGTGTGCTTCTTAATTTAATCAATCAGGCTACCTCCTAATCATTTTACGAGCACATATCGGACATCCCCTTCTCAGCAATACTTCCGATTCTGCCTCTTCATCCAAAGATATAATATTTAATCCACTTTGCCTCTACACATGGATTCCTAGCTCATGCGTACAAACTATTCCTGTATGCATGCATTAACTCCATCGGTTAAACTACCGATTCCCCTCAATCACATTTGTAGTATCGGTCCTTTGCTCATATGTGATTTCCACCTTCTTTAAATATGCTTTTTTTTGCCGACCAATCACGTGAAGCCTACTCTAGTACATGCAGCATTCTTTCAGCTCCGTCAGTCCGATTCATACCACATGAGATCAGCTCCTTACCTGTCATCCGATCCACTGCTACAAAAAACATTTTAGGAGACACTGCCAAAACATTTTCCGAGACGTTTACAAAAAATATCCGTCTCTGTTAATGGGAGTGATTAACGGAGGCGGTTACATTCATTTTAGAAGGCGGTAACATTTTACCGTCTCCTAAAATCGATTAACGGAGGTGGTTATTGTAACACAACCGTCTCCGTTAATCGACCATTAACGGAGACGGTTGTGTTACAAAAACCGCCTCCGTTAATCGATTTTAGGAGACGATAAAATGTTACCGCCTCCTAAAATGAATGTAACCGCCTCTGTAAATCCATTCTCAAATTTTAAATTTGAATTTTTCAAACGATCTTGGATAGAGAAATGACCAACATGAAAGTTGTAGATCTCAAAATGTTGAGAAACTTTGTAGTTTGCAACTTTTTCATTTGAAATCATCTTGTCCACGAAAAATATATTTGAATGTTCTCAAATTTGAAATTCAAATTTCGCAAAAGATCTTAGATGGAGAAATGACCTATATGAAAGTTGTAGATCTCGAAAAGTTAAGAAACTCAGTAGTTGACAACTTTTTCATTTGACTTCGTTTAAAACTTCAAAAACACAATTTACACTTGGTTGTGTATAATATGGTAGGAATCAAAACAGAGCATGGACACATGAGAGAGTGTGGTGTAGTGGTAGAGCGAGGCACGCGTGAGGTAGAGGTTGCGGGTTCGAATCCCGTCAGCCGCATAGTGTCAAATTTCCACGAAAAAAAAGTGTGATAAGTAGTGTGACAAGTGGCTCGCTAGTGGGGCCTCCCTCAATTAAAAAAAATTGCAATTTTTTTGGCATTTTTATTTTCGTCTGGAACGATTAACGGAGGCGGTTATTATAACATTAACGGAGACGGTTGAAAATCCGCCTCCGTTAATACCATTAACGGAGACGGTTGAAAATCCGCCTCCGTTAATGCCCGATTAACAGAGACCCCAGCTCAGAGACGGTTGCAAAAACCGCCTCCGTTAATGGAAAAAAAACCGTCTCCGAAAATAATTTTTGTAGTAGTGTCCACATCCGATTCACTTCCGATTTCTTTGGTACAGGTAGCTATCAATCCGATTTTCTTGATTACCGATTCTTGCAAGCTACCGATTGTTTATTATTTTCCTTTGCACTGCCTCGGTCTTCTAGTATGAATCATCACACTTCCTTGTATGCATAAATTAATTATCTTGCTATATTTTATTCCTTGACCAAACTAATAAAACCAATATGTCTCCTACAAGCGCTGCCATCTCAATCAGATTCAATGGTTGATTTATTTCCATTTAGTTTGTCATAACCATCCGAGCTCCGATTCCAAATCAATCACTATTTCAATTCTTTTGCCCTGCTCCGATTCTGGAACCACTAATTCGTCCGATTCCGATTCTAAAACATATTTCCCTTTTCTTTTAGACGTCGGCTCTGGCACATATCAAAAAATGGTGTCAACACAGGCCCCTCAGTTTCGGAGTATGAAGGATTCATGCTTCGAAACTTTATAAGTCAAACGCCTCGATATCCGATATCCAAATTTCTCCATTGCTGGTTTTCATAATTGATATCTCCCTTCAAGCTCATATTTTAACTCATCAGTATTGGTAACAATATCGGCAACTTCGGAGTTCCATAGTCTTCTGATAATCAATCCATCGTTTTCTCAAACAATCAAAATTTGGAGAACACATAACCGATTCCTCTTTTATTCTTACCAATGAATTTATATTCCACCAATAAAATATCTTTTCCTTTGAATTGATTTGGCATCACCAATAATAACGTACGTAGCCTCTAAAATAATCCACCGGCTGAATAAAATAATCCATGAATCGATACCTTCTCTTAATACTCAATCGGTCGTTACATGACCATGTGTGCAATACTGAGCAGCTCAAACTAGACCAGCTTTGCAGCCGATTATTGATTCATCAGCTCATGAGCCGATCAATATTTCCTCAACAGGTAAATCCTCCATAGGTCTGCATAGGTCTGAGACTTGATCATTATTAGAATTTAGTAGTCTCTCCTGCTGGGTCTTCGGGAGTATCGACTACGGCCTTAAAGTTAACTGGATACTCAACAACTTCCCCCGGTGATCCTGTCTAGTCTTTCCAATGTGCATTGCCGATGCATATAGCCAATAGAATATCAGCTTCTCTGTTTTTTATACGCAAGTTCCATCTCTAAGTAGAAACTTTTCCACATCCTTCTAAAGATAGTTTATTCTGATCATCTCGTGTAATCCGGCCCAACCATATAAAATTACTTTCTTCGAGCATATTAAATTGGATCGGATGGACCTGCTATATGTGAATCGGATCGGCTGCGTGCTAAGCAGATCGGCTTCTTTTTTTTTAAATCGAATCATAGAGTCCTTCTGCCGATTTTTTAAATCGGCTGCTATATGTGATTTCGTTGGATGGATAGGGCTGGATTGTTATAGGTTTGTTAAAGAAGCTGGACGTTGTGCCTTGGGCTTATTCCGTGTGCACTCGTTGGATAGGGCTGGATTGCTATAGGTCTGTTAAACAAGCTGTACGTTGTGTCTTGGGCTTAATTTCGTGAGCATTCTCCCTTAATTTCGCGAGCATTCGTTGGAGATGGACTGGGATCGTCCCAAGTGATCGTCCCGAATTCGTTGGGATCGCGTTCCTTGTCTCAAATAATCGTCCCGAAGAGGTATACCCCTATCGTACCATAAGTTTTTAAAGTAGCGTTCCTCGTTCCTCCTTCCCGTACCTCGTTCCCTTCGTCCCGGGAACTTGGTGACTAAGGGAGGGACCAGAAGCTCCCAATGCAGAAGCAGATCTGCTTTTAAATAAGTTATTTAAATTATGTTTAACTGAACAGAGTTGGTCATGGATTTATGCTTAGAGCCGGACATGGATTTAGTTATCACTCTATTGTACTTGAATGGTACCTGTCAGTTGCATCAATGTGAGACTTTGGCTACAGGCAATTAGCTCTACATTTCTTTCCTCGATTTTGATGGTTATTAATTTTTTGAACTGAAATCAGTGGTGAATGTGTGATTGCACGAATAATGAATTTGTGCTGCCGGCCGGGCATACATGAATCCTGTCCAACCGAACAAAGGTTTGTGGAGCAGGAAGAATGGTTCCTGGGCAGGAACGAAAGGTACTGGGATCGAGTGAAAGAACAGGATTCACTGAATCCTGACCCTAAACGGTTCCCAGCGAGAAACGGTTCCAATCGAACCGAACAAGGCCTTAGGGGGAAAACTAAATTTATTTTGATCCACGAGCTGAGTGTCCAACAACTTTATTTGTCACAACACAAGTAAACTACTCGATCCGCTACTCAATGAAGTTGGAGGAAGAGTAGCAGGGGATAATTAACGAAAGTGCTGAAGAAAAAGAAGCATGTAAACTGCAATAATTTTTGATCCACGAGCTGAGTGTCCAGCAACTTTATTTGTCATAACGCAAGCAAGCTACCCGTAGATACTCTCGGGCAAACATTATTGTTATATCTTATTACACAGAGAGAGACTGGGCTGGGATCATTATATTATCTCATCTCATATTGCTGAACCGATCAGATCGGGAGCCGTAAGCATTTGCAGCAACAATGTCGATCAGGTTGGGCATCGCAGTCGCGCAGTAGCAACGAGAGTCGTCGCCACACCCGCCGCCAATGTTGTCGGGGCTTTCATCATAGCAGGTATCTGCACAATCAACGTCACCGAAGGGCATGCACACTCCAATATAATCGCCGCTCAGGTGGCTGCAAGGGGGACGACTTGCCCCAACCGGCGGCGCCATCTCTGCAGGCTCGGTCATATATGCAACAATTAAGGTCGTTAGATTAACTAGCCATCCAGCAGATAAAGGAACAAACAATCAAATCAAGCCACGTATGTATGGGCATACTACGTACCGGCGGCCATGATGAAGAGGAGAAGAAGGATGACGGCAGCGGTTGCAGAGAGATTGTTCTTCATTCGTGAAGGCTCCATTGTTACGTACTATTGCTTGTTTTGTGGGTTCCTAAGAGCTAGGAATGTGTTTAGCAGCAAACAGATGGCAGACGAGTGATAGTACGTGATCCATGAGAAGTTTGGCAGGCAATATATAGAAATAGACCTGTCGGAGATGACAAACTTGCCAAGAATATGCTAAAATCTAAAACGTAGAGTATGTTCTGCTTCCTCCTAGGCTGAACTGACTATGCTAGTACCTATATATTTTAAGTCTATGATGGCATACTTACTGACGGGAGTATGTATAATATGTTTATATGTACCAAACGAGCATGAGCACATACGTGGTAACGGGAGTATAGTAATCACAAGAATATGTACTCTTATGCATAAGATGCATTTCTTAATGGCTGTCATATACACAAAAAATAAGATGCATTTCTACTTTCTCCCTTCCTAATGGTTGTCATTTCACACAACAATAATTAAGGCCTAAACGCTCACCCTGTCAAATCTTAATATTAGTTGTGTACATACCTACTTCAACATTTCCATAACATTCCTACTTCTTTTAATAAGTGCGTGAAAAAAAAATAAGATGAAAACATGGACGTAGTTATAGAAAGGAAAAAAAAAGGATAGCCTGACATACATCGAAGAGCAAGATTCCATGGAAACAGAGGCAACCTACAAAGAATAATTCTGACTTTAGTGAGCTTTGTGCCTTAATTGCAAGTATTCACGATTTCGACGTACTCCATATAAAATGAACCTGGGCCTGGTCATTATCTGTACGCGTACAGACATACGCGAGGAACAATACAATTTGGATAGCACACATAGAAGTAAATTGTGTATCAATTACTTGAATAGTATCAGATATTGCAAAAGAGGTGGAAAAGCCCATTTGATTTTTTTTCCTGGTTAATGTATGAGGAGTATATATGGATCAGGGCATCAGGCATTGACAATAACACAGTCTCAACACATCGTAAAAGAAGAGGGGAACAAATAAAATTGAAAGAAAACAGAAACCAACGTATCACATGGAAGAAAGAAGGAACAAAGCATATGCCCTGCCATATTAGAAACACATCCAATTCTGTGATAGAAAAACCTCAAGTCCAAATCACCTAACACAGATAACTTCTGTATGGTGCAATGAGAGGAGAATTATTAGGAGAGAATCAGAAAGCAAAGAAGAAAACACAGAACTCATCTATGTTCTTCGTTGCATGGAAACGATGTCTCTGATCATCTTGGTAGCACGTACTACAAATCCTGCCTCACTTGGCTGCTTGCCTGCTTCTCCCTGCGGTGGCCCCAACAATACTATTTTCATTAAGCCAATAATTGAATCAGATTGCATCGTAAATACGAAAAGAACAGAAATGGAGTGATTGGATATATATGTGAGAACTTTTCCCCCTTGCTAATTCAACTCCTCTAATTACCCGTATATACGGACCAGAGAACACTATTACCCAAAAACGTTTTTAGCGGCGGGTTAATGGACGTTTTTAAGGGCGGCTCAAAAATCCGCCCCTGCTTTTGGCAGCTAAAAATGGCCATTTACAGGGGTGGGTTAGTAGCCCGCCCCTGCAAATGGTTTGCAGGGATGGGTGATGGCATTGCCCGCCCTTGCAAATGCCATTTCCATCCGCCCCTACAAATTAATTTAAAAATAAAAAATAAAGAAAAAGAGAAAAAAAATAAAAGAAACTTGATTAGCTGAATATTAACTAACTAGAAGATTAATTAATACATAATTACATCATTAAAATTAAATTTAACAACTAAAATAAAAGGAAAAATAAATTAAAAGAAAAAAGAAAAAACTGCGCCGCCCGCATCGGGTCCGGCCGGGCACGCCGCCGCCGCCGGCCTGGAGCCGGGTCGCCACCGCCCACTCCTGTCGACCGGGAGCCCTGCCGCAGACCGCAGTGCCGCCCCGCCGCCGGCCGGCAGCCGTGTCGCCGCCGCGCAGGCAAGCTAGCGCCGCCAGGGCCCGCGACGTCCGATCGCAGAGGGGCGCGCCGCACTGCCTGGCCGTGTGGGTTCCGCGCCACCAGGCTAGCGCCATGCCACCAGGCCAGCGCCGCCCGGCCGTGGAGGCGCGCCGCGCCGCGTCGGCAGCCATGGTCCCGCGCCGTCGTGGTCCCGGGCGCGCCATCGCTCAGGCAGTCGTGGTTGAGTGCCGCTGTCGGCTGGCCACACAGGTCGGAGTGAACTCAGAAGGATTGGTGAGACAGAGTTGTGGTGAGAGAGAGTAAGGGGGAGAGGGAGAAGATAAGTAAGGAGATATGGCTGGATCTGGGGGAGGGGGTGAGGACCAATAGGAGGGCAGCATTTTGATGGGTTGGATTGTTGACGTGGTCGTTTGTGTTTCTTTGACTGTATTACAATACATTTTTGGGTAGCTAGATGATCTCAAATTAAAAGTGTTCAACTACGAAGTTTTAGATCTCGTCGCTCTCTACAACTTTTATATAGAACTTATTTACATATGAGGTCATTTAAAAATTTTAAAATTTGAAATTTGATTACATGTAATGATATTTTGAAGTGTTAAATAATCTCAAACAAAAAGTTATGAACTACAAACTTCTATGTCTCTTCGATATCTACAACTTTGGTATATAACTTATTTGTGCCACATATCATTTGAAAACATCAAAGTTCAATATTTCAAATTAGTTAATTTATAATGATATTTTGAAATATTAAACAATCTCAAATATAAAAGTTCTCAACTATAAAGTTTTATATTTCGTCAAGTTGTACGACTTCGATATAAAGCTTTTTTTTCATACGAGATGCCCCACCCCTGAAAATGATTTCCAAGGGCGGGTCATTGCATGGCGCGCCCCTGAAAACGATTTGCAGGGGTGGCCCTTATCTACAGTAGCGCGTGCGCTTTTGCAGGGGCGCGTCCCCTTTTAGTCCGCCTCTAAAAAATACCCCTGGCTCTTATAGATGTTTTCTGTAGTAGTGGAAGTGGCAAAGATGCAGTTGCCACAAAAGGACATCTTAGAATGGCCGTTACTGTAAGAAGCTTTTTCTTTTTTTTCCCATACTCCCATTACACCAAGCAATACAAATGATGGACGCCGATTGTTATTAACACCGAGATACCTGGCAATATTGAAGTTCTTCTATATATGAACACAGTGTACCTGACAATATGCATTCCTAAACGATAAAGTGTAAGGCACGAGCAATGTGACACCGTGAAATCATTACAATCCGTAGCGTGAACCCGTGAACTCATTTGCTTCCGTACCAGAACTTGCAAAGAGGAGGTCGAGGGAAGCAAACCACAGCCGCGCACTTAACGGCGGCCGGGAGGACGGCGGCGGCAAATCTTCGACGATGGAAACTAGGATGCCCGATCTTCGTTAGATGAAGGATAACACGTTTTGGGCAGAGCACGACACACCGATCCAGCTAGTCAGCAAACTCGAACCACGTAACCTTAGCACCACAACTTCTCTGGTTATCAACCGTAGTCACAATCCGTCACAATCCGGTTGACCTCGCCAAGAAGGCTAATCCCTGCCTGCGAAACGAAGAACACAAGCAAGAACTCGAAAGAACGCAACACTCAATAATGGTGACAACTATAGATGAATGATTAAAGCACACGAGTCGGGGTTTCACAAACCGATGAACGACGACACTGTCTCAACAGAATAATCTAAGCAAAACTCGAGTCTAAGCGGCGACGGCTGCTGAGTTTATTAGACTAGGAGCGTCCTCAACTTGGGCCGAAGGCCCGACACGATACAAAGCCTGAAAAGGCCCAAAACAGGTGACGCGGCACCTTGTCATGGTCACACAGCATGATCCATGAACCTTCTGGAGCTAGGACCAGAACCAAAACGACGACGTCGTCGTCCCCTTTCCAACGCATACTTATACGCCTCATTTCGATGTCGTATGAGGGATATATCGCCGAAACCGTGCAGGAGTGTCGGCTGAATCCGAACTGAACGTGGCTGGCTGAGTTGGAGACGAGTTGTAACTTGAGAAAGCCTGTAGCATGTACGTGTCCAGCGTGGCGATGTCCTCATCATCCAAGGTACAGACAATAGTTGTGTACGGATGCGGAGGTGCAGTGGAGGATCCTCCGTACAGCTGAGGTCGATGCGGTGACGGCGGACGGGCCGAGGGAGCACCCTACAGCCAGCCAGCCATGGATGCGGGCGAAGTTGTTGAGGTCGTCGCTATCGTCGGCGCCGCGTCCTTGGGCGACGTCGTGGGCGACGACACGGTGAGGGAGGAGTAGTAGAGAAGTGGGAGGAGGGATGTCGAAGGACGGTGAGGGAGGCGAACAATGTGGAGGGAGGGGTCGCCGATTTCATGGCGAGGCACATACTGGCTCGCGGATGCAGCAAGATTGAGACCACCGCGGGACTGAAGATGGGCTCCAGATGGAGCCAGAGCGACGCGTTGGCCGACGCTTCCGATGACGAAGAAAGCGAGCGGGCGGAGGACAAGTCGGGTAGGGAGGCCAACGACACAGAAAAAGAGTGGTGACCGATTTCGTGGAGAGACACGGACGGCAACCTTCGACGGAGGGCATGCATAGGGTGGAGCTTGAGCGCTGGAGTGGACGACAACGCCGGTGGCAGGGAAGGCGAGCGGAGAACGTAAGGCTCAGTGACTCATTGGCTCAAGCGGTAGTTAACCAGTCAAGTACGACTCCTCAAACAACCCGACAACGGTGGGCGTAGGCCACACACGAACGGGTAGCGACACGCGGAGCTCTCACATTCGTGAGAACATAAGATGCTCTCGCATAAGACGCGATGGTAACATCAAAATACACGCGTCACTGTAAAACAGGTCCCGAACGCCGGCTTCACCGTGAGGCCAGGGAATTCTTCAGGCCTATGAGGTTAGGTATTATTATGCCCGTGCTAACGCTACGGACATACTTTGATATTTAACAGGAAATACATGTTTTGATATTTACATATATTTAAGACCCATGCAAAAAAAAAAGAAATGATACATATGCAACAATCCAAGTACTATCCTTGACTGATAGACAATTATATGAATGGAGCTGTGTGTTACCCATAAAAAAACTTAGAGTATGTGCTCTCGCTCTTCCACACCTATATATTTCAAGTCTATGATGCATGGCATACTTACTATTACTAACGCGAGTATGTATTAGTATTTTTATACCAAACTGGCATGAGCACATACGTGTTAACTAACGGGAGCATGAATACATGTACAGACATATTTACAAGCATATGCACACGCTATTTACAAGGGATCGAGTATATATGTTTAAGATTTTTAAGATTTTTTTTCAAGAGATTATGTCTCCCATATTATTTTGAGAAGGGAAATAAATATGAGTTCATAATTTATTGACAGTGGAAATGCTCACACACATCCGAGATTTTCTTCTCGTGGTCCCACCGGGCGTGTCAAAAGCGTGTTGACGCAAAAAAACAGGCGGAGACAGATGCGCGAACACACGAGCGAAGGCGTAACCTTGAGAATCGGGACGTGCCAGTCAATCTGACCTGTTGATTGACAACGACAAATCGGACGTAAGAAACAACAAGAAAGCCGATTCTTTTGATAGTCAAAATCGGACAGAAGTATTTGATTTCAGGCTAGATCAGGCGATTCCGATATTCAACCAGCTGAAGACCGATTGAAGCAAAGCAATACTCGATTATTAGAGCAGCGATCCGATAATGCTAAGCAGAGCAACACTTAGAACAGATTTAATCAGCTATCAATATAAATCTTGAGATACCTTTGACAGGAGCCGATTACAACGTATTCTAAGCTGGATAACTTGTGACAAAAACTAAACTTGAACAGGATAAACCTTGCAAAAACATAGCAGATGTCGATAACTGTCGAATAAATCTAAACGAAGCAACATCGACACGCCAGATGCTAAAGCCCAGATATTACTCAGTAGAAGCGGAACTTAAGCCTTGGAGATCAAGATCATCTCGAGTTGTCCAAAAGAACTCGTAAAAACGAAAAAGGTTTAGCGAATTCTTTAACTTATAGGTGCACACCGTACCTCGTCGTCCCAGCAAGCCACTAGTGCGTTAGATATTGGGGGTACGGTTGGTCCGACTCCTTTGTTCTCGTCCCTCTCCCTTGTCTGACCATTGAAGCAGGCCCTTGCTGGCTGCTGCCTCGTGTTGCCAACACCTCGGCTCTGAGCCTCCGATCTAAGCCATGTGGCGCTGAGGCAGACCGAGGTTTTCACGGCGCCGCCCAGTACGATCGAGCTCAGTCGCCACCTCTGCCATGCTTCCCAAGGACAAAAAACCAACTTCAATAATGTGAACAGAATCGTGCACTCTACAATGACTGTAAAGAAGGCTCACTATTCAACTTGTTTCATGAGATTGTCGTGAATTATAAACGAGACAGGCTCAAGCTTGAGCTGAATGAAGCTCGCAAGCTTAGCGTAAGCTTGTGCAGTACTTTTTGAGGCGTATACATATGTATTATAATTTTCTTATCCAATTGCAATAATGTCCAAGTCACTCGCAGCCAAGGAGTAAGACGTGGGTCCAAATTAATTGTATACCACTGAACTTTACATGTAGTATATAGATCGAGTAGTATAGTGGTATACGGGTATTATTGTAATATGTTTGAAAGAAACATTTATTCTCATTTTTTATTTGGTCTGATATGTGTTCATTTTCTTTTACATACACACATGTTCACATGGTCAAGACTAAGAAACATGCTGGTCACAAAATTATATTTGAGTGAATTACTAAATTATCATTTCCTTTATACTCTATATATACCACCATAGGGTGGCATAGAGCACCCAAGAAGATTTTTAGGGGAAAAACTAAATTTATTTTGATCCACGAGCTGAGTGTTCAACAACTTTATTTGTCACAACACAAGTAAACTACTCGATCCGCTACTCAATGAAGTTAATTGGAAGAAGAGTAGCAGGGGACAATTGATGAAAGTGCTGAAGAAACAGAAGCATGTAAACTGCAATAATTTTTTATCCGCAAGCAGAGTGCCCAGCAACTTTATTTGTCACAACGCAAGCAAGCTACCCGTAGATACTCTCGGGCAAACATTATTATTATATCTCTTATTGTTACACAGAGGCCGGGCTGGGATTATTATATTATTTCATTGCTGAACCGATCAGATCGGGAGCCGTAAAAAGTGCAACATTTGCAGCAACAATGTCGATCAGGTTGGGCATCGCGTCGCGCAGTAGCAACGAGAGTCGTCGCCACACCCGCCGCCAATGTTGTCGGGGCTTTCATCATAGCAGGTATCTGCACAATCAACGTCACCGAAGGGCATGCACACTCCAATATAATCGCCGCTCAGGTGGCTGCAAGGGGGACGACTTGCCCCAACCGGCGGCGCCATCTCTGCAGGCTCGGTCATATATGCAACAATTAAGGTCGTTAAATTAACTAGCCATTCGATCAGCAGATAAAGGAACAAACAATCAGACCACAAATGTGCATACTACCGGCGGCCATGATGAAGAGGAGAAGGATGACGGCAGCGGTTGCAGCTGAAAGATTGTTCCTTCGTGAAGGCTCCATTGTTACGTAATATTGCTTGTTTTGTGAGGAATGTGTTTAGTAGCAAACGGATATGATGGCAGACGAGTGATAGTACGTGATCCATGGCAAGTTTGGGAGGCAATATATAGAAATAGACCTGTCGGAGATGACAAACTTTCCAAGAATATGCTCGGATCTAAAACGTAGAGTATGTTCTGCTTCCTCCTAGGCTGAACTGACTATGCTAGTACCTATATATTTTAAGTCTATGATGGCATACTTACTGACGGGAGCTAGTATGCATGTATAATATGTTTATATATACCAAACGAGCATGAGCACATACGTGTTAACGGGAGTATAGTATAATCATGCCCGTGCTAACGCTACGGACATACTCTATAATGCAACTCAAACAAGCAAAAGGCAATACATATTTTGATATTTATATATATTTAAGACCCATGAAAAAAAAGATATAATACATATGCAACAGTTCCAAGTACTATTCTTGACCGATAGACAATTATATGAATGAAACTGTGTGTTGTGTTTTACTATTAGTTAGGACAAACTACAGCGCTCAATAAAACCTACCTCACCGAAAACGCTAAACTATACCAGAGGCATAAACACCATGGTCCCTTAACCGACCAGTTTAGACACTGCAGCGCAGATGATCTTCTCTCAAGACTAGAATATCAAATAAATTTTGTACGCAACAATTGCAGAATAGCCTTCATTTAATCGGTAGAATGAACCATCTTAGTTCTGACATGATCCAAATCCAAAGTCAAATAGACTGTAAGCCTATGTTAAGATCGGATTAGACTAGTTTATGAATGATGATAACGCCAAAGAAAGATTGTTGTATGAATGCTTATAAGTTAAAATTCAGTCTATGTAGCCCTAAGAAATGCATTATATGCATGATTTTATGCACATCTAAGTTATCAATGTTTTGCAGATTATTGGACTTCTTAATGATATGATCCGTCAGGCAAGTTATTGGAAAAGAAAAGAAGTTACAAACTTCACGAAGACGACTCAGCCGCGTAGTACTTCCATAACCTTTAAAATGACATGCTTGCTGCCTGACGGACGCGACGCGACAACATGTGGGGTTTTGGCAAAAGAAAAAAGAAAAGAAAAGAAAATTTGATCCTTTTTTCTTCTCGTTTGGCTGTAAAAACTGCTTGTTACTTTGCTTTTTAATATATTTAATCCGTACAGGTTTGCCCCTTCCGTTCCTCTTAAAAAAATATTTTGATCCACGAGTGTCCAACAACTTTATTTGTTACAATGCAAGTAACTACCGGTAAAGGTAACCTCGATCAAACATTATTATATATTATTACAAGGCCAAGGCGATCGTTGTATCATTGATGGGATCGAAGCCCTATAAAGAGTATAGCATTTGCAGCAGCAATCTCGATCAGGGTTGGCATGATGGCGGAATCGTCTCGCAGTAGCAACGACCGGGGAAGCCGCCACACGCGCCGCCAATGTTGAAGGGGCTCTCATGAACGCATACAGCTGCGCAATCTCTGTTGAACACGCACACCCCATGAAATGTGGCGCTCAGGTGGCTGCAAGGGGGACGTTTCGCCCCAATCGGCACCATCATCCCTGCAGGCGCATATATGCAACCGAGGTCGTTAACCAGCAAGATAAAAGAACACATATATCTTCGTTTCAAATTATAGATCATTTTGGCTTTTTTATATTCATAATCTTTGTTAAGACATACCGGCGGCCACGAAGACGAGCAGAAGGATGACGGCACTGGTTGTAGAGACATTGCTCCTTCGTGGAGACTCCATTGTTACCGTACGTTGAAGATGGATGTGTGCTAGAGATCGAGCAGATGGCAGATGTGAGCGAGTAGCACGTAGTGATGGTCCAGGAGAAGTTTGGCAGGCAATATATAGGAATCACATGTCGAAGGGAATAAATTTGCATTTGTCATCAAGAATTGTGCAAAACTCCAATCCTGACAGCCACGCACAGAACACACCTATACACAGTGGTTTTTGGTGCTGCAATTGCTAGCTAGCTTTTGTAGTTTTCTTTGCTTTCGTACAGCCAAATACATGCTATAATAAGGACTCATTTAACTACTAGTTACTACAGGCATTACTGCTATGATTTCGTATTAGCATTTTCCCTAATTCTGCCAGCTCAAAACCTGCTAACACTAAAGGATCTGTAGACAGTAGACGCTCTGAACGGATAGGCTCTGCACCTAGACACTCGAACCTGGACAGCACGCGCAGGATTACCCTCCAACACATCGGTGGCATGCATCTAGATTGTATTTTTAAGTGTATGACTGTGCATACTTATTTAAGTATGTGCTGCGTCCACCTAGGTTGAATTGATTATATACTTAATAATACTTGTATATTTTGAGTGTATAATTGCATACTTACAAGAGTATGCACAATGTTTTTATACCAAACGAGCATGAGCACATGCATGCTAACGGGAGCATGAGTACGTATTGTTGGATATCGGTTTGACCTCGGTCAACCAACAGACCGAGGATTAGGGGAGCGTATCTCGCCCTCCTAATCCGAGATAGAGTCCAACTAACCTAAGTCCGTTTTGCCTTGATCGGGAGGTAAAAATCTAGATAAGTACGGACTCGGCCCCGGGCCTACAGCGCGGACTATATAAGGAAAGGGTCCCCACGGGTCCCCACACGCCTAACGAGATTCCTCGTTAACCCTAATCCACCCACCGATCCCTAAGCGCGCTGGAAGGCCTGGAAGCTCGAGCCGCGCGTGCTGGGCAGTGTCGCTGGCGTCCTAAAGGCCATCGATACCCTCAGAAGACGCTCAAGGAACGACTACGCTACAGGCCCGACGAAGCTCTCGCTGCTACTACTTCGTCAGGCCGCACCGACGACATGGACAACTCCAGCGCCGGTGTAAAGCCAAACTTATCTCTTTACCGCTTTAGTTAAGGTGTTAGATGTGATCTTGTTAGACTAGTAGATTCTGTTCACGTTTAATATGCTAAGCATTGTTAG
Organism: Urochloa ruziziensis; assembly: GCA_015476505.1. Taxonomy (NCBI): domain Eukaryota; kingdom Viridiplantae; phylum Streptophyta; class Magnoliopsida; order Poales; family Poaceae; genus Urochloa; species Urochloa ruziziensis. Next base: position 51,322,108 of record CM027124.1, on the reverse strand, counting down.
TTTGATCTAACAATTGGTATCAGTCGCCTAGATCTAGCTCTACTAGATCCCTAACACGTTTCTTAGTTAGACAGTTCGGTTTTATGTGTAGATCTACTCTGTTAAGTTTTTGCGCTTATTTTAGTTTAGATCTACACGATGATTGGCATGTTTTAGTTCAGTTTTTATTAAATCAGTAAAGTTTTTCATGCCTATGTTCAGTTTTAGACATGTTATAGTTAAACAGTGAGTTCTCGTCTTAGATCGATCATGTTTTAGCTCAGTTTTCTTTAAGTTCATCACGTCTGCATGTTTACACCGGCACATCAGAGATTGCTCAGTTTAGTCAAGTTTTTTTTAGTTAAGTTTTTCATGTTTTACCTAAGATCTACTCGTTTAGGGTTTCGGTTTAGATCTGTCACACATGCTTTTCGCCTTATAAACATCATCACAGCCCAACCCGCATGATTTTACATCATCACAGCCCAAAAACCCCAAAGTTACATCATCAATATCTCAGCCCGCACCCCAAAATCAATAAGAAGAAGGGAAAATAAGAGAAAAAGAAAAGCCATAAGGGGATCTTAGATCCCGAACCCTAGATCTCAGATCTAGGGTTCCCGAAACCCTAACCCTAAGATATTCAGAGGCTTACCCTAGCCTTCATGGCGGTCGCGTGTGGCATGAGTTCGCCGCGCGCGACCGCCGTTCTCACGACCGCGGCCTCGGTCTCGCTCGCGCATGCGACATGAAAAGTCACTGCGTAGCGGGTCCTTGGCCGTGGCCTTCCCTCCACGGCGGCGCTTCAGTCTTGCGCCGCCGCCACCGGCAGTAGCAGCACCAACGGTACCTCCTCGACGGTCCGCGCGCGATCCCGCACGCGGTGCGCAGAGGAGATCCGCTGGCGCTCTGGCTCGGCGGCGCTCCGGCGCGCCGGCCTTGGTCCTCCGGGATCTTGGCCCTCAGCTCACCGGACGTGGAGACGAAGAGGAGAAGGCGGCGGCGGGCGGTGCAGCGCTCCGCCGCCGGCGGCACAGAGCGCCATCGGTGGCTGCTGGCAAAGGGGAGAGGAGAAAGTGACCCTAGGGTTCACTCTCCCCTGCGCTGAGCCGTCTTTTATACGGCTGAGGCGCGCGCTCAGCCGTCCGATCCGATTGACGGACCGGATCAGCGCGGGGGCGGGGCGGTGACGCTGGCTGGGCCGCTTCGGCGGCCCGCCCGTTGGTTCGCTGGGCTATGGCCCATCAGATCAGTCCGTGGGCCTTTTCTGCCTTCGGGCTGGGCCGCGCCGAGCCGAGCCGCGCCGTCGCTCCGAGCCGCTGAGCCGAGCTGCGAGCTGCGCGTTGAGCCGTCCGCGTGCGCCGCTGGGCCGTGCGTCCGCGCGCGCTGTTTGGGTCGCGGGCGTGCGTAAGATGGGCCGCGCGTTCGCGCGCGCTCCGCTGGGCCGGTTTTCATTGCTGGGCCGCGGGCGCGCATAAGTGGGCCGCCAGGCCGTTTTCTCTAAGATGGGCCGCGCGCGTTTTAAGTGGGCCGCGAGTCTGTGGGCTGTTGTGGGCCATTTTAAGTTACGGGCTGAATTCATTTTTTTATTAAGTTTTTCAGTATGTTTTCAGTTTAAGTACCTATTAATCCCTGTTTTAAGCTAAGTTAATTACTGCATAAGTCTTTTATTTAAGATGTTGGTGTTCATATAATTTTTCTGCTAAGTTATTTACGCTAAGTTCAAAAATGATCACTGAAATTTTAAGTTTAAATCCACCTTATACTTAGAGATGCCTCTAGATAAATGGAACAACCGGAAAATTTATTTAAACTTGTGTTTATTTCAACCACCGTTGTTTATTCATGAGTATTAAGACGAATTTCGTTTGTTTTCCCCACCGGTGATTGCAAATTGAAATTTAATGCATGTTTTAATCAGACCACCGTAGGGTTATTTCATGCTTTTATTCGCATTTCTTTGTATATTATTATTATTACTAAGCTAAGTTTTATTTATTTCAGTGACAAATGTCAACTCCGTTGCGTCGTACCTCAACAACATCAAGACGCTCAACGGAGCGAACTTCCCCGAGTGGAAAGGACAAATTCAGACGTGCCTGATGTGGAACGACCTTGATCTCGCGCTCAGGGAAGATAAGCCTGCTGCTCCTACTGCTGGGGGCACTACCACTGCTATTGAGAAGTGGGAGAGATCCAACCGCCTCGCCATCATGGTAATGACTCAGACAATCAGCGCCGGCATTAAGGGGGCTATTCCCACTAAGAATGCTGCTGGTGTTGATCTCACTGCTAAGGAGCTCCTGGCTAAGATTGAGGAGAACTTTAAGAGCTCATCTAAGACTTATGCTAGCACCCTGATGCTGAAATTAGTCTCCTCTCAGTACAATGGTCAGAATGGAATCAGGGAGCACATCCTCAACATGTGTGACATGGCAAATAAGCTTAAGGAGATGCAGATGGAGATCTCTGATGGTTTCCTTGTGCATTTTATCATGACTTCACTTCCTCAACAGTATGCTGCTTTTAAGATAAACTACAACACCAACAAGACTGTTTGGTCTATCAGTGATTTAATAAGCTACTGTATTGAGGAGGAGGAGAGACTTAAGACAGAAAAGATGAAGGATGTGGTCAACATGGTTGGCAATCTCAGTCTCAATGGCACTCCTAAGAACCAGCATGAGTCAGGCAGCAGCAAGCAAGGCAACAAGAAGCACTCTAAGAAGAATGGGAACAAGAGTTTTGGTCCCAAGAATGACAACAAGTTTAAGCGTGCTCACCAGTCTAAGGGTGGCAAGATGACTTGCTCTTTCTGCGATTCACCCAAGCATCTTCAGAAGAACTGTGCAGGCTTTAAGGAATGGCTAAAGAAGCAAGGTAACATTCAGTATGATGTTGTCTCTTTTATTGATGAATTATTCTTAGCTGATTTTTCCCTAGTACTTGGTGGATTGACTCAGGTGCCACTGTGCACATTTCCAATTCATTGCAGGCATTCCATACGATCCAAACTATAAGAAGGGGGAGCGAAATCTAAGAGTGGCTGATGGGAACGGCGTTGAGGTTGAAGGCGTTGGAAGCTTCGTCTTAGAGTTGCCAGGCGGCTTCCAGCTTAGTTTAGATGAAGTTTTTTATGTTACTAGCTTGAAAAGAAACCTTATTTCAGTATCAGCTTTAGCAGATTCAGGACACGTTTGTGTATTTGATAAAGACAAGTGTGTGATTCAGTTTAATTCAATAAATGTGGGTCTTGCTGAAAGGCAAGGCAAACTCTATATGCTCTCTTTAAGTAATGATTCTGTGATTAATGTTGCTAATGTTTCTAATAAGCGTAAGCGTTTTAATGAGACCTCATCGAAGCTGTGGCACTATCGCCTTGGCCACATTTCGATGGGGAGAATGGATCGTCTCATTAAAGAAGAAATAATAGAGAAATTAGACTTATCAGACTTAGAGCAGTGCATCGACTGCGTTAAGGGGAAATACGCTAAGACAATTAAGAAAGGCGCTACTAGGAGTACGGGCGTGTTAGAAATAATTCACACAGACATCTGTGGCCCTTTCTGTAGAATCAGTGGATGGTTATGATTCTTTTATAACATTCACTGATGATTATTCCCGCTATGGACACATCTACCCTATCCGTAAGCGTTCAGATGCGTTAGAAATATTTAAAATATATCAGAAAGAAGTTGAGAAACAGCATAATACTACCATTAAGATAGTAAGATCGGACAGGGGAGGTGAGTACTATGGGAGACATGCACAATATGGTCAAATTAAGGGACCATTTGCTAAGTATTTAGAAGAAAATGGCATAAGAGCTCAGTACGCCATGCCAGGCGAACCACAGCAAAATGGAATTGCTGAGCGTCGCAACCGTACGCTCATGGATATGGTACGGAGCATGCTCAGTCATTCTAGCCTGCCTGTGGAGCTGTGGATGGAAGCATTAAAGACAGCCGCTCATATACTAAACTGGGTTCCGTCTAAGTCAGTTCCTAAGACACCTTTTGAGTTGTGGAATGGGAGGAAACCGTGTTTAAATTATTTAAAGGTATGGGGCTGCCCTGCTGAGGCAAAGCTGTTTGATCCACAGCACAAGAAATTAGATTCTAAAACAATAAGCTGTCACTTTATTGGATACCCAGATAAGTCAAATGGGTACAAATTTTATTGTCATGGTCGCTTCAATAAGTTTGTAGAGACCAGACATGTTGTGTTCCTAGAGGACTCGGACGTTAATGGAATTTTTCCAGGAGGAAAATTAGTCTCGAAGAATTGCGGGTTGAGCTTCCAGAACCAGTGATTCAAGAGTCTACGGAGGTATATCAGTATGTACCACCAGTGATTCCCCTTACTCAGATGAGCAGCACTGTGCCAACTGCTGATATTCAGCAGGAAAACGTGGAGCCACCTCCAGAGCCTCAGGTGCCAGCTAATGTTCAGGCGGAAGAAATTCCACAAGAAATACCTCAACATATTCCTGAACCAGTTGCAATCGAACCATTAAGAAGATCGCAAAGGGAGAGGAAGAAAGCTATTGATCCTAGAATTTATGAGACATTTTTAAGTGAGGATTTATATGATGTTAGGAAAATTAATGATCCTGCCACATTCAGACAGGCAGTTGAGAGTGAAAATTTCACTAAATGGATTGAGGCCATGCAAGAAGAACTTAAGTCTATGGGTTCAAATAAAGTCTGGGAATTAGTAGAAGTTCCTGATGGGATCAAACCAGTAGGCTGCAAATGGGTCTACAAGACTAAACGTGATTCCAGAGGGAACGTTGAACGTTTTAAGGCCAGACTCATGGCAAAAGGGTTTACACAGAAGGAAGGAGTTGATTATAATGAAACATTTTCTCCTGTGTCTACCAAAGATTCCTTTTGAATCGTTATGGCATTAGTAGCACATTTGATATGGAGCTGCATCAGATGGATGTTAAGACTGCGTTCCTTAATGGCAATTTAGATGAGACTATTTATGTGGCTCAACCGGAAGGTTTTGCTGTTAAGAGTAAGGAACATATGGGATGCAGATTAAAGAAATCCATTTATGGACTAAAGCAAGCATCCAGACAGTGGAACCTTAAATTTGATGAAGTTATTAAGAAATTTGAATTTAAGGAGACTAATGCAGATAGCTGCATCTATGTCAAGGCAAAGGGTGGAAAGATAATAATCCTAGTGGTGTATGTGGATGACATACTATTAGCTTGCAATGATAAGAATATGTTGCGTGAGACTAAGAATTTTCTTTCATCCAACTTCGATATGAAGGATCTTGGTGATGCCTCGTATGTGCTTGACATTGAGATACACCGAGACAGAGCTCAAAGAATACTAGGATTATCTCAGAAAGCATATATTGAGAAAATGCTTAGAAGATATAATATGGAAAAGAGCAACACTTCACCTGTTCCTATTCATAAGGGCGATAAGTTTAGTGAAGAACAGTCCCCTAAGAATGACTTAGAAAGAGAAAGAATGGAGAACGTTCCCTATGCTTCTGCCGTTGGAAGCATAATGTATGCACAAGTCTGTACGTGTCCTGACTTGGTGTTCGTTGCCTGAGTTTTTAGTAGATATCAGTCTAAACCCGGATGGGCTCACTGGGTTGGTGTCAAAAAGGTGTTAAGATATTGCCAAGGCACTAAAGACTATATGCTCACATATAGGAGATCAGATAATCTTGAGGTTGAGTGTTACACTGATGCTGACTTTGCTGGTGATGAAGACGATAGAAAGTCTACTTCTGGCTATGTCTTCATGCTAGCAGGGGGAGCAATTTCATGGAGAAGTGGTAAGCAAGGTGTAACTGCTACATCAACCATTAAAGCTGAATTTGTGTCATGTTTTGATGCAACGGGACAGGCCGTGTGGCTTAAAAGTTTCATACCGGCATTAAGAATTGTGGATAGCATCTCGAGACCTATCACAATGCACTGCGACAATCAAGCTGCAGTTTTCTTCGCGGCTAACGGTAAATTAAGTGGTGCTTCTAGGCACATTGATATTAAGTATCGTGTCGTGAAAGAAAGAAACCGGGACCGCACTTATAAGATTGAGCACATAAGTACAAAAGAAAATATTGCGGATCCGCTCACAAAAGGCATACCACCATTCCTTTTTCAGAAACATGTCCTAGGTATGGGATTGGTTGATAGCCTAGATAAGGTCCTGGTTAAGGGCCATTAGTTTTTCCCCAAATAAGAATAAGTAGTCCTAACAAAGTTTTTCAGTATAGACTATGGGTAATGTTGTCCCAGTGTGCCGTAGTGCTGCTGACGACGCATTGGTCTGGTACTTGCTGATTTACTGATTAGGGATTTTAGTTTAAGTTAGTGATTGATTAAGTATTAGTTTAAGTTTTAAGTTTAAGTTTGTTTGACCTTCGGTCAAGGGGGAGAATGTTGGATATCGGTTTGACCTCGGTCAACCAACAGACCGAGGATTAGGGGGAGCGTATCTCGCCCTCCTAATCCGAGATAGAGTCCAACTAACCTAAGTCTGTTTTGCCTTGATCGGGAGGTAAAAATCTAGATAAGTACGGACTCGGCCCCGGGCCTACAGCGCAGACTATATAAGGAAAGGGTCCCCCCACGGGTCTCCACACGCCTAACGAGATTTCTCGTTAACCCTAGTCCACCCACCGATCCCTAAGCGCGCTGGAAGGCCTGGAAGCTCGAGCCGCGTGTCCTGGGCAGTGTCGCTGGCGTCCTGAAGGCCATCGATACCCTCAGAAGACGCTCAAGGAACGACTACGCTACAAGCCCGACGAAGCTCTCGCTGCTACTACTTCGTCAGGCCGCACCGACGACATGGACAACTCCAGCGCCGGTATAAAGCCGAACTTATCTCTTTTCCGCTTTAGTTAAGGTGTTAGATGTGATCTTGTTAGACTAGTAGATTCTGTTCACGTTTAATATGCTAAGCATTGTTAGTTTGATCTAACACGTACATGTACCAACAAGTATGCACAGACCTTGTGCAAGGAAGTAAGATTTGCTATAGACGGATCATGTGCTCGATCATGCATAAACATGTCTCTTTTTACCACTCTGGACGTAGATATATTCTGAAATGAAGGAATAAAGTTATTATATTTAAATGCAACATTGAGTAAATATGTTCTGATTTATATGATGTTCGACAACTCAAATTTAAGCTAAGCAACAAAAAGAACGGAGGGAGTATATTTTAAGCGTATGATAGCATGAGTGCATACATATGGGTACAATTACAAGGTCGTAGTATATATGTGTACAATTTCTTCTTTGCATGAGATTATGTCTCCGTATTAATTTGAGAAGGGAAATAATATGACTACATGTAAACTTTATTGATAAGGGAGTATGTGTACATACTTTTTTTTTTGCAATACAATATATACACAATGTTCACATGCACGCACCAATACGAATGCACATATGCAAATTTTACTCTTATGAGCACGTCCGAAGGCTGAGCTAGCAAATCTTAACACAAGTACACATATCAAGTCGAGGATTTGAACTTACATGGGCAAGTTCCATCACAGGAACCTAATTGCTAGCTCAATTCGTTGTGTTGACATGGTAGCTATTTATTATATTATTTCTAGGGGTGGTCGATTTGCCAGATTCTGCGCACTTCGGTCCTTTTGTGTTGCGACTCATGAATAAATACGCACATACCAAACTTGAAGCTCTGAATTTGTGAAGTGCTCACCAGAGTATAGTCGGTCACAATAACCTCGAGCTATGGTAGCTTTTCCTTCTCTGACGGAGTACTAGCAAAGTTCAGAAGCAATGCACAGAGCTAAATCCGAGGATTCTGGCTGCACGCAACAGAAATGGACTCATCTTCGATCTGTGCTTCAATAGCAGCCATATACAAGCATAAAGTTGAACTCTTCGACTGAACCAGCACAGCAACAGTATGCTTGAGGTCATACCCACCAAAGAAAACTCACGTCATAGGGGATTTCAAATGTTCCAACAAACTCATGCTCCCTGCCACCCCAAATCAATGCAAAAGCAAAAACTCTTCCGACTTTCAGCAGAAGAGGAAACAAAGGGAAGATGGATTGTCCATTTGTCCTGAATATTGCCAGTTCTGGATACACTACACGTTTGTAGAAACAAATTGAATGCAGCTAATGAACCTAAAAAGCAACAGCACTGCATCTGCACTGCACAGAGGAAATGGGTGATCATGCAACAAATTTCCACAGCATCTTCAAGCTATGTATCATCCAGAAATACAGAAATTTGTGACAAACAACTGCACAAATGAGTACCCACTCTCCTGTTCATAGCTGCACTCCCTGTTTCTGAGCCCTGACGACCAGAGATGCAGTTTAGTTCATTTTTCCAAATAGTTGCGCCCAATGCAGCAACATACCAGTTAGGACAAACTACAGCGCTCAGTGAAGCCTGAGTGCTGCTGGACCGAAAACGCTGAACTACCAGCGGCATAAACATCATACAGGTCCTTTAACCAAAAAGTTTTGACACTGCATCGCAGCTGATCTTCCATCTGTTCTCTCAAGTCTAGAATCAAATAATTTTTATACACAGCAATTGTAGAATAGCCTTCATTAATCACAAGAACGGTGGCATTCTCTGGGGAGGAGGCACAGGCTGATAACCGCTCTCCGGATGATTCTGAGGCATCCGCTCACCAGCAGGCCTTCTGGTAAAACTTCCATGTGTATGGTTCTGCATAGGATTGAAGGTACCCCACCAGTGAGACTCGCCTTCAGCAGGGATCCAAGGGAACGGTGCAAAGCCCTCCCGCCCCCATGCGTACGGTCGGTCGACAGGTCTAGAGATGCCCTCAGCATCAGGAACGCTCCTGTTCACAGCTCCAGGGGCTGCAAATCCATGGGGCCCTCCAACCTCAGCTGATGATGACGCTGCAATGAAAGATGTAATTGTCAAGGCCCTCGGCCTAACCCTCCTAGTGGTAGGAGGGAATGGGCTGCTCTGCATAGAGGAATGCATTGACTGTTGGTACATATGGCCTCTTGCACCATGACCATGGCCTCTAGTCTCGGCCACAACAGCTGGAACTGACCCCAAGGGTGCCACCAAATTGCTTCCACTACGAGGTGTTGGCCTGTATTATTTAATAATCATTGTAAGAGATACAAAAATATGTGATTCAACAAAGCAAAAGAAAATCAGCAAAGATTTGTAGCATTCAATATTTTAGTGAGCTTTCAAACTAGCCAATGGAACCAACAAGCAGATCAAAATTTTCAGGTTTCAGGGTATGAAACCGAACTTAAGGATAATTTAGGTTGCAGCAGCTTTTTCTTTCTTGAACACATAGGAAAGCTGTATGTCATTCCGTCAAGAAGAAGAAAGCAAATGGTACAAGGGTTCAAAAACACCCACTGAAAACTAATTACAGCAACGCCAATTACCCATGTATAATGACCAGCCTGCACTAAAAGGCCAATTGCCTGAGGCAAGTGACCTGGTTGCAACAGCTATTAGGCACAATTCTTAGGCACCACCTACTTGAGGTGGAGTATATGTACTTTGGTCGTAAAATGGGGTCTATGTAGAAAGTATAAATACGGGCAGGCGCTGAGTTATATCTAGTTGTTGGGGGTCAGATAACCCCAACAAATTTCAGTAGTTCTACTATAATCCCACTAAAAAAAAGTAGCAAATCTTTCTTTTAAAATATACTCCCTCCGTCCCAAATTATAGGTCTTTTTGGCATTTATAAGTTCATAGTTTTTGCTATGCACCTAGACATAGCCTATATCTAAGTGCATAACAAAAGCTATGAATCTAGAAATGCCAAAAACGACCTGAAATTTGGAACGGAGGGAGTACAAGATTGCATCATGTACTATAATCCCAATGACCCACCAAATGACAAATTTCTAGCCTTGCCCCTGAATATATGGACCAAATATTTAAATGATAGAGACCTTTTAGAAACAGATTAAAGAACTGGGCATACCTATGGATTAGAGGATGATGATGTGCATATGGTCTGGATCTCTGTTGGCTGCTGGTGTCATATCTTGGTAGTCCTATACCAAATGGAGTCATAGAATGATCAGGAATTCCTGATACAGGAAGATTACTCAAATGTCTGTGCTCACTGTCATGATTTCTTGACTCAGTCGCATGGAAAACTTGAGCATTACTCAAATCTGGAGTTGCATGGCCTTCCAAGCCAGTTGAATGCCGATGAAATGAAGTGCTTTCTGCACCAGAATTAGAAGTAGAAGGTACATGCACAGGATGAAGAAAACCACGCAGGGCAAGATATGGGCAAACAAGTGAACTGCCTGCAGCACTTGGGTGATCTCCAATTGTGTGATCTTCATGAAAGGGAAATATCAATGCAGTAAAAAGAAAGAAGTTTAAGAGGTTGAAGTTTAGGTTGAATGCTTACAAGAAGTTGGCTCAGCTTCACGCTCCCTGAAAAAAAAGGTTAAATTAAGAGCTTGAACATATAGCAATGCCAAGAATATAAGTTAAATCTGACCTAAAGTTCTATATATGGTATCACTAGGAAATAAACAAGAATTGTTTTAGCAACTTAAACATATAGTAATCCAGTATTAATGGCTAAGTGTCAAACATAAACAAATTGAATGGAAATGCACAAAGCAGGGAGGACTAAATATCCTGATAACCAACAACGGACTTAACTACCGCCTCAATGACATTTAAAACTATATATACACTCAGCATAAATGAAGACCAAAGTATGCCCAGACAACATAATTTTGAGTCCTTGTCAAGGCAAATTTAGGCACGCATATCATCTAGCTAACATAATGCATTAACCGTCATCATGAACCATTGATGGCAGCATCAAAGGAATTAATCTATAGTTTCTAGGCTATGCCTTTCAGGGTTTGAATCCATCTTGCAAATTTTGGCTTTTCATAGCTGCTTTCTGGTAGCTAAGAGCAAGTGCTTTTAAATACCATTGGCATGCCATATGACACATTAGGTACTCAATTTTGAAAAGGAAGACAATCCTCTTTCTTGATTCAATAAAAACATGATGCAAAACCCATGCGATCCAAGGTAAAAAGAAGTACTTACTCAAACACAGAAGCTAGCTGAGTGAATCCACTAAAGGGGCACCATTGAAATCCAAATGGCTGTAAATAGATTCAACAGGATAATAAGAAATAGGAGAGAGGTCAAAATCAGATGTCAGACAATGATGATATGCTAAAACCGAAATGCATCTTCTACAGCGTATCAATAATCACTCTGTTAATTTTATAAGGTATAATCTGACTGCCCAAGTTCCCTGATATATGAGTTATGTGCCACAAAATTGATACCATTAGGTTCGTATTAAAAGCACTTGCTAATAATTATGATTCTGTAACTATTAATAAAATACTATAGGGTAAATTTACTGTCAAATATTGATTTTGTACAGCCAAACTGTGCCCCAAGCCACCGTAACAATTGTAATAGAGCAGCACTGTAACACTCACTCTAGTGCCTAAAATTATACAAATTACAAACTAAAAGGTATGACTTTTCATGATGCAAAAATAACAGAAAAACATTTTTAACACTTGTATATGACATAGTATATTTACTCTCAAATGAGAACTTACAAGGTCAGAGGCAAAATCATAGTTGTCACCAGTCGCCCAGCCACCCATATCAATAATATCAGCAGAAGGGCGGTGTCCGCTTGCATAAAGCCAGCGACCTTTCTCAATCTTCCGACAGTTAGGGCATTGCATTGCTCCTTTTGCATTGAATGCAGATCCAATACAGTCTAGCAGGAAAAACTTGTTTAGTTCAGCAATCTGAGTAAGAAACCATAATGTATTTTCATGCATGTATTCACATACACGCATAGGGATGACAGATAGAGGGACAAACGGACAGAAACATTTTTGGAGATTGAAAAAAAAAAACTAAAACAAAATTGTGCTGGCAGTATTCAACTAAACTTAGTCACTCACAAAATGTGAAGACATGAATTGAAGGATTCTTTTGGATGTCAGTTCAAAATATTCACTTGCATAGCTACATGATGTGAAGTTATGATATGTTGAAGATGATTAGGTTCATTCAGTTACAAATGTAACAATGTGCTCTGTATGAATAGCTTATCTTGGTCAAACTACAAATAAATTTGTCAGTTCAAACTACAAGATTCACTGACCAGTTAAAGAAATTGAGAGAAGATTGAATTGGGTGCAAATAAATTTTTACTACGGATTAAATTTGTAATCCCTGAACTAAATATGTTATTTCATTCTTTGTTCAAACTTGCTAATAAATTCAGAATTTATTTCATACTATAAATTGTAAATCAAATTACTTGCATAGGGGACTAACCCATCATCTGTAAAAATTTAAGTATCACAAAGCAAAAGTTCAATTTTTGAAACAGCCTGAGTCAATTGAAAAAACAAACATAATAGAAACATAAATAATAAACAGTCAAATAAGTAAACAAATCAGAAAGTGGTAAAACACTCAAGGACCAGTTGTGATTAGAACCACCACAAGAGGAGTTTTAAATGCATGGAAAATAAGGTGAAGCGCTTGACCAAAGCACCATCCCAAACATGCAAAGTATGACCGGTTAATTAATGAGGACCTATTTTTCCGGATGCACACAGTACCTAACACGATGAAGCTATGAACTGAATTGAAGCAGCAAGCCCTGAAGCAGGCATATTTGCAGCAAAAAACTGCCCAACAAATGGTTCACGCTATCACTGGGCAAAAGTTGCTGTAGTCCTAACTACTAAGCTAAATCGCCTCAGTGCTCATGGCAACAGCTAATGAACCAACCAAATTTGCGACTAAATTCAAGCTTAAAATTACTAATTCACCCATCCAGACCTGGAGGCCCAATTCTGCAAGCCCAAGACTAGTACTTCCACACATGCAGCCCCCACCCACCCACCCACATCGTCATCGGGCACATCATCAACATCCGGACATGCATGTACACATGCATCTCTCTCTCTCGTAATTCAGTGTGATGTCTGAACCACACCGTGATACTGATACCCTATGAAATCGGCGAAATTTACCCGCCAAAATTCATCTTTTACGCCAAATTACGGCCGTATCTACAGTATCCGGACCAACGCGGCAATCCCAGGCAGATCCGGTTGAGCAAAAACCGCAGCGCAGAAGGGGCGCGAGGGAATCTGACCTAGGTGGAACTCGTGGCCGCATTGCAGCTTGGCGACGGAGCGGCCCCCGCCGAGGGCGAGCACCGGATCCAGGCAGATGGAGCACGCCGCGCCCCCACCACCACCGGCCGCCTCCGCCGGCGACGCCGGCGGCGACCTCTCCAGATCCATCGACGCCTTCCCCAGGCGCGACGCCTGCTGCCTCTCGCGACGGAGGCGCTCGTGGGGCGGGGGCGTGAGCTCGAGGGGGAGGAGGAGAGGAGAGAAAGAGGGGAGAGAGGATGGTGTGGAGGACAGAGAGAAATGAGGACGGTGTGTCCGAACGGAATGGAAGGTTGGGTGGAAGATGGCAAAATGGTAATTAGGATAAATGGATGATGTTTATTTGGCTTTTTATGCTGTTTTTACTTGTAGTATAGTAGGCAAATGCTTCTTGGCGTGTGCTGTTCGTGTAAAATGATGGGGTTCTATTTGTTGAAGACACTTGTCATGGCTTATTTTTAGAAAAAGAACTATTTTTAGATTTTCGCTGGAGTACTAAGTATATTTCTTTATTAGGTAGAATGATAATACGGCTCGGTTACGTTATCATGCATGCTCGAAGTATATTCCTTTAGCGAGCAGATTTATAAAATGCTTCCATTATTTTTCACTATGCATGTACGGGGTATATTTCTCCAGCGGATAGGCTTGAAAGATGCCCTTGTTACGTTAACGCACATGCACAAAAAAGGTATATTTATTCAGCGGGTGGTTTATTAACGTCTCTATTACATTATCATACGTGCACATAGCATATTCATTTATTGGGCAGCTTATAAGACGTTTTTTTATGTTACTTGCTGAATTTAATTCGTTAGGATCGTCTTCTACATATGGATATGATGCCACGGTTTGTATCACATCATTTGATCATGTCGTATTTGTTCCTCACCACATGGTACCTACAAAACATTTAGCTTCTTAAAAAAAATCACCCCAAAAAGGTAGTGGCCGTGTTTTGCTTCTCTGTCTTTAGTTTGTTTTTGCTTATTTACCTTCACAAAATACCATTAAAACGGTCAAAACCAACCAGCTTTTACATCAGCAAAACAGGCCAGTATTTCTAAAGAATATTGTTCTTGTTCAGAAAGAGTAAAGTTTACATCACAATTACAAGAACCTATTAGCAGAAAGGAAAAAGTCTACATCACCCCCCTACCGATGGGGGTTGGACTACATAACCTCCAACCTATGAAACGGTCTATATCACCCCTTGAACTTTCGAAAACCGGTCAAATTACCCCCTAAAGCAATTTTGAAAAATCATATTAAATCACAGAAAAATCATAAAATGGAAAATCCAATTGTGTTGGACTCCAAATGAGCAGATCTACACAATGAACATATAATGTGGTATGTTGTAGTACAATTTTTTACAGTTATGAAGAAAAACCATATATATAAAGCTACAGAAAAAATGTACTAAACCATACCATATTATATGTTTACTGTGTAGATCTACTCATTTGGAGTCCAACACAATTGGATTTTCCATTTTATGATTTTTGTATGATTTACTATGATTTTTCAAAATTTCTTTAGAGAGTAATTTGACTGGTTTTTAAAGTTCAGGGGGTGATATAGACAATTTCATAGGTTGAGGGTTACTCAATTACCAGCTTTTACATTAGCAAAACAGGCCAGTATTTCTAAAGAATACTGTACTTGCTCAGAACCAGTAAAGTTTACATCACAATTACAAGAACCTATTAGCAGAAAAAAGAATCCCTTGTGTACAGTACAGACCGGTCCGTCCCTAAGCAGTAAGCACTAAGCAAGTAAGCAGTCAGCTTTCAGCCAATGCAAATTGGCTGCTAATTTAGTTACTCCAGTGCGAAGGTCAAGTAGGAGGAATTGCCAAACTGAAAATGTGGTGTGCTTGGTGAAATCTCAGCGTGCCTGTGAGAATTTGAGATTTTATAACGTGCTCAGCTTCAGCTCCGTGTTCGCGTAGTTCATAATGATCCGGCGGCGGACCCTGGCGATGTACATGTCGGCGGCCTCGTCGATCTCCTCCTCCATCCTGAACTCCACGCCGTCGCCCTCCCGGCGGCTCCTGATGACGTCCATCACCGACGGCTCCTCGTCGTCCTCGTCGACGACGGCGAAGCCGCCGCCATCATCAGAGCGGCGCTCTTCGATGCCCTCGTCGTCGAACAGCGAGCGCAGCGTGAGCGCCCAGTCGTCAATGGGGTACCCGCCGCCCTCGTCGGCGGCTACTTGTTCGAACAGGCGAGCCAGCTCGGGGAGGCCGACGCCGTCGCCTTCCTCCGCCGCCGGCGCGACGGCCGTGCCGCGGCACTGCGCCGCCGCCGCCTTCTCCTGGCGCGGCGTGAGCGCGCGGATTTGGCGGGAGATCCCGGCGACCACGGCCATCCTGCGGCGGGGCGAGGCGAGGAAGAGGAGGCGGGCCCGGAGCACGGCGGCCTTGCCACGCAGCGCGCCCGCCGCCTTCCTCATCAGGGACACGGCCGCCTTGCCAATGCTCTTCATGGCGGTGAACTAATGAGGATTGGTCTAATGCAAAGAAGATTACAGAGAAGTGAAGTACTAGTAATCAAGAAGAGAAGTCACTGATGAATGAGTCGTATGGCTCTGGGAGTAGGCGACACAGCAGAAGTTTCAGAGACAACAAGCGTGTGCCTTGTCCGATGGAATTGGTGCTGAGTTTGAATCCTTTTTATAGGTGAAAGAAAGACAGGGAGTTATACATGCAGCTGGGTTTCTCAAAGCTCAAAGTTCAGGGTGCTAAGAAAAGCTAGCCTTGGAGATTCTATTGATCAAGCAAAGGGAAGTTCCAAAAATAGCAGAGACAAAATGGCAATGAACTCAGATATGCAAAAAATAAAAAGCAGCAGCAGGTAGGCCGTGGTCTACTGGATATCATCAATCAAGGAAGCCAAAGTACACAGCAGATCTATCAGATCAGACAGTCATCGAACAGTTAGGCAAGATGAGCGAGCGGTGGCGTGCTTCCTTGTGATTCAGATATACCAGAAACAAGAATCCTGATGAAGCACTGAATAAGAGGTCTTCTTCAGTGCTCCATACTACCATGAATAATCATGACGCCAGCAGTCAGACGCGACTGTACGTGTCGTGTAATGCTCTCCGGATGGACGACGCAGCTCGATCTTGCTTTAATTTGCTTATTACCTGCGCTTGGATCGATATCGACCGATGCCTTTGCTGCGCGCACCTTTGCGTAGCGTCATGTACATATGCTGACGACCACATCAGTGTTGCGTTTCGATCTCTACCATGTATCTCGCGCGCGTGCCTAACACCTGCTTTCTGTTCTTTTTGCTGTAGCTTATCTCTCTTTTCTGGTTCCGTTCTCGTTCGCGTTCGCTTTGTTGATTGCATTGGGTCGCCACGTATGTGTATGCGGCGCGCGGGAGTCACTTGATCGCATCGTCAACTCCATTATTTTAGCAACAAGAGACCTTTGGGCTTTGGATTCTCACTTGGTGACGTGGAGATCTTCTGGTTGGCTAGCTACGACGGTGTCGATTATTGCAATGGAGAGATCAACGCGTAGCGACTACATGTGTAGAAGATGGTTGGTAGCCGCCGCGGCTAAGTCTTTTTTTTTTTTGCCTCGTTGTACACAGGAGTGTTTCGACCGCATTGACGTCCCAATCCAATCGATCAAACTTTGCTTTTTTCCTATTTCTTTTCCTTTTTCCTGACTATGGTCTTCCAGTGTCGTAGGCTTGTATTTTTTCTGCTATATTAATGAAACTCGCACTATCTTGTGCGGTTCGTTAAAAAGAGAGAGAGGCACTGCTTGCACTGAAATGATGTGTGGAAGTAGACAGAGAAATGATCCAGAGAGAACCGAGAGAATATGAAGACATTCGAGCTTGGATTAACTTGGTGATATGATGTGTATGTTTATCCTCCAGCTGGCTCGCTCCGTTGTCGATCACAAAGGAAGAGATAGCTTGACACATGTAAAAAGGAAAAGGAGTTGTTACTTGTCGATCTACGCTTGCAATCAAACAAAGGGCTGTGCAATGTCTGGGTTTGTAGCTTCAGACCGGATACATTCTCTTTCTAAAAGGTGAAAAGGGATGAAAAAAAAGACTAGATCCAACACCTGCAAACATTATATTTATACACTGAGCATTTCCTTTTTTCTAAGAAAAAATATATAATTATACAATTTTTCAAAGATCTTCATACATGTTTATTGTTTTATTTTACACGCGTGCAGAGAGAGAGAGACTGCCACCAGGCGCCCTTTTGCTTAACTGATTGGGAAACATTTGCATCAACCCGTTGCATTTGCGAAACCTTAACTAGTCCACCCCAGAAAACAAGTTGCAAAGACTTGGAAATGCATCATGGATCGACACAAATCTTGCTTTTGTCCTTTCCATCAAGCATTACTTTATAGAACCACACAAGTCCACTAGCCGATAAACACGGCACTTGTTGCTAGAAAGAGGAGAGCACTTTGGAGTTTAGACTGATGACACTTTTGACTTTGTTTTTTTTTCCTTTTTCTTTCTTTGTGGCTTTTAATTTCATTCACACTTCATGAATTTGAATTAAAGGGTGTTTGCCCTCAAGAAAATAATAATAATATGCAAAGTGGACGTCCTTGTATGAAAAACAGTCTTGAGTACCGCTAAATGCTCAAAAAGAATTATCTCCCAACAGAGTATGAAGTACTTCACTAGCAACGTCTCCTGAGGTCAAACTTTGCATTGGTTGGCACCATGGTTATTGGTGTTGGGCTAGTCACGTAGAGTTTGGCTCCTCCCTTCTACTCCCTCCGTCCAAAGAGAATGCACTTCTCGCTTTCTAAGAAATTATAGAATCTTAAGTTTGACAATTATAAATAAAAAATATAAATATTTATGATATAAAATATATATCATTAGATTCGTTTCTAAATGTAGTTTTTTAACAAATTTATTTAGAGCCATAAATATGAATACAATTCACTAGAAATTTGATTAAACATGAACCACTCTAACTGACACGCATTCCAGACATGCATTCTTTCTGGGACGGAGATAGTACAAAATTGTGCGAAGGGATGTCTCTCCCTCCCAATGTAAGTGTCTTTGAACTGAACTGAATGATGCTGTTAGGTGCACAAGGCACACCCTTCACCAGTACCAAGGCTTCTTCGCTTTGTCTTCTCATCTCAAATCCTTTTGTTTTATGCTGCTATGAGCCCATGTCTTCATGATGGCAAGCAAGTTTGCAGCCTTTTACCTTTATCTTCTGTTGCACGCCTGCAAGGATGAATCGGCTCCAAGAAACATACATGATCAACAGAAGCGATAAACAATCTCTGTCTCAGTGTTGATCTCTTGTGATTTCTTCCACTAATCTTTTCATTAGGAAGATTTTTATTCTTTCCTTTTTGGGACAAAAGCTGTCAATGCATTTTAGGAGACAAAAGATGGCAATGTTTGACGACGGTAATTGAATTGTACAGCGCGGTATTATTTTCCCCCCGAAATAGGGCCCAAGAGAAAGTGGTCTTCATTGAAAATAAATTTGTTTGTAGGGGTTAATAACGAAAGTGACACTTACACTTCAGTCTCCAGTTCAGAGCTCCCAAAATTATTCCTTCCTTCTCAGCGACAGCGAGCACCTTGGGATCCCAAGGATGCATCACCGCCGGTCGATCCTCTCTGCGCCCACCTAGCAATCCCCATTCCCCTCCTTGCGCCGCTCTCCCCGCCGCCGAGCCTACTCTCTCCAGGCGCGGAGTCGCCATCGCTCGCGGGACCGTTTGACCGAAGTCTGCGCGCTTCTCGTGCCGGGATCCGCGAGGACAGCCTGCCTTCCGTGTTCTTGCGGGCGGTGGACTGGCGGGTTTGGAATCTTTGTTCTTGGAGGTTCACGAGCGCAATGGAGCTGCTTGGGTGAACGGGAGCTTGCCTTTGTGGAGTCACTGCGGGTGGGTGGAACTGTGGAAGATAGGATGCAGGGGAAGGCCAAGCTCTCGGATTCCAACCGGCGGATCATGGAGGTCGACGCGCCGCCGCGGCGGGTGTACCAGGCATGGAAAGGCAGCAATGTGAGGATTTTCGTTCTTTGGTTTATGGTTCTGCAATTTTTCTTAGATGGGCCATGGCTACTTGGCCTTGTTGATTTTAAAAGGATCAGGAAATTGTGGAGAAATTCTTTGCTTTCTGTTGGCCAGTGTCAGTACATGTAGAAATAGGTTGTTGAAATCTCTGTCTTGTTTTAGAATTACTGTAGTGTAAAGCATCCGAAAGCTGTTATTCTAGAGCAGTGATGTTTAGTGTTTGATGATGTGCGTTTTATTGGCCATTTGGTGTAGAATAAGTGATTCCTGTTCATGGAGAAAGTTTAAGATAACGAGCTGTTATCCTCACTGAAATAGCTAGTTTAGGAGCACATCAAAGACGATGAGTATATGATGCTGATTTGGTATGCCACACAAATCGAGTGAGTGGGAGAGAGAAATTGAAATTTGGTAGGAGTTATGGAAAAAATGCAATGCTAAGTTTGAGCTGGGGCATAATTTGTATTTTGCAATCCAGAGTACAGTATGTTTCTTACTAGGTTTCACATTCCATATGCTCTCTCTGTTTTATACATAATATACTGCGAATTGTTTCTTTACAGAAAGAGATTCTAGAACTCATCAGCGTGGGCTTTGTTTGTTTTGTAATCTATTATGTACAACTTCACCATGTTGAAATGCACTAGCTACAAACTTAATAGTTAAAGATTAGCCCTAATTTTAGAAGCCTCTATTCCTTTCTTTTCAAAGCTGATACCTTTTTTTAGCACATCTTGGAATAAAGCTTGTGTTTTTTTTTTTCCTGTTGTGCGTTCTTGCAGTTGTTTTTCTTTGGAGGGAGACTTATCTTTGGGCCAGATGTGAGGTCGCTTGTGCTCACAGTATGTTTGATTGTGGTCCCAGTGATCTTCTTTGCTGCTGCTGTTTGTCCACAGCTTGGTCATGAGTTCCACAGTCAAATTGGAGGTTGGGCTGCATCTGTAGCTATCATCTATACAGCATATGTAAGTTTATGAGCCATACTCAGTGTGCACACCGATCTTTATCTTTTTCTCATCCACTTTTCTGATTGTTGAATGTGAAATTATGCATTGGAATTTTTTAGCCATCTTTTTATAGCAGCAATCTTATTCATTGCTTCTACCATGTTAAGTTATACCATACTTGTATCAGGGAGAATGGTCATAGCCATTATTTATGTATATATTGAAATAGAATGACTGTAGAGTGTAGACCTGCAACTTGGTAACTGGTTGATAAGATGACTAAGCCACTCTTGTTCTTGTTCTTCAGATTCTTGTTGTTCTACTTCTCACATCTGGCCGTGATCCTGGAATTATTCCTCGAAATGCTCATCCCCCAGAGCCTGAAGACATTGGTGAATCCCCCAACTTACCAGATTGGCCAGGTGGTCAGCATGGTCCCACTGGTTTACCACTTACCAGGGATGTTCTTGTCAATGGTGTTTCAGTCAAGGTCAAGTACTGTCATACATGTATGCTCTATCGTCCACCAAGGTGCTCCCATTGCTCAATCTGCAACAACTGTGTCGAACGTTTTGATCACCACTGCCCTTGGGTAGGCCAGTGCATTGGAAAGGTATGTATTATGTTGTATGAACAAAATCATGGCCTGGAAAAAATGTTGTTTCATGAAAGAAATGAAGTGACAAGTTTACTTTGTTATGGTCATAAATGGAGGTATATTTTGAATAGTAAGTAATATAAAATTTTCTAGATTGCTGAGGAGCAGTTCACGTGCCAGTCATTCTAAAATCTGAATGATGTAATGGAAAGGAGAAAGAGGAACAGGAATGGGGACATATGCAGTTATATGTTTACTCCTAATGTTGTGTGGGATATAGATATGTTATTAATTAATTCAATTTTTGGATGTTACTGATCATGCCTCAAATCTCTTGCAGAGGAACTACAGATTTTTCTTCATGTTTGTGTCTTCAACTACTATACTATGCATATACGTGTTTGCATTCTGCTGGGTCAATCTCAGGAGAATTATGGACATGCATGAATGCAAAATTAGTAGAGCTCTTTTGAAGTCTCCTATCTCTGGCCTTCTCATCCTATATACATTTATTGCTGTGTGGTTTGTAGGAGGATTGACCTCATTCCACCTCTACTTGGTTTCTACAAATCAGGTCAGCCTATTCTTGAGTAATTGGAGCAACATTTAATCTTATTTGCAGTTTATGAGCAAAGTGAGCATATTCAAATATCATGAAAACTTTTTTCAGACTACATATGAAAACTTCCGATACCACTACGACCGGAAAACAAATCCTTACAACCTTGGAGTAGGCCGGAACTTCATCGATGTCTTATTTTCAAGGGTTCCCAGCTCAAAAAACAATTTCAGAGCAAAAGTTAAGGAGGATTCTGCAACCTTCACGTCATCTCTCAGTATGGGACGGGTTCTAAGTCCCGCCAAGATGAGCGTGGACCTTGAGATGGGCATGAAAAGGCAAGCTGTGGCTGCAGAGGACTTGGAAGACTTGCACAGCCAGATCGGCAGTGCTATGGGGCTGGAAAGATGTGGCACTGAACCCCCGCATTTTGTTGGTCGAAAGGGCTGCTCTGAGATTTCATCTGACATAGAGGCATTCGCAGAAGAGTTTGGCATGGAACGTGGGTTCAGTGAGAGGAAAAAGATTGAGCGGCGTACAGATGATAATTCATAGGAAGTTCCAATTTAAGCCCCTCTCCTGCCTTCAGTCACTCCCTCAACTTAGGCAGCAAAAGTTTGGAAAGATGAAAGGAAGTAGGACAAAATAGTAGAATGATTTCGACAGGTATTGTTTAGTTTATTTCGGCTGAAATTTCCAGCTGAGACTTCACTTAAAAGTAGTAGATGTTCATTAACAATATATAGAAATGACGAATCCACTTTTTGTTTGCATGTTTTTGTACTGCTAGGTCGTCATCTATGTACTGTTGGTCCATTTGTTGTATTGTATGTGTGGTGTTGAAGCTGGATAGTGTGCATTTCATCGATTGAATTACCTGCGCTTTTGTTTGCTAACATCTTGGATGAAAAAGGGGTGTGCGTTTTTCATAATATTTTGATTCACTGCATATTGGCAAGTGCTTCAAATTCCGTTGCTGCTTGGGAAGAGAAATAATTTCGTACACAATTTTCAGGGGATGAAAGCATGATTAGCGAGTTGGGGCGACCTACCGTCAGTAGCACTTGTAACGTTTTGATTTTTTTTTTGTGTGCAAATTGTAGAGGTTTATCTTGTTCTGAATTGTTTTGGCACATGACACCTGAAGACATACGAAGTAGGAACCATCCTCTGCATTTGCTAGATCGAGCTTAATTCCCACCTCGTAACGGCCATCACACATTGACACACGGGGAGAGCAAGGAAGAAGACGACGGGGAGTGGCCAAAACTGCTGAGCCGTTGGGCCCTGCCCCTGCTGCGTCGGGCCTCCGTGGGCCTGTACGCGGCCTGAATTCCACTTGGAAACAAGCATGTGGCTGTCAAATTAAATTTGAACTCTGTTCTAGAAAAATTAATTAATTAATTAATTTTGAACTCATTTCTCGGCTAATGGTGCCATATCGCAAAATCAATGGAGCCTACATGAGTGGTCTACAATCTATCAGTCACTATGATTCATGGAACATTGTTCCTTTGCACAAATTGGCTCAGCACATTTGATGGTCCATATACAAAATTAACTGTCGGAGATCTTTAAAGTTTGATACCAGAACTCTAAGGACTCATCATGAACACATTCTCATGGCTTCATATACATCATATAGTTCTAGAAGTCATGTGGCTGTTATTGGACACGTGATGTATGAAAGTGCGCGGAAGAATGTCAAACAAGGCATGATTCATGGACTTTTCTTTGCGCCATGATAGGCTTTGCTTCATCTTGTATTCTGTTGGCTCTTGCTCCTTGCTTGGGTTATTTTACTTAGGTCAACTGTGTGATAGTAACCTGCCTGAAGCTTTGCAGAATCTCCAAAAGCATTACCAGGCCCGATTGTTTTTTTGGATGCCTCATGCTGCGGCTACCTGAAAGCCTTGTCCAAATCTTCTGTAGTTACTTTCTAGATACTACCTAACTGATATCTAGTTTTTCTTTTCTCTGCCTCTGGTGCTATCATCACTACGTTTTTGTATCACCACATACATATGTAAAAACTGAACTAGTTGTTTTTGGATGCTATTTCTTTTTCGCGTGCAAAACTTAATATACAAATAATAATCATGCAGTCTCCATACTGTTTGATATATTATTAATTAGTATATTTCATGTTGAGATCACTGAAACTCTATATCCATGTTCAGTAACTATATTCTCAACAAGATGCCAGTGTTCCTTGATGTCGGTGTTGCCAAAGTCCAAGCTCATAAAGTAAACAACACAAAGATGTGGAAGAATCTGAACAGCGTGGAATTTTTACAAGATGACTCACCTGATATAGTGATATCGGAATCTATTAATGTCCTTTATGGCCTATATAAACCCAGGCATTTCCATATGGTTTCCTCGCAGACAAGAACCATGAAGAGGAAGAAGTGATCTTCAAGGAGCTTTCTCCCCTTCTCCCTCAAAGGTCTCCAAGCGGAGAACTTTGAGGCAGAAGAAGAGCATACCTCTGTGTATCACCAACGATTTTCAGAGACATTGATCGCTGAAGAATACTAGGCGTTTGTTGAATAAACTTGTGATTGCTCTCATCTCATTAGCAGGCCCCGCCTTGTCGTTTGGATCATTGGGTGAGCTCCTCATGTTTCGCCAGGTGCTCTGAGACAGGTCTAGCTCTTGATGATGTTCTATCTAATTTCGTTACTACTACGAATCATCTGTGACTGTGAGACTGTGATGTACTGACATGTAGTGCAATTAATACATAATTGGTACTGATTTTGGCTTGGATATGTGGTATTTTCTAATTTTCATTTTGAAGAATGGATACTCATCCTGCAATCCTCGCCCCCTGAGGAAGACGTGTAAAGTCTTACGCGAGATGTTTCTGGAGTAAAAAAAAAAAATCATATTCATACAAAACTGTTAGACTGAAGTCGACGACTAATAGTCTAGGCACCACGATTCGCACAGAAAGCAGGCTAAGTTGTGACAAAAACTCTTTTTTCTGGCTAAATTGACAAAAGTTTGTTGATTCCCCTCTCAAAAGAGTTCGTGATTTGTGTTCACAAAATTTACTCTCGGCAATGCCTAGATGGGCCAGCCTTGTGGATCGGCGGGAGGACCCAATGGCAAGCCCATGGCCCAGCCCATATGGTACGCAAGGCATTCCTCCGCGAAGCTGCTTTCTCCTCCAGAGAGTGTCCGTCCATCGAGTTTCCGCCGCCTCGCCTCCACAGTAGATCGAGCCTCTCCTACCGCTGCTGCCCCGCCTGACCGCACTCCCCGTCGCGTTCGATTCCCCAAATCCACGGGTGAGCGCAGCCGTCGACACCGGGACGGGCCTGTCGCTTCTGCCCCTCGCCGCCGAGGAGCGGCACTGCAGCAGCAGCAGCAGCCGTGCGCCCGTGCAACGCCCGGGGCGGCCGCTGGGTGGACCGGGAGGCGCGGAGAGGCCAAACTGCTGCTGACAGCCGCAGGCAAGGAGGAGCCGATAAGGTAGCAGTCCCTTCGTTTTTGTCTTGTTTCTTGTTGCAAATTTTGCAACTGAGAATGCGTGCGTAGTCATCGGAATTGTCGACTTTATGTAACATGTGAGCTGTAGTTCTGGGTATTGCGTGTGCGTCGTTATGAATGAAAATTTGAAGCTTGAATGGGCACACCCAACAATGAAATTCTAGTTTCGGCACTGCCTCCTCGCAATGGTCAAAGTAGTTTCTTAGTGGCCTGATTTTGACCTTGAACTGAGCAACATGTTACTAATTATAGTGCTGTTAATTATTAATAAGCTCTCAAAATTGCTGAATTCATGTGCATTGAACCTGAGTGCTTGGCCCTGATACACGGATAGCCAACGGTCTATTGATCTCTCACGTCAGGTTCCTTTGCAATGTAGGTTTCAGTGTCGGACAGCAATTTTTCTGTATCCTCCAATCCCTTGCCTGCAGTGACAGATCCACGTTGCCCCATTTCTCGCCTTGTTGACTCCATTGTCTTTAATGAGCACAATGTCACAAAAAATTGTTGGGAAATCAAAACCCTTCTACATTGCCAAAAACTCTTCCCCTCAAGACAAATGTATCCTTTCAGTTCCAATCCCGCGCCTTTCCCATTGCCATATTCCCCTCCTCCTCTCCCGTGCAATTGTTTCAGGTCTTCTCCTCAAGCTACCCCTTATCCACTCCGTCCTCCGATCTCTCTCCTCAGGCCCTGTCCCATCTTTATCCCTCTCCTTCCTCTCCCTGCTCCGCCACTCTGGATATATGACCCTCGATAATTACTCCCTCAACATTGCTCTCTCTGCCACTGCCCGCCTCCCATCTGTTTCTGTTGGTGCGCAGCTTCATTCCCTTTCTGTCAAACTCGGCTTGGTTTCTGATACATTTGTCCTTAATTCCCTTATCAACATGTACTCATCTTGTAGCTTTCCAGCTACTGCAAGATTAGTTCTTGATTCTGCTCCCCAAGGTGCTTGTGATGTGGTTTCTTGGAACACAATAATTGCTGGATATCTACGAGGTGGAATGCCCAATCAGGCTTTGCAGGCTTTTGGCGAAATGGCCAAGGGGCAAGTTAGGCTGGATGATGTCACATTGCTGAATGCGCTCGTTGCTTCTGCCAGGACAGGCACAGTGCGGGTTGGGAGGCTGTGCCATGCTTTAGCTGTGGTGAATGGGGTTGGAATCAATTGTTACATTGGATCCTCTCTTATTAGTATGTATGCAAAGTGTGGACTGGTTGAAGATGCTCGCAAGGTGTTTGATGGAATGCATGAGAGAAATGTGGTTTGCTGGACATCAATGATTTCTGGGTACACACAGTTGGGTAAGTTTAAGGAGGCTGTTGAGCTTTTTAGGAACATGCAAATTTCTGGAATGAAGGCTGATGATGCAACAATTGCTACTGTTGTGTCTTCATGCGCCCAAATGGGAGCACTTGACTTGGGCTGTTATGTTCATGCTTACTGTGACGTTCATGGTTTAGGGAAGGAGCTTTCTGTGAAGAATTCACTGATTGATATGTACTCAAAGTGCGGGGATATCAAAAAGGCTTATGAGATATTCAGTGGATTGACCAAGCGAGATGTGTTTTCTTGGACGGCAATGATAATGGGCTTCGCTGTTAATGGCCTCTGTGGTGAAGCACTAGATTTGTTTGCTCAGATGGAAGGAGAGGGTAAGGTTATGCCAAATGAGGTCACTTTCTTGGGTGTCCTTACTTCTTGCAGCCATGGAGGGTTACTGGAACAAGGGTACCGTCACTTTCAGCGCATGTCCACGGTATACCATCTTGTACCGAGGATTGAACACTATGGATGCATGGTTGATCTCTTGGGCCGTGCAAAACTATTGGCAGAGGCCGCACAGTTTATTAAAGAGATGCCTATTGCTCCTGATGTGGTAGTATGGCGGTCCTTGTTGTTTGCCTGCAGAGCATGTGGAGAGGTAGGACTTGCAGAATATGTGGCTGAAAAGATCATAGAATTGGAACCAAAGAAGTGTGCAGGACATGTTTTACTTTCTAATGTCTATGCTACCACATCTAGGTGGGTTGATGTGAATAAGTTGCGGGCATCTATGGACGGTAGCAGGATGAGTAAGCAGCCTGGTTGCTCTTTCATTGAAGTGGATGGATGTGTGCATGAGTTCTTTGCAGGAGATGAATCACATCTTGAGACAGAAGCTATATATAATACTCTTTTGGGGATTAATGAGCTATTGGTAGCAGAGTCCTTGCGTGAAAATTAAGATATTTTTGTGGCAACTTGATAGACAGATTTCAAATGTACCATGCTATGATTTTATATGAGTGGAAAGAATATTTACATTTTCTTATTCCTTCAGGAGGTAGGAAATTCCATTTTTTCAAGTTGTTTTAACTTAACAATCCCTGGCAGTGTTGGATAAATCGGGATGTGTTCCTAGCATTTGTGTTAATTCCCTGAGTATATGGAAAAAGGAAAAAATAGTGGTAGCCTAGGTCTGAAAAAACTAGCATGTTAATGAATGTGCAGTGTGCACTATGACCTTAACTTTTGTTCTCCGTAACATATGAAAGTGGCAACTATTTGCTGTACAAATATCACATTCACACCTTTTATTTTCTATTTTAGTTTACTATTGCCAACTTAAATTGCCTTATGTGTTTCATTGAGGAGCGAGGACTAAATTTAAATACTCCTATAAAGATGCCATGTGATTTATTTATTTTCACGACTGTCACGTGATTTATTTATAGTAAGCTCTTATTGGTAGTTATTCCTTGCTTGTAGTCTTATCTGATTTTGGAACATGGTGAATGGTTTCACCCACCATTATATGAGCTGTCTTGATTTGGAAATTACATGCAGTTTATGTCACTCATGAAACTAGATATTGCAGAAATTACTGTAGGATCACAATTCATTAAAATTAAACTCCAAAATCTGAATTTTCAGCTAACTTATAACTAGAAGTTGGAGACATATATTGTTAGCATTGATGACAGAAACAAAGGTCATCACTCATCATTGAGTTTGCTTGTCCTCAAGTTCCCAAACCCTTTCAGAACCATTTTCTGCATATGCTTCTGCTATAACATGTTGTGTTGGCCAATAATATTTCCTGTAGCGGCATTGATGAGGAATGTGGCTCTTATGGCATACCTTGAGTGTGCATTGCTACACAGCAGTCATCTAGCTGTCCATTGCGTTGGTTTCTTGTTCCTTTTCTCTCATGTAATTGGCCACATTTGATTTAGAACTGAATTTTTGTTTCTCAGCTTTAGAACCATCTGGTGGCTTGGAAATTTATCATGTTCCCACTCGCTTGTAGGGCTATGCCAATGACTGGAATATAAACAAAGAGGAGTCTCTGATTACAGAAGTTTTTGACCCATTCCGAAATTGAAGAATTCACCTGAACGGAGTTATGGATCGGAAGAATCGAACTCCTCAAGGTTGCTACGATAAATTTCTTGTCTGTTTCTCTGAAAGGTGGGGTTTGCTGTTTTAAATTTTAATAGTTACACTTCACTTAATTAGGTCAAATAGCACAGGTGGTTGTGGAGTTTCTTGAGGTAGCTGTTAGCTGCATTGTATTCCTCAAAGGCTTCTATCCTCCTCGTAAGAATCCTTTTCCTTTTGCCTTTAAGTTTGTTCAGTAACTCTGTTCTTGCAAAGGTTTTGTTAGATTAAAGAAATGTGTCTTTAGGTGCCTTTGAGAGGAGAAGGTACATGAATGTAGTGGTCCAGAAAGCAGTGCATCCTGAACTTGCTAGCTATGTTCACTCCACGACAACTGGCCTTTTCCCTTTCATACAGAAGGTTTGTTTTAACCCCTTCCTTTAACTGACTGTTCCTTTGCTGCAGTTAGGTGCACCAATATTTTAAATAGCTCACAGTGGGAGTTCAGTTTCTAGGTGTTTTGAAAGTAGATAACTGATAGCTCACAATTTGTTTTGAAGTGAAATGGCATTTCATAGGATTACTTGTTTTGCCTCCTTTTCTTAACTGGCCGCTGCACGCTAAGCTTAATTGAGTTTTCAGTGTTGATAATCCATGATGTTCTGATAAGTACTAGATTGTAGAACTAGTACAGGTGGGCTCTACTTCTACATTTATAGCTAGCAATAACCTTAATTTCTTTATTTAACAATCCAGGGATTGGTTGAGAGGGTTGTGGTCATCTTCTATGACAAGGAGCATGTACCAATCGAGAAGTTTGTCTTCAAGCTTGCAGTAAACCAATCGTATGGTTCCAAGTTAGAGGAGGCAGACCTGGAATTTGCTCTGCGAGCTTTCTTGATCAAACTGACTGTTGCTGAACCTGTTACTAAGTCTCTCCCATCAGGTTCTCTATTTCACCTCGTTATATTTAGGCTTCCTTGTTTTACTATCTCAAGGTTTGCTGTCAAAGCCAACCATGTTAATAGAAGAGATCGTAAGGAGTAACATGCTTATATTGTGAATCCTGATAGATGGAAGCTGGGAGATCACTGCCTATTTTCGATCCCTCCCCGGCGATGACGACCAAGAAGGTAAGCTGTGGATCCCCACGGACACCAAGCTGTGGATGCAGCCTCCCCAGATTACCCCAATCAAGTCGATGAGCTGTGACCCTCTGAAGATGCAGCTTTACTTGGAACACCCTAGCCCCACAGAACGAAAGAATCCAACGTCGTAACAAGAACCTGTGTCTATGCTGTGAGTGGAAATCACCATCAGGCTAGAGAAATGGACAACGGTCCTGGCTGTTGATGCAGTCATGAGATGGGTATAGGTGATGAAGAGGGTTCCTGGCACGTTGATTTTGCCAATGATTCCCTCGTATGGATGGCATCGTTCTGAACATATTTGAGATTTCACTGGAGCATAACTGGATACCGTTCGTTTCTGAAAGGGAGTGATCTCAGCTTTTGATGCTACTCTAGGTTACAAGGTAGGTTGTTTGTCGTTGATTTTGCATGCTGAATGCGCATGGTGTCCTGTCGAGGCCATTTGGCAGACTCTACGATAGAGTGCTTTGTGTAACTCAGCACTGTCCTAAAATGCCCCGTCAACATGTAATGTACTGTAACCCCCAGCTGTACTGTACATCTCCCAGTCGATCCAGACAAAGCGCTGAAGAGAAATTTGAGCTGGGAATCTTGAACCGAGGTTGCAAATGAAGCCAAATAAAGCCGTGGCAGAAATCCGGTGTGCCCGTCACTTGATCAAATTGCCGTGGCAGAAAAATAAAGCCAAATGGAGCATGGATGATTTTTTTTGAAATAAAAATGGAGCATGGATGATGCTGTACTGGCGTACTGCTGCAAAGCAAAGCGTTGATGTGCATTTCCCCGGGCCCGACCTGATGTTAGGCAGGTGGATATGCAAGCAGCAAAGGCGAAAGGACGAGCTCACGGCACGGGCATGTGTCGCTCGTCGTCACCTGATCCAGCAAATCCTCCTGCTCCTGGACAAGAAGAAGAATGTACAGTGGTCTGCTGCTGGCCTGCTGATGTGGCCGTGACAGGCGCAAGGAAAGGAAGGACGGGCTCCCGGTAATGTCAGCCTGATCGCCGTACGTCCTGCGCCCTTTCAGCAACACCACCGTCGGCCTCTGATGGCTCTTGTTTTGATGACGAGGTCAAATCTGCTGCAGCCAGCAGCCCTGTCACTAACATTTTTGTTCTTTTATTTTTTTTTTCTTGCCCAACTGTGGCGGAACAAATTTCATTTTATTTCTTTTCTCGCTCCCTCCAACTCCGCGAGACCATGTACTTACCATTTTTTTTTAAAAAAATGTGTATTATATTTAAAAACAACAAAGATTATATCATAAACGCTGCATTTCTTTTACACGAGTCATGTCGTGTTCGATACGAGGCTAATTGGAAGGAGTACAACGGCCTCGATCAGCTAGCAGCCCGGAGAGCAAGTGGGCACACGGGCGGTGACTCGTGCGCTGCAGCTCTGCCCGTTTCACTCGGACGCTTCTGCCCCTCCCTCCGCAGCCGAGCGCACGTGGCCGCGCATCCCGACACGCCCTGGCCCTGCCATGTGGGCCACCATGACCCCACCCCGCCCGACCCGTCCCCATCCCCATCCTTTCCCACCAAAATCTCCCGCCATCGCCCCCTCCCTCCCGCCAAAACCAACCGACCCCGCCACGCCGCGTGGCGCCGCCCCCAATGCCCGGGCGGGGTCTGGCCCACCGCGCAGTGACACGGGTGCTTCCGTTTTGCCGCGGAAGCCACCCGCCCGATAAAAAAAGTCCGCGCGCGCCCGCACAGAGCCGAATTTTTTTTGGCGCGCAATCCAACAGACGCCGCCGCTACCGCCGTCCTTCCCCGCCCCGCGCCCTTGCCTACCGCCCGCGGCCGCCGCATCCTTCCCTCCGGTCGCCTGGGGGAGTCTTGTCGCAGCAGGGGATTTCGTGCGTTTGGATTGGCGGTGCTTTGGGGGGAGGAACAATGGAGGGAGCCACGAAGCCGTCGACGAGCTCTCGGTCGGGGGTCACGGACGGGGCCTCCACCGGCGCCGCCCGGCGCCACCACGGCCTCCGTGGAGGAGAGATTCGCCGATCTGTGCAAGGTACGGGTGCTCACCTGCGCATTCGGTTCCTCCTCACCGTTGGGTAGGGATTTTTTTGACCTCTGCTTGGGCGTTGGAATTTGTTTTGTTGCTCCTGTCCAAGGCGAGGCTTTTCCCCACTGGTGATCTGTTCTAGTCGCTTGGTGAGGTTTACTCGGTGAAGAAGTTGTGCGAAGTCGAAGATTTGGGCGGATTTTGTAGTTTGGACTTGATTTGTGCTGGATCTGGTGCTCTCCCTTTTGTTTGCATCTTCCACTTTTGGGGGAAAATGTGTGAACTTTGCTGGCTGTGCTCCGGTCTCTGGGGTTCTGTTCTCTCGTCCCACTGATTTAGGTCATCTCAATCATTTTTCTACAGCCCTTGAATCTTCCCAACTTTTTTTTTTGAAATGAACAACTTATTTTTTTAAGATAAAGGAGACCTTCCGATCCTTTTTTTTCCTTTTTGATAGCGAGCCTTTTGTATTCTGCTAGGGGTAATTTGTTTTTATCTGTGGCTGCTCCTTTTAAAATCGAATAAATGAACGGTCTTTTGAAGCTTTCTTCTGTTTTTATCTGGGCCTCACTGCCCTTTGTATTATTAATATTAGTGAAATTTTGGACCTATCATTTTAATTATTATGCTTGTTCTTTTTTAGGACAAATGGGTATGTGTAATCTTAGTGTTCAATTTATGACTGCTGTATCCCTTGTGATTTTATTCTCTTATAATTTAAATTGTGAATTGCCCTGTTGTTTGTTGGCGAGCAGAGCAAGCTGGGACTGAGTGAGAGCACGACGAGGCAGGCAATGCAACTTTTCAAGGAGACCAAGAACATCCTCAAGTCCAGCATGTCTTCCTTGGGCGGTGGATCGGTAAGATTGCATTTCTTCCATCGCTGGATTAGCTAGTGCCTCTTCCAACCAATTTCAGGTCCATGATGTATAGCTAAAATATGTGTTTCTGCTACCTATTTGTGTAGCCTGAGGAGATGGAGAGGTTCTGGTCTGCCTGTGTCCTTTACTGTGTATCAAGGCTCAGTAAAGCAGGGAGGTCAAAAGAAGATGGGGATGTCTCACTTTGCCAGATCTTGAGGGCATCTAAGCTCAAGTAAGAATCCTGCAAATTCTGTTTGCCTGAACAAAAATCATGTCTCACTTGGGCTAATCTCTATATTCCTTTTGTTGATTCCATGTAGCATTGTGGATTTTTTCAAGGAGATGCCACAGTTCTGCATAAAGGTTGCACACGTTCTGACTGGCCTATATGGTTCAGATTGGGAGAAGAGGCTTGAGGTATATATGTAATTAGTGTTCTACCCTGTTTTAGCAGAATTGAACATGTTTTAGGTTTCTATCTTATTACTGATGCATTTCGTTTTGTGCTCAGTTGAAGGAACTGCAAGCCAACGTTGTCCATTTAAGCTTGTTAAGCAGGTAAAATTATACTTTCTATTGCTTTTGCTTCACCTGTGGCTAATTGTAATTTAAATTGTCTAGAGTTTTGTAAATTTCTGTGCTAGAATGTTGATTCACTAATTGTGTTCTTCTCCCATTGGGTGAGTTATTTTTTACTAGTGTTACTGAACTGAATCCGAACCACACTGGAGCATTTGGTAATTGGTAAATGTAGTATCAAGTTTTAGTGGATTGTAGCTATAGTTGATATAATAACCTGAGTAGGCTTATACATAGAGAACTCAGTACTCCTAACAGCCCGTATTGTTTGCATGTATTCTAGGATTCTTATGTCCCAGCTGATACCATAAAGCTTGGGATAGCGAAGCTTGGAGTGTTCTTTTTCTTTTGGTCCCAAAACTTTCTTCTCTCTTAATCCAACTTTTCTCAAATTGCATCCTAGAAAGCTTGAAACTGTAGGCTAAAATTTCCATTATTCTGCTTAAGTAGTTTTAAGATCATCCCCTTTGCTGAGTCATTGTGAATATATGGATGATGAGCAAATTGTGCAACAATGTTTAATAGGTTTTCAAGCTTCATGCATAATCTGATTTGAAGACCATTGACAATACTATCAACTCTACTTTAATTTTAGTATGCTGGTGTTGCCTTTTCTATTTCCTTCCATTCGTTCCTCTCTACAAGGAGCAGCTATGAACTATTTTTGGGTAAATGACCATGATGTTTGTTTGTTTCAGGTACTACAAGCGTGCATACCAGGAGCTATTCTTCTCAAATGATGGCAAGTCTTCAGACAATTCTTCAGAATCAAACAACCAAGAGGCTTCAGATTATTATCGCTTCGGGTGGTTGCTCTTTTTAGTCCTAAGAGTCCAAACATTGAGCAGATTCAAGGATCTTGTGACATCCACGAACGGACTAGTTTCTGTGTTGGTAAGGACATCTGCTATGATCAAATTCACAAGTGTTTTCTCTTCTCATGCGGCAGGGTAACTGATGCATAATGTTAGTCAACTTGAAAGTAATAAATACTGCATATTTTTCTTGCCTGCAGGCTGTACTTATCATTCACATTCCAGTGCGGCTAAGAAATTTCAATATAAAGGATTCATCCTACTTTGGTAATGCCAACTAACTCTTTATTTGACAGATACTTTTTGCTAATCATGTTCTGCTAGTTATAGCAGTTACGGCTTAAAACTGATATGTTCTGTGTGTTGGTTTGAATCAGGTAAGAAATCAGATAGGGGAGTCAATCTTATTGCTTCTCTTTGCGAAAAATATCATACCTCGGAAGATGAGTTGTGCAAAGCACTGGAGAAGACAAACACTCTCATAATGGATATTCTGAAAAACAAGCCATGCTCTGCTTCAGAATGTCAACAGGATAATTTGTCTTTTATCGATCCAGGTAAAAATCTGCAATGCAAACAGAAACTGAACGCTTGGTATTCTCTGTTTTTGTTTCACGAGCTTATCTGCTTCCTATTCTCACTACAATTTCTTCTTTGATACAGAAGGCTTGACTGTTTTTAAGGATTTACTTCAGGGAGATTCATTGAAATTAAGTCTGCTAATCCTAGAAAAGGAGTATGAGAACGCGATTAACTCAAAAGGAGAGCTAGATGAGCGCATGTTTGCTAATGATGAGGACAATTTGCTTGGCAGTGGAAGTCTGTCAGGTGGAGCCATAAATTTACCAGGCACAAAGGTAATGCTAACTAGTAAGATTATTCATCTGTTGCTTCATTGCTTGAAAGGTTTGAAAATTGTTAAAGCCTATTTGTATTTTGTGGTATTTCAGAGAAAGTATGATGCCATGGCCTCACCAGCAAAATCAATAACAAGCCCAAGTCCAATGTCTCCTCCGCGTTTTTGTTTATCGCCTAAAGGCAACAACTTTGGCAACTCAAAGATGGCTCCTATCACTCCAGTGAGCACAGCCATGACAACAGCGAAGTGGCTTCGGACTACAATAACTCCCCTTCCTTCAAAACCATCTGGGGAACTATTGCGCTTCTTCTCAGCATGTGATAAGGATTTAACAGAAGACATTACGCACAGAGCTGGCATTATACTTGGAGCCATATTCACAAGCAGTTCTTTTGGTGAACGCATTTGTACCAATGTGCGAAGTGCAAATAGGATGGATGCTATCTGGACGGAGCAAAGAAAAATGGAAGCCCTTAAGCTATATTACAGGGTTCTGGAATCGATGTGTAGAGCAGAGTCACAAATCTTGAGTGGGAGTGGGAACAATCTTACATCACTCTTGTCTAATGAGCGATTTCATCGGTGCATGATTGCCTGTTCTGCTGAGTTAGTTCTTGCAACTCACAAGACTGTCACTATGATGTTCCCAGCTGTGCTGGAGAAGACTGGCATTACAGCTTTTGACTTGAGTAAAGTCATAGAGGGTTTTGTTAGGCATGAAGATACACTTCCTAGAGAGTTGAAGCGTCATCTGAATTCTCTTGAAGAAAGGCTTCTGGAGAGTATGGCATGGGAGAAAGGCTCATCCATGTACAATTCCTTGATTGTTGCAAAACCAGCACTGTCTGCAGAAATAAACCGGTTATGTTTACTGGCTGAACCAATGCCTTCACTTGATGCCATTGCAGCACATCATAATATCTCATTGGGGGGCCTGCCACCTCTTCCCTTCCAGAAGCAGGAGCATTCGCCAGGTAGCATTTTATCATCCATCATCAGCATAATGCCTATTTTCATGTTCCTGGAGTGTTAGTAAATGAGCAGTATTTCTTTGGCTTTCCACTTTTCACTGTACGAATAACTGATTGAATGTCCTTGTTAATGTTGTTTCATGCAGATAAAGATGAAATCAGATCTCCCAAAAGAGCATGTACTGAGAGAAGAAATGTGCTGGTGGACAACAATTTATTTAGATCACCAGTAAAGGATATCATCAAATCGAAGTTGCTACCTCCTCTCCAGTCAGCATTTGCAAGGTATTAATTCCTTCCTGGCTTCTTCATAAACTCTCGTGTGGCTGTCAGCTGGATGCTTAGGTGGAATTTTCCCTTTCCTTATTCTTATTGCAGTCCAACAAGACCGAATCCTGCAGCAGGGGGTGAAACATGCGCAGAGACAGGAATTGGTGTGTTCTTTAGCAAGGTGAGTATTCCATCTTTGTGCATCATTATGTGGTGAGATAAAATGCTTGCTGCTCACTTCACATCCCTTTATCCCTGCAGATAGCGAAACTTGCAGCCATTAGAATCAGAAGTCTCTGTGAAAGATTGCAACTTTCTCAGCATGTTCTGGAGCAAGTGTATTCCCTCGTCCAGCAAATCCTTACCCAACAAACTGCTCTTTTCTTCAACAGGCATATTGACCAGATCATATTGTGCAGCATATACGGAGTTGCAAAGGTACATGTAGCAATTGTCTTGGTTCCAAAATTCATAGGTAAAAGTATATCCTGCAATACTCATTACATTTTGTGTTATAATAATTTGCAGATATCTCAATTGGAACTTTCGTTCAAGGAGATTATTTTCGGCTACAGGAAACAACCTCAATGCAAGCCACAAGTTTTCCGAAGTGTTTATGTTCATTGGCCCCCAAGAAGCCGGAATGGGGTTAGTTCCATCTTGTTTTCAGCTTTTAAGGATTTCTTTAAGTTTTCTCAAATCTCAAGGAGTTAGAAAGTTTATCTAACTGAATTCTTATCCTGCCAGAAAATGGGAGAGGATCATGTGGATATTATCACTTTCTACAATGAAGTATTTATTCCTGCTGCCAAGCCTTTGCTGGTGGAGGTAGGACCTGGTGCTAGTCCAAACAAGAAAGAAGAGGAAAAAGGTCCTGTTGACGGTATGCACCTATATATAGAAATTAAGCAGCATTGTCCTAGTGTTGACTCCATAAAGGCTTTGCTGAAGTGTTTGTGTCGTATCAGTAGGTCCATTTCCAGAATCTCCACGACTAGCTCGGTTTCCAAACCTTCCTGACATGTCTCCTAAGAAGGTTTCTGCTACTCATAATGTATATGTCTCACCACTACGGTCATCGAAGGTATATGCATGTCATTTTTTTTTGTGTGTATCTTTACATTTCATCTGACTGAGCTATTTTGTAATCCTCTATCAATGATGCGACAACCTTATAATTGAACTCTCCAGATGGATACTTTGCTCTCGCCAAGCTCAAAGAGCTACTATGCATGTGTTGGTGAGAGTACCTATGCGTTTCAAAGCCCTTCCAAGGATCTGAAGGCTATCAACAACCGGCTAAACAGGTAAGATGAAAACTTTGCAGAAGGTTTGCTCATTCAACTTCCAACAAAAACAGAGTACTGATGTCCAGATTGCTTACAATGTGTGCAGTGGTAAGAAAGTTAGCGGACGACTGAATTTTGATGTTGTCAGTGATCTGGTCGTTGCCAGCAGTCTCAGCAGTGATCAAAATGCCAAGCCTGCAGCCATGGAAGTTGTTCCTGTCAAGACGCCGGTGAAATGTGAGCCATCTGACTCGTGATTGACTCTGCGACACCGCATCACCGAGCCAACACAATCTATGCTAAACTGTTAGATGTCATGATCTGAGTTAGGTATTAGATGCCCTTTGTTTCTGTTTGTCCCTTAACATAGGAAACTCCTCAGTGAGCAGCTCTACC
This sequence comes from Urochloa ruziziensis, assembly GCA_015476505.1. Taxonomy (NCBI): domain Eukaryota; kingdom Viridiplantae; phylum Streptophyta; class Magnoliopsida; order Poales; family Poaceae; genus Urochloa; species Urochloa ruziziensis. The sequence goes on along the minus strand of CM027124.1, from coordinate 51,284,701 downwards.
TGCTGTAAGATATAAGAAAGTCTGCCCTGAGAGTCCCCTAACCGGCCTCACTTTTGTAGGAGCTAGTACCATAGTCATGTAGCTTAACAAGTTGAGAAGTTTTGTAAATGTAAAATGGTAATGGTCTTGTCGATTCCCGTGTATATGTGAATTCCTGCCCTCTTCATTATTGCTGTCTGTAGCATCGACGCATCGTCTATGCTTCTGTTCGATGTACGATCGTGCAGAACGGTGGGACATCACTTGAAGTCTTGATTGAACAAGCTTTGACAAATCGCTCGACAGACTGGCTGATATGGTACTGTTATGGAACTGAAAATCATGTGCTGCACTGAGCATATACATGTCTTCGTTGTCTTCCTAGCAGGTTGATGCTGTGTGTCCATGCTTGTGTGGGAAAGTTTCGACGATCTAAAGGCAGCGGTTGTTGTCGGACGATGACAATTTTGCCGATGCTACTGTCAGTATCATGTACTCCCTCCATCCCAAGAGGAGAGTTTTTTTTTTCCAGACAGATTAACGATGACTCCCTTACCCTTGGGTTTTACCTAAAATGGTTAGTTTTGCATGCAAATCAAATCTACCACCTAATTAGGAAGGTAGTTGTGATCCAACTGCTAGGATTGCATTCTTTGTGGGATTTTTTTTCAAACGTCATAATTGCATTTTTTATGGGACGGAGGGAGTAATCATGTAATAATAAATGTACTAAAATTTCCCCTTCATCAACGGAAGGTGCTCAAGCCAAACCGGTAGCCCCATGCCCGTCTGCGTCGTCCCCAGGGGCGACCCTGGCAAACCGCCGCCGCCGCCCCACAGCCCTCCCCCTCCCGTCCGTTCACCTCGCCGTCGTCGGAAGCCCGCGCGAGCGCAAGGACGACGGCGGCGAGGCCTCGATCCACGCATGCACCTCTCCACCTGAGTTTCCCTTCCCGAAAGCAAGGCATCTATGGCTCCACCCATGGAGGAGATCCCGCAGGTCACCGGCGGGCAGATCTAGCGTCCGCCAGGGCGGCACTGAGGTGGGGTGCTGGCCGGGCGCCAACGGTTTGCCCTAGGTGTCTCGGACAACGGTGAGCCAACACTTGTGTCGTCGTTCAGAGCTGCTACATCCCCTGATCTGGTATGTGTGCATCTGTGGTCGAGGAAGCGTGGGAGAAATCCCTGCCCAGCTTCATGTCGACCGGCAATGGCGACACTTACAGTGCCGCGTTCCTTGCTGGAGGCTTTGTCGCAGCGCTACCCCTACCCGCAGCTCAACTTATTCTAAGGTGTGTGGTAGCTTGTGATTGGAGTCGCCAGTGGCAGCCTCCAACCATCTCTAACGGTGACGGTGGGCATGGGTAACCGCAGGGGATTAAGTCCGGCATTGCGCTGGTCTTGTCGATATTGGTGACACCTACGGGTGCCACAATCCTTCTTGGAGGCGATGTCGAATTTTTCTCCCACCAAAGTGTTGTTGTTGATTGCCCTTCCATGAAGCCGGTGCTCCTCCTTTGCCGATGCTATGCCTTTCTCTACCATCAACATCCTCATGCAAACTGATACAAGCTGTGGATTTTCATTATGACTTGTGCGGATGTTCTCCATTTGGCTCCTCTGCTCTGTCGGCGCTCTTCTTGCTAGTGGTGTCATCAAACTTTATGCCGGGTGCTTCCACTCTTCCACCATTCCCTGTGAGGCTTCCTCCCCTTGTACGACGTTGGATGTTGGAAAATGAAAGCCTAGATGAGCTTCGAAAGGTGGCTCTATCAGCATCAAAAGGGAAGGTCGTCGTCTTCGGTGAGCCTTGGTTTGTACCCCTCCTGCCACCTTTTGTCCCCACTCCGCTGGCCTGGCCCTCAGATGGAGGGTGACAGCGGAGCGACATAGCTACAAGGGGTGGTGTGGAGGTGCAAGAGTTGTGGTGTATCCGGCAAGTATGTTGTTCGATGGTGTCTCCTGTCGACGATCGGCGGCCATCCTTCAAGCTGGTGTCTTAGCTTTTGTCTCTTGAACTGTAAAAGTTGTTCTCCTTGCTCTAGGTGTTGGGTTGGGTTGGGTTGCTGTAAAATTGCTGAATCTCAATTGTTGTAGCATTTTAGCTTGCCCAAAGCCCATCAATGAAAATCAGGTGAGGATGCTCTCCCCTCGTTGACCCTAAAAAACGGTAGGTGCTCATCGTAATGACACTAAACCTAGTTAGTAGGCCCAGCCTGCCAGCCACTCTGTCATACCAGTGGCCTCTGGACCCAACACACTCAAATGACTGAATAGAGTTGATATTTACAGCTTATTAATCACTCAAATAGCCATTGTTTAAATAGCTCAACTTCACAGTGAGCACCAAAAGGTCACCTTGAAATGAACTTTGCTCTCCTAAGCTCAAATAGCTCTTACGAATGTGCTGGCAAAACAGAACTATGCGTTCAGGTCCCTCCTATACATGCAAACAGGAGGGACACCTGTCCAGGCAAGCGTACTCCCTCCGGTTCAGTAAAAGAAGTCGTTTAGGACAGCGACACGGTCTACAAAGTACAACTTTGACTTCTTATTTTTATAAAGATATTTATTAAAAACTAACATATGTATACTTTTATGAAAATATTTTGCGAGACAAATCTATTCATGTAGTTTTCACATTTCCAAACTCAACGACTTAAAAGTTATTCACGATTTATATTTCCAATGTTTGACTCAAATCTTGTCCAAAACGACTTCCTTTACCGAACCGGAGGGAGTACTTTGGGTTGTTGTAGGGTCGGCACGCCACCTAGAGCGCCCTCAATTGTCATAGAGACAAATAAAAAATGACAAGTATGGGATTGAAAAAGTTAGAAAAAGGTTAAAAAAGGATAGCAATGACCTTTTTGATCGATTGGATGCACTCAATTGGACATGCCTCTTTATATCTATAGGATGTAGAGGTCTTTCCCATTAGAAGCTGAAAGCCTTATAAAAATCATGTCAAAATACAACTCCGAACTCGGTCAGGCAAGTTCCGTCGACCCATGAATTTTTGGGTCATCAATCATACTAGGTTGTTATTAATTTCAATCATTTAACTATTTTTGCAAAATTTATAACATAATTATATGTATAAGTTCTTTTAGACTTCAAAACTAGAAGGTATTAAGAGAAGCAGCTATATAAGAAAGAAATATCTAGGAAGAATTATGTACATGTACTATAATAGAAAATTTATTAAGTAATGAACTACAATTACCTATAGTGCGCACTTTGCCATTATTTTCAGTAAAGTATATTTTGTCCTATAAACTTTTCAGAATTTTGTAAACCCTCCACTAAACTTTTAAAAAAGAATAAGTAAAAAAAGAATAAATCACTTTGTATACAATTTTATTATACTTCTCAGCATCAATGAAGCACTCTTCAATACATTTGATTTTCTTTGTCAAAGTAGGCACAATTTGAACCTCATTTTACATTTTCATAATCGTTATCATTTTTACCATATAACTCAGTTTCTTCTGAGACTATTTTTTTCTTGAAAATAGCTCATTACTTTCGAACTGTCTCTCATTATTATTTCCATTAATATCCAAAATATGCGAAGTTTTCTAGTTGTGACAACGTCTTTAGTATTAGTATAATGTTTAAATTAATTAAATCTTTTTAATGTAGTATATAACTTTAATATAATTTTAAAACCTGTAGCAGACAAATAGAAGTGTTTGAATAACTTTCAGAATTAATAGAGTGTCATCGATGGCCATAAGGTAATAATTATGACAATCATGTGTGTTTAATTATCTATTTTAACTATATTGTGAATGCTTAGTTTTAATTTTATTTAGCAAATAGTTTGCTTTGTTTTATCTTTATGTGGTATTGATACGCACATTTTCTTATGGTCAAATTGAATCTGGAAAGACTTAAACTATGAATTTTAGTCTCATTAGAGAAGATATCATCTCCATTTTCTTAAAATTGTTTTTGTTATTTTGGATTCTGAAAACTTACACTATGTATTATTTTGTTTCTATTAATACATTGATGCATATTTTTAATATTTTGTACATATTTCGATTCTTAAAATCTACAAAGACAAACTTAAGGATTTGCAGTAGAGTCACCAAGTACCTAGATTTGGACTTAGTGACCCATCGTAAACCTATGAAATATTTGAAAGAGATTGTTCTATTTTAGTGAATGATCTTTGGAATCAGGATATGCCTAATGCTGCAAGTGCTCTTTCGCTTTTAGATAAAGCCATTAAGAAAATGTGAGAGATTAGCTTGTGACAAGGGTGTACAAATGTACACACAACATAATATCATTTTGTAAAATATTAGTAATTGCAACTACACATGGTAGACATATATTAATAGTTGATCACATTGATATTTGGAATAAGTGTAGATAGTCTCCCAAACAATTGCACATGGACTACTTAACCCTCCAAACTATAAAATAAGATATTTTACACTATTTATCTTTGCAAAACGTTCAAATAACCGACATATATTTTGCCTCATTTATCTTAAAAAACGTTCAAATAACCAAACCCCATAGGATAGTTTTCACTAGCGGCTTTGCCATCTTAGCATGCCATGCTGCCATAGTGGCATAAGGGCAAAGATGGGTACGCCGCATGCTCTGTTTAGCCCGGCCTCAGGTCCTTCGGAAATGCTATACACCGCATGTGCGGTGTATACGCACTCGCCGCGGACGCAGAGACAATGCGCATGCAGCCGTAGGCGCAGACGCGCTCTGATTTTTGGGCCAGCCCACACGAACACCATGACGCACACGATTCTGTCCTCTAGGATAAGTGGACGGGCTTCTGTTCCGTTGTTTTTTATGTTAGTTGGCCTGTAGTAGCTCAATTTATTGTTCTTTTTTCCTTCTACTTACTCAGCTCACCATCTTTTATTTTTGTTCATTCTGTTTCTGCCGCTTATATTTTTCTTTGCATATTATCTCTCATTGTGACTGATTTTCTCACCATGATGCTAATTCTTTTCCTATTATTTCTTTCCTTTTTATTTCTGGTGGTGTATTCTTGATTGCATTTTTTCCGGTTATATTTTATCTTTTTTCTATGAGACATACGATTTGTTCTATAAGTCTTATAATTGGTTTCAAATGTATAATATTTTTGTTCTCCTGTATATATTTTTGTTTCAGAGGACTCCGATAAATACATTCGCTCCACATGTATGTGGTTTTGTTGCATGAGTTACATTATTTTTTTTATATTTTTCTTTCTCTTGTATTACATATTGTTCCACTTTAACTTACTTCTATTTCATTAGTTTAGATGATTTGTTCTATGTTAATATTTATGTTCCTTCTATACGATATTTTGTTCCTCTAGTTACATGATTTGTTCCACTTTTAATTTCTATATGATAATATTATGTTTCACTAAATGATTTGTTCTACATGTTAATATTTATGTTCCTTCTATATGATACTTTTGTTCCTCAAGCTACATGATTTGTTTTGCTTTTAACTTCTATATGATAACATTCTCTTCCACTAGATGATTTGTTCCACATGTTAAAATTTATGTTCCTTATGTACAATATTTTTGTTCCATAAGGTTAGATTATTTGTTCTGGTTGCTAAAATCAGATGAATTGTTCCTCCTATTTAAAAAAATATTCCAGTTTTTTAAATTCCAAACACAATCAAGTGTGGTCTAGTTTTGAAGCTCTCGTCATAAGAAATCTAGTGATGCAATCAGAATTTGATTTGAATACTCGGTTTGTGAAATATAAATTGTTTTTCAAAAGCCCTTATTGTGGCGCTCGCTAATGTGAGAGTTGTGGGAGCTGTGCGCTGACGAGGCTGCATGGTTGACAGGGCTGGTGCGGGCTTGTCGGCTTCCAGCTGACGCTGTGCGGGAAGCGGAGGTGGGAGGGTCTGCGTGAGCTATTTTTTAGGGTGTGCGGCGATGTGCGGTTTACCGCAGATGCGGTATATAGTTGCTCCCTGGGTCCTTAGTCCCCTGCTTCCCGCTGCCATGTCCATCATGGCCACGGTAGGCACGACCTGGATGGAGAAATGAGCCTGCATCAACTGCAGCAAATCATACAAATCATATTTAGATGGGATGAATTTTTTGGTGAAAGTAAGTGTTTTTCACATCAAGCGAAATTTATCATTTAGGACTAGTAAACGTATACTACTAATAAAACTAATTGTAGATCTGGCGTGCTCATCGCGAGACAAACCTAATGACAGGTAATTAATCAATAATTAGCGGATGATTACTGTAGCATTACCGTTGCAAATCATGGATTAAGTAGGCTCATTAGATCTGTCCATGTAATGAGTTATTTTTTTCATCTATATTTAGTACTTCATACATGTAAAATTATCTTTGATGTGATGGCTGAAATTTTTTTGAGGGAATCTAAACAGGCCCTAGAACGCGAAGCAAATCAAGGAGTACGTACGGCTCGGGTGAAATTGTTGACAGAGGAGGCTGTACAAGCCGGGGTCAAACAAGAGCCGCGGCGCACCTTGGGCCTCCAGGAGCCGGCCGGCCGCCGCGCCTGACGACGCCCACCACGCTGCCACCTCCTCTTCGGCGGACCGGCAGGACGTGGTCGCCGGCGGCAGGCATGGTAACGGCGAGGAAGGCGAAAGGGAGGTCGTCGGCGAGATGGGAAATTCTGAAAAAATTCGCAGGAGCTGAGGATGGAATGGAGAAGTAGCACACGAAATTTGGTCCTCGTCCTCGACGTGTAGAGGGTGAAATTAAATCGAGAAAATCTAAGTCGGGATGATGACCCCCCTGTGTCCTTGTATTTCAGTTCATTCGCAAGCAAACCAAGACCCGTAAAATCTGAGAAAAATCACGGAGGCTGAGGGTTCACGGGGAATCACCGTACCAGGTTTCAGACCAGAATCAATCCATGGCAGGGGAACGCGAATTGCTTTTTTTTTTTTTTTTTTTTTTTTGTGGAGAGAAATCGCAACCGGATGGATGAATGGCGTTTGTCGTTTCTTCTGTTTCAGTCTTTCTCTGCTGTTCATCTTTCTGAACCTCTCAGGTTCCTCTACTGTACGCTCCTCGTTCAGTCCATTCACGGCTGTGTAGGAAACACAACTAGTTCCTGTCAGAAACTGAAGGCTGGTAATTTTGGCCATTGCCATTTTCATAACATAGTTCTTTGTCACTGAAATTCACTTCTTGTGATCTGGAAGTTCAGCCAGGTAACCGGCTGACTGCTCAAATTGTTGAATAGGATCATGTTGCTTTTGAACTCTGAAACTCCGGTACCAGAACTACTGTATATGGTGGCTCGAGATGTTTACACCAACAACGAGCTCATTCATTTGTGATTCTGCAACTGGAGTACGTATGAACTTGCTAGCTGCTGTTTTCCCGTCGCAAGCTCCATTAGCCACTGGAGCAAGGAACTGCACGCCGCCGTGCCGCCAGGCTGCTGCTGTGTGAGGTGCCCAGTGGACGCGTTCGCTTATCTGTGCGTGGCGCTAGGCGCAGCGCAACGGCGGCATGAACCAGTGCACCTGCTAGGAGGCGCCGCGCCATCGGCTGATCGCCGGCACGTCGGCTCGCCGGCCGATGCGAGCTCCGCGTCTGGGCTCGCCGGAGAGCGCCAAGTTGGTTTGAGGCAGGCAGGCAGCAAGGGGCGAGGAGAAACGGCCGTGCTGGGAAGACGCGGTCCCCCCCGGGCGGTGATCGGTCGAGTTTGTCGGTCTCCGATCTTCCTCCATTTTCCAATCCAAATCGCGACGGAAAATTCTGAAACAAATAGCAGGGGCTGAGGATGGAACGGCAACAGAGCATACGAAATTTGAGCTTCATTCCTGACTCGTGCAGGTAGAAATTAAATCGAGAAGATCTAGGCGCGTGGTGGACGTATTTGAAATACCGTCCACCCCTGATCCATGTGTTTCAGTTCATTGGCCGCCAAGCCGATTTCCAGAAAATCTGAGAAAATTCACGGAGGCTGAGGGTTCAACGGAGAATCACCGTACCAGGTTTCAGGCCCAGATTCTATCCATGACAGGGGAACGAAAAAGAAAGAGAGAAATTGCGACTCTATGGTTGCCGTTTATTTCTTCTGTCTAGATCAGTCTTTTTTGACGTTCCCTTTTTCTGAGGGTAAATTCCCTCGATGCCACAGAAATATACACCATTTTTTTCAGTGCCATCAAATTTTAGAAACTTCTCTCAATGCCATAGAAGTTTTCATCTATAAGTGATGTTAAGTGTGACTGGAAAAAAACCATTTTGCCCCTCAGGTCCACCTGTAAGTGCCCCCTCTCTTTCTCCCTATTTTTTCTCTCGCGTTGACGATAGAGCTTTGGTCTAGGGATGACAACGGGCCGGGTTCGGATCGGATGGAGTGTCTGGGCACCCAAAACCAAAACCCGAACTTAAAACCCGAAACCGCCCCGAACACCGATTCGGCTGAAAATCCATCTCCGAAACCGAAAACCGCGGATACCCAAAACCCGATTGGATACCCGAAACTCGTTTTGTATGGCAAAATATTAAGAACAATGATGACTTTTCATAAACATATGCATGATATATGACATATTCACATGTATAAACTATAAACAACTAAACAAGAAGCAACAAATGGTAAATAATTGCCTGAGTCAACTTAGAGTAGTATATAAGTAAACAAGTTATTATTACTATATTATAAAACATGAGTTTTAATTCCTAATGATTTATTTCGGTTATCCATTGCGTATCCACGGGTGAAAACCCAAACCCGAAACCGAACCCGATAGGTTTCGAGGCCCTGAACTCAAAAACCGTGGGTGAGAAATTCAAACTAAAACCAAACCCGCTAGACCCAAACCCGCGAATATCCGACCCGAAACCGCCCCATTGCCATCCTTACTTTGGGCGCTCTGCCCCGGCGACGACGGCGGCAACACGGGGCCAGGCGAGCTCCCCGTCGGCAGCCGTGGCACGTGGGCTTGGGCGAGCTCCCCCGCCGGGCAGCGACGGCGCGGGGCTTGGGCAAGCTCCAGCCGGCGGCTGTGGCGCGCGTCGGTGTCCGCGGCGTCGCGAGGCCTGGGCGAGCTCCCCTGCCGGCGGCCGCTACGCGCGTGCGCGAGGGAGCTCCCCCGCCGGGCGGCAATGGCGCGGGGCCTGGGCGAGCTCCCCACTGGCCCACCACCGAGTCTAAAAATTATGGCTCTGAAGGAAATGATCGAATTTTTTGTGGCACTGAGAAAATTTACACTTTTCTGAACCTCGCAGGCCGTTCGTGCCAATGAAAGAAAATAGCGCCAGTTAAATCTTGAAATAAATTCAGAAAAATGTGAGCATCAGAGACAAGTCGAGAACTTGAACCCTGGTGTGAATGTTTCATCACAAGGAATCTTACCAGCTGAGCTACGCTCAGTTTGCGGCTTGGCAGTAGTTGGCACTGCGATCGGCGACATCCTGCTTGGGCTTTGACTGATGTCTGGTGGGCCTATGGCATTGACGATTGGAAAAAGTCCCTTTTACCTCCCTGGAGTATGGGCCGAGTTCGTGTTTTCTCCCTAAAACCGTTTATCTAACACCTTCAATTATCAAAACCGTTCGTTTTATCTCCCTCGACGGTTTGGACGGTGGTTTTCACTGATGTGACAGTGGCCCCACATGTTAGCATGGGCCCCACCACCATTCTCTCTCTTCTCTCCTCTCCTTTCTCTCTCAACCTCCTCCTCTTCCCGATGCGGCGCAGCGGCGGCGGCCGGCGACCTCGGGCCGCCCGGCAGCGTGGACGGGGCTCCTGCGCTTGGTGCGGTAGCGGGATCCGGTGGGCAGAGGGCGAAGGCGGGTGCGCGCCAACGTGGGTAGCAAGCACCAGCGCGGGCAGCAGGCACGCAGCGGCGTGGACGAGCTCTGACGCGGGGCGAGGCGACATGCTCCAATGGAGAGTGCGAAGGTGGGGCACGGTGGCGTGGCCAGAGATTGAAGCCCGCGAGCCCTGTCCTGCCGGATCCCGCCACCGCACCCCGCGCCGGAGCCCCGTCTCCGTCACTGCGCGCTCGGAGGGGCCGTCGGGCGGCCCAAGGTCGTTGGCTGCCGCCGCCGCGCCACGTCAACGGGGTGGGGCACGGGAAAAGGGTTTGGCATAAGGGAGGAGCCGGCGGGGGTATTGGTGCGGGGGAGAAGCCATTGTGGGGGCAGCGCGTTTGTGCCGGGCCGCCGCCTGAGGTCCCCGGCCGCAGCTGCGCCGCATCAGGAAGAGGAGGAGGTGGAGAGAGAAAGGAAAGGAGAGGAGAGATTGGTGGTTGGACCCACGCCGACATGTGGGGTCCACTGCCATGTCAGCGAAAACCGTCGTCTAAACCGTCGAGGGAGGTAAAACGAACAATTTTGATAGTTAAGGGTGTTAGATAAACGGTTTTGCGGTTTAGGGAGGAAACGCGAACTCGGCCCATACTCTAGGGAAGTAAAAGAGACTTTTTTCATGACTATTTATGAATTTTCTGGCCTCGTTTCATTCAATCATAATACAAGTATCAGTGGGCCTTCAAAGTTGTTGGGCTGGGCCGGGCCGGGCCGATCCGGTCCGATTAGTCAGTCAGTGGGCAATTCACTATCAGATTCAATTGATTGCGAAAGGGGAAGTGAGGCACATCAGCATTAGTTGATTTGCATACCAAAACATAAGCACTGCCGTAAGCATCAGGTGGCAACAGCCGGCCATGTCACCTTCCTATTTAGGGGGCAACAAGACTGTATCGTGTTCATAATCTCTCTACCGCAGCTTTTGGCGCCTCCTACTTAGCTTGAGCATGGCATGTTTCGTCGCCTTCTTCCTCAATCTTGGGTCAATTTGCTGTAATATAAGTTCCTCTCTCATGCGTGGAGGTTCAACTTTTGCAGGTGACGACTGGCGACGAAATGAAAATGGCGGCGCTCCTTGTGCTGCTCATCGCACTCTCCTCCGCCGCCGAAGCGCTCGAGGTGAGAGGCCACCACCACCGGCTGAAATCCATGACGGCCCTGTCCCCGCCCTTCTTCCTCCGCCCCGGCTCCGTCGCCGACAAGTACTACCACGACATCGCCTTCCCCCGCGGCCACGTCGCGCTCAAGAGCTTCAACGGCGAGGTCGTCGACGAGCGCGGCGCCGCCGTCCCGCTCCACGACGCCTACCTCCACCACTGGCTCGTCCGCCGGTACTACGCCGCCACGACGAACGCCACCGCCGCGCCGGCGACGATCCCGGCGAGGAACGCCGGCGTGTGCGAGGGCGACACGCACGGGCAGTACTACGGGCTTGGGTCCGAGACGCGGCGCACGGCGACGTGGGTGCCCGATCCCTACGGCGTCGAGGCCGGCGACGCGGCGGCGCCGCCGGATGGGTACGAGGAGCGGTGGATGCTGAACGTGCACGCCATCGACACGCGCGGCGCCGCCGACAGGCAGGGGTGCACCGAGTGCAGGTGCGACCTGTACAACGTGACCGCCGACGAGTACGGCCGCCGCGTCGCCGGGGATTACGCCGGCGGGCTGCTCTGCTGCTACGACGGGACACGGTGCAGGGTCGAGGAAGGGTTCGTCGACGGCGCGCCGAGGAAGCTGTTCTTCCGGTACACCGTGATGTGGCTCGACTGGAGCGACGCTGTCGTGCCGGTCAGGATTTACATCTTCGATGTCACCCATAAACCTCTGCCTGTGGGTTGCAAGGTAGCATTCCCCTGATTCCCTCTCCTCTCAAATGTTAATACGCCAACAAACAACTGGGACTTTCAGAGCTCTTATTTATTTTGATATTGGAGAATTTATTTGTGCAGGTTGAGTATGAGATCGAGGAATGCAGCTCAGAGGACCGGGCCAAGAACGACTGCGTTCACCTTCAGGTGGCCAAGCAAGTCGTGCCACGTGGAGGCGACCTCGTCTTCGGCGTCGCGCACCAGCATGCAGCTGGCATTGGTTCTTCCTTGCATGGCCAGGATGGGCGTCTTCTTTGCGAGTCGACCCCAGCCTACGGCGACGGGGAGGAGGCCGGGAACGAGGCGGGCTACATCGTCGGCATGTCGACGTGCTACCCGAAGCCAGGCACGGTGACGGTGCGCGACGGCGAGGTGCTGACCGTCGTCTCCAACTACAGCAGCGAGCGGCAGCACACGGGAGTGATGGGCCTCTTCTACATCCTCGTCGCCGAGCACGAGCAGCAGCCGGTGCGTCAGGGATCTGATTCTCTGACAAATTTATAATGATAGTATATAGCCTGCATTCTGATCTAATCTCTTGCGACAGAAGCTTGGAAAACATATTTTGGAAGTTTCTAATGATATTATATAGTCAAATTATTCTATTTTAACTAATTTTTTTAATGTCTGCATGTGTTTCTCGTGGCCTCCAACTCGCCATCACCTGCATCACTTTCTTGTTTGCCTCCCTGCAACTCTGACATGGATGGGTGTAGGATGACTCTTTAGGATACGCTAGAAAAAGTGTGTTACCGTGCGTGAATATCAAATCCAATAATATAGTAGAAAGTAGCTCTCTCATTAATATAGATTAAGGTATTGACCCAATGCCCCGCATCAATTGGCAGCAGTAACTTCCCAATTAGCTTGAGATTAAGGTATTTGTTATACAATACCACTAATGGGTAGTTGTAACCACCTAAACATCTTTTTGCCGAAAAAGATTGACCATTAAGCTTAGTCAGGTCACATTACATTCAAGGAGCACAGCATGCTGGATACACCTAGGGATTCCTGTTAACCAAACTGTTGAGCTGAAAAGCTCATCTAGCATGTTGTGCCAATTCATGTGCTACAGTATTTTCTCTCTATTGACATTGACCAAACAAACATTTCCCAAATTCTTATGATGTTTTTGCTATCTTCTACCAAACTTGCATAAATTGAACAATTAATTCGATGCTTAGCAAGAGCAGCCACACAACTAGCTAGAACACTTAGAATCACGACCATGACACCACCATTGGTGAGCCAAATTCATTATGCATGGAGCTCTCTTTCTTCCACCGAGAAGCAAACATGTACCTATATGAAGAGAGAGAAGGGCATGATGTCCCCTATTATCCCGATGAGCCTTACCGGGCTTGTCCTCAGAAACGCTATACACCGCACGTGCGGTATAAACGCCGACGCCGCACACCACCAGTAACAGGCCGCCGCGCTACGCTGGTGGGCCCTTCCTCACGAGCGCATGCAGGAAGGATGGCTGGGCCCGGAGCAGTGCATGAGTAGGTGGGTGGCCGGATGAGCCTGTTTTTTTTTCCTTTTTTATCTTTCCATTCCTTCTTTCGTTTTTCTCCCGTTTATTTTCTTCTTTTGTTTTTTCTTTCACCTGTTTAATTATTTTTACTTATTTCTCTCCTATAATGTGACTGATTTTTTATCCTTTTTATTTGAAAATAATTTGAGGAGTATAATTTATTCTCACAGGTATATAATATGTTTTATTAGTTATATAATTTGTTTTAAGAGTTATATAATTTGTTTCAAGAGTCATGCAAGAGCAACGCACATGCAAGGCTTCGTGAATGCGTCACGTGGTGATCCCCTGCAGCGCGCATGCATGCAATGTTGCGCGCTCCTGTCAGCTCATTTGATGATGTATTTTTTCTTCTCTAATTTATTCTTTTTAATGGTACTTCAGTATATTAAGATCTATATGTTCCTTTCATACTATTTTTGTTCCACAGATTTAGATGGTTTTGTTCCACGCGTTGAGATTTTATGTTCCTTCCGTATGATATTTTGTTCCACAGGTTTAGATGATTTTGTTTCACACGTTAAGATTCTATGTTCCTTCCATATGATAGTTTGTTCCATAAATTTATACGATATGTTCCACCTCAACTTACATCTATAGTATAATATTCTGTACATTAGATGATTTGTTCCACATGTTAAAATCTATGTTCCCCTTGTACGATTTTATTGTTCCGCACGGTCGCGTGATTTGTTCTCGTCGTTAAAATCGGATGAATTGTTCCTTCTTTTGAAAAAAAAATGTTCCATATCTAAACATAGGCAAGTGTTGTCTAGTTTTGAAGATTTTATCGAGAGAAATACAACGGTGCAATCGGAATTTGATTTGGATACTCGATTCATCAGATATGAATTGTTTTTGTGTTTGTTTTTTGTGGGCCCCGCGTTTGTGAAAAAGGTGGGTAGTACACTCGGGCAGAGCGCGGACCGGGAGGGAGGGCGTCCTTGGGGCGTGTGCGGCGTCCTCGCACATGCGGCCGCGAGTCGCACCCGCTTGTCCCACCCAAACATATGGGACTATATATATCCAAATATGCCATGCAATCTTAGTATCCAAATTACATCTTCACGTGGCACTTACAGCGTAATATTTCAAAGTTTTCTGCCCTGCTGCTGCTATGTGCCTGTGTGCCATTAACTTTGCTTTTGGCATATTACACAGAATTTGATCGAGCTAATATTGTTATTAACGTTTGCATAGAGAGAAAAAAATCAAGAATAACGATGATGATCTTCTTTGTGTAGAAAAAAGGTCAAGAATAACGATGGTGATCCAGTGATCCTCTGTAAAAGTAGCACATGGGTTAGATTTCTTTGAACGAACCAAACATAAATTCTAATTAATAAAATAAAAACGTACTGTAGTGAGTGACATGAACATGACTAGGATAAGGTAGTGCTTTTTACTTCCAAGTTCCAAAAGCTATAACATATAGTTTAAGAGCGTAAGAAACAAAATTGACTAGCATACGCTGCCTTCATTCCATATTTCCATTGGTAAGAGCAACTCCAGCCCATCCTCTATATTTGAGCCTCTATTTTGCTATTTCAGGGGGCATCTAAAACTTAGGTGTTTCAAAATTTCTCCCCACTCCAACCTGGCTGATCAAATGATGCCCCCAAATAAATTTGTCTCGTGGGTCCCACCTGTAAGCGTCTGGGCTCCTCCCCCTCTCTCCCTCCTGCACGCGACCACGTCTCCCCCGATCCGCCGCCGACCGATCCCATCCACTCTGTCTCCGTTGCCGCTCCGTGTATCCGCCTGCCCCTTTGTCCCGTGAGCGCCGCCGTCTCCCCCACTCCGCCGCCGACCGATTCCAACCGGAGACCGACCAGTGGGTCCCAAATTGCAACTTGGCTCCGGCGGCCAGCACAGGGGCGGGGGGGATCTGGGTGCGGCAGGCTCTAGCGGCGAATTTGCGGGAGCTAGGCGTGGCGGGCCCCGACAGCGATCGCGTGAGCTGTGGGGGATCTGGGCGTGGCGGGCTCCGACGGCGAGCGCACGGGGGAGCTGGGCGTGGCAGGCCCCGGCGGCGAGCGCGCGGGGCTGTAGGCGCGGTGGGCAGCGGGTGCATGCAGCCGGCACGAGGGAGGCAAGCACAGCGAGCTACTGCTGCTCCAGCAGCGGGCGCGCACGGCAGCGGGCGCGCACGGGGTTCCAGCAGCCAACAGTGGGTGCCGCGGACAGCACATGACAGCGGAGGGCGGGCGGCGGGAGCGGGGATCCAGCGGCTAGCAGCGAGCGGCTGGGGAGGTCCAGCAGCCAGCAGTGGGCAGCGGGATCCATTGGTTGGCGGTTGCATTGAGCATCGGCAGCCAAGCGCGCAGCGGAGGCGTGGGAGGAGTCGGGGGAAGGAGCAGAATAGAGGGAAAAAATGGAGTGCCCTACGTATTGGGTGGAATAGAGGGCCTCCAGATCTTCACATTTGCTTCAAATATCATAGAGGAGCCCTGGACGTTTGGAAGCATTCACTAAATGGGGGTTTGTTTAGAGGCCCGGTTAGAGTTGTTTTTTCCACTTGGGAGACTAAAATAGGGATAGAGACCCATTTGAGGGCTGGGCTGGAGTTGCTCTAAAGGACCGGCACATGCTTGGGCCGTGGGCTACCCAGCGCAACCAATACGGCCCATGCACAACGTGATGGCGATGTGAACAATTAATTCCATGCTTAGCAAGGTCGAGGAAGCTTTCGGTCGATGGCGACGACGGTTTTCTTGCGGTACACCGTGAGTCCGTGACGTGGCTCGACTGGAGCGACGCCATCGTGCCAGCGAGTGAGGATCTACATCTTCGACATCATTGATCGACCTCTCGAGGGGAAATCTGAGCCTGGTTTCCATGGAGTATAGAATGAGGTTAGGAATGCAGCCCAGAGCAGAGGGCCGAGAAGGAATGCATCCATGTTCAAGTGACCAAGCAAAGTCTTGCGGCGCGGCGGCGACATCGTGTTTAGCATGCAGGTGGCCTCGGTACTTCTCTGCACGGCGAGGTTATTAGCTGACATGCCATTCCATCTCTTCGCATTTCTTTTTTTTTTTTGACATGCATAGCACGTTTTTCATTAAGCGGAAGAAAGAATTACAACAACGCGAACTTTAGAAGATCCTCCAAAGCGCTGAGATACAACACCAACAAACAAGAAAAGAAATACAGCACCGCCACCAAACACGACAACAACCGATCTAAGACAAACTAACATGACTAAAAGACGGCGCGCCCCAGAAGCAAGCGCGCTACTGTAGATAAGGGCCGCCCCTGAAAATCATTTCCAGGGGTGGGCCATGCCATGACCCGCCCCTGGAAATCATTTTTAGGGGGCGCGCCATGCCATGATCCGCCCCTGAAAATGCCACCATTTTCAGGGGCGGGTCATGGCATGGCCCGCCCCTGGAAATGATTCCACACAAAAAAAATCATAACCTTTTCATATGATCTCGGATGAAGATCAGTTTTATACGAAAATTGTAGAGCTCGACGAGATCTGAAACTCTGTAGTTGATCAGGTTTTCGTTTGAGAATGTTTAGTGCTCCAAAATATTATTATAAACCCTCTCATCTTGAAATATAGGCTTTGTTGAGCCAAAAACTTGTTGGGCCGGCCCATATATGGTTGGAGGAGTGGGCTATAAGCGTAGCTAGGCTGTATAGATGGCCCACAAAAATGAAAAAAAAAATTAACAAAATATGACATTGAATGAAAATAAAGTTTATACCAATAAGAATACTACACACTAATTTTAACGAAAATACTACTAATACGTGTGAGTATATGTGAATGTAGGAGTATATGTGCTGATTGTATGTGAGAGAGTCGGTGGATGTATTTTTTCAATACAAATTTTTTATTTGATCTTATATAAAAAAATCTTTATACCAAAGTTGTAGAGCTCGACGAAATATAAAACTTTGTAGTTGAGAACTTTTATATTTGAAATTGTTTAATATTTTAAAATTCTGTTATAAGTTACTTAATTTGAAATCTTGAACTTTAGAACTTGCAAATGATTTCTTACATAAATAAGTTATATATCAAAGTTGTAGAGCTCTAAGAGTTATAAAAGTTTGTAGTTCACAACTTTTTTGTTTGAAATTGTTTAATATTTAAAAATATCATTGTATGTTATCCGATTTAGAATTTTAAAATTTTAAAATATTCAAATGACCTTGGATGTAGAAACATTCTATACAAAAGTTGTAGAGCTCGAAAAAATATAAAACTCTGTCGTTGAACATTTTTTCATTTGAGCTCGTTTAGATACTTGAAAATGAGTTATAAATATGTTAAACAAACACACTTTGACATGTCATCAATCCAAAGGACCTAAATGGAGCTCTCTCATTGGTCCAATTCTTAGCACATGGATCCCTCCCTCCCCCATCGGATAAGGGCTGGGCACTTCTCCCCCTTTCTCTCCCACCTCTCTCCCTCTCTCTCTGATCTCTCTCCCACCTCTGTCACCCGACAGCGCCCATGACGGCGGAGCAGCACAGCGGCGGCGGCGGCGTGCACCGACGGAGTCAAGGCGGCGAGCCCCTGGCCAGCCCGTAGCAGTGACCGGCGAGGGGCCGGCACAGGCGGCGTTCTGCGCGAGGACACCGGCACGTGCGGGCATGAGGGCGCGACGGCGGGGCCTGCAGCGCGACCAGCGAGGGGCCGGCGCGAGGCCGCGGCTGTGGACACCGGTCCGGGCGGCGTGAGGGCGTGGCGGCGGAGTGTTAGTGCCACTACTTCTACGCCAGAAGCTGCTGGGCCTGATGGGCCTCGCAAGGGAGACAGGGCCAGACGCCCAAGCAACAAGTACGCCGGCCCAGAGTGGGTGTGAGGGTGTCCCGTGTGTGTGTTCGCTTCGCCTGCGTGCGATAAAGATTGAGGGAGAGTGAGCAGGAGGGTATCATGTAGGGCTGGACGCCAAGCCAAGAACTCGCGAGCTGGTCGGCTCGTTCACGGCTTGGCTCAGCTCGGCTCGGCTCGATGGACTTTTTAACGAGCCGAGCTGCTAATTTTGCTCGTTTGGATAACGAGCTAGCTCGAGCCAGCTCGCGAGCTGCTCGCAAGCCAACCAAGCTAGAAGGATAAGGTCTTAACAAAGGGAGCCGAGCTATTGGAGCCCAACCGAGCTCGTTGAACCAAAGCCATGCATAGTGAATTTTGAAGTTTATAATTTTATTATAACCATTTTTTATATTTTATATATGTTGAGGTGGTAATACTAAATTTATATTTGGCTTCAGAGCTCGTTCGAGCTTAACGAGCTGGCTCGCGAGCCTAACGAACCGAGCCGAGCCAGCCTTTTTGCTCGTTTTGCTAATGAGCCGAGCCGAGCCAGCTCGTTAACCTAACGAGCCAGGCCGAGCCAAGCCGAGCTGGCTCGAGCTGGCTCGGCGTCCAGCCCTAGTATCATGTAACAAACAATCAACTTGTCCTTTATGAAAACTTCCTCCTCGCTCATCTGTTCTCGTTCTCCTCTCCTCCCAGTATCTGATTCTTGCGTTCCCCGATCGCTCTACCTTGCTGTTGCTAACAAATTGGTATCAGATTCATTCGGTCCTCCTTCCCTTGCGTCTATTCTGTGATTCAGTTGCTTCGGATTCGATCTGGTGAGCGCGAGCAATCGTGGCCAGTTTTCCTTCCAAGCAACTAGATCTGTAAGGCGCTCGAGTTCTGGATCGTCAACCTCCACACTCTCATTTCACTAGGCTTCAGAAGCGTCACGGCGTCATGAATCCTGAGACAAAGATCATCCTAGATGAGATGAACAAGCGATTCGATGACCTCGAATCCAAATGGGGAACGAAGTTTTCGGAGGCAGAACAGAAGATTGAGTCTCGATTCACACAGTCGGAAGTGAATCTCGAGTCCCGCCTGTCGAAAACAGATGACGCCTGGGAACGGCGATTCGCCGACCTCCAGATCTCGCAGGACACACGCGTATCTGCTCTGGAGCGCGCTGCGGCGTCGATCGACGAGTGGAAGCCGGACTTGGAAGGTTCGGTGCATGACATTCGCCTGGAGGTATCGAAGATCACGAAGAATTGGGAGAGAGCGGTCCTGGATCCGCGCCGCCCACCGGTGCTCCCTACTCCGGCGATCTCCGACATGGCTGCCGGGCGC
Organism: Urochloa ruziziensis; assembly: GCA_015476505.1. Lineage (NCBI taxonomy): Eukaryota > Viridiplantae > Streptophyta > Magnoliopsida > Poales > Poaceae > Urochloa > Urochloa ruziziensis. Next base: position 51,265,391 of record CM027124.1, on the reverse strand, counting down.
CAATCTGCCCCGCGTGAAGCCGACAGGCCCAGTGGGCACCACTTCGACAACTTTCCACGGGAGGGTGGATACGGCTCCGTCACGGCCGTGCTCCATCCCCTGGGCAATGGTGCGTTACGCCTTCCTACACCCCTCCTAAGATGATTGAAAACCAGAGTCCTAGTCCTGGTAATCGTTGGCGTTCTGCTAGTCCTAGTGGCAATAGCACAGGGAAACTTCCTAAGTTAAACTTCCCTGTGTTCGATGGTGAAAATCCAAAGCTGTGGCTCTCTAGAAGTGTTGATTACTTTGAGTTGTATGATGTCGAACCTAGTCGTTGGATTGTGGTTGCTTGTATGCATTTTGTTCCACCTGCTGCACAGTGGCTGCAGTCTGTGCAAAAGAAGATTAAATCCTGTGCTTGGTCTCAATTTTCTGAGTTGGTGTTGGAACGTTTTGGTAGGGATCAGCATGAGCTCTTAGTTAGGAAGTTGTTTCAAATCAAACAGACTAGTACTGTGGCCGATTTTGTTGAGCGTTTTGCTGCCTTGGTCGACCAATTAACTGCTTATGAAAGTAACCCTGACCCCTTGCATTATACAATGCGTTTTATTGATGGTTTGAGAGAAGATTTACGTGGTCCTGTTCTTATTCAACGTCCATCAGACTTGGATACTGCTTTTGTCCTTGCCAAGTTGCAGGAGGAGGTGTCTACACCAGCACCGAGGAAGGAGTACAAGAAGCCTGGCTATTCTTATACCCCAAAACCGGACACTGGGTTTTCATTGCCCACTCCTCCGAGAACTGAGAAGATTGCTGGGCATCAATCTGATGATCCTCGTAACCGTTCTGCGAGTGATCGCTGGTCAGCTCTCAAAGCCTATAGAAGAGCTCAAGGTCTCTGTCAACATTGCGCTGAGAAATGGTCGCGTGATCATAAGTGCGCCGACCGAGTTCAGTTGCATGTGCTACAGGAGCTGATGGATATGATTCAGTCAGAGACACCACCAGTTCAAGATAACACTGAAGAATTGCCAGCGCCCAACCAAGTGTTCAGTATCTCGGTGGCTGCCTGGTCTGGAGCTCTTGCTCCCAAAACAATGTGTATGATGGGGTCTGTCCAAGGGAAGCCACTCAGAATATTAGTAGACTCAGGGAGCTCACATACCTTCCTCAGTGCACAGCTTGCGACAGATTTGACAGGAGTTTCTGCAATGGCTAGTCCTGTTCAAGTAAAAGTGGCTAATGGGCAATCTATTCAGTGTAACTCTCATCTGGTCATGGCTGAATGGTCTATGGGTGGATATGAATTTCAGTCTGACTTGAAAATTATCCCATTGTCTCATTATGACATGATCTTGGGTTTTGACTGGTTGGAAGCTTATAGTCCCATGAAAGTGCACTGGAAAAACAAGTGGATGGCTATCCCATATCATGGTAAGTCTGTACTTTTGTGTGGAGAAGAGGTTAACCTTCCAGTTGGAACTGTTCTTCAGGTATGCTCTTTCCAGATATCTATTCAGGATGATGTCGTGGTGGATTTACCTGAGGCAGTTCAACAGTTAATTGACCAATTTGGTGTGCTATTTGAAGTTCCAACTGAGCTTCCTCCAGATAGGGCATGTAATCACACCATACCATTGGTTGAGGGTGCAGCACCGGTCCGTAGCAGACCATACCGCTTTGCTCCGGCCTTGAAAGATGAGATTGAACAGCAAATCAAGGACATGCTACAGCAGGGTCTGATTCAGCCAAGTAATAGCCCCTTCTCTTCTTCAGTACTGCTGGTTAAGAAGAAGGACAATTCATGGAGATTCTGCATGGATTACCGCCATCTCAATGCCATTACTGTTAAAGGCAAGTACCCCGTTCCCATTATCGATGAGTTTCTGGATGAATTGGCCAATGCTAGTTGGTTTACTATCTTGGACCTTAGGGCGGGTTTCCATCAGATCAGGCTGAAAGCTGGTGAAGAATTTAAAACGGCCTTTCAAACACATTGTGGTCAGTTTGAGTTCAGGGTTATGCCTTTCGGACTGACGGGGGCTCCGGGCACATTTCAGCTGGCTATGAACACTACCCTTGCTCCTTATCTTCGCAGATTTGTGTTGGTTTTCTTTGACGATATACTCATCTATAGTAAATCTTATGATGAACACCTTGAACACTTGAGATTAGTGTTTGAGCTATTACAAAGGGACCAGTGGAAAGTTAAACTGTCCAAGTGTGCTTTTGTGCAGAGATCAGTGCATTATTTAGGACATGTTATCAGTCAGGATGGTGTTGCTACAGACCCTAGCAAGATTAAGGCTGTTGCTGAGTGGCCCACTCCTTCTAACACTAAGGAACTGCGTAGTTTTCTGGGTCTTGCAGGTTACTACAGAAAGTTTGTGAAGAATTTCGGAGTTATCAGCAAAGTGCTTACAGAGCTTCTCAAGAAGAATGCATTATTTGTGTGGACAGCGGACCATGAGCGGTCTTTTGCAGCCCTTAAGCATGCTCTTACTCATGCTCTACTCATGCTCCAGTGCTTGCCTTGCCTGATTTCAACAAGCAGTTTGCTATTGAAACTGATGCCAGTGGTTCAGGGATAGGTGCAGTCCTCATGCAACAGGGACACCCTCTGGCATTCTTGAGCAGGGCTCTAGGTCCTAAAACTAAGGGGCTGTCAACCTATGAAAAGGAGTATATGGCTATTTTGATGGCAATACAACAGTGGAGATCCTATTTACAGCATGCTGAATTTGTGATTTACACTGATCAGAGAAGCTTATCAATGTTGTTGAACAAAGGTTGCACACTGATTGGCAGCAGAAAGTATTCACTAAGTTGTTGGGATTACAATATAGAATAGTGTACAAGAAAGGAGTGGATAACAAGGTAGCTGATGCTTTATCAAGGAAGTCTTCCCATGGAGCAAGCTGTCAAGCAATTTCTTCTGGTGTACCTCAGTGGATTTCAGAGGTTGTAGCAACTTACCAGCAGGATGCACATGCCTTATCTCTGCTAGCTAAGTTGGTGGTGGATCCTAATGTTGTACCTCCATTTACTCTCCAAAATGGGTTACTGAAGTACAATAATAGGATTTGGGTTGGTGATGACAAGGAATTTCAACACAAACTTATTATGGCCTGTCACTCTTCGGCTTTAGGAGGACATTCAGGAGCTCCTTGTGACATACATCAGAATGAGGAAAATGTTTGCATGGAGAGGCATGAAGACAACAGTTTTTCAGTTTGTTCAAGCTTGTATCACTTGCCAGCAAGCTAAGCCTGACAGAACCAAACTACCTGGTAAACTGCAACCTTTGCCTGTTCCTACCTCTGCTTGGCAAATTATTTCATTGGACTTTGTAGAGGGTCTTCCAAATTCTAACAGTTACAACTGTATCTTGGTGGTGATTGACTCCTTTACCAAATATGCTCATTTTATCCCCATGAAGCATCCTTATACTGCTGCATCGGTAGCCAAGCTGTTCATGCACAATGTGTATAAATACCATGGGATGCCTGCATCTATTGTCTCTGATAGAGATAGGGTTTTCACTAGTAAACTATGGAAGGAACTCTTTAGTCTTGCCCAAGTGCAGTTACAAATGAGCTCCAGTTATCATCCACAGTCAGATGGACAGACTGAACGGGTGAACCAAACTATGGAAACCTTTCTTCGATGTTTTGTGAATGCATGTCCCACCAAATGGTATCATTGGATTTCTTTAGCAGAGTTCTGGTACAACTCCTGTCACCATTCAGCTATTGGGTGCTCTCCATTTGAGGCTTTGTATGGCTATGCTCCAAGACATTTTGGTATTTCAGCTGCTGATGCTGTGCAATCTTCAGAACTGTCTAGTTGGCTCCAGGAGCGAGAGGTGATGACAAATTTGGTCAAGCAGCATCTGTGCAGAGCTAAACTTAGAATGAAACGTCAGGCTGATAAGCATCGATCTGAAAGAACATTTGAGGTGGGAGATGTTGTATTCCTCAAGCTACAGCCTTATGTACAATCTTCATTGGCTCCAAGATCAAATCAAAAGTTGGCATTCAAATATTTCGGGCCTTTCCTGATCCTGGCTAAGATTGGTTTGGTGGCTTACAAACTTTTGTTACCAACATCTTCTTCCATACACCCTGTTTTTCATGTTTCCCAACTCAAGAGAGCGATTACTGATGGATCAGCAGTGCTACCTGATCTACCATCAGATATTGAACTACCAAGAGTTCCTGAAGCAGTATTACAGAAGAGGATCATCACCAAAGGTACTTCTACAATTCATCAAGTACTTGTCAAGTGGTCGGGATGGCCAGAATCAATGGCAACCTGGGAAGACGTCGTCAGCTTAAAGCAGAAGTTTCCTCTAGCTCCTGCTTGGGGTCAAGCAGCGTCTCAAGGGGAGGGGGATGTTAGTACCACTACTTCTACGCCAGAAGCTGCTGGGCCTGATGGGCCTCGCAAGGGAGACAGGGCCAGACGCCCAAGCAACAAGTACGCCGGCCTAGAGTGGGTGTGAGGGTGTCCCGTGTGTGTGTTCGCTTCGCCTGCGTGCGATAAAGATTGAGGGAGAGTGAGCAGGAGGGTATCATGTAACAAACAATCAACTTGTCCTTTACGAAAGCTTCCTCCTCGCTCATCTGTTCTCGTTCTCCTCTCCTCCCAGTATCCGATTCTTGCGTTCCCCTGATCGCTCTACCTTGTTGTTGCTAACACGGAGCCGGCGCGGGCCGCGGCGGCGGTGGCCTGCAGCAGCAGGTAGTGGAGCAGCGGCCGCGGAGGAGCCGCCGCGGGCCGCGGCGGCGGCGGCCTGCAGCGCGACCGGTGAGGGGACCGCGCGAGTCCGCGGATGCGGACACCGGTCCGACCGGCGTGAGGGCGCGGCGGCAGGCCACGGCCTGCAGCAGCAGCGGCCTGGGAGGAGCCGGCGCGGGTCGCGGCGGCGGCCTGCAGCGGCGGCGGGGCCCAGGCCGCCAGCTTTTTTCTATTTTTTTTCTTTTATTTTTATTTGTTAAATTTGATTATAATGGTGTAATTAATCACCTGCTAATCACGTTTTTGACTAATTAACCTTCAGCTAATCACGTTTATTTCTATTTTCCTTTTTCCCTTTTTCTTTTTTATTTTAAAATTTATTTGTAGGGGCGGGTGGTGGCATCACCCGGCCCTGCAAACGATGTGATTTCCAGGGGCGGGCCAGGCCATGACCCGCCCTTGGAAATGGCTTTTGCAGGGACGGGTGATGCCATCACCCGCCCCTGAAAATCATTTGCAGGGGCGGGCTACTAACCCGCCCCTGCTAATGGCTATTTTTAGCAGCCAAAAACAGGGGCGGATTTTGAAGCCGCCCCCTACAAATGCTTGTTAATCCGCCCCTAAAAATCTTTTTTTAGTAGTGGAAAGGAGGGGGTGGCCTCGCGCCCTAGATCTGACGGCGGCGGGAACCACCACATCCCACCTCGGTGGGGGCGGCCATGGCGGCGGCGGTCTGCGACGGGGGATGGGAGGGCCGTCGCCTTTGCATGCCACGCGGGGGGGGGGGGGGGGGGGGGGGAGGGGTGGGGGGTGGGGCGGGAGGGGAGGGGACGAGGGGCCAGCGGCTACGAGAGGGCCCTCTTCAGCTTGGAGAAGATGAATCCAGGGTAGGGGGGCGACGGATCCGGCGGGTGACGGCTGCTCCGGCGACCGGCCATGGGGACGACTACGACGACCTAAGAGTTAGAGTGGAGGCGACCTAGGGTTTAGGTGGGGGCTGCAGCGACCTGAGGAAAGAAGGGAATGGGAACACGCGGCGAGCCGACTCGCCGCCGCCGTGGCCCGGGCGACGGCGGCTGCCGGAGATGGGAGGTGGCGGTGGTTTGGCGGGCAGAGGTGGTTCCGTCCGAGCCGCTCCGTACAGAGCGACGCGGGGGCCCTCTTCGCATTTCTCTGGTGCTGGGTGTAGAATGAGTAATCTCGAGAGAGATTCAACGCGCAGGCTATTGATCAATAGTCATAGCTAATAGTAATATACATGTACTGATGTACAGAGGCCAACGGCCTAACAGACTCGTACGGTGTCAAGCCTAAAGAAATGGATCTAGAGCTATACAAGTGTTTCGGTGTGCACATTAAAAAAATGACACAAGGATATTTTGTTTCTGGTTGTGTTATAGAGTACTATAAAATAAAACACTGCCTAAAAATAATATGTTGAAGTACTCATCCTAGATAACTTTACTTCTTGGTTCGCAAAAAAAGAAAGATAACTTTACTTCTTTGCTCAATATGTTGTATTCTCTCAAGATCAAGGCAACAAAGATATGCGATAACAAAGATTACTATTTTTTTTAAAAAAACAAGGCACAAAGATCACAAAAACATCAATAATTTAAAAATTATCACAATATATTGTTATATGTAGTTAGATCACATCGGTTGATGACAACATAAAAATAGTAATAGGTGCAAATAAGTTTGAATTAGTCCAATGTGATAAAAAGAATAAATCGATACTCATAAACTAACAAAAGTTGCATTGGAGAAATATAAATTAAAAATGATACCTTTTAGGCAGTTCCAAAAAAAATTAGCTTAATTTAGTTCATAACTTGTATGCGATTCAAATTGTTGTAGGTGAAGACTTCAAAATACTAATGGTAGCTTCCATGCCACCACTAATTCGATATCTTCTTCGCATTTCGCCAGCGCGGAGACTGCACACTGTAGAGGTCAGTGTAAATGTGTAATTGTCTGAAAGTCTGAAAATGCATGCGTTGAACATGCATTGGTTGGGCCTCTTCGATCTTCATCCTCGTGGCCGAGCACAAGCAACAGTCAGTCATATGGAGAGCACGTCACACCAACAGGTGATGGTCGATCGGGTCATTCAGGATCATCGGGGTTTGATGGAGTTCAATTTCTTCCCTCCCTCCATTCAGGGCGTAGTCCTTCGCAGAATCGCAGGCATGAGGCCACAACTGCTTGCCAGATAGTGTGCAAGCAAAGCATTGAAGCAATAGCAAGCCTACATAAATCTATAATCTCACTTCGTCACCAATTGTGCGCTTGCCAAAGAGGTTCACGTATTCAAAAAAGCAATAGATAGGATTTGATAATGTGAAAATTTTCAAGCCAAAAGGTCAAAGCCAAAACACGTGTACTATTATTCTTGCACGTGCCATGACCTGTTTGTGTTGCATGAATATTCAGCCAGTTCCGCTGCTCGATAGTTCGCTGGCTGTGACTGATTTTAGTTGTTTCAATAGTATTATGTAAGTAAGAAGAGGTAGAATAAGACGGAACAAACTCGTTGTGGCTAGAAAACAGACAAACAGAATTGGCTGATTATATTCATCAAAGGGCCTTCCCTGGTGCATTCAAAGCTGTAATACCCATGGATCCATGAAAGTGTCAAGATACGAAGTAATTGAAAAGCAAATCCATTGACGGGAAAAAGGAGTACCTGCTGACCCTGCGCTGGGCGTGTACTGAACGTTGCTTGGACGTTGATGCTCGATTTGTTTTCATACGTGCTTGCAAAAGTACTAGATTATGTGCCACTATTTTTTGTCTCACGCGGTTGGCTTTGGCCTGTTCTCTGACAAGTCCATGGTTGCTGAGCTCATTGCCGACGTTCACACGCGGCAGAAATACCGTCCCATAAAAAGTGCACTTCTAATTTTTAAGACAGATTAGTGAGAGCGCGAAAAGACTCTCATGCCCTTATTTATTTGCCATATTGATTTAGTTTTGGCATGCAAATCAACCCACCACTTGATTAGGAAGGTAGTTAAGATCCAACCTCTAGAATTACATTTTTTGGAATTGTTTTCAAATGTTAGGATTGCATTTTTTTATAGGATGGAGGGAGTATGCAGGGTTTATGTGCTGTAGGTCGTACGTGTCCTTCGCTGCTCGGCGCTTGGCATTGGACTGTGTAAGTGTCTAACGCAGAAATGCCCTTATCATTCAAATTTTCAAACAGTTATAAATTAGTACAAAAGAAAACAGCTATCCATGCCTCTTTGTACTGGTACGTAATTTGTTTTTTCTAAGGGAAAAATATTATGTTTAATCGGATATAAAGTATTCCTCCGGCCTGCTTGAAGCTAGAGTAGATTGATGCAGCTAGCTTCTATACCCGTCATGTAAGCATGTGGTTCTCGTGGCCTTACTCTCCATCACCCGCATCATCCCATGCTTGCTTTGCTGGTTGCTCTTTTTTTTTCCTTAACGTGCTGGTTGCTTCATTTATTTCCTTGCAATTCTGACGTGGACTGATGACAGACCAATCAACCAATATCTGTCTCTGTCCGTCCGGCAAAGGAGCGATCTGCAACCTTGAAGAGTGAAGACGAAGGCAAGAGATGCCAACGTGGCATCGACGAAGCCTTGAGAGAGAAATTTTGACACATTGCCGCCGGCGATTTCGACGGTGAAGAACAATTTTATATAGCACACGTATAAGATGTCAAAAACCGGGATGCTGCTTTCGTCACGTCCAAATAAATGCAAGGGCGATTTGCATTTAAGCCGGATGTCAACACGTTTGGTATTATACGAGAGCCTGACGACAACAAGGCAATTTCGTCTTAGGCTAATCCCAGTGAGAAATTTCATCATTTTGCATCATTTTTAGTAGCTTTTGAGATATCAATCTTAATTATAAATTTCCATTTACGCTGAAAATTCATATTTATTATAGTCCAAAATAGATTGTCAGAAGAATTTCATTTTTTTATGTATTTAATTCAGTTTTTACCATTTTTTGTTGATAGAGAATTCATCTAAAACTACTCTTTTAGTCCCGCAGCAAAGCACAAGGAAATCACCAGCTATTATTTATATGACATCCTTTTTTCTTCTACTAATACCGCAAACACAAAATATAAACGGAGGGGGGCCTCCGTATAGCGCTCACGGGAGGCCCCCTTCCTTCTTCCTCGCGACGCCGAGGGGGGCTCAGCGGGTTGCTGGGCGGCGGCGGGAGCCGCCAGCCGCGGGTGGTGGAGGCAGGCGGTTGGGTCAGGGAGGGGCGGGGGGCGTCGAGCTCGGGCGGCGGCGGAGGGTGGAGGTCAGTGGCGTCGAGCTCGGGCGGCGGCGGATCTGAGGATGGTGGCCGGCGGTGGAGCTCGGTCGGCGGCGGATCTGGGAGATTAGGGTTGGCCGCGTTGGTCGGCGGCGGCGGAGGCGGCGAGAGCCGCCGACGCCAGGGAGGGGAGGCTCGCGGGGACGGTGGCGACTTCGGGTTAGGGTTCCGACGGGGGAGGGGGAGGCACGGCGGTGGCGGAGGCGGCCCCCGGCCGTCGAAGCCGAGGGAGGTGAGGAGGAGCGCGTGGGGGAGAGGGAGGAGGAGCCAAGGAGCGGGTCGGGCCGTCGGGGGGTGGGAGAAGGAAGATGAGTTGTTTAAAAAGAGAAGTTTCCTTAAACATAACGGTGTTAAATGAAAATAATTCCATTTTAGAAAGGGCCTCCCCCTAAGACTAAAGGAGGCCGGCCTCCCTTTAGTCAGGTCTACAGCAAAACCAGCTCAATTCAAGCATGCACTATGAAGGCCCTCAAAGCCTGACTGATAGTTCATCAAGATAGCTAAAATAAAGTTCCAACGTGTCAACTGTCTGAATTTTTTTTTCCCAGCTCCTTCGGCAACAGTCTTTTGTATACTCTATCTATCAGTTAAGCCACTATACTAAACTCTTCTCACAAGTTGCTCGACAGCCATGACACGGTACGCACGCTGCAACAATATTTGGGGAGAAAACATAAACAATCGTGTTAATTAAAGCGTCATGAGCATTCCAAGCTGAGGCTGAAAAGATGAGACGAAGCAAGTTCAGAGTTCAGACTGCTGCTGCTGCTGCTCGTGCTCGGCGACGAGGATGTAGAAGAGGCCCATCACTCCCGTGTGCTGCCGCTCGCTGCTGTAGTTGGAGACGACGGTCAGCGCCTCGCCGTCGCTCACCGTCATGGTGCCCGGCTTCGGGTAGCACGTCGACATGCCGACGACGTAGCCCGCCTCGTTCCCGGCCTCCTGCCCCTCGCCGTACGTTGCCATAGATTCGCACAGTAGCCGGCCATCCTGCACGAAAAGTTCAGTGTAGGCAGTTCATCAGCATTCAGGCTATAGCAACTATTTCAGGTCACATTGGTTGTTACTTGGTACTTGGATTGTGCAAAGTTTCAGACAATGATATTGAGCTCTGCATCAGCAAAATGCTAAGCGATTTAATGTTGGAAGCTACCTCGCCATGCAGAGAAGCGCCGATGCCACCTGAATGCTGGTGCGCGACGCCGAACACGATGTCGCCTCCCCGTGGCAGGATTTGCTTGGCCACCTGAACATGGACGCAGTCGTTCTTGGCCTGGTCCTCTGAGCTGCATTCCTCGACCTGGTACTCAATCTGCACAAACAAATAGCCAAGATCATGAGTAACCAATGCAAATACTTCAGAGATACTGTGCATTTCGCCACATCTATCTGAAACACGTATCAACATATAACATATGAAGATACTTGTTGCATATGTCGATATGCATACCTTGCAAGAAGGCTCTGATTTCCCCTCCAGCAGAGCTCTGTCAGTGACATCGAAGATGTAGATCTTCACCGGTAAAACTGCATCGTTCCAGTCGAGCCACGTCACGGTGTACCGCAAGAACATCTTCCTCACCTCGCCATCAGCAAACCCTTCCTTCACCTTGCATTGGGTCTGATCGTAGCAGCAGCGCAGCCCACCGATGTAGTCCTCGCCGATGCGGCGGCCATACTCGTCCATCGTAACGTTGTACAGGTCACACCTGCACTCAGTGCAGCCCAGCTTGTCGACGGCACCCCTCGTGTCGATGGCGTGCACATTGAGTAGCCACTTCTCCTCGTGCCCCTCCGGCGGCGCCACCGGGTCGCCGACCTCGATGCCATAGGGATCAGGCACCCACGTCGCCGTGTGCCGGGTCTCGGAGCCGAGCCCGTAGTACTGTCCCAGCGTGGTCTTGCACATGCCGGAGTTCCTCCTCAGGATAATCTTCGAGAGCTTCGTCTCGGCGGCGTCGGTGCCCTTTGGAATGTATTATGGCTCCACGACCCAGTGGTGGAGGTAGGTCTCGTGAAGAGGGACGGGGACACCATGCTCGTCAACGACCTAGGCATCGAAGCTCTTGAGCGCGATGTGGCCTATGGGGAAGGCCACGTCGAAGTAGATCTTGTTGGAGATGGAGCCGGGACGCAGGAAGATGGCCGGGGACAGGAACGTCTTAGACTTAAGCAGGTGCCCTCTCACATTGAGCGCCTCTGACGGGAGAGTGGCGGTTGTAGATAGGAGTAGTGCGACGAGCAGCAGAAGGAACGGCCACATCTTCATCTTCTTACAGATGTACCAGCTGCAAATATTTAGCAATTGTTATCAGAGATTAGGAGAATCAGTAAGAATGGATTAGAACAAGAAAATTAATCGAGAACTATTATTTGAATATATAATTGGATTGGAAGATCCCTTTCTATTTACCTGCAACTGCAAGGAAACTTTATTGATAGAAAGTCTATACCTTCTGACACTAGTCTTTGATAGAATTACTATCGAATAATCTAATGACGTACGCTTTGTGTACAATTTTACTAACATTCTTTTTGGATGAGTGAAAAAAATGGTAAAGGGGTGAGTACAATCGTGAACCTTGATCCCAATTATTCAATCAAGGAATCAACCACCATCGGCTCAAAGAAAAAAGGAATCAACCACCAGACACTTGAACAGAACAAGTACAAGTATCCAATACATACAGGACCGCATGCTACACCAGCTTCTACAGTAAAACAAGACAAAACTGTGAAATAATAGATGGAACGTGGTTTGCCAAACTCGACAATACCACGGGTGCATGTTAATATAGGGCCAAAGGCCATAGGAGTACAAGAGTTTGACAAGATTACAATTATATCTATATCTCTAACTCTAACTCCTATCGTATACAATTGGTACTCAATTATAAGCTTTATCTCTAAGTCTAACAACCTCCCTCAATCTAAACTTCTCTTTCTTTTGAGATTTAGATTGCTCTTAAAAGCTTCAAGCTTACCAACCGAAAGAGCCTTAGTGAAACCATCAGCTATCTGTTCCTTGGTAGATATCAGTCGCACTTGAAGTTGCTTGTTTGTGACACGTTCTCTTACGAAGTGAAAATCTATTTCAATATGTTTTGCTCTAGCATGAAACACTGGATTTGCAGAGAGATACGTAGCCCCCAAATTATCACACCAAAGAATGGGTGGTTGCTTGAGACGCACACCAAGTTCTCTCAGCAAGGATTCCATCCAAATTAATTCAGCAGTAGCATTAGCCATAGATTTGTACTCAGCTTCTGTACTTGAACGTGACACAGTAGCTTGTTTCCTAGCACTCCAAGAAATAAGATTCGGTCCTAAATAGATGGCAAAACCCCCTGTGGACCTTCTATCATCAACATTGCCAGCCCAATCAGCATCTGAAAATGCACTTAACAGCAAGGAATTTGATCTTCGAATATTCAACCCAAGTTCAGCTGTATGTTTGATATACCGAAGAATTCTTTTGACTGATGTCCAATGAGTAGTAGTCGGAGCATGTAAGAATTGACACACCTTATTGACTGAAAAAGCTATATCTGGTCGAGTAAGGGTGAGATACTGTAATGCTCCAACTATGCTACGATAACGAGTGCTATCTTCAGAATTGAGCAATTCACCTTCATACCTTGAAAGTTTTTCACAAGTTGAAAGGGGAGTTGGTGAAGGCTTGCATTTTTCCATCCCAACTCGAGACAGAATTCCAAGCGCATATTTTTCTTGTGACAGCAACAAATCATGATTGTTCCGCTGAACTTCAATGCCCAAAAAATAATGTAAATCACCAAGATCCTTTAGAGCAAAATCTTGTTTAAGATCCTTAAGAAGTGCTGTCACAGCTTCACTAGAAGAGCTTGTAACAATAATATCATCAACATATATGAGCATATAAATTGTTACTCCTGACTTTTGATATATAAAGAGAGAAGTATCTGACTTAGAAGTTTTGAATCCCAGATCAACAAGCTTTGAACTCAGTCTAGCATACCAGGCTCTTGGCGCTTGCTTCAATCCATAGATTGCTTTATCAAGACGACAAACAAGATGAGGTCCTTTAGAACTCTCAAAACCTGGTGGTTGCTTCATATAAACCTCTTCTTCCAGAACACCATGTAAGAACGCATTCTGTACATCCAGCTGTCTAAGACACCATCCTCTAGCAACAGCAATTGACAAGACTAGCCTGACTGTAGCAATTTTAACAACTGGGCTGAAAGTATCTTCATAATCAATGCCATAACGCTGCTTGAAACCCTTTGCTACTAATCTGGCTTTATACCTGTCCAGTGTGCCATCTGATTTTTTCTTGATCTTGAAGACCCACTTGCAGTCGATCACATTTTTACCTTTTCTATCTTCAACTAGATGCCATGTTTTATTCTTCTGCAAAGCATCAAACTCATCTTGCATTGCTTGACGCCATTTAGAATCAGCTAGCGCTTCCTCGAGACAAGATGGTTCCCCTGTAGCACAAAAGTTGCTATATTTTTCAATATCAGCAAAGAATCGCTTAGGTTGTATAATACCACTCTGAAGCCGAGTTCGATGACGAGGAGGTGGAGCTTCATCTGATCTTTGCTGTGGACAAGGAGAAGCATCAGAAGAAGTATCAGATGCCGCTGCTGATCCTGGATTTGCTGCAGAAGATCCAGGAGTCGTTGGAGACGTCGTGAAGCCGCCGACAGCGGTGTCGGCTGGACGGGGCGCTGTCGGCCGGGGTGTCGGCCGGGGCGGCGCTGTCGACGCTGTCGGCCCTGCGGCTGCCCCCCCCACGCGGCGAATGGCGAGTGGATCCCGCAGCGCCAGGGGAGACAGCATCACCGCGCTCATCATTAGCTGCAGGGCGATCTGCCTGGGATCGGATGGCAGGGTTTGGTCCGACCGGATCTTCTTCGGATCGCGTGCGCGGATCTTCTACGCCTGTATGATCGCTGGCAGGAGTTTGTAGCCCATCAGTTCCTGCAGAATCTGCTGCAGAAGGCTCCTGTGCATTGTCATGATCATCTAGTTCATTAGAGACATCAGTAATATGTGAATCAACACTACTTACATCCCCAGAGTCATGAATATAGTCAGGAAGAAGAATAATCTCCTTCCTAAGGATAGCACCGGCATTTGGATGGAGATGAGCAAAAGGAAAGTAGGTTTCATCAAACACAACATCACGAGAGATGTATATGCGGCCACTTGAGATATCTAGGCACTTAAAGCCCTTGTGCATTGAGCTATACCCAAGAAAGGCACAACGAGTGGAGCGGAAGGAAAGTTTATGTGTATTGTAAGGTCTCAAGTTTGGCCAACAGGCACACCCAAAAATGCGAAGGGAGTTATAGTCAGGAGTTGTTTGGAGGAGCCGTTCTACAGGAGTTTGATAATCAATAACTTTGCTAGGCAAGATATTGATGAGATAAGTGGCTGTTAGAAAGGCTTGATCCCAAAATTTTAAAGGCATGCTAGCATTAGCAAGGAGAGCAAGACCAACTTCGACAATGTGTCGATGTTTCCGTTCAGCTAGGCCATTTTGTTGATGAGCATGAGGGCAAGAGACTCGATGAGCAATACCAATTTGCTGAAAATAGGAGTTTAACTTCTCATATTCACCACCCCAATCAGTTTGCATGGTTAGAATCTTTCTACCGAACTGTCGTTCAACAAGGTTCTGAAAGTTGTGAAAGACTTGGAACACGTCTGATTTTTTCTTGAGGAGATAGATCCATGTATATCGACTATAATCATCAACGAAGCTTACATAATATGAGTAGCGGCCAATAGAGGTAGGAGCCGGCCCCCAAACATCAGAGGCAACTAGCTCAAGAGGAGCACTTGACATTTTTTCAGATCTTGTATAAGGAAGTTGATGACTTTTAGCTAATTGACATGAATCACAAATCGACTCAGGATCTTTATCACTAACAAAAGGAAGCTTATTACTGCTTAACACATGCTCAACTATAGAAAAGGATGGATGACCTAGGCGACTATGCCACTTGGAGGTGGGTATTTTATGGACTCCATAGACTTGTTTCCTTGAATCTTCTTCGCACAGCTGCTGTTCTAGTGGATAGAGACCCCCACGAGATCTACCTCGATGAAGGATTGCCTTCGTTGCCTGATCCTTGATAAGAAAATATTTTGGATGAAACTCGAGAAAGGCATCATTGTCTAGTGCTAACTTGTGAACGGAAACAAGGCTCTTGCTAGCACTAGGAACATGAAGAATATTTTTGAGATGCAAAGATTTATGTGGGGTATGTAAAGTAGTATGACCGATATTACTAATGCTCATACCTGTCCCATTGGCAGTGTGCACTTGATCTCGGCCAGTATATTTATCACGCACGGTCATCTTCTCAAGATTGCTTGTAACATGATCCGATGCACCACTATCAACATACCAATTAGTATCAACTCCATACCCTGTTGTGGCAGCACCAGCGATCTTGTTGGTCTCCTCTTCCTCCTCTTCATCTTCGTCATAGCGGTACCAACACCTTGGTGCTTCATGCCCAACTTTCTTGCAGATTTGACAGATGATCTTGGTGGTTTTGCCACCTTGTTTTGATGTGGATGTGTAGCTGCGACCACCTCCACCACGACCATTGCGGGATTTTCCACGATTGCTCCCACCACGAGAGCCTCCATTGCCGCGTGCACGCCCAGCTACATTGGCCGACGACTGGAATTGTCCTCCTGCTTGGTATGTCTCCAGTCGGAGATCATAAGACATCATCTGGGAGAACAGATCATTGAGGGAGATCGGCTCAACTCTACCAAGAACACTGGAGACAAAGGGGTTATACTCAAAATCAAGACCATTCAGCATGTTGGCTACAACCTCTTCATCTTGGACGATCTTCCCGGCAGCCGCAAGCTCATCCTTGATAAGTCGCATCTTGTCGAAGTATGCCGTAGTGGACATACTTCCCTTCTTCAGATTGGCAAGTTGCATGCGTAAATTTGTAACGCGTGCACTTGACCGCGCCGAGAACATTGCCTCCAGCGCATTCCATGCTTCAGCTGATGAAGTCACGGTCGCCACCTGACCAAGCACATCCTTGGTGACGGAATTCAACAGGTAGCTGAGGAGCTGTTGGTCTTTGGCCAGCCAAGAGTCGTACTCCGGGTTGGCAACAGTCTCCCTCTTGCCGTCTTTCTCAACCTCTAGGGTTTTTGGCGGCGCTGGAGAGGAACCCTCCAGAATCCCCATGAGCTGCACACCACGCACGGCGGGCAAGAACTGGGCCTTCCATAGACGATGATTGTCTCTCGTAAGCTTCTCAGAGACACCCGAGCCAAACTGGATCGGAGCGAAGGAGGAGGACGACGCCATGGAAGTTTTGTGGATGTATCTAGGAAGAAAGGGCTCTGATTACCATGTGAAATAATAGATGGAACGTGGTTTGCCAAACTCGACAATACCACGGGTGCATGTTAATATAGGGCCAAAGGCCATAGGAGTACAAGAGTTTGACAAGATTACAATTATATCTATATCTCTAACTCTAACTCCTATCGTATACAATTGGTACTCAATTATAAGCTTTATCTCTAAGTCTAACAAAAACCATGTGATTTATACAGCCCAACCATTTTTTCCAAAAAAGAAGAAGAAGAAGAAGACCAAGCACCACTGCCTGACGATTCACAGTATGACATTTTTCTTAGGAAAAGAGAATAAATATCTCCGTTCTTTAATTCATAGCAAGCAAACTGATTTTCTTTCTCCAAACGTGCAGAAGTCTGCGCGTCGATATATATTAAAAGAGAGTGGTGAGAAGCACGAGATAGAAAATGAAACAAAAACTGTCGCTCTGTTCCCCACTACGCCATGTCTTAATTTTCCATTTTTTTAAGAAAAAAATAGGACTTCATGGTTCAGATTGTTGTTTGTCACCCATTTTTAACCTTACTAAAGACAAGCGCTGCATCTTCCTAGTATGTTCAACTAATCCGTGTAAAACTGCAGAAATAAGGGTGTAAAATTAACTGCTCGGTGCCTCTGACTAGCAAGCAAGCAGTTGGTGGTTCTGCTTCTCCCAAGAGGACATCGGATCTTTGAGATACTAGCGAACAACCGTCTCCTCCGGAGTCCGGATCGCAACAAGGAGCAAAGGCAATCGAATTCCACAAGAAGTGCATGAAAGAACCAGCAAATTAATGAAACAGATACACCCGAAAGGTAATGTATGTCTAATTTTCTGAACCAATCTCTCGCAGAAAATATCAGAACAATCTACCAATCTACCTGACAGCATAACATTCGAGCACCTCGATTCTAGCGAGGACATGGGAAGGGGCAGGCGGAGGTGGGGGAACCGTGGGGCAGAGAGGAAGAGGACGGAGCGTACCAGGCTGCTGGCGCATGAGCTGAGCTGAACTGAGGATGACCGGAGCGGCGGCGCGGATAGAGTCGAACGGAGCCCCCGCCGCCTGCCGCCTCTTATACGGATTCGCGGCGGCGCTTTGCTTACGGCAGTCTGTGCTGTGCTGGTGAGGGGAGGGGGAGGGGAACGAAGAGAAGGCGCAGGCATTGTGGACTCGTGGTGGTAGGGATAAACGCGTGTCTCGGAGTTCACACGTGGAGGAGGCGACTGGAGTTGGGTTGGATATTGATTTTGATACGTTGTATTCTTCTTTTGAAATTAATTGACACGTTATATTCACACGAGCGCTCCTCTTAGCATATGCTCTTTTGGGGGAAAGCGATTAACGTTTATTCAAGTTCCTCTTAGAGGCAACTTTCATATTTTTAATGTTTATTAATGCGTTTCACTTGTTTAGATTGAATTAAACTACCGTTATATTTCTTCATAGCTTGAATATTCACATACATACAAAATTCTGCATCTACATTTTGAATCAGAAGATCTTCTATCTTAAGGGTATGTTCTTTGACGAGTAAGAGTAAAATATTTCGGCAATGTCATGTACTCGACGAGCTCAAACGTTTATTCAAGTTCCTCTTAAAGATATGAGTTAAAGTTGTAACTGTTTTTTATGCATGTGTTCACGGTGGATGTTGTATGAAACATGAGGTCCATATTGCAGCGGGAACTTTTTCATAATAAATAAAACTAGCAAAATGAAACCAATGCGAGTGGGGAACGAGGCCTGCACAAACAATAGGATATACCTGGTAGGATATCATACTAGCACGAATAGTATAATAAAAATTTACAAGCAAAAATAGTAAGAAATTATTATTTAGCATCCCTCACGATTGAGTGTCACAAGTCACGCATTTTTATGTGAAATATGCATGAAATGCGGTATCCATCGTTTGAACTCATAACCTCCCACCACCTCGTGAGACCCCTCTTTGCCCTCCCACCTATATGTCATTCCTGAGCACAAGGAAGAAAGAATTATATTCCATTTGAGTCTTTGTCGCCCAAAGCTTTGATCTATTATTTGAGCATCTACACGAGTTAAATCAATAACCCATCAACTACAACTTTATAGATCTTGTCAAAATTGTAAAACATTTGTATAAAATTTCTCTCCATCTCGTACTCTATACAACAGTTAGAAATTTCAATACAACCTAAAATTCAAATTAAAAGGCAGAAATATATAATTGAAATTTATATACACCATCTATGCATTTAAATGACTCTGAATTAAAATAAATTAACTATAAATTTATAGATTTGCATTTTCATATAATTGTGCGAGTTCGTATCAAAAACTTATAAATTTCTAAACGAAATATAAAATTCAAATTATAGGGATTGTGGAACATACGAGATGAATTTAGATTTTTAGTATTTAAATGACTTTAATAAAAAAACTACCAACTACACCGGAATAGGGATGAAATATATAGGATGAATTTATATTTTTGGTATTTAAATGGCTTTAAATTTAAGAACTATCACATACAAAGTTGTAATCTGGTCAAAGTTTTATAATTTTCAAGTAAAGATAGTACTATTCTTGAATGGAAGTACAAATGTATGTATATCTTCGGATAGACGATGTGTTACAATGGGGTAAAAAATCGAACAACCAGCGAAATTAGTACTCCCTCCGTACATATATAATAGTCGTTCAAACTACAGCATCATGTCCTTAAATAAACGTCGCTGCCTACCCTTGTCTACTTGTGTACGCGCGCTGCCTTTAGTCCCCAGACGCACTACCCCTGCGCAGGTGCACTCCCCAGGCCTAGCCTCACACACCGCCTAATCAAGATCTGCCACGTCCATCATTGTAAGATAAGGGTATCAGTGTCTTTTGGACGTTGAATTGACTTTAGGATTTTTTGTCCAACGACCTTTAATTGAGGGACAGAGGGAGTAGTCATTAACAGTCAGAATACAACTTTAAATTAAAGAGCGTGCCAAGTTAAACTGTCTTGCATTTCCATATGAAAGGAGCATTGCGTACACGTAAGCTGCGGTAACGGTGTATATATACGTGCGCTTTCTTTGTACAGGAGATTGTACATCTGGTTCTCACTTACAGTAATACTCTCAACTAATCTGTGAAGAGTTGTTATTTAGAGAACAGTTATTTTGCTTTGCTACTAATACTGCAAAACCCAGCTTAATACATGCCCTTTTAAGGCCCTCGAAGACTAACTGATGGTAATGTAAAACCCAGCTTTTCTACTAATACTGCAAAACCCAGCTTAATACGTTCCAACGTGTCATCTGTCTGATAACATTTTCCTACTCCTTCGTCCATGACACTCTTGTCCTCTTTATCAGTTATAAGGTGCTATACTAAATAAACTCTTCTCACATGTTGCTCGACAGCCATGACGGTAGGCACCCTGCAATTATTTGGATGAAGACACATTAAAAAATCAGGTTGAAAATTCGAGGGTTCAGATGTAAGATGAGAGAAAGCAAACTTCAGAACGTGAGGGGTTCAGAAACAGCTAGCTCACATGAGACCGGGAAGCTGAAGCACAGGCCCGGCTTGCCGGCGGCAGCCGGAAGTTGCTGCTGCTCGTGCTCGGCAACGAGGATGTAGAAGAGGCCCATCACGCCTGTGTGCTGTCCGCTCGCTGCTGTAGTTGGAGACGACGGTCAGCACCTCGCCATCGCGCACTCTGACAGTGCCCGGCTTCGGGTAGCACGTCGACATGCCAACAATGTAGCCGGCCTCGTTCCCGGCCTCCTGGCTGTCGCCGTAGGTTGCCATCGATTCGCACAGCAGCCGGCCATCCTGCGTGACAAGTTCAGTGCAGTGAGTTCATCAGCATTCAGCATATCAACTACTACTATTTCAGATCCATTGGACATTACTTGGACTATGCAAAGTTTCAGACGATGACAGACACTGAGCTCTGCACCAGTAAAATGCGAGGAGATTAGTGGTGGCAGTTACCTCGCCGTGCAGAGAAGCACCAATGCCACCTGAATGCTGGTGCGCAACGCCAAACACGATGTCGCCTCCCCGTGGCAGGACTTGCTTGGTCGCCTGAACATGAACGCAGCTGTTCTTGGCCCGGTTCTCTGAGCTGCATTCCTCGACCTGGTACTCAACCTGCACAAGCAAACAGCTCGCAGAATCATAAACCATCTGAGAGTCTAGCCTATTCAAATGCTTCAGATTGCACACATTTCACATCATCTGAAACTTGCCCCATATGTGTACCTTGCAAGCAGGCTCTGATTTCCCTTCAAGCAGAGCCCTGTCAGTGACATCAAAGATGTATATCTTCACCGGCAAAACTGCGTCACTCCAATCAAGCCACATCACAGTGTACCGCAGGAACACCTTCCTTGCCTCGCCATCGGCGAAACCTCCCTTCATCTTGCACTGGGTCTCATCGTAGCAGCAGAATAGCCCACCGGTGTAGTCCTTGGCGATGTGGCGACCGTACTCGTCGACGGTCACGTTGTACAGGTCGCACTTGCATTCAGTGCAGCCCAGCTTGTCGGTGACGCCCCTGGTGTCGATGGCGTGCACGTTGAGCAGCCACTTCTCCTCATACCCCTCCGGTGGCGCCTCGGGGTTGCCGATATCGATGCCATAGGGATCAGGCACCCACGTCGCGGTGTGCCGGGTCTCGGAGCCAAGCCCGTAGTACTGTCCCAGCGTGGTCTTGCACACGCCGGAGTTCCTATTAAGGATTATCTTCGAGTGCTTATGGGACTCAGTCGGCGGCGGTGTCCTTCACGGTATAGTAGGGCTCCACGACCCAGTGGTGAAGGTAGGTCTCATGGAGCGGGACAGGGACGCCATGCTCATCGACAACCTCGGCGTTGAAGCTCTTGAGCGCGAGGTGGCCTCTGGGGAAAGCGATGTCGTAGTACCACTTGTTGGAGACAGAGCCAGGGCGCAAGAAGATCGGCGGCGACAGGAACGTCTTGGACTTGAGCAGGTGGCCTCTCACGTTGAGCGCCTCTGATGGAAGAGTGGCGGTTGCAGATAGCAGTATGAGCAGCACAAGGACCAGTGGTGTCTTCATCTTGGCAACGCTGTAGAACCAGCAAAAATTTGTCATTTATTATCAGTAATTAACTGAATCAGAAAAAAAAATGGATAAGAACAGCAAAAATAAACTCAAGAACTATTTGAATTGTGCTATTGGATTAGAACGGCCTTTTACCAGCAAGCTGAGTATGGATCACTGAACTTTGAGCTAACTCTAGTATTTCATAGAATTACTTTCTACTGATATAATACCTTACCCTCTGCCTACAATTTTACTGTTAAGTTGAAAACTCTCTTGGAAGAGTAAAGAAATTGGTAAAGTGTTAAGTGCAATCATGAACCTTGATCCCAACTATGTTCTACTCTGAATATAAAAAAAACACCTGACACTTGAAACTGAGTACAGCAAACCAATACATATCGAGGACCACATGCTGTTGATTCGCAAAAAAAAGGACCACATGCTGCAGCAACTTATACAGTAAAGCACAAAACATTTGATTATACATACAATGCAACCCTTTAAAAAAGATGGCCTAGCACGAATGCTTGGCGATCCCCGACATGCTATTTTTACTAGAAACGCAGAATAAAGAACTTCATCCTTCATAGCAAGCAACAACTTGATTTTATTTTCTTTCTCCAAACACGCAAAAGCTTGCGCGTTGATATATCTATTTCTATTTATATTCTATAAAGGACGACGAAATTTTCATTTCGTCCGTCGTCATCTATATCCTACACCGTCGGATTTTATGATGATCGAACACTCTAAATATAATTAATCTAAAGAGTCCAGGTTGACTACAACATCTCACCTTTGAGCCTACGCCGTCGGATTTTATGACGATCGAATGCTCTAGATTAATCTACAGAGTCCACGTAGACTATATCTCTAAATTAATAATTTTTAAAACAAGTGCCTGAGGCAGTGCCCTTCTACTAGTAGTATTAAAAATGGGTGATGACAAGCACGAGAAAGAAAATTAAACAGCCAGAACCAAACAAGCACACGCCGTCAAGCCTCGGTGGGAACCCACTATGCTATTTTTCATTTCCATTTTCAAGGGGAAAACGGGGACTTCATGTTGAGATGTCACCCATTCTTAACCTTGTCGCTCTTAAAAGAGGGTGGTGACAAGCACGAAGAAAGAAAATTAAACAGCTAGAAGTCTATAACCAAACAAACACGCCGTCAAGCCTCGGTGGGTTCCCACCATGCCATTTTTTATTTCCATTTTCAAGGGGAAAACGGGGACTTCAGGGTTCAGATGCCACCTATTCTTAACCTTGTCGCTCTTACTTCAGGTCAAAGGAAAATCGCTTGTGTAAATCTGCAGAAACGACCAGGGAGCAGATCGATTCAAGCGCTCGGAGCCTGCTTTCTGGCTAGCAAGTGTTAGTACTAGTTGCAGGTGTTGATCAGTTGGTGGCTCTGCTTCTCTGAAGAGGAAGAGGATGGGATTGAATCTTTCAAAGACGCCTCCTGCAGATCGCAACTAGGAGCAACAAGGGCAATGGATCCCCGAAAGCAAGTGAACTACTGCTAGGCAGGCCGCTGGTTTCCAAAGTAATAAAAAAAAAACTAAAACATGGTGGGTGATATATCCGAAATGGTAGCACTCGATTTCTCTCTGAAACCACTCGCTCGCAGAGAACACCAAAACGATCGACCAATCGACCGGGCAGGAAAATACTCGAGCACAAAGCGTGCAAGGACACCGATCCTAGCGAGGACACGGGAAGGGGGAAGCAGAGAAGGAGAGGGCGGAGCGTCGTAGTACCAGGCTGACGGCAGCGCGCTGAGCTGAGGAAGGGATAGGGTGGAGCGGAGGAGCGCCCCCCGCCGGCCGCCTTTTATACGGATTCGCGGTGGCGCCACGCGGCGGGGCTCGCTTACGACAGCGCTTGCGTTGCGTCTCTCGGTGTGGTGTGGGTGTGGCCGTGTGGGGGCCAAGGCAAGGCCTCGAGGTCGTCGTGTGCTACAGCAACACAGGGTGATAGAGATGAACGCGGGTGGGGCTTGGAGTTCACGCGGCGTTCTAGAAGGAGGCGATGGGATAGGTTGCCATATTGGTAGGATTTTGACACGTCATAAACTTGGACCTTGTTTGGTCTACTATGCTCTTTTGCGGAAGGGGATGAACGTATGCTGATTGGCCATAGTAGGAAAAGATAATTTTGCCACTTTTTTGAACCAAAATATTAGTTACGAAAATTAAGAAATCTCAGATGCTCGGGCTTGTAGTTGTAGAGATCGTGGCGGAGAGCAGGATGACGAGGGCACTAGATAATGAAACCAAAAAAAATAAAAATAATATGTTGAGAGTGGGATTTGAACCCACGCCCTTTCGGACCAGAACCTTAATCTGGCGCCTTAGACCAACTCGGCCATCTCAACGTTTCATGTACATCAATCATTCTTTCATTTTATATAGTTTATTATTTTGTTGCTTGAACATGTACTGCTTAAGAATCAAGATGTCTCTGAGTTGGAGTAACTTGTAACTCGCATGGGCAACATAGGATGCAAATATTTCATCACGATATCATTAGCGTGGCAAAGCCTATAGCCGCAGACGACCACATAGTCGTCCAACAAAAATGTAACCTGCATCAGGACAACACAGAGGTAATAAAAGAGCCTGGCTTTGCTACTACTCCCTCCGTCTCAAAAAGAAAGCCGTTTTAGACTTCAAATTTTGTCCTATAAAAACCGTCGTTATAGCTCTCTCACCGGCACATCTTTTGTCGGTTTCCTCGTCGCCAAAGCAGGAGAACCTAACTCGCCCCTTCCTCTCTCTTTATCAGCTGTAATAGGTAGATACATATCGCTGGGAGTATTGCTGCTCTCTCAGTGAATCTAGCGCTTCATTCTGTTTTTACGTCGACACGTGTTGCAGTTGTTACCGTGGCATCTGATCTAACCGTTCCATGTAACAAAAACGTGTACGAGTTGCTTGCTTTGTGGCACGTCCTGATGGACAGCGTTCATCTCACGTAGTGGAAAAATAGATCCTTCCAACTACCTGCACGTGTGTGGCCTATGGAGTCGTCTGTCGTCATTGCCTCACCAACAAATCGACCGTACCTCGCATCCTCTGTTTCGTCGCTGCCCGAGCCCTCACTCCCTCCCTTGCGTCGCAGCTGTTGCCGCCTCCCTCTTGCCATAAGGGTTGTCTCCAGCAGCAAATTCAGGGAACGATATGGCAATGGTAGAGAAAACGCAAGAGTTAGAATTCATAGCGTTTGACTGCGTGAAGAGCGTGCTTAGATATGATGGGTGCTCGCGTGCCGCTGCCACAGATAGCTCCGCCCCTTTGGCTACCGATTCTGATGAGGCGGAGTTCGTCGAACGTCATGCTCCACCCCTCTCAAGACAGCAATGTCTCTGCCTTTGGCGTCAAAATCCGACGCCGTTGTTCTTACTTAATTCCCCGCCCTGGTTGTTGAATTCACTGTAGCTAGCTACTCCTACGCTAGATGCTATATCAATGATGTTATCTCTTGCACCCTCTCCGGGCACCGCCACAACTGGGCCGACCCAACAGTTATATGTGGGCACCAATGTGCCGCCCTGGTCCTCTACATCCGTTTCACTGCTGAATCAGTCGCTGCCAGCTGAGTTTCTCTGCTAGACCGGTGGTGCTATCTCTCCCTCTGCCACCATGCTTTGCCGTTTACCATCAGTTACGTTGTCGCCGCCATTTACATTTTCAAGGCAATTGTTCAGATCCTGATCATCTAAGATGGCATACTTTTTTAAATTATTTTTTCCTTTCTACCTATATATTCGTTTACTTGGAGGAAACATCCAGTGTGCATGCCTTACATAATAGTTCATATACACAGGTTGACGAGGGTTAATACCGTATTTAAATTGAAATCCATCGATATATAATGTTTGAGAACAATTAATTGAACAGAAATATTCCTCACGGTTTACGGATTAAGCGGGCGCAGCGTTAGCGCGCCTACCGCCCTAGTAAACTCACACCTATCCACTTTCCATGGCTGCGATGCCTCGCCGCAGCAAAAAATGCATCAATTAACACAGTCATCGACACGTACTGCCATCATGTCCACTTTGAAATATTTTTGGCACTACCCTGCTGCATAATATGGCATGGTGTTGATATCCCAAGCAGCCATCGACATGCCCATGCCTGGCCTCCAACGCGCGGCCGGCACATAAGTGGTGATACATCGCTGAAAGGTTTCGCTCACTCTCAGGCCCCGTGACACTGTAGCGTCATTTTTTTCGAAAGGTTTCGCTCACTCTCAGGCCCCATGACACTGTAGCATCATTTTTTTTCTTTTCCAAATACTTACCGCAACGTCAACTTTGTTTTGGTGCACATGCACACGTGACACATCATTGTGTGATGAAGAATTCACACGTTGAAGCATCGTTTTTTTTACTATACCGTCATTTTTTATAGCCCACAATTGTAACACGTTATGGTGGTCTCGGTAGTGTCTTAAAAAAATATAAGGACATGTATATCGCTGAAAGAATCGCTCTGCCATCCGGACCAACAGCGCTCGCTGCATGACACGTTGAGGTGCTGGCCAATCGCCACCGTCCACGCTGCCGGCCAGCCACCGTGACACTGTAGCGTCATTTTTTTCGAAAGGTTTCGCTCACTCTCAGGCCCCATGACACTGTAGCGTCGTTTTTTTTCTTTTCCAAATACTTACCGCAACGTCAATTTTGTTTTGGTGCACATGCACACGTGACACGTCATTGTGTGATGAAGAATTCACACGTTGAAGCATCGTTTTTTTACTATACCGTCATTTTTTATAGCCCACAGTTGTAACACGTTACGGTGGTCTCGGTAGTGTCTTAAAAAATATAAGGACATGTATATCGCTGAAAGAATCGCTCTGCCATCCGGACCAACAGCGCTCGCTGCATGACACGTTGAGGTGCTGGCCAATCGCCACCGTCCACGCTGCCGGCCAGCCATTGATCACCACGTGTCCTACTGTTTCATATTGTTCTCAAATAAAATCGTGACGCTTCGCGTATTATCATAGATAATTACAGCATGCATGGTTAATAATGCAACTGATAGTGGGCTATATATTTTAGCTACATTATATATATAGCTAACTAATAGTCCACTCATACAATCGATACTGATTAAATCATTAATATTTGGTCTACCTTAGTCTTTCACAACATTTATGAAAACTTGTGCATATGGTAGCATGGCTAATAATATAGCCGACAATGGGCTGTATATTTTTATCACATCATATATAGCTAAGTAATAGCCCGTTCATACCATCGATACAGCTAAAATCATTAATACTTGGCCCACCTTAGTATTTCACAAAGTTTCTGAAACATGTGCATAAGCTAACCATAATATCCCACACTTCTCTTCTCTATCTCTTATAACTCATCACAAATCTAATATGACAGCTCTCGCAGCCTCATTACATCATCCTATTATACTTGCTATATCGCGTCTTCTCACATATGTAGTCAGCCGGTCGGTGTGTGTCTAGAAGAGAGGTTCCTGTCTCGCCATAAAATCGAGGACATCACACAAATATCGTGCACGTCATCATTCTTCGCCCAATGTCTCACATGTCGTGTTAGCTCGCCTCCTCTACCCCGTCACTCGAGCCTATGCTCAGGTTAGAGGTCGCCACTATACCGGTAGGTGCCGCTGTGCTCCTTTGCCCAACGCCCATGTGAAAGCTGCATCCGCCATTTTTAGGGAGGCAAGTTTGTCGGCCCGTACTTCCTCTCCTCAGATTCTCACCCTCCTTCGTCGTGATACATCACTGTAAGATACACGTGGCCTCTGCAAGCCCTGCTATTCCTTTTCACCGTAGATGGACTTGCTAGCGTCCACTTGCCCTATTCTAGGCCTCAATCACTCAATATTTTTCACCCATTTCATTGATTGCCTTTTGTGGCCTTCTCGCTGCTGCAGATGGCCTGGATCGATCGACGACGCCATGTATGCCACGTCGAGTCAGCCCTCTTGGAGCCTATGCTGCCGCTTCCTACATGGCTCCTGGCGGCAGGTTCATCCTCGATTGGCCGACTCTTTTTTCCTTCTTTATATAGGAATAAGCCTGGCCGATTCCTCTCCTTCCTTTTTTCCACAAGAAAGAAGGAAGAAACAACCATGTGGCCGCTTGCCTGCTAGCGAACACGACACTTCACATCCACTTGAACTAACTTTGTTGGCTGACCTTTTTGACAGGATAAGACGAGTGAGAGGATCAATTGTGTTGTGCCCTCCCGTTTTCAAAATCCAAATTTGCCTGGGAAAGCTAGGAAATAGGAAAGTTGTTGCAGCAAACATTTGACGCATCATGAGTAGCATTTTAGACTGAAAATCGAGAGGAAAATATTGACATCCAATGCATTCTGAACTGATTCATCCGTATTTGAATGGGCACCGAGACCAGTAATCCGTGAATCCAACTGGCGCAGCGTTAGCGCGTGATAGAGCTGAAGTGCCCGATCTTTCGGTGAGTGGAGGTAATTTCGATTTGGTGGAAGTCGACCCTCACGATCCGACTACAACGAGCGAACCGGAAGCGCCAATGCAATCGCTGAACCAACTCCCTGGGTTACCGAACCTGTTGCAATCAAGATTAGCAACTTCCTGTACGTAATCGAAGAACGAACAAGAAAAAGAAGGCGAGCAATCTTAATATCACTCGAAGGTGGAGTTCTGAATCACACGAGGACAACACGTATTTGTGCGGTGTCGAATGTAGCTAAAACTAGATGTAAAACAAAACTCAAGTCTGAAAATAAAAGAGGGGTCTATCTAAATAGGGAGCGCAGCCCCTAGGGTCGGCGTGGAGAGGGAAACCACGCCCAGGGGGTGGGGGGCGCGCCCAAGGTGGGCCCCACCACTCAGGCGCCCCCACCTGGGACTCCTGTTGGGCCAGCTTCTATTCTTCTGGGCCTTTGTTCTTCAGCAGCATGACGAAGCTCAATTCTCTCGCACGGGCCCGAGTAATTGGCCCAGGTGGAAGTGGCGCCTAGGCTTCTGAACCTGGAGGTGGCGCCTGGGCTAAAAGTGGCACCTGTTGTGGTGCTGCTGGTGTAGAGTCGCTCCTGTTGTCGTTGATGTCCTCATCATCCTCCCCTTCTTGAACTGAAGTCGTCCTCGACGGCTGCTCCTCATCTTCTCCCGCATACGGCTTCAAATCTGCAACATTAAAACTAGTGGAAACACCAAACTCTGCAGTCAGGTCAAGTGGTTAGCAGTTTAAAAGGACCAGCAGCATGAGGCATTAATTTAGAACGACGCAAAGTAGGAAAACGTTCCTTTCTCAAATGCAACCAAACCATATCACCCGGTTCAAAAGTAACAAGTTTTCTCCCTTTACTACCAGCAACCTGATATTTAGCATTAGCAGCAGCAATGTTTTGTTGAGTTTGTTCATGCAAATTAATCATATGTTCAACATGTTCAACCGCATCTAAATGTGGAGCGCCATTAGCATCAAGCGAAAACAAATAAATAGGTTGATGAGGACATGACACACATGAAGAGTGTTAAACATATAAGGAAGGCATGGAGGACCAAAGAGATTGATTGGGGACCAAGTCCAAGTGTTCCCACGTTTTACACCAGGCTATCACGTCACTTTTGGTCTAAGGAAATAAAGAGATTGAATCCAACACGTTTTGGAAACGCTGGATTCGGACTGCAGGAAAGTCCTGACTTTCAACGGCCGTCACGACTTCATCCGGACTCCGTTTGGGGCGTTCAAGTACTTGCTGGAAAGCTTATGAAGTCTACTTTCACATGGATCTGGTCTCGTATCCATATCTATCATGTTGCGGCCGCAATCGTGGAATCATTGACCAAAGGTTTTTCTGTCTAGGTGCTGCGACACCTTATTTTGGCCCACGGGCCGTGTATCAAGTTGGGTCCATTAGGGACGCGTCCTAGGGTTGAAGCACGACCCCAGCACCCCATTGGTCGTCCTCCACCTATCATATACCCCCTAGCCGCCGCCAAGAAGTCTTGGGTTTTGTTTTACATCTTGCTTTAGCTACACCGAACACGCAGAAACACGTGCTGTCCTCGTATGATTCAGAACCCCACCTTCGAGTGATATTAAGATTGCTCGCCTTCTTTTTCTCGTTCGTTCTTCGATTGCATACAGGAAGTTGCTGATCTAGATTGCAACAGGTTCGGTTACCCAGGGAGTTCGTTCAGCGATTGCATTGGCGCTTCGGGTTCACTCGTCGTAGTCGGATCGTGAGGGTCGACTTCCACCAAATCGAAATTACCTCCACTCACCGAAAGATCGGGCACTTCAGCTCTATCAAGTGGTATCAAAAGTCCAGGTTGATCGGTGAGTTTAATCAAGTGTTGTTCCTTTACCTACAGTCCACAAAAACAAAAAAAAATTCAGGTTAGATCATTGTCCCAACACCTTTCTTTGCCTTGCACTTTCTTTCAATAATTTGCGTTGTTGAATTTGTGTGCTTCGCGTTCAATTGTTGCAGCTCACTTTGTGCTTCCGTCGCTTTTGCATCACCGTCGCCGCCCCACCTCGCCGCCGCAGTTGTTACCTCACCGCCGCCGCTTTACCTCGCCGTCGCCACCTCACATCGCAGCCGCAGCCACTTTCACTCTCATCGAGTCCCACCGAAACCCTACAACTCCACCCACACAAAACCGACACCCTCCCTGCCTCGGCCGCGCCTCCCACACCGAGTCCTACTCGACCGCGTGTTCGAAGTTTGGAAAAAAAAAGAAACAAAAAAGGAAATATAAAAAAGGAAAAGAAAGAAAAAGGAAAGAATAAAAAAAGGGAAACAACAAAGTTGCCTAATCTTGCTCGGTTTACGTTTGGAAGCTTTGTGCAGTTTCGAACACCTTCACGAAAACGGCCATAATTTTTCGCTCGAAACTCCGTTTTCAGCGTTCTTTTTTTTCCCGAAAAGCTTACAAAATTCTCCTATATAGGCCACCTGGCAAAGCCAGGTGAATTCGGTTTCGAAGCCAAAAAAACGTCGTTTACACAGCGTATCGGGCTCTGGGAGATTTCTCGTTTCTGCATACCCACTTCCTTGTTACCTTTGCTTGCTCCATAGCGCGTTGCACTTGTTTCCAGCACTTTGTAACGTGTTTAGCACTATAATTCAGCTTTGCATTATTGTTTGATTGTGCTAATCCTTGACTTGGTGCAGCCTACCCAGAACTACATATATTCCTACGACGAGCCCACTTTGTTTCTCCAAGCAATCGCTGCTCCAATCTTTCGCAGGTGCTACTTGTTGCTTGCAGTTCGCCCCTGTTGCTTGGTAACAACGGATAAGAATTTGATTGTAGCATCTTTGTGAGCATCTCGTACACACACATACACACCTTTGCTGTCCTATGATTTGTTTTTGTGTTTGTGCTAATCATGTCAGGAGACATCAACGGCATCGTGGCACGATTCGATGCGTGGTCCATGTCGGTCACGGCATTGCACAAGGACTATGACAGTGACATGGAGCTAGACAATGGAGATCGCCACGGTTGTGCCCGCCGTGTGGTATATCCTCCACACATTGACTCATTTGCTACGGTTAAATTTCATATACCCCCTTATAATGGCAAATATGATCCCGCTGCATATCTTGATTGGGAATTGGAGGGAGAACAGAATTTTACATGCCATGATATTCCTGCTAGTGCTCAAGTTAAAGCTGCTATTAGTGAATTTACTGATTTTGCTTTAATGTGGTGGCGTGATTATAATCTAAAACATCCCACGTCTATTCCAATCACTTGGACTCAATTAAAAGCTGCTATGCAACATCGATTTGTACCTTCATATTATGCCCGAGATTTGCTTAAACAAATGCAGCGATTTCAGCAAGGTCAACAATCTGTTGAGGACTATTACCAGGAGCTACAAAAAGGTATGATTCGTTGTGGTTTGTTTGAGACGGATGACGCTGCTATGGAACGTTTTCGCGGTGGTTTGAACCGCGAAATTCAGGACATACTTGATTATAATGATTATGTTGATATGCCACAATACTTGAGTATGCTTGCAAAGCTGAACGTGAAGTGCTGGGACGCCGCTCGACGACATATACTAACTCTTTTGCAGAACGAAGCCCGGCATCCAGCACAGATCCTGCTCTCCCTACGCCATCCACGCCTAGCACTACACTGCGCGGGAGGACGATCACACCTACAGCGCCGTCGACCACAGGTGCTCCACTCACGGCTGGTGAGACTTCTTCTGATGTGCTGAATTTTTCCACATCCCATGCTATCATGGAGCAATTGCTAGTGGAACCATCTCTTGATTTATCTTTGTTGCATGATGTGCTTGCTGTTTCTTGTGATAAAGATGAATCGTTTGATAATGCAGCAGTGTTACATTTTTTGGAACCAAATATTTCTGCTGCACATAAACATGTTATGCATATTGCTAGTGCCAATGATGAGCTAAAACTGTTGTCTTGTTTACATACTTTGGGTTACATTGAATTTCATGATTTGTGTAATCTAGATTGTTTAGAAGAGAGACTTTTTATATATGCTGATTTGCCATGCTTTTCTAGACATACATATCATATTATTTGCAAATATAGCAACAAGGGAGCATATATGATACATCGAGTGTACATTTGTGCAAATCTGAATTATCCTTTCGTTGTGCAAAATTTTAATCCACTAGAGGGCAGCAATACTACAAATATTCTTTCATATTCCTTTAGCTCTATTTTGGTGCACCAAGTTTACTCCCAAGAAGGGGAGCATTGCTGGTCACAAACTGTGCGTGCTTTGTCTTTTGTTGGTACTAATCTTGTGCAGGATCATGTTGATAAACATTGTGTGTCGTCCGATCATGAAACCTACATGCTTGCTAAAATGTCTATGCGAGATGACACATTCACCAATTGGAAACGTGGTGACAATCCTCCTCTCAATAATTTTGGTTTCCTTTGTTTTTGAAACCCCGTTCTCCTTTGTGTTATGCAGGATTGGTTTCACGTACAATTGACGCCGAGGACGGCTTTTCGCCAAGAAGGGGAGGATGATGAGGACATGACACACATGAAGAGTGTTAAACATATAAGGAAGGCATGGAGGACCAAAGAGGTTGATTGGGGACCAAGTCCAAGTGTTCCCACATTTTACACCAGGCTATCACGTTACTTTTGGTCTAAGGAAATAAAGAGATTGAATCCAACACGTTTTGGAAACGCTGGATTCGGACTGCAGGAAAGTCCTGACTTTCAACGGCCGCCACGACTTCATCCGGACTCCGTTTGGGGCGTTCAAGTACTTGATGGAAAGCTTATGAAGTCTACTTTCATATGGATCTGGCATCGTGTCCATATCAACCCTGAGGCGGCCGCAATCGTCAAATCATTGACTGAAAGTTTTTCTGTCCAGGTGCTGCGACACCTTATTTTGGCCCACGGGCCGTGTATCAAGTTGGGTCCATTAGGGACGCGTCCTAGGGTTGGAGCACGACCCCAGCACCCCTTTGGTCATCCTCCACCTATCATATACCCCCTAGCCGCTGTCAAGGATTCTTGGATTTTGTTTTACATCTAGCTTTAGCTACACCGAACACGCACAAACACGTGTTGTCCTCGTGTGATTCAGAACCCCACATTCGAGTGATATTAAGATTGCCCGCCTTCTTTTTCTAGTATATATCACTGTTGCCTCCCAGTCCCACCTCCCAATCAATCTAGATATATATATATATATATATAACACCCTTAGCCTAAAGAACAAATAAAAGAACACCAACACTTCTACGTCTAAAATTTAGGGTTATTTGGATCGGTGCCATTGCAATTTTTCAAGTTTGGAGATATGTCATTACAATTTGCCTATTTGGAACCATGCCATTACAATTCTTGATTTGCCTGAACCGTGCCATTTTCTACGTCTTTGATGCTCTTGGACCCACCTGCAGGGCTTCGTATTTTGGTATTGTCCAAAATACCCCTGTTACATCCCTTTCTTCATACTCAGTGACATGCGGGTCCCACACGTCATTTCCTTCTCCTTCCTCCCTTTCTTCCCCAACCGGCATGCCTCTAAGCAACGGGAAGAAATCGTTGTACGTGCGGATGAGATCGTTGGCCTTACTGAACAACACGTAGCCATCCTGGACGCATGCCCCTCTGAGTCTCACGTCGATGAACATGGCGACCAGTTCCTCCATCGGCTTTACCTGGCTGAAGACTATCTCTTCCCCCGACGCTCTCGCGACAACGCCACCGCTGCCAGCTGATCTCTCAGCCCCATGCACCTCCGCCCCTGAAACCACAGATCCCAGTCATCCTCGGCGCGGGCTTGCTCCCCATCTACTCGACTTCGCCTCTCATGGTTGGTAGAGGGAGATCGACGTGCACCACTTCCGCCATGACCTAGGGTCTCGAGCTCGCCTCCCCACCGCCGACCGTCACTCCGACGCCGGCATCCACAGCCCCCACCGCCAGCCACCGCGGCCCCGGCAGCCACAAATCCGCCCTCCGCTCTCTCCTCCAATCCCCCTCTCCCCCGCCCCCAATCTTCTCTCTCCCGTCGCCATGAAGCTCGAGCAGGTTGATCCCAACGTGGAGACGGAGGACTCGACCTCGCCGTCCTCGACCCGCACCTCCCCAGCCAGGTCTCGGCGGTCACCGGTGCCGGGCTCGTCGGAGTCGGGTCCTTCGATCTCCCCCTACATCTCCAGGGACGCCCAGCCCGCCGTCGCCCGCACACCGCCGCCCAACGACAGCGCACCCGCCACCGCCGGCACCGCGTGGATTTGTACGAGGATGCCGCCCATGGTGCACGCGGTCTCAGGACGACGACAGAGCAGTGGCGGGTTGGGGAAGAAAGGGAGGAAGGAGAAGGAAATGACGTGTGGGACCCGCATGTCACTGAGTATGAAGAAAGGGATGTAACAGGGGTATTTTGGACCATACCAAAATACGAAGCCCTACAGGTGGGTCCAAGAGCATCAAAGACGTAGAAAATGGCACGGTTCAGGCAAGTCAAGAATTGTAATGGCATGGTTCCAAATAGGTGAATTGTAATAGCATATCTCCAAACTTGAAAAATTGCAATGGCACCGATCCAAATAACCCAAAAATTTACGGCCCATCTGGATCCACATGCATGCGTCATGCGTGCCCAGTCGCACGCGTCGTCGGTCAGTGTGTGCCTATCATATTCTACTATCAGAGAAAGACAAAAGGGGTAGCAACAATACAATACAACAGTCAACACAACAAGATACGATATCGATCATCATGGATTATTGTATTTATCCATATATATACTCATCTACAGGCGGAGATGGATCACATATTTTCCACTCCCGTGCGGTGCAGCATCGTCCAACATCGTCCACGAACCATGCACGCGTTCGGCCGCCGACGTGCCTACTTATGCACGGAACTCTACCTGTGCTGATGCAGATGAATACGATTCAGAAGCTACAACTACAACCTGACTGAATCAACTCACGAGACAAATAAAAAAATGTAAGAGAAATGTCGGAAAGTATTTTCAATTACCAATAAAAAACAAATTACAAAATCTATCGAGATAAATTAATTAAGTATAATTAATTCGTCATTAGCACATGTTTACTGTAGCACCGCATTGTCAAATCATAGACTAATTAGGCTTAAAAAATTCGTCTCACAAAATAGTCACAATATGTACAATTAGTTATTTTTTAGCTTATATTTAATACTTTATACATGCCAAAAAATCGATGTGATAGGTGCTAAACTTTAGCAGCTGGAACCAAACGGGGCCTGAATCTAAACACACGCAAGAGCAAGTGAGGCCTACGGGCCCTGAGGCCCAACAGAGGCCCTCTGATATGACTTGTAACAGGGCAGGCCCAAGAGAGTTGAGGACTTAAATTAATTTCCTTTCAAATCAAAGAGCATGGTTTCTAAATAAAAGTGCATTGGCAACGACCAACCGTTAGAGATCCATGTGCCATTTCATTAGTTTGCGGGTGGCTAAGATTAAAATATATATTGACACCAAGAAAACATTTGGGCTTCATAGTTTAGTACTATATCTTCCAGATATTTCTCTTTCTGTTTTTACTGATATGTACCTGCATTGTGCATAACCTCTGTCTTTTCCCCTTTTCCGTATGGTTTTAGCGTGCTGCTATAAGTACCGTACGAGCGCCCTGTCGGCGGCACCTCGACGTGTCAATGGGGTTTGCCATGTGGATCTTGTCTAATATAATGTACTTGTTCATTTTTCCTGCATGGAAATATTGTCGAAGCTTTTGTTCAGTACTACAGTCAGCTAGGTCTTGTACAGTAGTATACAACAGTCAAGTGGCAAGACTAATCGGCAGACTGTCACGTGGTATTACAAACCCACTCGCTATGCGTGGTTTCAAATTTTAAGTACTGAGCTAAATATTTAGATGCATATAAAAAACAACGGCGTGTCTAAAAGTCGAAACAACCTCTAGTTTGAAACCGAGCGAGTACTACTTGCTTGCTAGTATAACAACCGAAAGTAAAGTTCATTTGTACTACGCTTCTTAAACAGCGTAAATGCAGATAAATGTGATCCTTGATATCTTCGGTCAGGCATCGGGTCTTCACACAAATGCAGATAAATGTGCCATCTCCCCTATTCAGTGTGGATTGGAAGAGACAGTGACTTTGTTACAGTTCTTCCCTGGTCGCTTACAAGGCTTCCCGTGCAAGCACCTAGGGATACCTCTGGCAGTCCACAAACTGAAGAAAGGGGACCTGCAACGTCTGGTGGATCGTGTTTCTCAAGACTTGCCAACCTGGAAAGCCAAGCTCATGAGTCGGGCTGGCCGTGCCGTCTTAGTGAAAGTAAAAATGTCGGTCGTATCCATTCATACGGCAATTGCAGTAACCATTTCTCCCTGGGCAATCTCCTCCATTGACAAACGCAGAAGGGCATTTCTATGGCGCGGTACAGAAACGGTGGCTGGGGGACATTGCTTGCTGGCCTGGCCGAAAGTATGCAGACCACCAGAGCTTGGCGGGTTAGGATTTTTGGACCTCCAGCTGATGGGCTATGCGTTGCGAATGAGATGGCTTTGGTTAAAGAAAACAGACGACAACATACCTTAGGCTCTTTTGCCTGACAAGATGGAGCATCCAGTGACAGCCATGTTTCACCACTCCATTCGGATGGAGGATACATGGCCGCTCCATAGCTGAAATTGCTCCATGCCTACTACAGGTTGTAGGTCCTCGTGTTCAGAAATCAAGAACGGTCTTTGATGGGCTGCAGGATCGCAGGTGGGTCAAAGATATCACGGGTGCTCTCACTGTCCAAGTGATCCTCGATTACCTCGACATCTGGGAGGCAGTCCGTCTCATAAACCTCGATCCCAGTTTTAGCGACAAGGTTATTTGGAGATGGACAGCTGATGGTCAGTTCACAACGGCTTCAGCCTACCGAGCGTTCTTCATCGGTCAGCAGGCAGCCGTTGGGGCAAAAATCCTACACAAAACAAGAGCGCCGAGCAAATGTAATTTCTTTGTTTGGCTCTCCTTACATGGCCGCTGCTGGACAGCATCTAGGAGGAAATGACATAATCTTCAGAATGATGACTCATGTATACTCTGTGGTCAGGCACCTGAAACCATGGATCACTTGCTCATTGGTTGCTCATACAGCAGAACAGTTTGGCACTCTCTTCTGGTGAAATGTGGCTGGGGGAACCTGACACCGCCACAGGCTGAAACCCCACTTGCTAACTGGTGGGAGGATACTAGGAAGCGCATTGACAAAGCTGCACGAAAGGCTTTTGACTCACTGGTGGTGCTGGTATCATGGTCCATTTGGCTCGAGCGCAATGCGTAGACCTTCAACAGACAGTGCAGGTTACCACAAACTTTAATAGCTGACATATTGGTGGAAGCTGACCATTGGATCCAGGCTGAGATATAATACTTTAGCGCTATTGGCTGTACCGCTAGGAATTGATTCTGGTCGCACAATTGATGCTATGTAATCGCTGTCCTAGATTTCTCGCGGGGCACATGTCTCCACTTATGATGACACCACCCGATTAAGTTGTAACTTCTTCTCCTCTTAATGAAATACGTGCTAAGACACGGTCGCGAAAAACGCTTCTTAAACAGCAGGACAAATGTGTTTATGTCCGGATAGACGCGTTACAAATTACAATAGGTCAGAACGGTGAACCGACCGTGCCAATTTAAACTTTGTACTATTGATTTCCCAAATGTGTGAAGGGGAGTTGTTATTTACAGAACAGTAGTTTTGCTACTAATACTGCAAAACCAAGCTTAAATAGTGTACACTATAGTTCATCAAGATATAATGTTCCAACAAGGCAACAACGTGTCATCTGTGTGATAGTTTTTTCCTGCTCCTTCGGCCATGATATTCACCTATAACAAGGTGCTATACTTGAAATCTTCTCACATGTTGCTCGACAGCCATGACGGTAGGCACCCTGCAACATTTAACATTAAAATAACATCATTCAGATGTAGTAGATGAGAGAAAGCAACTTCGTTCACAACGTGATGGGTTCAGAAACATGTAGCTCACTCACATGAGACCGGGAAGCTGAAGCACAGGCCCGGCTTGCCGGCGGCAGCCGGAAGCTTCTGCTCGTGCTCGGCGACGAGGATTTGGAAGAGGCCCATGACGCCAGTGTGCTGCCGCTCGTTGCTGTAGTTGGACACCACGGTCAGCGCCTCGCCGTCGCGCACCGTTGCGGTGCCCGGCTTGGGGTAGCACGCCGACATGCCGACGATGTAGCCCGCCTCGTTCCCGGCCTCTTGCCCCTCGCCGTACGTTGGCATCGATTCGCACAGCAGCCGGCCGTCCTGCGTGAAAAAAAATTAAATGCATGCAGTTCATCAACATTATACTCAGACTATTAGCAACTAATAAGCACTATTTCAGGTCATTACTTGCTAGCTACTTGGATTGTGTAAAGTTTTTTCAGACGATGATACTGAATTAGTGGTGGTAGCTAGCTACAAGCTACCTCGCCGTGCAGAGAAGCGCCGATGCCACCTGGATGCTGGTGCGCGACGCCGAACACGATGTCGCCTCCCCGCGGCAGGACTTCCTTGGTGGCCTCAACATGGACGCAGTCGTTCTTGGCCCGGTCCTCTGAGCTGCATTCCTCGACCTGGTACTCAATCTGCGTAATAAACCATCTCGAGTCTAAGCTATATTCAAATGCTTCAGATTGCACATGCATTTCTCAACATCTGAAACATATCATCAACAATATAATTCTTCAGCATGATGCATGTGAAGCTTCTACTGGCTGTATATGCTTACATACCTGGCAAGCAGGCTCCGATTCCCCCTCAAGCAGAGCTCTGTCAGTGGCATCCAAGATGTAGATCTTCACCGGCAAAACCGCATCGCTCCAGTCAAGCCACATCACGGTGTACCTCAGGAACAACTTCCTCGCCTCTCCACCATCAGCAAGCCCTTCGTCCTTCACCTTGCCGCACCGGGTCCGGTCGTAGCAGCAGCGCAGGCCGCCGACGTAGTCGTCGCCGATGCGGCGGCCGAACTCGTCGACGGTCACGTTGTACAGGTCGCACCTGCACTCGGTGCAGCCCAGCTTGTCGGCGACACCCCTGGTGTCGATGGCGTGCACGTTGAGCACCCACTTCTCCTCGTACCCCTCCGGCGGCGCCTCCGGGTTGCCGATCTCGATGCCGTAGGGGTCAGGCACCCATGTCGCGGTGTGCCGGGTCTCGGAGCCGACCCCATAGTACTGTCCCAGCGTCTTGCACACGCCGGAGTTGATCACCCCAATAAACTCCGGGAGGCCCTGCGCCTTGGCGGCGCCACCGCTCTTGGCGGCGTGGAAGGGCGACAGAGCCCAGTGGTGGATGTAGGTCTCGTGGAGCGGCACGGGGACGCCGTGCTCGTCGACGAGCTCGGCGTTGAAGCTCTTGAGCGCGAGGTGGCCCGTGGGGAAGGGAATGCCGTAGTACCACTTGTTGGAGACAGAGCCGGGGCGCAGGAAGATGGGCGGGGACAGGAACGTCTTGGACTTGAGCAGGTGGCCGTGGCCTCTCACGTTCAGCGCCTCTGACGGCCCAGTGGCGGTTGCAGATAGCAGTACTGCAATGAGCAGCGCAACGAACAACGGCGACATCTTCATCTTGTTACCTGACAATTGGAACTTAACAAGTTCAGCAAATCAGTACTGCTATGCTATTGCTATTGCTATGCGAGGACATGGGAGGGAAGGAGGGAGGAAGCGGAGGCGAAACCGGTCAAGGAGGAGGAAGAGGACGGAGCGTACCAGGCTGAAGGCAGCTGAACTGTGTATGGCTTCATTGGTTTGCCGGAAGCTGCGGCACGGCCGCCTCTTTATAAGATTCGCGGCGGCGTTTGCATTATTGCTTATTACGACAGCGCTTGACTTTGGGGGTGAGCGGCGAGGGGGTAGGGCCTCGGAGTTCACTCGCCGTGTTCTAGAAGAAGGCGATCGGGGATTGGGACAGGAGCTGGACTTTGAGACCTCTAACGATTAATATTTTTACTAATTCATCGACCAATTTTCTGCTGGCTAACAATTTCTAATTTTAGTTGCGTAAATTAAGAAGGCTCAGATGCTCGGGCTTGTAGAGGGATCGTCGCGGAGGGCACTAGATAATGAAACCAAAAAAAATAAAAATAATTTGTTGAGAGTGGGATTTGAACCCACGCCCTTTCGGACCAGAACCTTAATCTGGCGCCTTAGACCAACTCGGCCATCTCAACGCTTCTTGAAAAATGTTGCACGTTCGTTTTATTACAATCTGTGGATTCCTAATAATGACACTTGTACGGGTGACATATGAATGTGAGGCAAGTATTTCGACACGGCACGCAGCATGCAGGCACATGTCAATGTTGCCTTCCGGCCAATCGATGATCTACGACACTCTTAGTTTTCTAAAGTAAAAGAACGACAAAAGGATAACACTCTACGGTCCACACACGCACGGAGAGAGAGACTGGCGGCTCTATCTCCATATGCCCATATGCATGTCCAGTCGCAAGCCTACCATGTCCTACTATCACAAAACGTCACAAAATACAAACACAACAGGCCACACCAGAAGACATACAGACGATATCACGGATTACATGGAGATCGATCGTTTGAAGTGCCTCACACGGCTCCATCTCCAGCGAAAGCAAGCAGACAAGCCTGCTACCTACTCCAAGTGAGGTGAGGGAGCCAATCGAGTCCCAGTTACCATTGTCATACTGTCATGTGTCAGCAGCTTCCCTGGAACTCTGCTATGCTGATGCTAATGAGGTTTTTTTTTCTTTTCCCCGTTTTTTTGAAATGGGATGAAGAGGTTTTTAGGTTTCGGGGAGTGTGTCTACATGTCATCCAAGTGATTTTGTCTTCAATTATCAACCCCTTTTTCCAGCCAGTGATATAACGACACATCAAGTGAAAAAGGAAGAAAAACTAGGTGATAGAACCGCTTGTTTCAACCACTCCTATATATCTTCTGAAAGATGGTTAAACAACGTATCTATAAAGCCCACCAAAGCTCATCTAGCAATAGCTCATTCAACATTTCATTGAAAAATTGTTGAATAAAAATGTTGACCAACATTTTTCAAAAAAAAAATGAATCTACATTATTTTCAAAAATGTTGAACCTCAACATTTTTCGAAAAAAGCTGACCAATATTTTTCAGAAATGTTAAACCCCAAAAAGTAGGTGATAGAACTGCGTGTTTCAACCACTCAGATTTCCATCCACGTGAGATTCACCCCTATCAGAAGTGCCGGGGTTCGCATTTTCATTAGACACGCAAGGTAACTTGGCAGTGATGAAACAACCAAAACTCATGGGAAATAACCCCCATGAAACATCTGACATAGCTGGAGGGCTATGATAAGGACGAAGGGAAAAGCTTATTTCGGCTTCGGCTTCACTGGTTTTGTGCAAATTAATGCACTATAGCATGAAGCCGTTTTGTAAGCCGGCGCTAAAATGAACTAGAAACAATTTTGACATCACCGGTGAAGCCGATTTGGGAAAAGCCCTTGCAAACGGCTCCTTGTCATATGAGATCGACAAAAGAGGAAGAAAATTGAAAAGAATCAAACAATGTAACGGCCTCTCAGACTTGTCATTCTGATGTTTTTTCCCCACTTTTCCCCAAAAGAAACAAACACCGGAAGTGGTACTTTTACTACATAGTTTGCTCCAGGTATCGTCTCTGCTTGGATTGGAAGAAAATGCTACTAGTTAACAAGAAAAATAAAGAGTGCTCCCTCCGTCCTGAAGCAAATGTAACTCTCGCTTTCCAAAAAATCAAACAATTTCAAATTTAATTAAATTTATACAAAATAGTATTAATATTTATGATATATAAAATAAATAGTATTAGATTAATCATGTATCATATTTTCATACTAAATCTATTTAGAGGCATAACTGTTAGTACCTTTTTTATAATTTTTTCAAATTTAAAATTGTTTGGCTCCTTAGAAAACAAGAATTGCATTTTTTTGAACAGAGAGAATAAAATAAAAACTTTGAGAGACTCCTGGTTAACAAGAAAATGAAGAGTACAAAATAAATAAACTGATAAACTTGAAAAATGGAAGAGCACGCCTGCAGCTGAATCCATTACATGCAAAAGCACGCAGGCCGTGCGGCCCAACAAGCTCGACAAGAGATAGATGTGAAGTAACGGGCTAGTATAGCTTGTAACAAAACAGGCCCAAGAGAGTAGATGACTTAATTAATAATATTTCTCGAAATCAAGAGTATGTTTTTTTTACCGAGCGGTAGGAGAAACCCAACTTATTTTTTAATATTGTTTATTCCAAATTAAGCGTGTAGTTCGTGCTGTTCTTGAATCAAAGGGGGTTATTTGTCCCTTCCAGACTTTTTTTTAAAAAAAAAGAATCAAGCGCGCGGTTTCTAAATGTAATGCATGGAAAACTATCAACCACCAGAGATCCGGCCGTGTGCCGTTTATTTGTCGTGGATGACCGAGATTAAGATATCTTAACAAAAACACATATGCGTCTTTACGGTTTTTAGATTATTCGATTTTCTTATGTATCCTGTTTTAGTATTCTTACTTTTTTCAGTTATTTCTCTCTTTTTAGAGTTCATATACCTGCAATGTGCAAATTATTCTCTTTTTTGTAGTGTTTGTTAGTTTGGTGCTCTTTAAATTTCAGAAAGAACAAATGCTTTTTTTTTAAAAAAAATGGGTGACAGCTCCTCAAAGGCGTGCTGCTGCTAGCCGTATATCCACCACAGAGAGCATTTCCCTTAAACATTCCGGTTGACTGGTTGAGTAACACCACGCCTTTCATAGCAGGCACCTTAATTATTTGCTTCTTGCCCAAAGGCCCATACATATCTTATTTGTGACCAGCACTTGCCTTCGCCGGCGAACCCACGACGGAGGACGGCGCCGATCTCACGACTGAGACTTTCACCCGGACGGCACCTATCGTACTAGAAGGAGAGCCATGCCGGAATGCACCCTGCAATGTTTGAACACACATTTACAAGATGTTATAAGAACTCATCATACAAATTAATTCTCAAGTTCCACAGGAATAACAGTATAATTCATCTCCAGAATGTGAAAGTTTCACAAACAGCTAATAAGGCTAGCTGTAGTAGCTCACATGAGACCGGGAAGCTGAAGCAGAGCGACGATGGTTGCTGCTTGTTCAGCGCCAGCCGCTGCTGCGGCTGCTGCTCCTGCTCGTCGGCGACGAGGAGGTAGAAGTGGCCCATGACCCCCGTGCGCCGCCGCTCGCCGGTGTAGTTGGACACCACGGTGAGCGCCTCGCCGTCGCGCACCCTGGCGGCGCCGCCGGGACTCGGGTAGCACGTCGACATGCCGACGACGTAGCCGGCCTCGTTGCCGGCCTCCTCCCCGTCGCCGTACGTCGGCATCGACCAGCACAGCAGCCGCCCGTCCTCGCCGTGCAGAGACGTGCCGGTGCCGCCCGCGTGCTGGTGCCCCACGGCGTACACGATGTCGCCTCCACGTGGCAGCACCTCTTTCGTCACCTTCACGTCCACGCACTCGTTCCTCGCTCGGTTCTCTGCGCTGCATTCCTCGACCGTATACTCCACCTGCAATATCAAATTAGCAGGCTTGTAGATTTATATATTTACATATATGTATATATAATAATGTACATACCTTGCAGTCAGGCTCGGATTTCCCATCGAGCAGCGCGGTGTCAGTGACGTCGAGTATGTATATCCTGACGGGCACGACGGCGGCGTCGCTCCAGTCGACCCACATGACGGTGTACCGGAGGAAGAGCACCCGGGGCTCGCCGTCGGCGAAGCCTTCCTCCACCCGGCACCGCGCCTGGTCATAGCAGCATTGCGCGCCGCCGGCGTACCCCGCCTCGTTAACCGTCACGTTGTAGAGGTCGCACCGGCACTCGGCGCACCCGAGCTTATCAGCGGCGCCGCGCGTGTCGATGGCGTGCACGTTCAGCGACCACCGCTCCACGTACCCGCCGTCCGGCGGCGCCGCCGGGTCCCCGATCTCGACGCCGTACGGGTCGGGCACCCGCGTCGCGGTGCGCCGCGTCTCGGCGCCGAGCCCGAAGAACTGCCCCAGCAGGCCCAAGCACACGCCGGCGTTGGGCCGCGGGCGGCGGCGCTCGCGTCGGCGGCGGCGGAGGGAGGAGTAGTAGGGGGATACGAGCCAGTGGTGGAGGTAGGTCTCGTGGAGCGGGACGGGGGCGCCGCGGGCGTCGACGAGCTCGCCGTTGAAGCTCTTGAGCGCGAGGTGGCCGCGCGGGAATGCCACGTCGTGGTACCACTTGTTGGAGACGGA
Organism: Urochloa ruziziensis; assembly: GCA_015476505.1. Classification (NCBI taxonomy): domain Eukaryota; kingdom Viridiplantae; phylum Streptophyta; class Magnoliopsida; order Poales; family Poaceae; genus Urochloa; species Urochloa ruziziensis. Next base: position 51,221,120 of record CM027124.1, on the reverse strand, counting down.
GCCCGGGCGGAGGGAGATGGGCGGGGACAGGAACGTCTTGGATTTCAGGAGGACGCCGGCGACGAGGGGTTGCGCCGTCAGGTGTAGCGGCGCCGCCGCGGCGGACGTGAAGAATGTGACGAGCAGCACGAGGAACGACGACGGCGACATCTTAGTTCACCTCGTCACCTGCTCCCAACGAGAGCTTGACACCAAGTGATGAAGTGATGCCCTCCTCGATCGGCGCATCTTCATTACTTTATATACTGCTGGTGGCGCCACGTGGCCGTGTGCTTTCCTTGCGTCAAGAGCTACGTCATCAACAACGGCTGCAGGGGTGGTGGGTGCTCTTTGCGGTGCCGGCGTCGCCGCGTCCCCCTACTACGGATTCTGCTCCCTCGATCATCGGACGCAAGCTAAGTGGGACCGTTGTGGCCTTGCATTCCGTTGTTGTTCTTGATCTTGACCGTATGATCCACCCACCAGCATTATTACTTCCCCAATGGCAAGACCATATGATCGCGACTTTCTCCATGGATGATTCGCCGAGTTTCCACTACTAGAGAAACGACCTTTGGTCCCTGATACGTTAGTACCGGTTGTGTTATAACCGGTACTAAATGCTGAATTTAGTACCGGTTTGTAAGCACAGTACTTCGTGGAGCACATTAGTACCGGTTGGTAACACCAACCGGTACTAACGTGCGCCTCGGGGGTCGGGCCGCAATGGCTAGAGGCACGTTAGTACCGGCTGGTGTTACCAGCCGGTACTAACGTGCTTCGACTTGGGGGCCCCGCAAGCCGCTGCACGTTAGTACCGGTTGGTAACACCAACCGGTACTAACTGCCTACGTTTAGTACCGGCTGGTGTTACCAGCCGGTACTAACGTGCTGGGTATAATACCGCGGCAGGCTTCTTCCTCCCCGAGCCCGAGCTCATTTCTGCAGAGAGCTTGGTCTCTCACTCATGGCGCCATAGAGGGGGGAGTTTTTGCCCAAGTTTTCCATAATTTGTGGATTTCTCCTATATAAGTGCGTCAAAAGGTTAGCAACTTCATTCTCTGTTAATTGACGGTACTTGTGCTTATTTTTATGCTCTATACTTAGAGAAATTTGAAAAATTGTGAATGAGAAGGATTTTGGTATTTGTAGAATGATTTGAGCTAAATAGAATCATGACCTTAATTAGATGGTAGCTTTTAGTAGTGAGTTCATACCCTAGATACCTAGATAATGAGCATGTTTTTTGTGACAATATTCCGTATCTTTTTAACTATATTTAATGTTATGTAATGGATTTTTTTAAAAATTTGATTATATATATGTAATGTTGTTTAATAGATTTTTCCAACTTTTTAATTATTACTAATACCTTTTTAACTAATAATTAATGAAATGTTGCAATATTAGTAATGTTGTTAGGTATTTTCTCAATGTTACTAATAATTAATAAAATGTTGCAATTAATGGATACATTTATTTTATAAATATTTTTTATGGTAGGATTCAAAATGGACCGTCAATGGATGTATGGCGGTAGGAACACCATGGCCTGGATTGTTGGCCTAGACGTTTTTCTCAATGTGGCTGAAGCAACCAGGTCCACGAATGGTCTCATGTGTTGTCCATGCCGTATTTGCCGCAATGTGAAACAGGTCATGAAAAGGGATACTCTACACGTTCACCTAACTGAAAACGGTTTCATGGATAGCTATAATGTTTGGACGAAGCATGGTGAACTTGGTGTTTTGATGGGAGACGATGAAGAAGACGACGATAACAACATCCCAGACTTTGCATACTTACATGAAGCCGGTGCCTTTGACGAGGCTGATGACCCAATGGAAGGGGTTGATGCAAATGTCGTAGAGGAGGAGGAGGCACCTGATGAGTTTGGTCAGGTCTTGCTTGATGCACAGAAAGACAGTGAAACTGCGAGAGAGTCAAAAAAGTTCGAAAAGATGTTGGAGGATCACAAAACAAAACTATACCCAGGGTGCAAGCCGGAACTGAAAAAACTGGGTAGCACGCTGGATATGCTAAAATGGAAAGCAACCAATGGTGTCAGCGACAAAGGATTCGGTGAGCTACTACAAATCGTAAAAAACATGCTTCCTGAGGCTAATGTGCTGCCGTCGACCACGTACCAAGCCAAAAAGATTGTGTGCCCTCTTGGATTGGAGGTACAGAAGATACACGCATGTCCTAATGATTGTATCCTGTATCGCGGCGCTGAATATGAGAATTTACAAGCTTGTCCTGTTTGTGGTGCGTTGCGGTACAAGATCAGGCGAGACGATCCTGGTGAAGTTGACGGGCAGCCAGCGAAGAAGAAAATTCCTGCAAAGGTGATGTGGTATTTTCCTGTGATTCCACGATTGAAGCGTTTGTTCAGAAGTAAGGAGAATGCAAAGTTGATGCGGTGGCACAAAGAAGATCGTAAGCGAGATGAGATGATGAGACATCTTGCAGATGGGTCCCAGTGGAGGAACATTGAGAGAGAATTTCCACAATTTGATCAAGATGTAAGGAACATACGGTTTGGTTTAAGTACAGACGGAATGAATCCATTCGGCGATATGAGTAGCTGTCATAGTACTTGGCCAGTTACCCTATGTATATTTAATCTTCCTCCTTGGTTGTGCATGAAGCGAAAGTTCATCATGATGCCGGCTCTCATCGCAGGTCCAAAACAACCTGGAAACGACATCGACGTGTTCCTAAGACCTTTGATCGATGAGCTTTTACTGTTGTGGAAGGACGAAGGTGTAAGTGTGTGGGATGAGTACAAACAGGAAACATTCATCCTCCGAGCATTACTTTTTGTGACCATCAATGATTGGCCTGCACTTGGAAACCTTTCGGGACAGTCAAACAAGGGATACTCGGCCTGCACCCACTGTTATGATGAAACAGACTGCATTTATTTGAAGCACTGTCGAAAGTGCGTGTATATGGGCCATCGTCGGTTTTTACCACCGAAGCACCCTTTAAGACATGAAGGAAAACATTTTAGAGGCGAGTCTGATAATCGATCTAAGCCTTTGTTCCGCAACGGAAAGCGTGTGTTTTCGATGGTAAAAGATGTGCAGGTAGTATTTGGAAAGGGCCCTGGTAGCCAAGCCGTTCCAAATGACGAGGACGGACATGCACCCATGTGGAAGAAAAAGAGTATATTATGGGAGCTACCTTATTGGGAAATGCTTGAGGTCCGCAATGCAATTGATGTGATGCACCTGATGAAGAATCTTTGTGTGAACTTGCTAGGATTCATGGGTATTTATGGAAAAGGGAAAGATACAGTGGAAGCAAGACGTGACCTTAAAGCGTTGGAACAACGAAAAGACCTACATCCTAAAAAGAAGGGAAAAGACCAGCGATACTTAAGGCCTGCCAGCTACACTCTCAGCAAACAGGAGAAGGAAAGCATGTTTGATTGCCTGAACAGTATCAAGGTGCCCACTGGATATTCCTCAAATATAAAAGGAATAATAAAAATGAAGGAAAAGAAATTCACGAACTTGAAGTCTCATGACTGCCATGTCCTGATGACACAATTACTTCCAGTTATCTTGAGGGGTATTCTACCAGAGAATGTAAGGTTGGCAATCGTGAAGCTGTGTGCGTTTCTCAATGAAATTTCACAAAAGGTGATTAATCCAAGTCATTTAATAAGGCTACAGCAAGACGTGGTCCAATGCCTTGTAAGCTTCGAGATGATATTCCCACCTTCATTCTTTAATATTATGACACATCTCCTGGTTCACCTAGTTAAAGAGATAACTATTCTGGGGCCAGTATTCCTACACAATATGTTCCCTTTCGAGAGGTACATGGCAGTCCTAAAGAAGTATGTTCGCAACCGTTCTCGACCAGAAGGATGCATCGCTAAAGGCTATGGAACGGAGGAGGTCATTGAATTTTGTGTAGACTTTATTGAGGATCTTGATCCGGTTGGACTCCCAGTGTCACACCATGAGGGACGACTCTGCGGAAAGGGAACACTTGGGAGAAAAGCTATAATGGACCTCTCTCAAATTGAAATTTGCCAAGCAAACTACACGGTTCTACAAAGTTCGACCTTGGTGGCTCCATATATAGAGGAGCATAAGGATATTATACGATCCGAAAACCCAAACAAGAGTGAAAAATGGATTACCCGTCATCACATAGTGACTTTCAGAGATTGGTTGAGACGAAAATTCATCGGTGATGGCACGATTGATCAAGAACTTCAATGGCTGGCTAGGGGACCATCAATCACAATCTTGCAATACCAAGGCTACGAGATAAATGGGTATACATTCTACACAAGATCTCAAGACCAGAAGAGCACTAACCAAAATAGTGGTGTCCGTATAGATGCAATAGGAAATGATGGTATAAAGGACATCTACTATGGCGTCATAGAGGAGATATGGGAACTTGACTATGGACCTATAAAAGTTGCCCTGTTCCGCTGCCAATGGGTGAGCCGCGCCGGTGTAACGATAGACAGATATGGGATGACAACGGTGGACCTAAAAAAGGTTGGATATAAGGAGGAACCATTTGTCCTAGCCAAAGATGTGACCCAAGTGTTCTACGTGAAAGACATGGCAAGCAAGCCCAAGAAGAAAAAAATTAAACCCAAGAAAAGAAAACAAAAGAAGCAGATGGAAGAGGAGCAGACAGAAAATGAGCAGACGGTAAAGAAGCCAGAAGATAATGAGCCTAAACGTCACATAGTTCTTCCAGGAAAAAGAAAAATAGTTGGAGTTGAAGACATTACGGACAAATCAGAAGATTATGATCAGTTAGATGACCGTCCTCCATTCTCAGTTGATGTTGATCCCAGCATTCTGTTATCCAAAGAAGACGCTCCGTACTTACGGCGCGATCACAACCAGGGGACATTCGTCAGAAGGAAGATTAATTTTGTTTCAGCGGAAGATGATGAAGATGAAGATTAATGGCCTCAATTATTTATTTTCTATTAAATGATGTAATGTAATGTGTGTAATGTAATGAGTGTCGTTTTGCATTGTGCAATTTGACGTAATTATCTCAATGTGTGTTCTGTCGATATAATTAACTCAATATGTGTGTGACATTACTATGGACTTATGTAATTTAATTTTCTTTTTTCTTTATGAAAAGTGTTGATTATTGAAATTTGACGTTAATTAAATAACTAATTTTCGATTTGAAGAAACAGTTATATGAGATTTGGAAGTTATTATTTATAAATATTTTTGCATGCAAAAAATAATTACCTCTTCGTATTTTACAGATTTACTATATGTATGTGAGATATTTAATGAGATATTTTATAAATTACAATAAGTGTGTATTTTCAAATTTGAAATTAAACATGTAATCATCAATGTGATACTACATAATAAGTAATTTGAAAGTGTACGCAGTGCCTTTACGATTTATAATAAGTGTTAAACGAGAATAAAAGTAATATATACAAACAGAAAAGAAAAATAAGAGAAAAATTATACCATTTACAGGGGAGGCAGGTTAGTACCGGTTTGTGTTACAAACCGGTACTAACCTGCCACCCCAGGCACGTTAGTACCGGTTTGTAACACGGCCCGGTACTAACGTGCCTCACGTTTTCGCTTCCCGCCAGGGGAGGCACGTTAGTACCGGGCCGTGTTACAAACCGGTACTAACGTGCCTGGGGTGGCAGGTTAGTACCGGTTTGTAACACAAACCGGTACTAACCTGCCTGGGGTATAAAACCCCACTCTTCTTCCTCCTCCGGACTTAACCGTTTTTACCTCTCCACTTCCGCCGCGCCGCCGTCGTCCGCGCGCGCCGCCGCCGTCCCGCGCCTCCCCGTCGTCTCGCCGCCGCGCCGCCGTCGTCCGCGCGCGCCGCCGCCGTCCCGCGCCTCCCCGTCGTCTCGCCGCCGCGCCGCCGTCGTCCGCGCGCGCCGCCGCCGTCGACCTCGACCACGCCGGCGCCGCCATCCCCCGCCGCCGCCATCCCCCGCGCGCCGCCGTCGACCTCGACCACGCCGGCGCCACGCCGCCGCCCGCCCGCACCGCTGCCCCGACGGTGCCGCCGCCACCTCGCCCACGACGCCGCCGCCCCTGCCGCGTGTGTACGTGATGTGCTGACGTCAGCACCCAGGGTGCTGACGTCAGCACATTTTTTTTTTAAATTGCTTTAGAAATATATCATATTTGTTAGAAAAAATTTAGATGTGTTAGAAAAATTTCATATGTATTACAAAATTTCATATGTGTTAGAAAAAATTCATATGTGTTAGAAAAAATTCATATTTGTTAGAAAAATTTCATATGTGTTAGAAATATTGTAGATGTGTTAGAAAAATTTCATATGTATTACAAAATTTTCATATGTGTTAGAAATATTGAGATGTGTTAGAAAAAAATCAACTGTGTTATACGTCAGCACATTTTTTTTGTTTAAATAGATTTAGAAATATATCATATTTGTTAGAAAAATTTTAGATGTGTTAGAAAAATTTCATATGTATTACAAAATTTTCATATGTGTTAGAAAAAATTCATATGTGTTAGAAAAAATTCATATTTGTTAGAAAAATTTCATATGTGTTAGAAAAAATTCATATGTGTTAGAAAAAATTCATATTTGTTAGAAAAATTTCATATTTGTTAGAAAAATTTTAGATGTGTTAGAAAAATTTCATATGTATTACAAAATTTTCATATGTGTTAGAAAAAATTCATATGTGTTAGAAAAAATTCATATTTGTTAGAAAAATTTCATATGTGTTAGAAAAAATTCATATGTGTTAGAAAAAATTCATATTTGTTAGAAAAATTTCATATTTGTTAGAAAAATTTTAGATGTGTTAGAAAAATTTCATATGTATTACAAAATTTTCATATGTGTTAGAAAAAATTCATATGTGTTAGAAAAAATTCATATTTGTTAGAAAAATTTCATATGTGTTAGAAAAAATTCATATTTGTTAGAAAAATTTCATATGTGTTAGAAATATTGTAGATGTGTTAGAAAAATTTCATATGTATTACAAAATTCATATGTGTTAGAAAAAATTCATATGTGTTAGAAAAAATTCATATTTGTTAGAAAAATTTCATATTTGTTAGAAAAATTTTAGATGTGTTAGAAAAATTTCATATGTATTACAAAATTTTCATATGTGTTAGAAAAAATTCATATGTGTTAGAAAAAATTCATATTTGTTAGAAAAATTTCATATGTGTTAGAAAAAATTCATATGTGTTAGAAAAAATTCATATTTGTTAGAAAAATTTCATATTTGTTAGAAAAATTTTAGATGTGTTAGAAAAATTTCATATGTATTACAAAATTTTCATATGTGTTAGAAAAAATTCATATGTGTTAGAAAAAATTCATATTTGTTAGAAAAATTTCATATGTGTTAGAAAAAATTCATATGTGTTCGAAAAAATTCATATTTGTTAGAAAAATTTCATATGTGTTAGAAATATTGTAGATGTGTTAGAAAAATTTCATATGTATTACAAAATTTTCATATGTGTTAGAAAAAATTCATATGTGTTAGAAAAAATTCATATTTGTTAGAAAAATTTCATATGTGTTAGAAAAAATTCATATGTGTTAGAAAAAATTCATATTTGTTAGAAAAATTTCATATGTGTTAGAAATATTGTAGATGTGTTAGAAAAATTCATATGTGTTACAAAAATTTCATAACTTACTCCTATCATATACTAGGATAAATGACGAGACGTAGCGAGGATGAGGAGTTGCTTCATAATATGATTCGAGACGGTACAGACCCTGTAGAGTTTGACGGCAGTCAATTTCTTGATTTATCTGGACAAGGAGGGGATGGAGGGAATGGAGATGATGAGGAAGATGATGATGGAGACGACCAAGAACAAGAAACTGGTCTTGACGAACACAATGAGACCGAGGTATACATAAGGATTTTGATCGGGCATCTGGATTAATTTTGTATTAATTATTTTTGTATTAAATAATAGTTTAATTATTTTCAGGCATCTGGATCGAAGCCTCCAAAACGGAAGCGAGGCTGCAAGAGAAAGATGACCGGGCATACCCTGGTCACAGCAGTTACAGATGATGGTGAACCAACGGAACCGCCTGGGATTAAGACTTCTTATGTGAATCAATGTGGATATCTTGTTAGGGAAAACATCCCCATCAAGTACGAGCTTTGGAGGATATCGAAAAACAGCGATCCAAATGTTCAAGTTCGACAAATAGTCCCGGAGTCAGAGAAGGAAATGTTATGGAAACAGGTGACTACACACTTCACATTTCCGGCAGACAAATTAGACAAAGTCAAGAATTGGACGATGAGTAAGATGGCTAACCAGTTTCAGTCATTTAAGAAGAAGTTGAAAGCCAATTTCGTCAAGAAGAATCTCACACCAGATTTTGAGAAGGTGTACCAGAACCAAAGGCCGTTTTGGGATGAATTCGTAGAGAATCAGTTGTCGGCCGACTACCTGAAGCGAGTTAAAACTAACACAGAAAATGCCTCGAAGAAAAGTCAGTTCCACCATCTAGGACCAGGAGGTTATGAGAAGGCGATTCCGAAATGGAAGAAGATGGAAGATGAATTGATACAACGAGGAATCGTACCGCAGACACTCTCGTGGCCGTTACGAGTGAGGTGGTACTTCTATGCTCATGGAGGCAGACTAAACATGGAAAATGGTGCGTTTATCACTAGCGATGCCATAGCCGAAGCGATCGACAGGCTAGACGAAGCAATGAAGAAAAAGGAAGATGGATCTTTCAAGCCTGATCGAGAGAAGGACGAGCTGACTTACGCTCTTGGCAATCCGGAACACACTGGTCGGACTCGAGGCATGGGCGTCGTACCATGGAAACGTGGCTTCAGTCAGGATATACAGACGTACCGAAGCCGTTCCAGAAGCAAGAAAGCCATCCAAGAAGAATTGCGTGAGCTCCATGACAGGCTGGCTCAGGTTGAAACTAGAACAGCCCAAGAAATAAATGAACGAGTAGATCAGCGCCTGGCAGAAGTCCTTAGCCAACACCAGGGACAACCTAGTGCTCCTGCAGGCGGCGAGAATTTGGAGATCAGCCCCGCATCTCAGCGTCGTAGCAGCATTGCTTCCACCAAGGCCGCTGAAAGATATCCCGTAGATGACATCACTACGAGGACGGACTGTGAGCTTCTTTATCTTGTCGGGAAGAAGATGAAGGTATGTGCTGAAGGTGTTGCTGAAGTACCGGTCCCGGGCGAGAAACTTCACAACGTGCCTATTCCCGAAGGGTACGCTAGAGTTTTGGTTGACCGAGTGGCTGGTGTTTGGGCTGAAGACCTTGCGATCCCGATCCCTACAGGTGACAGTGGAGAGGAACTGCGAGATGGGTTGCATACATGGATTGCTTGGCCTAAGGAAGACATCAGATTGAAGCCAGGAACAACAGATTCAGCTGCAGCATCGGCTACGAGGGACCCCAGCATGGATCCACCATCTCCACATGGTCCCGACAACGACATAGACCCGCCCTCACCAATTGGTACAAGGGGCCCCAGCATGAGTCCACCTCAGCCGAAGAAGAGGTACGCCAAGGCTCCAATGCCGCCGGCTCCTAAGCGGCAGAAGAAGAAGAAAGAGAATCCTCCGCCTCCGCCTCCTAAGCTCGCGTACGAGAAAACAGATGAGGAAACCGATGCGACCGTCAGCCAAGAGGTTGCGGATTTTTTTCAGAAGGTTAAGGACAAGAGGAAGCCAAAGCCGAAGGAACCGGTTGACCCGACAGCCGTAAGACACTTTATTAAACAGGCCAGACCCGCGGTGAAAGAGACGGCTTCGGACTACGACCGCACAATCATGAAGTCGTACAAGAAAGTCGAAAATAGAAAAAGTGCATCGTCGTCGAAAAGCTCTCAGTCAAAAGGCATTGCACAGCTGGGACAACAATCGAAGCAATCGATTCCTCCGCTTGTTGTGCTATCAGAGGAAGAACAACAATTGGTTGAGATTATGAAGCAAACCAACCTCACCAAAGCTCAACTGCGAGGTGAAGATGATATTCCAATACACGAGGGAGGCAAGAAAAAACCGTTCGAATTGGGGCAATCACTGGTATGGCCTGAGCTGCTAGCACACCTAGGGACCAGAATGTATGAGTTCCACAATTGGTACATGCGAGAATCTGGAAATGGATTGACCATGTTCGCAGCACGGATCAGAAATTCACCCTATCGGCCGCCATGTGATATGTGGATTGATTTCGAAGATATCCATTTTTTATACCATCAAGATGCCCTTTCCAAGTCTCTCATGAGTGCATGGATTCTGTAAGTATTTAATAAAATGTTTATATTGTACCTCTAGTTGTCAATCCTATCTAACTATATGTTATTGTGTATCATGTAGGATGGAGTATCAACATTGCCGGAAGAAGGGATACTATGGCATTGGCTTCTTGGATCCGGATATCTTACACATGGAGAATATTGCAAATTATCCCAATCGAACGACAACAAATATTTTCAATGCCTTGATGGCACAACATACATGTTCATTGATACTTTTTCCGTACCTCTTCGGGTTAGTCGTAGAACATATTTTACTATTTCTATATTCATTCATGTTACGGTTCTAAATGACATCTTTATATGTACAGGTTTCACTGGATCCTCCTTGTACTCGAGATTAATCGAGGCCGGATTACGGTGTTCGACTCATTGAGAAAGCCGATGAAAGACTATCAAAGCCTAGTTGATACTCTTAACAAAGCGTGGAAACGCTTTGTTAAAAACCAAGTTGGAGTATCAGATACGGACGAGCTTCACTGGAGGCTTGACTTTCCGGTACGTTCAAAGTTTCATATTAGTCTTATTTCATTTAGTCAAACATCGAGAGTGTATTACATAACCGATTGTTCATATACGTGTATATATAGTGTATGAGACAGGAACAGGGAAACAACCTGTGTGGGTACTACGTATGCGAATTCATCCACGGATTTGTAGGCCCGAAGATGATGACGGAAAAAGAATTTGACGTACGTAAACTTCCTACCATTTTATTAAATTTTTATTATGCAAATCTGTTTATTAAGACTAACGAAGATTTTTCTTGGCAGGTTATGGTAATGACAGAAGACCTCATTGAACCGGAACGAGTCAAGGCAGTTCAAGAACAACTAATGGGATTTCTGCTCGATGAGGTCGTGAATCCGAACGGTGAATTTTATACGGATCATAGAATAAGCATTGGTTTAATGGATCCTGATCGAGGAAAGGACGAGGAGGAAGAGGAGTTCCAAAAGAAGAAGAAGAAAGATTAGCTTAATTGGTTTTTCTTTAATCGAAACACTTGAAAAGTTGTATATATATGTAATACTTTTTAGAAAGCTAACTAAGTACATGTAGATTATATATTATTGTAACGTAATATTACTTTATACGCAAGCGCATTAGAACGGATACGATACGAATACGCATTGTAACGGAAACGATACGAATACGCATTAGAACGGATACGATACGAATACGCATTAGAACGGATACGATACGAATACGCATTAGAACGGATACGATACGAATACGCATTAGAACGGATACGATACGGAATACGCATTAGAAATAAAATAAAATAAAAGAGAAAAAACAGTTTAGATTACCAACCGGTACTAAACTGCCTCCCCGGGGTGGCGGGCAGCGCACGCAGTTTAGTACCGGTTGGTAACACCAACCGGTACTAACGTGCGGGTTTTAGTACCGGTTCTGGAACCGGTACTAAAAGACTGCCACTTTAGTCTCGAAACGTTAGTACCGGTTCCAGAACCGGTACTAAACTTGGCTTCCCAACCGGTACTGAAAGTCGTTTCTGTAGTAGTGTTCCCTGTTCTGTTCTGTTCTGTTCGCTCACGTCGGACGTAATTCAATTCGCCGCGCTGCCTTAACTCGTGCAGTTAGGTCGTTGCGCGCCAAGAGGAGCCTCGGCGTTTGAAGCCACAAGCCAGCCAGGCATCTACGACTTCACCACACCAGTAGTGTCTCCACCTGTATAACTCGTGTTTTCTCTTGCATTTGTCACCATGGTTGTTTAGCTGTGCAATGTGAAGAGGATTGTTGTATGTTAATTTCTTATTGAAGCAACATGCCAACATGCATGCTGAGTTCTTTTGGTATGTGATAATCCATGGGGTGCAAGATGACATAGTCAGCTACTCAGCTGGTCTAACAAGTACTTCATTCGTTACAAATTATAGATCGTCACCATGGATGTGATAATGGTTTGCATCTACAAAAACTCGAAAAGGAGATGCAAACTGAGTGTTTCACCTGTGGACATGAGCGACTCACCTAGTCACCTACTACCTGTTTCTGAATGAATCTCGCACGCTCCGAAAATTATGCTTTCCTCTCTCAAACTTGTTGCATGATGCATGGTTTCTATTTTCCTGCTGTCGTCGGCCTCCATTGCCCTGTTACGAATGCACATATAGGTATAGGTAGGAGCACCACCTTCTTCTGTTCTTTCTGAAATCTAACGGGTACAGCTAACTTAAAACCAAAAGGAAAGGAAACGAAGAATTTATTGTATATGCTTAATTTGAAGCAATTCACTAGTATGTTCCAAACAAACCATCTCAAGTCATATTAATCCCAATCACCTGTATCGTGTCCCTTTCTCGAAAGTTGCCATGCCATCATACACGAACTGAGCGGTAGGCAATTCCGTACAATAGATGCGCGGTACTTGATAGTAATACAGGCATACAGCATACAAAACCCGAAGATGGGTGGGTAGACAAAACAAGGACCATATATCTATCTACAAGTGGATCAGAAATCTTATAGGTAACTCGTGTTATGTACTCAACTCAACCTGCTCTCCAAGAGCAAAAACGAAGAAACCAACACGAGACCAACAGAAGAATTACATGCAAATACCTACAGTGGTGGTGGACATGGTGTCCTCCTTTCCGGCCGGCATCAGGCGGCACAAATTAATGAGCCCTAATGTACAATTACCAGGGGCAGGCAGGCAGGCAGGCTACAACATTACAAGAGGGGCAGTCATCTCCCTGACATGAGGTTCACCAGACCTTGGTTCTCCTGGAGGGCGTTCATGTCCCAGTACTCGCTTGTGGACGACAGCGTCATCAACGCGACGACAATGGATCTCATCGTGGGCCTCGCCTTGGGGTCTTCCTGCGTGCACGCCCTTGCCAGGACTGTCAACTGCAAAAGGCGAACGACGGGTTAGCTTGACATGCAACACCAAACGTACCAAAGATGGTGAAGCTAATTCTGCAGCAGCATTGGTCCCTCTGTGGGGCTGTTTTAACCTTGAAAATGGAATCGATGGGGTAATCCTCGCCTAGAGCCGGATCAATCAGTCTCTTAAGGCCTTCCTTTGGATCAGGCGTGTTCAGAGCCTCTTCAAACTGCAGTTTTTATAGTATGGTGATTCGTGAGTCATCGAGCAAGAAATCACTGGACAGGGTAAAGCATCCAAAGCCTGTACTGACTCAGATATAGCAGATGATGAGGTAAAAACAATTTTTCAGAACTGAACATATTAAACTACTGACGCTATTTTACACTGGCAAGTAGCAACTTATCCTCGTGGTAATGAAGCACAAATGCGGAAAGCATTTCCTGGATAGATTGGCCAGGACCTCTGGCATTTACAGAATGAGAATGGCAGTCAAACCAATACTAACTCTAGCCCATGTTTAACTAGGCCACTGGCATGTTCCCTAGAAGCAGAACATATAAGAGTTGATTTAGGAGTATTACCAGATAAACCAATCCCTTTGAATCGCTAGCAGATTCGGTTGATCTGACAATAGCTTCTTTGGCCGAAATAAGTTCATAAAGAACAACGCCAAAGGCATAGACATCGACCTTAGGAGAAACATCACCATATCGAGCATATCTGCAAACATCAAAATCCATAGAAGTCAACATTCATCATGCATGATGGAATTCTGCAGATTTGCACAAATGTGCAATAGCATATATACGTTTAGGACACATACTCTGGAGGCATGTAACCAAATGTACCAACAATTCCACGTGTGGGCAGCGATGTATTACCAACTTCTGTAAGTTTTGTTAAACCAAAATCTGCAACCTGGATCATAGTCATAATTGTTACATGAAGATGGGGAAACATTAAAAAGAAAATTCATGAACTATTCGAACCTTTGCACGGTAGTTCTTGTCTATCAAGATGTTTGCTGACTTGATATCTCGATGTATATACACTGGGACAGTATGTTCATGGATATACTCAAGACCTCTTGCTGAATCTAGTGCAATTTGAACCCTGGCAGCCCAAGACAGAGGCTCATGACCTAATGAATGTTTATGGTGATTAATTTGCAGGAGGCACCAGAATAGGCACAGACAGCCAATCTAAGAGACGACACATTACCAGTTCCACGCAAATGTTGGCTCAAGTTCCCATTCTCGATATACTCATAGACAAGGAACAAAGAACTCTCAGTGCAATAACCAATCAAGCGCACCTGCGTGAAATAAGCATTTAAAATGGCAGCAAAATGAAAAATATACAGATTAACCTGGATAGAGATAACAATGAAATTACATGATTGTTCCTGCCTACAGAAATTTGATACTACTTTGGTAAGATTGGAATTCAGAGATAAAAAGAGGCCCATATATTTCCTCAACTTTGATTTAAGTGATGTGCAAGATATTGATGTGCAGAAACTTCATGTCAAGGATGAGTAAATAGCACAGAACATCATTATAAACTCATATTCGTAAAAGTTAAAAATACGAAGCTGTCTATTAGGCATACAACCCTCACCAAAAGTTGTAATTATGTCAGAACCTTTTCTACTCCAGAGCAATTTGAATTTGAAGGAGTATTGTACTCCAGGCAGTATAAATAAGTAAAAAAAGACATGCAAGTATGTTTCTGTGTACTATTTGAAGTTGAAACTTCCCCTAAAAAGTTTCTTCAAACAGCAACTTCTCCAAACATAAGTGACCGATGATTGATTATTTTAAAGTGATAAAGTACAGGGAAACATATATGAAACCTGAAAGAGAGAAATCTAACATGCCACCTCAGCCAATAATATTAACAATAACAAAAAAACGGACATACCAGATTCAGATGATGAACATGTGTCAAAACCTTTAACTCAGCAAGGAACTCATGACTAGCCTGCATATCCATTTTCTTTATGGCAGCTTTCTGGAGACACCCAAAGTAAAACATTTCAATGGAAGAACAGATTGTAATGTTTGCTGATAAAAATACATCGTTATTTGCGTGTGTGAACCCCCATGGGAAGAAAGTAACACATTTGTGAGTTGTGAAATGCAATTTCATATGTTTACTATTGATGCAACTGCGAAAAGTTTGAACTAACCTCGCCCCTGAGCTCAGCATAATAGACAGCGCCAAAACCACCTTGCCCAATTTTATTGCTCATGCTAAATCCCTCTGTGGCATTGAAAAGTTCTTCATATGAGAACTCCACTGATTTGTCAACAGTAATTCCTGGGACTCCTGAGGCACTATCAGCTTGACTGCTTGACAGAGCAACTTTGTCCATGGATGATGTAGTAGCTGGGGAAAAACAAATACTACTAGTTCAGAAATTTGTAGAAGCTTCATTCCAGTTGTTATTGTCAATATGAACTACTGTAAAATGAAAGAAAAATAAGGGAAAACAGGAAAGTGAAATACTACTACTTCAGACTATCAATCTGTTTGCTCAATAAGTACACCAAATTCAAAAATACCAAAACCTTTTGGCACATTAAAAAAATACGCATAGGCCATAAACACTAGTTACCCAATAAGATTTCGGGTTTCTAGATACACAATAAAATAGATTCACAGGGTAACATTTGAGCACCGAAAGCATCATAAGCTCAAACCACCAAAAACAACACTTACGATTGTAGGTTTCTGATATGACAAAAAGGATAAATATTAACTTACAAGTTATGAATGTGAAATCAAGCTTACGAATGATTTTCCAGGAAAGATGTCAAAAGAATAACTTTCTGTTGCACAGGGTAAATACGTAGAAAGAGAAGCCCAAAATAAAATTACCAAGTTGGGTAGAATCTTCAGACGATGGAAGAAGGGCAGCTTTTTTCGCCTTTCTTCGCCTATAGAATATGATATATAAAAAGATACCCAACAGCAAAGCAGCAACACCAGCAACAACTCCTCCAACTATAGCTCCTGCAGAACCCTTTTTTCCTGGCCCAAGTGGATGAGAGTGATAATGTGTAAAAATCACATTTTTTCTGAAATAACCGGCATCCAGTTTTCCTTGCAGAAACCTTAATGCGGAAGCATAATTAGCTTGCAAAAGGACAGAATCTGCCTGTACTGCACAAGATGAGGATGCTTATCAGCATGAGTGCACAACGATTATTAACATTCAACTGAATATTATACAGGAAAATAAGGCAGGCAGCACCACTTACCCTGGTGATGGTAAAGGACGGTAACTTCCAGTGGCATCTGGAGAACAAAATGACAAGATTAAACCATTTTAACAAGACAAGATCAATCCAACAAAGTTCACAGGGATGCTAACAGCATTTTCAGGGAATAGCTGCAATTAATTGAATGAAGCCAGCTAAATGCCACTGTTGCCAACTGCATACTATCAGATATGACCAGTTTGTCTACTGAATTGTACAAAGCTAACTTGAGATGCAGAAATGGAACAGGAAAATTTTTACTAGTTAAGTAACTGTGCATGCAACATGCATTGAAGCCATGAACCAAACACATAGAATCAGTAACATGAATCAAACGTGTCACCACAGTGTCATAACGAATCATCCAATCCTTCGTCTAATTGCAAACATAATCAATCAACTATAACTAGGAATATTGCCTAATGCAAGTGGCCCTCCATTCAGAAGCAAACACCATTACACCAGACAGCATAGTATGCAGAGAACGGCTCCAATCCTAGCTAGCAGCCTAGATTAGCATACAATGGGCACAGAATCCCCAGTTGCTACAGTAACTATCCCCAAAAGTCCTCCATTTCAGACAAATCCAAGCTAAAATTTAACGGAATTGTCCACAATTCGCATCACCAGCAGCAGCTACAATAGCTAGAAATGCTCACCTTTGACGGGGATATAAATGAGCCCGCTTGTCTTGGTGTTCATGTTGGGGTTATACTTGTTGAGCAGGTCCAATTGCGCGGTGGAGTTGAAGCTGTTGTTGGCGGCGATGGAGGCGAGGGTCTGGCCATCCCTGAGCGGGTAGGTGAGGAAGAACCCGTAGTCCGGCGAGATATTCGGGTCCACGCAGGAGCAGTTGACGGTGACGTTCACCGTGCCCGTGTCGGGGATATTGTTCGCGGAGTAAGTGTTGGTCGCCGCGAGCCAGCCGGGGTTGGTGAGGTTGCCGTATTTGAGGGTGATGCCGTCGTAGGTATCACCCGTCTGGACCTTGTAGGGGAAGAAGCCGGCGAGGTATGTGGAGGAGGGCGAGTTGGGGAGCGACTGGCAGCCGCAGGGGACGGAGATGTTGACGCTCTGGCCGGCTACGATGTAGTCGAGGTTGGGGAGGCCCGGGTTGTAGGAAGCCATCGTGCGGTAGTTGGTGACGCCGAAGAGGGCGGCGATGGAGGTGAGGTTCTGGTTCCGGTCGATGAGGTAGGAGGCGAGCGCGTCGCAGCTGGAGCCGGAGCGGCAGCCGTCCCCCGCCGCCGCGGCGGCCGTCGCCGCCGCGGCGAGGAGGAGGAGCCGCGCGAGGAGAGCTTGAAGAGCCATCGGGACGGCGAGGCGGAGGAGGAGGATTGGAGGAAACCCTAGCCGCGGAAGCGGGGAGCCATTAGAGGTGGAGGCGGGGGAGGTGGGTTGGGGGGAAGCAGAAGCAGCAGCAGGCGGCGACGACGAGCGCGACAACGCGGCTGGAGTTTGACCCGCGGGCGGGCGGGCGTGGGCGGTGCGGGACACTGCCAAGTGGGGCCTGGAGGACTGCAGCCAACGGCCGGTGCACACGTCGGCAGATGCCGGGTGGGGCCCCCATGTGGGAGGTCGTTCCGGGGAGGCGCCGTGGCGAAAGCGTCAGTCATCGGGGACGGGGCCAGCAACGGCGGCGCCCGCCGCCCCCGCGGTCAAAGGGCGCTTCCAGCTTCCAGGTCGGCAAGGCAACCCACGGAATGGTGTCTCTATTCGGGAATGTCCGGACAGATTACCGGCTTACCGTGTGATTAGGATTTCGGAAGACGCTTAAATCCGGGATTAGTGATTAGTGCTCAGGAGGGGCATTGCGTCAGTGTCGAGCAGCAAGTGAAGTGACAAACATTTGTTTAAACCATCAGGACTGCTTTCTGCCACCATGCTTTGTCTGCATCTGCTGTTGCTTGAGTAGAGCAGTTGTAGGGCTAATAAGGCAATTAATGAGTGAAGCATCTAATAATGGAACTATGGAATGGAACCACGCATTGGTTGGTCAGTCTCGATCGTCACTCAGCTTGATTGCCATGTACAGTAGTACTCCACCC
The DNA here is from genome assembly GCA_015476505.1 of Urochloa ruziziensis. Lineage (NCBI taxonomy): Eukaryota > Viridiplantae > Streptophyta > Magnoliopsida > Poales > Poaceae > Urochloa > Urochloa ruziziensis. The sequence goes on along the minus strand of CM027124.1, from coordinate 51,202,646 downwards.
ATTTCTTTATGGCTCTTTGTTCTCTTCTCGTGAAACATGACAAGGGACGAGCTCACGAGCATGCTTTTTTTTTTTACTTCTTGGGAACTCTAAAATATGTTTTTACTTCTTTGTTTGCACTGTGATCTTTGGGTCCTGGCCTTGAAGAAGAAACAAGAGCCGTTAAAACTTAGGTGTTTCCAAAACCAAAATGTCGCAATCTTGTGCACATCAGCAGTTTCACAGTGTTATACTGCCACGCCACGCCACGCCATGCCATGGAGGATCTTTTTTTTGTGTGTAAAACAATTTTACAAATGGACCCCTCTGAAAAACAACAGCAAAAATGAACCCTGACCTTGGCGTCAAAGATAATGGCGTTGGAGTAACACAACTCGGCACCATGAGCTTTAATGCTAAGGTCTATGCCCGTCGTCCTCGTGGTGTTGACGTGGCGGCCACCTCGTCACCAAAGGCGATGGCGTCGAGGTCAGTGCCAAAACTCGTGGCGCTGAGGTCGGCGCCACAAATCTCATCGTCGAGTTCTTGGTTTATTTTAAGTAATACAATGTACGTTTTGCCTTACGTGCTGGTATGGTTAAACAAAAAACATTTTTTTTGAAACATTTCAATTACAGTGCATAAATAAAACTAATTCCTTATGATATTAACCATAAAGTAATTATTGATCAAGTTACTATTCTAACGAAACAAAATACCCCTGCGACAGGGGGAAACAAAATACCCTTGCGACAGGGAAAAAATACTACATTCGTTCTAAATTATAGGTCGTTTTACCTTTCTAGGTTCATAGATTTTGTTATAAATTTAGACATAGTGTTTATATAGATTCATAACAAAGATGATGAATCTAGAAAAGCTAAAATGACCTATAATTTGAAACGGAGGTAGTAGGAATTTGACACACCCAGGTCTCAATAAATACACCTATTGTAAAAAGTAGGAATTTATACCTATCATTGCACATAAATGTATATAACATGTAATTTATACTCTTGCAAGAGGAAATAATAAAGAGAAGCGACTATAAGTGCTATACACGTAGACTGACTGCTGGATCCGTGTGAGTGTGACGCACAGCGTCAAATCCACCTGATGTCTGTGATGCTTGATCATCCCAATCCCGGGGTTATCAGCCGGGGTTGTAGTACGGCAGCACGGTGTAGACGGTCTGCACGACGGTGAGTACGAGCAGGAAGACGGCGGCGGCGGCGGACATGCTGGTCCACGGGTTGCTGAAGTAGTCGTGCACGAGCACGGCGCGGTGCCGGTTCCAGCTCCGGCCGCAGTGCTCCCTGACGTCCCGGAACATGTCGGCGTAGCAGTTCTCCACGAACTCCGGCGGCGGGCAGAGCTCGCCGGCGAGGTGCGCGTAGAAGGCCGCCGTCTCCTCGCCGCCGCCTCCGCCCTTGACGAGCACCCCGGCCTGCTGGAGGATCTCGACGTCGCGCCGCCCGGCGCCCACCACCGACGCCATGAGCAGCACGTAGCTGACCAGCCGCTGCTGCAGCTCGCTCCGGCCACGGCTCTGCTCGTAGGCCAGAAGGTTCGCGAAGATGGCGTGGTTCGTGTAGCTCTCCACCGCCGGGATCTCCAGCACGCCGCCGCCGCGGTCGAAGGTGACGTCGACGAGGCTACGCGGCGATTTCTTGGCGCGGAACGTGACTCCGGCGTCCTTCAGCTCCGACGCCGGTGGCAGCTGCCATGGCGCCCGCTCGTCCACCGGCTTCGACGCCCACTCCTCGAACAGCTCCTCCTCGGACTTGGAGGAGGAGGGCCGGTCCTCCGGCGGGAGGAACCAGTGGTAGTAGAGGTGGAGAAGGTGGTGGATCTCGCCGTCGGGTGGCCGGGCGGCGGCGGCGTCGGCCCTGGCCGCGGCGCCCATGTCGACGGTGAGGTAATTCACGAGCACGCCGGTGACGAAGTCGGTCGGCGCCGGCGGTTCCGGCGGTGGCGATGGTCGTAGAAGCGGTGGAGGACGAAGAAAGGGAGCTGGTTCTCGAGGAGGAAGAGGTCGTTGTACACGTTCTGCATCGCCCACGATGCGTCCACGAGGGCGTCCTCGGCCTGGTCCTCGCCCTTGAGGAAGAACTCCACGACGAAGCAGCCGTCAAGGAGGAGCATCTCGGCGAACTCCCGCGGAGGCAGCGGCACGGGCTCCGCGTACCGACGCCGCGCAAGGGGCTCCATGGCGCGCGCGGCGCGGGCCAGCGCCGCCAGCGTCGCGCTGCCGGAGCTGCTGCGGGCGAGGAGGTCGCGGAGGTAGCGCCACTTGTGGGCCTCCATGGCGGCGAGGTGGCGGCCGGCGCCGGCGTGGAAGGGGCCCAGGGACACCATCTGGGGCTCGTAGAGGTGGCGGTTGCGGTCGCGCATTGGGCCGGCAACGCGGAAGATGGTGAAGGGCTCGCTCTCGTGGGGCTTCCCCGGGAGCGCGGCCAGGCGGCGCTCCATGCGCGCCGCCATCTCGTCGGCTTCCTCCACCTCGTTCTCGTCCAGCCGGCGCTGCATGGACGCGGACATCTCATCCCCTTGTACATCATCACCGTCGCCGTTCTCCTCGGCGTGTGCGCCGGCCACGATAGAGTTGCGGCTCTCGCCGGCATCCGTGTCTTTACCCACGACGGTGCTTCTCTCATCGGCGGCGTCATCGGCCGGCGTGGCGATGACAGCCGGAGCGTGGCCATTGGGGTCCAGTAGGGGCTCCATTAGAGGAGAGTCCATGACTATGACCCTGGATGGCAGTCAGAGATGAGCGCGGAACGGGGTTAAAAGACAAGTAGGGCAAGGAGCCAAGAAGCGTGGGAATGACCGGAGCCACCTTGTTAGACTATTGCAAACACTGGTTCAAACTCAAACAATTCTCTGGCCAATGCAGAGTGGTGGTACTAGCAACGATACCATCTATATGACCAAACAACTTGGACTGGAGAGGCGCACGGCACAAACCTGGGCACAAGGGCATTGAAATGTCCAACAGCTTTTTTGGAACATCCCTTTGCCTTGGTCGCTAAGGAAATGAGAATGGTCCGGCACATGATAAACTTGCATGAGCTAGGCTCTTGAGTATTCCAAACAGAAGCATCTTGCTCTCGACAACACTCAAGCTGAGCAGCAGCGCCCACAGACAGAGGGCAACATGGGACAAGTAACTGAAATTCCAATTCCATAACAATCTCGGTATGACCTTACACAAGGACTACTTGTTCAGAAGTAAAGTAACTCAAATGGTTAAGTTTCGTATGGCTGAGACCATATATGGAGCAAAGGACATTTGAAGGAGCAAAAACACTGGGGAAATATGCAAAGTTGAGTTTGTCAGAACTGCTACAACACGTATCATGTATATATGGGAAAAGGCTGCCTTGTTGGATTACGTCAACACCAAAAGTGGCTATGTTTAGGCTAGATAATCTTCTCGGCAATTGGACAAGTTAGGCGACCATCCGGGCACCTTCTTCAGATGAAGGCAAAAAGACATGATTAACCAGGGTTTTCATTCCTGGTCACCTTGGGGGCCAACATGGGCAGGATACTTTTCACAGACTTCACCCCAGGTGGTTTGGCCTTCTGTCAGCTGCTGAACCACAGACGCCACCTTGTTGATATCCACCCGGACCTGCTCCTTACTGTCCCTCTCTCTGATCGTAACATTTGCTGTAGAATCAACAGTTACAGCAAAAGGTACACCAATCTCATCTGTCCTAGCATACCGTCTCCCAATAGAAATAGCTGCAAGAATACAAACAACATCATAAGCTAACATATGTTCATGCATACTACGATATCATGTGCTATTGAAACATGTTCAACTTACAGGCCATCATTATGGTAGCGCATCACACAGAAAGAATAGTCAAAAAGTATTTTAAGATGGTATAACGCGTACCTGTAGTGTCAATAATGTGCGAGATACCAGCTGTTGTTAATGCTTTGGCAATCACTTTGGCGGCATCATCAAACTCTTGGTTCTTTACCAGGGGAAACACAGTGCACTTGATAGGAGCCACGAGAGGAGGGAACCGGAAGACGTTTAGCTGTTCCTCTTCAGATTTGCTAGGTCTTGTGTAGAATGAGTGCTCAAACAAGCAGTAGATGATCCTGCCTATGCCAAATGACGGCTCGATGACCGAAGGGGTGAAGACTCGTTGATGTTCCAGCTTCTTCTCCATGCTGATGGATACCATCTTCTTTGTGATCACCACATCTTTTCCAAGTGTGCAGACTTTAAAAATTGTCTCCCCCTGGGTTTCTAGTGCAGCTTTCATCTCTAGCGCTTCCTTCTCACTCATAGCCTGTCACCAACAAAACAAATTAGCAACTCAGGGAGGGGGGAGATTAGAAAACTAGCAGCCACATATATAACAAAGACAATGACAAGACATGGTACCTCCAATGCTTCAAGGACCATCTTTTGGTTGCCCTTAAAAGCAAGTCCCAGGTCTTTCTTTGAAGGAACTATGACAAGTTTCTGCAATAACGAATATCAGCAAACATATAAGCACAAGTTAATGCCAGAAATAACCAGTATAAAGACAAAGTCTGTATAATATGTCACTCAACAGTAGTGCCATGCGCTTCAATGGGCAAGAAAAAGAAAACTGGACAGCTGGATATGATATCTCACCTCAACCTCTCTAGGCTTGGAAAACTTTTCATGAGCCACAAGTGGGACACCACTTTTTTCCTGTGAGATGGCAAGAAGACTGTCAGCACTAGTAGCACTTGCACACTTAAAAGAGGACACTGATACAAAATTCATTAGCAAGTATAGTTAAAACATGAAACGAGACACTTCAATTCCGACAGCAACATATGCAAAGGACTAAAATTAGTATCCAAAAAAGTGTCCAGGGTGTGAAAAAGATGCAGAAAGCTTACAGAGTGAGCTCGCAAATCATATGCAGATCTGTCAGCAATACCCACGCACTCAATCCACCCATAAGAGGACTCTATCTCAGCATCCCAACAGTCAGCAGCATAATGAGCCATCTCATTAGGTAGATGTTGCCTGAAGCGCAGCCGACCCTTGTCAATTCCCAAGCGGGTCAAGAAAAGATAGACCCTTCCAATAAAGTAACCAAGTGTCTCATTATTGACAGTTCCCTGTTATGAAAAAATAGGGTAAAAGTTTAGACATAGTATCCTGCATAAGAACAATTTATATTATAAAGAAAAGAAAAGGAAGAAAATAGACTAAATTGGCAAGACAAAAATTGCCAAAAAAATAAAAACCTTTGAGACTGCTTCCCCAAGCTTCATTAACTTGGCTGACTCCCCTGAAAGTTGCATCTCTCTTGGAAACATCAAGAACTCCAAATCAGCAACATCAACAAATTTTGGATGTGATTTATCCTCTGGGTCCACAAAGTGCTCAATCTCTGCCAATGTGAATTCTCGTACTCGGAGAAGACCTTGTCGTGGCGAGATCTGATTTCAAGTTCTACACAGTGAGTAGATGAAAAAAGAAAGAACATCTAACCAACGGTTCCAAAGCCAATAACTGCTACTTAGAAGCATGACTAGCTCTACAGTAGATAACAAAACTACTGTCCCGCTATCAAAAAGCACTATCAAAAAACATTAAATCCACCCAGCATATCAATAAAAACTAAGGTTTAGAATTTAGATTGATCATTTGTAACTAAAAAACAATTTAAGAACAAAGCATTATGCACTGAACCATCATCTAAATCATGAAGAGTAAGCATGTCACAATTGCAGGAAACTTGGCACATAACAAGTGAAATGGCACATATAAGACATAATTGACACTACTAAGCATTTATTGAATAGGAATGCCAAAGAAAACGGGACAAAGAACACAAACCTCATTCCTAAAAGCCTGCCCAATTTGAGCGGCTGCAAAGGGAAGCTTTTGGCCATTGTAATAATACAGATCCTTGAAGTTCACAAAAATGCCCTGTGCAGTCTCGGGTCGCATATAGCTATGTGCCCAAAAAAAATGATCCCTTTTAGCTAATGAACAGAAATGGAAGATAATTACAGAGGGAATGGTAATCTTCTTACCCCACACTAAGACCAGTAGGACCAATAGATGTCTGGAACATAAGATTGAATGGGTAGGGATCAGAAAGCGGATTCTTTGTATCAGGGGCAACAATGCCATATTCTTTGATCTTTGCACCAAGTTCCTCTGCTGAGAGGTCATCCAAGATGGCAAGAACACGCTTAAATTCATCAGCCTTCTCTTGGGGCAAGGTAAGATCTTTCTCAAGCTTCTCCTTGCAAAAATCTTTCAACAAGTGGTCAGCACGGTAGCATGTGCCTGTCTTCTCATCTTTAACCATGAGATCAGTAAACTTCTCGACGTGGCCTGATGCCTTCAATACAATCTCAGGTGTGACACAGGGGCAGTCAACCTCCAACATGTTCTCTTCCAAAACAAAGTGCTGTAAGCAAATTTAGAACAGTGATAATTAATAACCTTAGGAAAAATAACAATAGAAGAGAGTAATGTCCAAATTCATCTATCTGTCCCTGTAACAACTAAATATAGACTGTTTCCCCCAAAAACTAGCAAATCGCATCCAAGGGTAAACCAACAAACAAACTAAGAACGCATACTGCACCAAGGAACGCTGAAGAATTATACCATTGCAAAATTTCCAATAAGTAATAGTTAACTGACATGAGAAACATTTTGATAACATTACCATCACCAATGTGGAATCGAAAATGACCCTTCCAAACCAGTTCACAGAAACTATGCATACAAAATAAACAAAATACTAATGCAGGCAGTTCTGTTCCGATTAAATTCAATATTAAGGCATCAACTATTCAACTCATCCAGATTTTAATGCAGATCCCAGGGGGGGGGGGGGGGGGGGCCGAATTTATACACAGGAAACACTAAAAAGTAGCTACATTTACACACCAGAAGGACGCAGATGGCATATGGTTGATACGCAGCAACTACTAAGATGAAACAACAGAGAATTCAGCACATTTAGAGACAGATCGTGGGCATCACCTGGCGCCAGAAGGAAAGAACGTTGGCCTTGACGCGGCACCCAGGAGGCCCGTAATCATAGAGCCCGGCCACCCCGCGGTAGATCTTGAACGAGGGTATGTAGAACAGTTTCCGCTCAAGCGTGTTCACCACGGCCTGCCGCAGCTCCTCCCTCGCGGCGCCGCCAGCGCCTGCCCCGACGGCCTGCTGCAGCCGGCGCGCGGCAGCGCCGGCCTCGATCTTGAGCGCCTTCAGCGCCTCGACCGCCGCGTCCACATCGGCCTTGGACGCGCCGCCGCCGGCCTTGAGCGCGCGCACGGCCTCGGCCTGCGCGTCCACGGCGGCCTGGCGCTCAGCGAGCGCGCGCCGCAGCACGTCCTCCGACGGCGCGGCCATGGAGGTGAAGACGGCGGTGGTGTGGTGTCGGCGGCGCGCGGCGGCGGCGGCTAGGGTTGCGGCGGGCGGGGTTCTGGGTTTAGGGATGCAGCGGGGGAGTGAGGAGAAGATGAGCTGGGGGCGGAATCGCATAAAGACCATTGATGGATGCGACCGTCGCGATGAAAGGGAAGGTGCACAAAGATCGGAGGGAGTGTGCATTTGAACCCTTGTGTTTCGTTTTATTGCGAAAAAGGTTCGTAAGCCATCCAAATCACACCTAAACTAGTAGTAAAATCTTATGTTTGAATGAGAATTGAAATTCACTTTTACCTTGGTATCTAACCTTCTCCTATGTCCCAATTTAGATTCACAAACTCTCAAATTACATATTGAAGACCTTAAATTTGTTCAGGTTTTCTAACATGTCAAAGAGGTTAAGGAGCGAGTTTTTTGGAGCCACTAATATGTTTTTTTGTCAATTAGGTCGTTAAAAGCCATATAGTACTCCCACAAAAGAAATACTTTTCATTTACGTCCACATCCCCACAAAGAACAAAAATACAATATTACTAAGAAGTATAATTATTTTGGTATCTTATTCTTTTGTTTTTCTTCCAATGATGGCTTGTTTGGAGCTTCTAAACACATCCCTCTAGGTTTAGATATTTTACTTATGTTCTTGTGTCCTAATATATTTGAAAACTTTATTTTTGATCTTCTAAGGTGTTAGAGTGGCGTTTAGTTATTTTGAGGGTGCATCTGAAACAATGCCAGGAGGGGGCAGGGTGCGATCTGGTCCGTGGATTTGCTCCGGACGGCTGGGAATACACGCAGGTCGTCGTCGCCGTCGCCGGGAATAAAATGCAAACATTGCAAGCTAGTGGGGGTGCACTGGTGCGCAATGGATGCGAGATGACGTCCAATTTGATTATATTCCATGGCCCTTTCCTTTCGCCTCCGTGTGGGCTGTGGGTGCGCAGATGCAACTTTTCACTTGTGCACAACACGATGGCCTCAGTCCCGGACTCGATGATCCTGGGCACAGCACGACGTGCCGAGAATGCCAGAGATATCCTAGCCGGGACGACGCAATATTAACTTATCCTGATTGACACAATGCAATCGACGTGAACACAATTGGTGGCCGGCCACTTGGCTTTTGTTTTGCTTTAGGATAGGCCTGATGATGAAGCACCGCTCTGGAACAGCCCGGGGTTCAGATAAGCATCGATCAGACAGACGCCCAGGGGACCAGCTGCTGGATGGATATGTCCAGTAGTGCTCGGTTGTTTTTCAGACAATCAGACTTGATTCCAAGACTTGTGCATTTGATCATCGTCTCATTGACCTGCATATACAGATTTACACACACACACACCAGGATCGGATTTTCCCGCACATGTAGTACATGATCAACTGCCTAAATAAGAATTCATCTGCAGTTTATATGCCATTGTTGGGCAAACATGCATGTGAGGACTATTACTCTAGTTGATTGCTCGCGCGCTTAGCTGGGTTGTTCTCACCGTGGCGGCGGGGCCGACGATGACGCTGCCGTTGTCGACGGCGACGACTGACCCGGCGTTAACCCGCCGGCGACGGCCAGCAGGTCCAGGTCGCCGCTCTGCAGTATGTGCGCGTACTGGCTGAGGTCCGGGAACTCCTCAAGACCACGGGCAGCACCTGCAGCGGGGCGTGCCGTCGTCCCCAGCCGCGGCGCCGGCGTGGACGATGTCGAGGCCGAGGCCGCCGCGGCGCCCGCCTGCTGGCGATGGTGGAGGAGCTGGGCGGCGGCGGCATGGTGGTGGTGGTGACCGTGGCCCGGCGGGGCGGCGCCGGCGTGCTGAGGCGGAGGCCGGCGGGAGGCGGCGACGGGAGGGAAGTTGAGCTTGGCCTTGGCGCCCTTGAAGCGGAGCGCGGCGTCGTCGTAAGCGCGGGCGGCGTCCTCGGCGGTGTCGAAGGTGCCGAGCCACACGCGCGCCGCCTTCACGGGGTCGCGGATCTCCGCCGCCCACTTGCCCCACGGCCGCTGCCGCACGCCGCGGTAGCGCGGCGGACGCGGCAGCAGCACCTGCTGCTCCGATGACGCCGGCGACGTGGAAGGAGGAACGCCGGATTGATGATGCATCACTGGATCAAATCAGAAGCGTCAGCTAAGTACGTGTTTATGTATGCATCAGACTGGCATGTGGGGTCATACGAGATGATAAACTGTTAGCATTACAAGATAAATTACGCTTGAATTTTAATACTCTGTTTTGATGAAACTTGTGTACTCCCTCCGTCCCTCCGTCCCAAAATAAGTGGACATTTCGTTTCTCGAGGAGTCAAACTTTTTAAATTTGACTAAATTTTATAAAAAATCTACTGCTATTTATGATGTTTAATAAGCATCATTAGATAGAGCATTGAGTATACTTTTCTAATAAACTTATTTGGAGATACAAATGTTGATACTATTTTCTATATTCTTAGTCAAAATTAAAAACGTTTGACTCCTCGAGAAGTGAGATGTCCACTTATTTTGGGACGGAGTCCTCGAGAAGTGAGATGTCCACTTATTTTGGGACGGAGGGAGTATTGTCTATAGATTTTTTTTTAGAAAATTGATCTATACAAATTTAGCTCAGTATTTTTGTTTCACCATTATTACTGCAGCTAGTAGTATTCCTGTATTTTGGTGACTTTGCAAGATAATTAAATGGTCTAGTATTTCACTAGAAATGGCTGTCCCTTTGGGTTTTTCCTCTGTGTCCTGACAAGACACAGTGGGGAACTAAGGTGAATGATCCAGAGAGGAGAATCGTGTCACAAACCAAGGCGACAAAAGAGAACAGCGGGCCATATAGCCCATAGGTAAGAGAGTACAGGAAAGCACCGGATAACCTACGAGCCAGTTAGCGTGTTACATGCGTGCACGGCTGCACGCACACGGCACACGTACCTGCTTGCTGCCCGTCGTGATCGTGCCCCGCCAGCACGGCCGCCGGCGAACGCGTCGCCGCCGCGGTGTTCTGCTGCGGCCGCCTCCCGGCGCCGATGACGTGGGCGAGCGCCGCCACGATGATGGCGCGCTCCTCCTCCTCCCGCAGCCGGCGGGGCCACCACGCGCCACCGCCGCCTCTTCCTGCCGCCGCGGCCTCCGCTTGCTCGGCATGGCCCGGCGGCGGCCTCTCGCGACGGTGGGCGGCGGCGGCGGCGCTTTCTCTGTGACGATCCACGCTTCTTGCCTTTCTTGGCGCGGCGACGGCAAGGAGGCGAAGGCGAGCGAGACAAGGCCCATATGGCTCACGTGTCCGCCGGCTGTTAGTCGCGTGGAGCCTTTATTAGCTTACTAGCTTAGGGTCCAAGGACATGGATGCTGCAGAGTCGTAGAAGGTTGAGAGCAGAGCAGAGGTGATAAGGATGGGACTGAAGGGATCGATGGGGTTCTGAGTCAGTGGGAGCACTTCAAGAAGGCTCTCTTTATAACCAACTACCTCAAGGCACAACTAGCTCGCCCACCGTTACCGCGAGCTACCACCTTTACGCCCCACTAACAGGAGAGTGTTATAAGCATTAAATATCATGTCATATCAACAAATTTGCTGACATAACAGAGTCATTTATGAGATGAGTGTTATGGGATGACAGGATGTCATAGTGATGACACTCCCCGAGCACAGTTCTCAAAGTTTTCAGTCTTAATAACCGTACGATGACACTCTCCATTGAGACTGACCTTAGCTGCGGCAGCTTAAAATAGATGCATGATGTGTCCCATCTAATTGGCAATTTATCTTATTTTCAAGAGATCTAAAGTTAATTTAGCTTCTTTATTAACGAAATTGAACCATTCATGCTGTTAATCTACCCAGTAACAAGCAATCGGTTGCACATGATATGCATGTTTTGTTGTTCGGAGTAGATAGAGAGGCCCCTGTCCCTCTCTGAAAAACGTGCATGGAGCCATATATGGATGGTAAATGCCATTTGGATTGTTATTTCCATTCTGTACCGACGTCTATAAATACGTGTAGTCGGTTTGCGTTGAATGACTTGATGCAATGTACGTACTATATATGCATCTAGGCGACGTTTCATGGTGACGGGTTTTTAGGGCAATCTGAACGCCTCATCATACACGACCTCCATATAATATATATGGGAGTATGAACGCAGGGGACACGTACGGGAAATTTCTATTATCTGCCCATATCTTGATGCTCTTATTTAATTGCAATCATAAATATTTTGAAGAATTGGATCAATACTATATATTATTTGATATCTTGTTATTTAATTGCAACCATGACGATCTCTTGATTTCATTAAGAATTATAAATAATGTATCCAATTGATTCTTAATAAATCATCCAATTTCTTTGTTGATCTCTTCTCTTGGAGCCAGGATAAGGTTTCAGACTGGGCCACAGTGGTGCATGCAATTGCGAGGAAGTTTCAGCACGGCATCTCGGGTCAGGCCATTATTGACTTGGAGTCTTATCTGTTCACACTTCGTCAAATTATTTAACTGAAATGAAAACCTTTCGTTTATGGGAGAAAAAAATATTTTGAATGACGACCTTTTTTTAATAATAAAGTTTCCTTCAGTAGAGTCTCAAATAATGGTTTCGGTGCTGCTCCTCTCAACAAAGGCAATGATGTTCGTAACTACTTATAGCTTCCGTGTCTCACTGAGTTGCCTTTTAGCGTAAAAATAAGTTTGTAGTCATCCAAACTTCTCAATCATGCATGTGGTTAATACAACCTCAAATGCTCATTTCTCTCAACAACAAAAAAAAAATTCCATTACATCACTCGAATATATTCTACTTCTTCCTACTGTCAAAATAAGCGCATGCATGGTTCCCTAAATCAAAGGTTTTTAACTTTGACCATCATGTCAATAACTAAAATTTTACATAGATTACATGTACAAGACTGACATTATATTAATGGATGATTGCAATGAAAATATCTTATACTCCCTCTGCAACCCCCCCCCCCCCCCCCCCACCCCCACAAAAAAAAGGAAATATAATTCTTGGTCTACAAGAGGTCAAACGGATGCAAGTTTTACCAAATTTATATATATATATAGTATTAACATTTATTATATATCACAAATGTGAGTACCATTTTGCTTAAATTTGATCACATTTGAAATCGGTTGATTCCTTGAAAAATAAATAAGAATTGTATTATTTTTAGAACGAGGGGACTGCATGAACTGCTATACCTATAAAACTAAAAAATAATGTTTGACTAATTGTAACCGAAGCATGAAGTACGCTCTTCTATTACATGTGACTGACTTGGCACACATTTTTTTTAAATGTACCAAACAAAAGAGTTGTTGATTATATTAAAAAGAAGATGAAATTTAGACTGGGCGAAACAATTAATGGGAAAACAACAACACAACACTAACCGGTTGGATTGAGTCATCAATACACTCCACCTAATGCATGATTTTTGTCATTGAACCTTCAGTTTAGGAAAAAGTCCAAATTACTCCCTTCACGTATAAGCAAAGTCCAGATAACCCCCTAACCTATGTTTGGTTCAATTTACCCCCTAAACTATGACATTTGGTTCAACTTACCCCTTAATACAATTTTATCTTTTTTTGTTTCTCCATGTACAAGTGGAATTTTGAGTTCAAAATTTATGAGACATCATAACACATATTAAAAAATATGTCATAATTTTTTATCGTTATTTTCATGCGGTAGGATATTTGATAATAAATTAATCAATGAGACACAAAATTATGTGAAAATAATGACAAAAAATTGTAATCTATTTTTTTCATATATACATTGCGATGTCAACTACCATCCTGTAAATTTTGAACTCAAGATTCCACTTATGCGTGGAGAAACAAAAAAAGACAAATCGTATTAGGGGTAGTTTGAACTAATGTCATAGTTTAGGGTGTAAACTGAACCAAAACATAATTTTGAGGTTATCCGGACTCTGCTTATACTTGAGGAGAATAATTTGGACTTTTTCCTTTACTTTATATCGCAACACCTTGTTAATATATCTTTGAAAATCATGAACATATATAAGTTATCCAAATGTGATCCCAATAGTTCCACGATATTTTGTCCGTAGACTAATGAAGTTGGACTTTTTTTAGAAGGAAAATATATTGATCTAGCACGTTACACTGGTCCGTTTACAAACAGGATCTCAACGAAAAGGAAAATTACAACGAAGTTCAAAACTCCTTATCATCTTCCTCAAATCCCTCAGGGATCCGTTCGTCACCGCCGCCGAAGCCGCTTCCCAATCGTCGCCGGACGCCAGAGCCAAACCCACAAGGTGAAGGCCGCAGAGGAGGGCTTTGCTAGGCGAAACAGCCGAGTACGCTGCCTCCCAGGCACATCGGCCAACTCCGGCACCCACGACGCAACCTTCGTTTCCAACGCCAGCAACCCGAGCAAAGCTCAGATTTTCACCAAAGATCATCTTCCTCGAGATTAACAGGGTCAACAACATCATCACCTGAAGAAGACGACGATGTGCCAGCCCCGGACTCCTAGACAGGTCTCCCCAGCCTCTCCAGTGGCGTCGGAGAAGATCGCCACCGGAGAACGAAAGAAACTGAGAGAAATTATTACTCTGCAACGCCGTCGCTTCCGCATCGCCGACGCCGCCAGGAAAACCAAGCCGCAGAGGAGCCACGCTCCTCCGGCAAAACCTAACTCTACCGCCGAACATCGACGACGAGCAAACCCTAGACTTAGATGGACTCGATTAGGACTCGATCTACTAAAGGATGGACCCGCTCCCCTCGTCACCGGCTAGGAGGCCGAGGACGAGAAAGAACAGAACGGGGCCAGAAGCGAGCGGCGGCGGCTGCGCGAGCACGCGGCGGCGGATCCGCCCGAGTCGCCCCTGGGGGCGACGCGGGGGACAGGGGGCGGCTGCGCGTGTGGCCTGATGGCGTTGTGCTGCTCTGACTAATGAAGTTGGACTGATCAGTAGTCAAAAACGATAGAAAATATATAAGGAGACAGACACTGACTTCATAGATTAGTTTTTCATAGCATGTACATAAGCAAGGCAACCGTTGATCTTCATGTTTAGTAGGCAGCACACTAGTGATCTTCCAAAGGTTTTCCAGCATTGGCTACACAACACTAACTATTTAACATGCACCAGACGGCTAAGTGTCCCTTTTTTTCACAAATCTATATAACCTATATAATTGATCTTCACTAACTATTTCTCTCAATTCTCATGAAGCCACATCAACACCTTCTACTAAGATGCATTAACAAATCCCACCTAGTGTGTATTATTTTTGTGTGCAAAACATAAATCCAGAAAAATGTGAGCACTTGTGGTGATTTGAGGAATCGAACCCGAGTGGACAAGTTCCACCACTAGAGAATATTTTACTAGCCGAACTACACTCAGTTTGCTACACACTTATTATATTAAGAGGAGAGAACCAAAAGTGACCTTAATTATGAGAGCACCGCAAAAATAAATTTAGGCGAAAGTTTTTTTTCCCTGAGGAAATCGTAGGCTTACACCGACCCTGAACATTTATATTAAGGATATTGTTGTAAATCCAAGGATTTGAGAACAAAAAGGGATGAAAGGAGTCAACTGGTAGAAAAGTCGGATGATTTTGGCTAGTTCAATAGTGTTTTGTGAGGGAGAAAAATTGACGCCTTTCTGGTGTTCTCTCGTAGAAATGGTCTCAAATCAGACGTGATCTGTAGAGGGTAGAGAATGGTGCTACGGAAGATGTATATCTGATCAAAGCTAATCGCAAGCCTCAATGCAAATGACGTCCTGAAGAGTCAAGAGCAGAGCTGAATTGGCTCCCCCGTTTTTCAATCTCTTCCGAACTGGAGTATAGTTTTGAGTCATAACACCACAGAAAACCTGTACAGACATCAAAGACACGGTAGCGAGGGAAAATCCATCCTTACGCATCACTATATCAGCAGATATGGTATCATGTTGAAATTTTCATCAAATGTAGCTAAAATTAAATGGAAAACAGCGCTAGGGCCAAACGGAGGGTGGGCAGCAAAACATTTCCTGGATGTTTGCCTTCTTATCACCAGCAGGATACACAGAGGAAGTAAACTTGCTGCAAGCATGGCAGGCAGTGTGAGGAGGTCGTCCCATGAACCATTGGCGCCCATCCTGGCATCCGATGAAGCCAAACTGGATGCATTTGCCTTCCTTGGTCAGGGTGAATCAATCAGTGTGCCACTACTGCAGCGCGGCAGACTCATGCAGAATGCCAGATGATAGTACATCTCTGTATGAGTGCCAAAGCCTTTTCTCGATCAAAAGCCGTTCTTGTGATGCCTGAATCACATTGCAGTTGCTTATCCATATTTACACAACCACTCTGATCTATGAGTCACTATAAACCAACAGTTGTCTGTCTAGATTAATCCTTTTGCCACTGGCGCTACAATCTGAACTCACAAAAGCAGTGCTCAGGTAGAGCCGATCCCCTGCCCCTGATATATTCCTCTCGATGAGCATCCCACATAGCATTAGCCAGCTGCTCTCCTGCTAGTCCAGCAGCAGTGTAGTTTGCAAAAGCCCTCCGGCTCAAGACTAGTGTCTTCTGGAGACCTTGCATTGTTCTCATTGCAGTTACCATCTTATCCATATTTCCAAAGAATGTGGCAATGTATGCATCACTGTTGACTGAAACATAATAGTCAAGAGCAGCTTTCGTATTTCCATGCATCCTCTCAAAATCTTCATGAGTCAGGAGGGATGACTTCGTGTATATATTTTTGTAAATGGACGTGAAGCCCTCAAGTTCCATTAACCCATCACCAGCAGCTAAATAAATGTTTGTGCTTGTAGGAATGCCTAACGCTTGGAGGATAAATGCTGCTTCACTTGGTGTCAGAGGGCACTTGCCGCGGTTCCTCCACAGGCGCGCATCATCACCTGTCAATACCTTCCTACCCTCCCCACGAGCAGCTTCAATGGAGTCCAGTGATTTGGAAGAAAGATCAGTGTATGCACATCGACTGTAGGCAACCATATCAGGTTCAAATCTCAGGTGAAGGGATACAAATGGTTTTGGTATAGTTTGGAGCAGCTCAATAGCCTTGGATTCCACTTTTTTATTCAACCTGAGCGCATTGTAGCAACCTTGGCAGTAAGAAGCTTTTGCATATGATGGGTTTCTGAAAATACAGGGAGAAAAATCAGTTAGGCTCAGAATCAACCCCAAAGTGAAGAACTAACATTGCCAATAATTTCTGAAATTGAGAAAGAAAACCTAGCCAACATAACGGATTTTGAGAGGATCATAAATACGCTCATTGCTAATGATTGTTAGGAGTAGGAAGGTTATATTTCAGCAATGAAATCAATAAAACACCTTATTCGTGAAAACTGAAAAGCAATAAACACAAATTACTTGGTCACATCAGAGGCCTATCTAATACTTGAGAACTGGTGGCATAAACCTAAATATTATTAAAACAATGGCAAATACTGAAACAGCAATTGAAACAATGGCGAGAACCTAAATTTTCATAAACTATAATGTGTGGCTTCCAACCCAGCCAAGCTTTTAGTTGTACAATACTAATAAAGTATATTTTATCAATCTGCTAATAACCTGAATAGCAGATATGATTCAGATGTCATGCAAAACAGTGAGGAGGAACTTGTAAAACAAACTCCCAGCACCCATGACTAAGACCATTGATCCAACGGAAATGAAAGGCACATGCCAGGGACCAACTAGATGATTGAGAAATACCTATCTCTCCTTTGATTCACGGAAGGTGTCAGCGAGATGTATTGATGCTCCAAGAGAACTGGAAGTACTGATTCAACATAATCAAACTGTCCTTTCCGTTTACTGCAGTCAACCTTAAACGGCTCTCTGGATGCTATCTCTGCTGGAATCTCCTTCACAATTTCTACATATCCTCTGGTCTGCTCAATGAAGTAATCAACATCGAAAACATCTGCAAAGCCACTGACAGAACAGTTCAATGAGAACTAATGTATGCTTATTTCAGACAGGCTGAACTACAGAACCGCAATTCGTACAACCCTTTGTTTCCTTACGTGGCACATACCTAGACTCATTCCAATATGCAGCAACCTCAAACTTGGGCAGAACCATTGTCGCGTTCAGGAGACGTGCAACCCCAATTCCATCACATAGCTGCAGAACAAACGCACTGGGATCACTAAGCAGCCCCTTCAGAACTCAGAAGCACATAATATTTTAAAAACAAAACCGCATTTGCTATAAAGAGCATCACAGAATTTCTGAAAGTTTAGCACTGTCAGTCTTTCAGAAAATTACTACTCCATGAAGTGTGAGCAGGATGCTGACAACCAAAGCATGTTTCTGATACATCTCATTTTGACCCCTACAGAGGAGCAACTCTAATCGAGATGATCCGACTGCAAAATACAGGAAGTAGAATGCCATCCGGTACAGGAAGGAGGAAACTCTAACCGAGATGCTTAACGTACATCACGTCGCAGCTGGTTGAGCCCGCCGTAGCAGTCGATTCTCACGTACCCGGTTCTCCTCGACGGAACTGCAGAAGAGGCAGAAACAAGCAGCAATCCGTCTCGTCAAGCAATAGGTCCATCATTCTTCTAACCCAAAACCTCCAAAATACACGAAGCAAGCGAGGGTTCACCAGGCATTGGTGCCGTCTGCCACCACCCACACGGCCGCCACTCCACCAGCCGCCGCTGCGCCCATATGAGCCTCGAGCCCGAAGGAGGCAACTCTCTGCCACAAAGCGAACGCGAGATTAGCAATGTGCTAGAGCATCACAGAGGGATCTAGGGAGAACATGAGGGCGGAGGCGCGTACCCGGAGGCGGGGAGGCCGAAGAAGGGGGGAGAGGACGGGGGCGAGAGCAGGAAGTAGAGGACGGGCGCGAGGAAGAGGGCCGGTAGGAGGAACCGGAGGCGGTGTTTCGCGCACCACGCCGCCGCCGGAGACATGGCCGGCGGGCAACTCGCCGTCGCCGGAACCGCCGGGTGAAACCGCTGGATCTGATCGGCCGGTAGGCGGCGGCCGCGGCGTGTGGAGCCGAGCAGAGCGCTAGGCGTCCTGTCAGAGGATGGGTCCCAAACCATGTGCGGGCCCCACATGTCATCCACAAATATATCCAGATCGGGCAGTGGCGTGCGGACCCCGTAGCCCGTAGCCAATAGGAACGCCCAACTCGCTGCCGCCCCACTTATCACTGTGGCAGGTGGGACCGAGACTGTACTACCCCACATGTCAGTGTAAGGCGAGGATATCCACTCGAGAGGGGGCATGGACGTAAATGGTAAATCCCGAGGGCTTATCCGCAAAACGACACGGGCGCATTCCCACTTCCACAGTTCCACCTGCACCGAGATCTCGGAAGAGACGCGCCGCAGGATCAGAAGAAGCAGGCAGGGCTTCCGCTTCTGCTTCCCCACCCGAATCCACCCTCCCTACCCGCGACGCTGGCGCGCGAGGCGGCCGACGCGAGCGCCCGCAAGCGCAAGGCTGCGGACGGCGGTGAGGACGCGCCCGACGCCGCCACCGACACCACCGCCGCGCCCCCGATCCCCGGAAAGGAGGAGGACGCGGCCATGGGCGACGTGCCCCAGGCGCCGCACGCCGCGGGAGGAGCGGAGGATGGGGAGGCGGCCGGGGCGCTGCCGGACCCTAACCCTAGCCCGAGCCTCGGCGGGTGCTCGGACCCCGTGTCGGTGGAGCTCTCGATGGGCGGGGACTACTACCGCTCCTGCTGCGGCGAGCCCGACCTCGACATCCCCGAGGGGCCCAAGCTGCCGTGCGTTGGTGACAAGGTGAGAGAGTGTCCTCTGTCCCCCGCCATCCTCTCCTGCCCGCGATCAATGATTGGTTAGTCCGCGGCGTGGTGGAATTAATTGGTCACCATCAGGCTTGTGTACAGGCTTGCACTGATCTAGTGAAAATGCCAGTCGTGGTCATCTTTATGATCTGGTAGGGATGCTGGGCCGCTGGGGTGCGATTGTTGGGTGCTGTTAAACGCACTGTACTGCAAGGTGCAGTTGAGTGGTTGTTAGTTGGTGTTGTGTTTTGTTGATGAGCATGCGTAATGCGGATTCGGATATGATGAGGGTAATTACTCAATATTGTTATGTTTTGTTTGAGGATGAGAAAAAGTGCCATCGCTCGCTCGACAGGTGTGATTTAAGTGAGAACCTTGTCTTTACTTGTCCTTTAGACTAGCGTATCAGTTAATCGTTGGTAACCCAACAGAGAAACTGGCGCCCTTGTCTGTTGGCATAAGACTACACAGTATGGCCAGTAAAGCATGACACATGACATTCCTTTCATGTTCAAAAAGTGTTAGATATAATTATCTGGATGAGAAGCTGGGTGGTTAGGGAGTGCTTGTTCCCTGCCAACTTGTATGGCTACTGTTTGGTTCATTTCCAGAACACTTGCTTGATGTGCTTGATACTCAGCTATCGTAGACTGATTAATTACTACAGACACGCCACAAGTTTCTTTTATGATATGAAATAGATCAATGAGATTGGTCTGTTATTTAAGTCAAGTAGTTGGTTATAATCTGTGATTTGAGCTTGTCTTGCTGATGTAAAAAAAGTTTCAGTGCTTGTCCAAAAGATTTTAGTCTGTATCAGGAATCTGTTGTGTTGTGTTTTGATTATGCTGTTGATCTTCATCTGTTGTTTGGCATTAAGCACAGGCTTCGCCAAGTTAGTAGGTGGTCTGTTTGAACTGGTTAAACATCTGTTTTGGTGTCTTGTTCAAATAAAAGGGGACAAGTCCTTGTTCTGGTCCTAAAAAGAGTAGTTTGTTATAAAATGCATTTTGTGGATTGGGCACCATTTCTTATTGATGCATAAACATATATGAGCTGTTATGACTTATGAAGACTGGGGCGTTCAGATTATCATGGCCCTTCGCAGTTCGCATACTAATTATCATGCATCTTCTTAATGTTGCAGGAACCTCTCTCCTCTTTAGCAGCTGAGTTTCAGTCTGGCAGCCCCATTTTACAGGAGAAAATTAAGGTCCCTGTGTGCTTGGCTATTCTGATATGTTATTACTGGATTTTATGTCGATCTGTTGTTTTAGCGTGCCATTCTCTAGTTTGTTAATGTAGCCTCCTACTCTGTCTGCAGTTGCTTGGTGAACAATACGGTGCTTTAAGACGGACACGTGGAGATGGAAACTGCTTTTATCGAAGCTTTATGTTTTCCTACTTGGTAGTATCTGCAGTACCTTTCATAAAGTGTTATTGACTTATTGTTCATGTTTTTATGTTGTTACCTTATCATACTGCCAGGAACACATCCTAGAGACACAAGACAAAGCTGAGGTTGATCGCATCATGATAAAAATTGAGGAATGCAAGAAGACGCTCCTGTCTCTTGGATATATCGAGTTCACTTTTGAAGATTTCTTCTCTGTAAGTTTATTCAGTGGTTGATTTTTGGACATTTTTCTGTTATCTGCTCTACATTCTGTTGACTGTTTGTCAGTTTGTCTACTTATGTACTGTGATCATTTCAAGATGTCTGTTTTTGTTATAGCAGGATTTGTTTGGGTTATTGTAGTGGATAATTGTCACCAATCCTTTGAGACTCGTGGATATGCTGCTTATATGTTAAAAATTAACTAAGATACAAATTAATTTAGTTTACTCAGGAAAACTAACCTTCCTGTCTTGTAAAGGTCATAAGCTATCAACTAGAGACAAAGTATGTCAGACAAAGTTTGCTGATGTACTAGTGCAGAAGGCATCTGGATGGCTGTAACTTATGTTTTACTGTTTAGTGGCTGGAGTCATTCTGCTGTAGTTCAGTTGAAATAAGGGTAGTTGAGAATCACAAAAACTTGAACCTTGCTGACTATAGTATGCATGGAATTGTAAGAAATCAAACTTTCTTGAAAACAAAATATCAATGTACTCCCTCCAATGACAAATACTCCATCCCAACATGTAGGTTGTTTTAGTTTGGTCCTGATGCAAATTTGTCTAACTTTGACCAACTTTATAGAAAAAATATGTTGACATGTACATATCAAATAAATGCACCATGAAGACATGTTTCATGGTTGAACTAATTTGATGTTTTAGATGTTAGTGCTTTTTCTATAAACTTGGTATTGAGGAAGTGTCTGTTTAGATTGCCCTATGTCAAATATTTTAAACATTGGCTATCAGTAGCTAAAAGTTTAAAATAGTTTTGTAACATAAAATTAATGTTAGTAGATTCATCATGAAAAGTAATTCCATAATAAATAATCTTTTGTATTGGAAATAATATTTTTACAAAAATTGATAGTGAAAGTTTCACCTTCTAGGCTTTGTATGTCCTAAACTGTTTATAGGAATATTCTTTTGCACTACTACTCTTAGCTGTTATAATGTGCCCCCTTATTGAACAATGCTCTCTGATTTTTCTCAGATATTCGTTGATCTGCTGGAAAGTGTTCTGCAGGGACATGAAGCTCCTATAGGGTAAATATCAGAGTTGTATTTTGTCCCCCAAATACGTACTAATGAAGAAAAGAAGTGTTGAGTTGTTGATGTCAAATGCCTTTTCTTTGATCTGCATATACAAAATGACACAATACCTATCATCATTTTCGTGCTTCTTTAGTAAATCTATTTTGTCTTCCGACATCTTTAGGCCTGAAGAGCTTCTAGAAAGAACCAGGGATTCACAAGTTTCTGATTATGGTTTGTACATCCAGATTCATACTCTGCTTTGCTAGACTATCATGCCAATACTATCTAACGCTGTTGTCTTCAGTTGTCATGTTCTTTAGGTTTGTCACTTCTGGTGAAATTCAAAGGAGGTCTGAGTTCTTCGAACCATTCATATCTGGCTTGACAAATTCGACTGTGGCTCAGGTCAGCTCCATATTTTCAGTCACGTGTAGAATATGGAGTACTGAAATTAAATCAATGGTCATTTGCGTGCCTGAAATAATGTTAACTTGTATTTCTATCTGTAATTCCCTGGTAAATAGTATTTGTGGTGATTGGCAATCACGATAAGTTTTCTTTCATTGTTGGCTCAAACTTTTCTGTAACATGTGTAGCCATTATTCCTGGAGGGGATTCTATTAACCAAAGATCATATAAGAAAACAAGATTATATATCATGAAGTAGCATCAAATTGAGCAATTAATTTTTTCGAATGGTGAAGTCTATCCCAAGTCTGAAGTAACAAATGTTAGGATAGGAAGCAACTTTATGCAGCTATCCATGTTTGCAAACAAACTATTACTACTTGCTCTTGAAAAATTGTTGCTCACTTTTATTTCATTCACTGAATCTGTACTCTATTTCAATGAACATTTATGTAAACATGCTGCTAAGAGAATGACCCTGATTTATAAATTTATTTGCAGTTCTGCAAGGTTTCTGTGGAGCCTATGGGTGAGGAAAGTGATCATGTGCATATAATTGCCCTATCAGATGCATTAGGTGTACCAATCCGTGTTATGTACCTAGACCGAAGCTCTTGTGATACTGGCAATCTGAGCGTGAATCACCATGACTTCATCCCTTCGGGCAATGCTTGTGAGGGCGATGCTGCGATGACATCCACTCCTGCCGCTGAGAAACCTTACATTACTTTGCTCTACCGGCCTGGTCACTATGATATTCTCTACCCAAAGTGAATTTTTCTCATGGTTAATTTCATGAAATTGGTTGAGAAAGCACTGTTCAGAACTCTGTAGTCATGTTTCGCCTGGGTGCTGCCAAAGGTGGCCTTAAACAAGGGTACTTGAGTTCTTGGGAAAGCAATGAGACTTGCTTTTGTGCTGGTGCCCTCGCTCGATTTAGTCATTTTCAACCTGGTGTAAGTGTTACTCTGGTACAATGATTTAACATTGTGTTGACAGCAGGGTTCTGTGGATATTGCTACTGATTCAGCTTTTTTTTCATGGCGTTTTTTTACCTTGTCATAACAAGATCCATGCTCATTTTTTATGCTGCTTATTTGTCTTTCTTTGAAGAATGATTGCCTGTGAGATCTATTTTTCTCCATCGATGCTGATTGGCAGCTCATCTTGCTCTGAGAAGTTTGCTGATCTCTGGTTTTGCCACTTGTCAATACTATCAAGTCCTGCTTGATGTATTCCTGCATGATTAGTGAAATCTTCTGATGTAATATAAGGGTTTACTAGCTTGCCTTCTTTACTGAATCTCCAGTGTAAGGATTTCATTTGTACACTAGGAAACGGGAGGGGAAGCTCCATTTCGCCATTATTTATTGGATTGCATTTTATGGAGATGTGGCTGTCAACTTCGTTGGAAGTATTGCTTCAGCTACTATTGGGTCATTGGTTGGGCATGAAGTGACACAAAGTTATTGGCAATGCCTATCCATGTCAAAACCTCCCTCCGTGGTAAAGAGATGGAGCAAAAGGGAATTGATTTGCGTCTCGCGGCGACATGGACATCAATCAGTAATGGCCTGCGATTGGAGGGAAAGTAAGGTTGACAAGCCTACAGAGTTGACCCCTTGCAAACTTGTTTCCAGACTACTCCATCGTGCAAGCTAGTAACCTGTTTCTTCCTGTTCTCTTTTTTGCTGTTTCTTTTTGTTATCTTTTGTGCTGTTGTTCTATAAACTAAAACGGCAAGTAATCACATTACGAGTAATCACATTACGAGAACACAACTCATAAGCACGCTTATATAACTTAGATGCTACATTATGTTTAAAATATTGGTGTTGGGTGTATGAGAATCGTGTGTGCATATCCATCGTCCAATTTTACTCTTCGCTGACGTGAACGTTGCAATCTTGGCCAAGGCCAAGTAGGATACTGTCTACTGGGTCAGTAGCAGCCTACTAGACAAGAGTCTGAAGTACAGTACTGGCTGCCGATCGCTTTCAGCATCTGAAAAAAGAAACATTTTGCCCCGTTCTGGTGATCCATCCTTTTGTTCCCACGCCCCAGGTGGTTGCTGCTCTTGTTTCTTTTTGATTTGCCTAACCCACCTTGCCAGCCTCTTCCCATATCACGTCATCTAACTTGGGACAAAGACAAACGGGTTCCGTAATGTCGTAGGAAGATAGAAACAAGCATCTCTTAGATCAAATAATTCACCTTAAAAATACAAAATCAATCCTCCGGGGAAAAGGGCGTCTTACGCGCAAATTTTATTTTCCAGATATCATGATCATGTGTGTGCGTGACAGGGAGATGGACAACTAACAGTTATTTACGGGAGCAAGTGTAGCAATCATGGTCATCATTTGACAAGAATCCAAAATCTTGATGTGATGAGGACTGGAGGAGCTAGGGGCCGGGCCAGTCCGGCGGTGGATTGCAGTGGCGCGAGAGAGGTCGTCTAGTTGCGAAAACGAGACTTCCGGGCCATGATGAGCACAGCGGGCCGCGGAATCTCCGAGCGGGCCGGAGGGCCCCACGTGGCGGCAACCTAGAAAAGCCGAAACTCAAGGGGGAGGCATTTCCGGGCCCACCCACGCGCCAAAATTCATCAACCAACTTCTCCTCCTCTGTTTTTCATAAAAGAAAAAAAATGCTTTTCCTCCTCTCTGTCTGTACTCCTCTGTAAACATTCAAGAAATAGGTAGCGTATTTAGAATGATTTCGTTGAGCGAGCTAGCCACAGTAGAGTTGAGAAAATGGAAATAGTACTAGCAGATTAGATTAGACCGGGTGGCGGCGTCATGATCACTGTCGCATTAGTGGCCACGGGCCACGCCTAATCTCGTATCGAGATGAGTAGCCTGCAGCCTTACACACACTCTCTCTCCCCTCTTGCCACCTTTCTGCAAGTGGTGATTGCAGTGGCGGCAACGCATGATGGGATGGCAGTGGAGTAGCATTATCCTTTTTTTTTATCAGCAGCCTAGCTCATCTCGTGTTGCTTGATCTAAACGCCGCTTGCCCCATCATTTGCAGATAATTACATCAACTCGGTGATTTTCAGATCTCCCCAAAAAGAGGCCTGACAAATAAAAGTTGCAACGTAGAAAATGCGAACACGATCAGGCCTGGCTGGAGCAACGTAGTAAAAGGTTTGGCATCTCCATCTCCATCAGCGTCAGGAGCACACAGTTGCGTGTGTCCGTCCTGGCCGGGTCCAGCGCCCAGTTGACACGACAGTGACCTCTCTCTCTCGCGAGGCGAATACACATGATCCGCTTCTGGCACAACGATGTCAACTCCTAACGCAGCGACCAAGTGGCAGATTACCAACCGGCGGACCACGGTCATGCTGCCCCTTGCCTACCTTCCTTAACAGTGACGTGGCTAACTGAACAAATTTTTCGATCGTTAAAAGAAAAAATCTCCACTGACCGTTAAAAGAAAAATCTCTGCCCTGATGAAAATATATGCTTTCTGGTCTGCTCCTTTGTCCTTTATCACAAGAAAAATGGCGATACTGACAAGAAAGAAGAAACCATTCTTTTTGAAAGCTGGAAAGAGATAAATAAAATGTAGCGCTCGTGTCGCTGCGTCCCGGCCCCACACGCAAACCCCTGAAACCGAATGCTAATTAAAAACGTAATTAGCCTGATTTTAATTAGCGAGGACCAAAGACTAATTAAACTCGCCAGTTGCCACCTCTCTCTCTCTCTCTCCTCCCCGAAGAGAGGGAGACAGAGGAGCGCACCGTTATTTTCAGCATTCCACCTCGCTCTCCACTCTTCCCCCCCTCCTCCCTCTTCGGCGAGCCACCCGACCAATTCCTCCCCGCTCCCCACCCTCCCAGATCGCCGCCATTCCCCGACAACCGCCTCGCCGCACGTTCTCCCCCCTACCTACCTGCCTGCGCGCGGCGGTGGGCTCTCGGGTCCCGGCGGCGGCGGCCGGAGGAAGTCACAGCCGGCGGCGAAGCGGAGCGCCGGGTTGAGGCGGCTGATGCGGATGGGGAGATAGAAGGCGGCGAGACTTCGGAGGTGTTTGGTGCTGGTTGTGTCTGCGGCAGCGGGCAGCCATGTATTTCGCCAAGCTCGATGACTCGCCCATGTTCCGGACGCAGGTGAGAGAGCATGATCCTCCGGCGGATCTCGGTTCCTAGGCTCGCTGGGGCCGGCCGGGGGGCGCGACCGCTCGCGCGTGTCACCGTTGCCTGGATTCTGTCGTGGCGGGCGGCGGGCTTTGATCCCCTTCGTGTCTCCGGCCAACTTTTATTTTATTTTCCGTCGTTAGCGCTAACCGCACATGGCCGCTGCTGGATTGCGGCGGCGGCTTCTCTTCTCCGGATGGCTGATGCGCCGCGCGTGCAAAGAGTCTCCCCTCTTTATTTTTTTTAAATTTTTGAGAATGCACGTGGAAGGCTTAATTCCTTCCTTGTGATTTGGCTTCCACCGATCGGCTGGTCAAAAACATTGTAGGCCGTGGTTCGTTTTATTATTCGTCCCTGGGTTGTCGTATGCCCTTGTTTTTTACTCTGCCCGTTTGTGTGTATTATCTGCATCTGCAGTTCTGCATTGTAGCATGTTGTTGAATTGCCACTTTGTCAGGTCTGCGTGTGTGTCGGTTTCTCTTCGGAATGATTGTGTAGATTTTCCAGGACAGAAAAATGAGAGGTTACAGATCAATTTGATTTCTAGATAAAAGGGAACGTTTTTCTGTTTTTTCTTAAATTGACATTAGGAACTAATCATGCGTAGTGCTGCGACTGTAAGTGCATCTGTGGCTGCTTCATATTTTTCAGTATTTTTTTTACTTATAATGTGAACTTTTGTTAACGCTATGAGCTATGAGATGGTTTAACTCAATTTCTGGAGTAGTGTGAATTATTCACCAAAGCTATAATGCACTTCAATGGACTTACACAGATTGTCTTTTCTCTTGTTGGCATCTGTATCTGTCCACATTGCTGTGTTAGCTTATTAATCTGTGGAACTAGACATGGTGCGTTTGTCGGTAGAACATCTGTTTTTCTAGATGAAGTATTTTCCATAATATAGTGTCATAATTTTGTAATTTTTTTTGCAATTGGGCACACACTGCTTCATATATTGCATCCTATTCATTTTGATGTTTCTTTAATGAAATAATAGGCCTTCCATTTTTTGAAGGGTTCATGAGCTTGCATGGCGTTTTTTAAGGTTTTGAATTCTAAATATGTTGTTGAACATAGTTTAAAATATTGCTTCTACAGAGAGATTTTATAGTTTTACCCAATTCAGTAGGCATTTACGGGAGAAACAACCTATGAATTTTACATGCAATTCCAATTCATTAATATTGGTTGCATTCATGAATCAAAACCTTGCCTCCTCTGATTGTGAATACCTGTATGCACCTTTTTTGTCCTCCTGGAAACAGATACAGACACTTGAGGAGAATGCTGAATTGCTGAGAGAGAGATGTTTGAAGTTCCATAAAGGTTGCCGCAAGTATACGTAAGTGACCATTCAAAGCTCATTGATGTATTTTCTTACAGGGAATATGGTTGAGCTGCAATTCATTCCCCTACATTATGCCCTTTTGTTTCAGTGAAGGACTAGGGGAAGCATACGATGGAGACATTGCATTTGCAAGCTCACTTGAAACATTTGGAGGAGGCCACAATGATCCAATTAGTGTTGCATTTGGTGGTTAGTCACCTTTTCACCTGTTTTTTCCCAACAGCATTTACAAACTTGTCATTTCTGTATGCAGTAGATTTTTTTCCTTTCATATTTGCTTAGTTGTTATGGAAAACATGTCTGGGTGCATGGAAAAATAATATTCCATTCTTCAATGTTTACACTGTTCCTTTATTTAAGTTCCTTCAGTTTTTAACTGACTTGTTTTACTTGTTTTTCATTCAGCACATACGAGTAGAGTGGAGTTTAGTGTCGTCAGTTTGTACTAAGAATACCAAATGTTTGTCTCCTTTCCAGGACCTGTCATGACCAAATTTACAATTGCCTTGAGAGAAATTGGAACATACAAGGAAGTCCTGCGCTCCCAGGTAGCACACTTCTGATTTAGAATGCGATTATGTGCATTGCTTCAGCCAATTCTATTGTTTGCTTTGTAATTACATTCCTAGCAATTCAACCTGGATATTTTTTTTGAACGAAATTCAACCTGGATATTTGATTCTGTCTTTCTTCATGGAGCATTATCGAATTTGCTACCTTTTGTGTTGTTTCCTGTTATTTCAGATTTCTTGATCAGTAAATATCACAAAAGCACATTTCTTAAAGACTTCTGTGATCCTATTCACTTATGTAGTCTGGTTGATGTTATGGCCACAACATAGGAACATGTCTTATATTTGCACCCTTTGTCATATGGTCATGTAGTCAGAATTGAAAAAACGACGTGCCATTGTGAGTTACCAGATGGTATTGATGGAGAGGAATTACCATGCCACTTTAAGTTTCTTATTCCCTTTCATGTACACTTTTCATGTAATACTTGGTTTTAGAGTGGCATATGTTTGATGTTCCTTTACAAGATCCAGCTTATCTCATTTCGTGGTATATCGATTTTTTTTAAATTATTTAGGTGGTCTAATTTCTGATTTGGCAGGTTGAGCACATGCTAAATGACAGATTGCTGAATTTTGTTGATATTGATTTGCATGATGTGAAGGTACTAGTATTATTTGCTATTAACACAACATCGCAAAAATCATAAAGAAAATATTCGGATGACACACTTTCCTGTTTAATACATTTTTCAGGATGCTCATAAGCGTTTTGACAAGGCTAGCCTTGCGTATGACCAGGCAAGTTATTTTATTATGCTGTTTCATGTTTGTAATGTATTTATGATTCTTATTTTCATGTCATAAATAACAGTGAATACTTTCCTCTTTCCTGACACATGAACATGTGCGAAATATAACAAGTTTCTTCCAGGAAACAACGTACATGTGATTCCTATGCTGTTTGTTTAGTGGTTGATAACGGTTAGCTGATTGAAGCTGAGAATTATTATACTCTAGGTGTTTTCATACTTTCTGATGATATGCTGTTCTTTCATAACTTTCCTGCAATACTTTGTTGCATAATTGCAATATTATTGTGCTTCAATTTTTAAGTGACTATACTATTAACTTGTGAACTGGTTGTTTTGGTCCTAGATTCGTGAGAAATACCTATCATTGAAGAAAGGCACACGACCAGACATAACAACTGCGATCGAGGATGTAAAAATCTTTCTTGCTCAACATTTTACAGTGTTACACAGAAGTTAAGGCAGTTGCCCCCCAAACTAACTTGCACTTGTTAACATCTAGGAGCTCCACAGTGCTAGATCTTCATTTGAGCAAGCTCGTTTCAACCTGGTACACGCTACACTGTCATTCTTTGTTCCTTAGTTTCTCACTCCGTGCTTATATGCTTATCATGCCATTGTTTGCCATATCCATGTCAATCTCTCAGGTCACGTCACTTTCCCACATCGAAGCAAAGAAGAGATTTGAATTTTTGGAGGCTGTTAGTGCGACAATGGACTCGCATCTTCGATATTTTAAACAAGTACTGCCTTGTATATTTTGCCTCATGCTATAGCTATGTTATGCACGAAATGAGATTAATCCTATCAATTTTTATTCGTCAGGGATATGAACTATTGCATCAAATGGAGCCATATATTAATCAGGTAACTTTTGACCCATTTCCCTTTATATCTTATTATGCATCTGAATGCTTTGTTCCAGCAGTTACATAATCCTAGCATGTAAACATTAAAAAAAAAACTCGACCAAGGGGAGAGACGTCCCCTGGCATTTAATTAAGTGGATGCCACGCTCGAACCCGGGTGTGTGAGAGCTAGCCTTCCTCTGCTAGCCACTCCACCCACAAGAGCTTGGCCCTAGCATGTAAACATTACTACTAAACATTTCTGCTTTGAAGCCAACAGTTGAGACTTAACCTGTTTACTAGCTGACCTGTATGCCAGGATGTGTTGAGACTGATCTGCCATTCATTGTCATTGTGCTCCAAAGCACCCTTGACCTTTACATGGGTCCAGCTCTTCAGTGCTTTGTGCACCTTTGCAGTCACATATAAACTGATTTTGATTTTGATTATGAGAAAACAAGTTCAGGCGATTAAATTTGTTGGACCTAAGTTGTCCCCATGTAGCTAAGAAGTGCCACTTCTTTTAAGGAATAATTACATGGAACAGTAGAAAGAGATTTTATTACATGGATCTATTCTATAACAAAAGTTTCTATTGATTTTGGCATAAAATATATTATATAGGAGGTTGATTGGTGCCCACCCCATTGATTAACTCCTTTTTTTTGTTGTTGCATTTCCTTGTTATGTTACTGGCATTAGAGCCAAAATCCTTTACCTTGTCAATCAGCCATGCTAACTGGGAATTTGTTATCTAAGGGCTTATTGATTACACCCTACTTGATTGACCACTCTTAATGTTTCTTTTCCCCTGTCACATTTACCATTGTTATTTACTAGTAGTATAATGCTGTCTGGGAATCTCATTCTAACAGAGATTTGTTTACTTATGATCTGTTTCATTAAGATGAGCACAATTTTAATTGTTTCTTCAATGTTGCTTCTACGTAAACTACTCATAGTATGATGTTGACAAAGATTTTTTTCCCCTTCAACCTGCTTCTGAATTCTTCTGCAGGTTCTTGCTTATGCTCAGCAATCAAGGGAAAGGGCAAACAAGGAACAAGCTTCTCTTGTAGAGAGGATGCATGAGTACAAAAGGCAGATAGACCGGGAAAGTCGGTCTTCTGTAAATGGTTTGAATGATTGTTACAATGGTGATGGAATACAGACAATTGGTAGAAGTTCACATAAAATGATTGAGGCAGTGATGCAGTCATCAACAAGAGGCAAGGTACGACATTCTGATATGTGGGGGAAAGTAGGTATGGCAATTTCATAAAGAAAGCTAACACAGTGATGTACTATTTTCAGGTTCAGACCATCCGTCAAGGGTACCTTTCAAAGAGATCGTCAAACTTGAGAGCCGACTGGAAAAGAAGGTTCTTCGTACTTGATAGTCGAGGAATGTTGTACTACTATCGGAAACAAATTACTAGGCCACCTGTAGGTCTCCACCGTAGCATTTGGTGTTGAAATAATTAAGTTGGCATGATTTTTTATGCATGCATGATATATTCAGTCCCATCATTTTCTGAACCATTCTGCTTTGATCTTATAGGCTGGTTGTTCCATCCAAAGAGGCGTTAACACCCCTGAACATGGTTCTGGGTTGTTGAGCAGATTGTTCTCTTCTCATTACCATGGTATTATACACGATGAGAAGTCTGTTGCTCGGCATACTGTAAATTTGTTGACATCAACCATTAAAGTTGACGCAGAGCAATCAGATCTGAGGTTCTGCTTCAGGATTATTTCACCCACAAAGGTCTACACACTGCAGGTATAGCACAAGATTATGAACAAAACTTTCTTAGTGAATATGGCATGTTTTTCATATTTAATGAACACATTTAGTGTTTAAGCAGGCAGAGAGTGCAGTAGATCAGATGGATTGGATTGAAAAGATAACTGGCGTTATTGCCTCTCTGCTGAGCTCACAATCCCCAGAACAGGTTAGTAATGGACAACCTCAGTTTGGACTGTCAATTTATTTGGATTCAATTTACAATAGTTCGTTGTTCCATTTCAGTTTTTTATGTCGAGCCCTAAGGGCAGTGGCCATGATAGGAGTAACAGTGACAGTAGCTCCTTTACTAGTTCAGTGGAATTTGATCCTTCCATAAGCGATGATTTGGTACTGGAGAAGAACTCTGGAAATGGGCAGCATGATATCAGAGGCACACATCATCACAGAACCAACGTGAAACCTGAAAAACCAATTGACTTGCTCAGGAAAGTCGATGGCAATAATATGTGTGCTGACTGTGGTGCTTCAGAACCTGATTGGGCATCTCTAAACCTTGGTGCCCTTCTATGCATAGAGTGTTCTGGGGTGCACAGAAATCTTGGAGTGCACATATCGAAGGTAATTGCAAAACTTTATCTGTTATTCCTTTTTAATAGAACAGCTGTTTCTCTTGATGGGTCATGCACATAGATTGCTTGCTGCATGCAATTAATCTTTAAAGTCTAAAAAGGCGTTTCAGTTTGTGCATGGCATCACCTAATTTTAGGCTCTGGTGCAGTGGTGCTATCACAATTACAGCTGCGACACACATTTTGTTATCCAGAGATGCTTGTGATTGTACTTTCACCCAGAAAGGAGAGTCAAAGCTTACATATAAAAATGAAAATTCTACTATGCACATATGGCAGGTGCCCCCCACCCCTTGCTGTTAGCCAATGTTAGTCAAGGGGGGTTTTTGGTTCAGCTAATTCACAATAAGCAGAGAAGAGGATATGCTCAAAGAAATTTCTCTCTCTAACTTAAAAATATATAAACCTGAAATCCAAAGTAATTATTTTCAAACTTGTAAAGTCTAAGTACTTAAGGGGCTGTCTTCTTATGGCTGAGTCTCATTTTCCTATTGCCACCTTAGGTATAGGTATATATTTATTTCAATGCAGAATAATAACTAAAATACATGCCTCTAATTTCAGGTAAGATCTCTGACACTCGATGTCAGAGTTTGGGAGCCATCTGTCATCAATCTCTTTCAGTCATTAGGTAACATGTTTGTTAACAATATTTGGGAAGAGATGTTACCTTCATCAAATAATGGCCGTCCTGATGATAGTTTAAGGTAATATTATGAATGTTTTTTAATATCTATATAAAGTATTTGCTGTCTTCTCTATTGCTCTCAGAGCAACAAACCTACAACCTTGTTTCTTTTGCAGTGCTGATGGATCAGATACACCACAATACGTCCCTGTTAGGAAGCCTAAACACAAAGATGCTTTCTCTGCCAAAGAGAAGTTTATTCATGCCAAGGTACTCACCACATTTTGCTACTGCAGAACTTCCCCATTTCCTTTCTTTGGCAAATCGATGGAATGCCGAAAATCAAGTTGTCTCAAAGGATCCCCATGACAGGAATGATTGTATAAGTATGAATCCTTATGGTTTACTACCTACTTAGCTAGAGAACTCTAGTCTCAGCATGGGTATTATACCAATTAGGATGCGCTGCCAGTTCTGGACCTACCAGCTTAAGAGTTGATCGGTTGGTTTTATTTAGTTTTAGACCTATATGCAGCACCTCTTTTTTTCCCCATAAATGTAGATTCACATTATGGGCCTCTTTGTATTATATGTTATCCATGATTTGCCTAAGTTACTCTTTGTGATGTTATAAAGAGTAAACATTATAATGATAAAAAGGGAAAGAAAATATTGGTTGATCCTGCAAACTACAAACACTGATGTACTCATGATAACAATTTTTTGGGTATCTTGGTCAGTCAAAAAACAAGTGTGTTATCCAAGAATGTGTTCGGTTAAACTATTCTAACATCAAGAGATTATATATTTATTAATATTAAGATCGGCAATGCAGAAATGATGAATGTAAGCC
The DNA here is from genome assembly GCA_015476505.1 of Urochloa ruziziensis. NCBI lineage: Eukaryota > Viridiplantae > Streptophyta > Magnoliopsida > Poales > Poaceae > Urochloa > Urochloa ruziziensis. The sequence continues at coordinate 51,168,880 of CM027124.1, read as the reverse complement.
TGTCACAAGACTAGCTTTCAATGATTTTTTAATATTTTTAAAAAATAATTATTACAATTGAAATTGGTGTCCGTATGATGTATTTAGAGATGATAGTCACTTAGCTGTGATGGAGAGGATGGATTCTTGGCAAGATGCTTGAACTTTCGTAACAAATTTCTTCAGGCACTACCTAATTGCTCATCAGTGATCGCATTCCCATATGAAACCATCTGAAAATGAGTTGCATGAACCAGAATCTGTACAGTATTATCATATGGTTTAATGTGTACATTATAGGCCTATTTGAAGATCTTCAATTCACACATATATTTAGTGTCATATCTTCCAATATGGTATGCTCACTTTTTTCCTTTATGGTGTGAATATTCCAGTATGTTGACAAAGAATTCATACGGGACTATAGCATGGATGAGAGTCAGCTAGCTCAGCAGATGTGGAACAGTGTAGCTGCAAATGACAAGAAATCTGCATACAGTCTTATTGTGAGATCACATGCCAATGTAAATTTGGTTTGGGGAGATGTGCCTTCCACTTCGTGTTTGACTCTTGGGAAAGCACTTCAACTAGATCAACCAGCTTCGACACCCAGTGGTAGTCCTAGATTTTTCGATTGCAATTCTCATGACAAGATTTATCCAAGAGAGCCCCTTTCCCCGGCTAGCACAAGTTCACACACAGATGACATGGAGGACAGTTGTGAAGGTCTCTCCTTGCTTCATCTGGCATGCCGTGCCGCAGATGTTGGGATGGTTGAATTACTATTGCAGTATGGCTCTAGTGTAAATATGACTGATTCAAGGGGTCGGACACCCCTTCATCACTGCATTTTGAAAGGAAGACATCAGCATGCTAAGCTTCTCCTCTCCAGGTATGCAAGAAGCCCATAACTCCAGAATTTGATCTTGCACAACATGTTTGTTTGGTCAACACTGGCTGATGCAAATCAATGCTAGTAGTAGTGGGCTAGTGGCGGATCCAAGGCCCGGGCTGCAGCCCTGGTCCAATGCTAGAAAATTATTGGAGGTTTAAGACAAAATAAACAAATACTAATGGTGCAAAATACTTTAACCTCTATTAAGCTTGGACCAGCCCCCCTCCTAGTCAATTCTTGGGTCTGCCCCTGGCTAGTAGAACACTATCCAACCATCATCAGCTTAGCGACTGGGAGTGATCCAGCAAAGCAGCAAAAGTGCAAATACATGTCTCATTTTCCTTTCTGTTTCTATGCAGAGGGGCCGATTCACAAGCCATGGACCTAGACGGTAGAACAGCATTACAGTATGCAATCGATGCCGGGACAAGCGACGAAGATTTTCTTAATTTGTTAGAGGACCATAGTTGATATTCATGCAACCACACCTTCAGTACATTGAAGGCCCCCTCCTGGTGGGGTCGACTCAACTAACATGGCTCCAGTCCTGCCCAGTCCCAGCTTGTCCTGCAGATAATCCAAGTTTGTGGCATGAGAGCAATTTATGTATATGTCTTTATGGATGGAGCCTCCGCAATATGGTGGCCCTGTTGTTTTTCATTTTTATCCTTTTTGCTTCTTTAGAATCAGCGGTCCTTATTTGATCATCTGGCAAACAATTTGGTTTTGTTTGCAGATGATGCATAGTAAGCTTGTAAATGGAGTTGGTCATCTTTCATCATGAAGTAGCTGCCCTTCAGATGAAAGATGATTGTACATATCGAGATGTGACAACGTGATCTATGGTGTGCATAGTATACATAACAGTTGTGCCTTGCCCAGTCAAAATAGATTGCATTATACCGTTATTGTCTTTCATTCTTTTTTTTTTTTGTGAAACAGTACAAATACATACGTTCACGTTATGCACACATATTCATCCTTATGAAGTTATGATTATGAATGCTCACATATAGCAATTTTTTTGAGGCGTCAACTGTACGCCCCTCTTCCTCTCCCACCTCCTTCCATGTGCAATTCCGAGGTGAAAACCTAGACTATTATGGTCGAGCAACAGCGACATCATTGATGTCGCATCCCTTCTTGAAGGCGTTGTGTTTGGAAGCCACGGCAAGGTGGTTGTCGTCTGTGGTTGCGGGAGGTCGGCGGCATTTTTTTTTGGAGGATCTTCTTCTTCTGTACCTGCCATGTTTGGAATCGCCGTCGTCGTCCTAGCTACTGGGTTCGTTGGGTTCGGGCAGATGCTTTGCCGCCATAGTCGAGTTTGTGCTGATGCTGCTTGGTGGATGTTTTGCCACCTCTTCTTAGTTCGGGCGGATGCTTTGCCGCCATGGTTCTTCGGTCTAGACGGATGCTTTGCCGTCGTGGTGTGCTGCTTGGTGGATGCTTTGCCACCGCTCTTGGGCTCCAGGCATCTATGGCGACGTTGTTTGTTTTGCAGGTTCAGTTGGTCGGCTGCTTAGCTAGGTTTGCAGAGTTGGGTGCGTCCTCCTCCCTCATGTCTCTTTCTCTTTGTGGTTGTCGCTCGCTTCGGCGTAGCGCACTTGTGCCTTGTTTGGCCTTTTTTCTGTGTTTCTTTATGTTTAGTCCTTTGTGCTCTTGTGTCGGTCAAGCTCTGTTTGGCCGCAACAAGAATTGTGTTGTAAACTGCTTTCTTTTTAATGAAATACGTGCTAAGGCACGGTCGTGAAAAAAAAAACATATACCATTTTGAAGCTCAACCAGAATATATAGGTTGCATATGACGAAAGATTGAAATAAAGAAAAACTGCATAATGCCAACGGAATTTAGGCAACTTAATCTTTCATTCCGTACGTTTTTTTTGTCACATGGCACTGGCAGGCCTTAAGGTTTATCTATCACAGGTTTATTGCTGCTGCAAACCGTGCACATTATCGTTTCGATGCAGCTGTTCTGCGTTGCAATTTCGCTGCAGAAAATTTACAGTCCCTGCGTTGAGATGTGATAGCTTGAACCGGATGTCTCCAGCCAGGACTTAGTCTGCTACACAACCTCTGCACACTGACAACATTTATCGTGGACATTGGAGATGGCGTTGGTATCGAGGGGCTCCAACGCTTGTGAAAGCTTGGAAATGGGTTGGAACTGTTCAATTTGAGGAAAGCAAAGGGTGGGTCAAAGGCCAACCTCCATGAGAAAAAGAACCTAAGGCTGCGTTTGGATGTCTGAATTGGAGCTCGGAATTAGGAATTGGAATTGGATGCACAGAATACGGTTGTTTGGATGGCTTTCGGAATTGGAATTGAAAAACGCTGCCAATACCGAGCGGTATTGGGCCTGTTGTCTTGTCCCCTCCCTCAATACCGATCCCTTCCCCTCCGAATTAGGCTGAATCGATCACCCCCCATCGAACCCATCTTCCGTCTCTCTCGCGCACACTGCTAGCCCCGTGCTCCCATCTCTCTCCGCTTGCGGTGTGCCCGCGCCTCTCCTCCGCCGCCGGCGAGCCCCGCGCCTTCCCTCTGTTTCCGGCGAGACCCACGCCTCCCCTCTGCTTTCGGCGAGCCCTGCGTCTCCCCTCTGCGGCTCACAGGTCCGCGCGCCCTCCTCCGTTGCCGGCGGGCCCTCCACCTCCTGGTCGCGGCGGACCCCTCATCCACCTCCTCTTCCTTGTGGCCAACATGTCAACACCCTCTCCTTCTCATGGCCGGCGCCCCCTCCTCCTCCTCGGGCAAGCTCGAGCTCCCCCATGGCGAGCTCTGCCATGGATGAGGTGGAGAAGGACTGAGTGAAGGAGACGCGGTGGAGGACGGCGAGGGGGGGCGTCGCGGCGGAGGACGGCGTGGCGAGGGAGATGCGACGGAGGACAGCGAGGCGATGGTGGCGCGGTGGATGAGGCCGAGGTGAGGGCGGCGTGGGGGAGGAAGGTGAGGCGAGAATGGCAGGGAGGACGAGTGGATGACGGTGGAGACGGTGGAGAGAAGAAAGAGGTGACAATTTCAATTCTATGCTTTTGTACATCCAAACTGAAATTGAGTTCTTTCCTAAGATTCCACAAGCCAATGCAGTGACATACAAACAGCAAAATTGGAATCACATCTCATTTCAATACCATGGTTGATTTGGTATTTAACCCAATTCAATTCCATGCCCTCCAATTCAGACATCCAAACTGTTTCTGTATTGGGGTCGTGACGCCGATTACACTCCACCGCATGATGACGTCATGAGCAATAGCGAGGAAAAGTACTGGAATCTCTCGCACCTCATGTTGAGCTCAAAACATTGAGGCTACATGGGTATGCTGGCCTATCGGTCTCACAGTGGATGAGAGACCCACAAATGTTCCGGTGCCTAAGAGAACTAAGAATTTCCAACTGCCCAAGATGTAGGGATCTGCCTTTAGTCTGGTTGTCCTCCCCTCTTGAGAAATTGTATTTAAGGTCCCTGAACAGCCTGACCACGTTATGTAAGAACATTGATGCAGAAGCTTCAGGATATGATACCTCTCTGCAAATTTTCCCGAAGTTAAAGATGATGAGCTTAGATCAACTGCTAGAGTTGGAGAGATGGGCAGAAAATAGTGTAGGAGAGCCTATTAGCTTGGTGATGTTTCCCCAGCTTGAACAACTGAAAATCTCCGATTGCACCAAAATTGCAACTCTTCCAGATAGCCCAGCTCTCGCTCATTTAACTTGTCATGGTCGTTCTGAGGCGGAAGGTCTTGTTCCTATGAGCATGCCTTTGGGATATTTGCCATCTCTTGTCAACTTAAACATTGGGATGCTCGTAGACGTGGTGATGCCTGTAAAGGATCATCAAAACCAAAGCCAAAGACCTCTAGACACCCTGAGAATATTGTATCTATGTGGTCATGATGGCTTCACATCAGTGTTCAACTCATACAAATTATTGCATCTTGGTTTTGGGGATTGCTTGGCCTTCGTGGAATACTTGCACATCCAGTTCAGCAATATTGTCCACTGGCCAGTGGAGGAGCTCCGATCCTTGGTTCGGCTTCGATCTCTGCCCATCGATTCGTGTTCAGAAATAGAGGGGAAGGGATCATCCTCCGAGGAAATCCTTCCGCTGCCCCAGTTGGAAGGGTTAAGCATAGAATATTGTAAGAGCTTGCTGGAGATTCCAAAGTTACCCGATTCACTTGGGAGAATGCGAATTGACCAGTGCAAAAGTTTGGTGGCGCTGCCTTCAAACCTTGGAGATCTAGTAAAGCTGAGGTATCTCAGTTTGGAGTACTGCTCCAAGCTGAAAGCGCTGCCTGATGGGATAGCTGGCCTCACTTCTCTTGAGCAATTGATAATCTATTGGTGTCCAGGGATAACTAAATTCCCTCAGGGTCTCCTCCAGCGTCTCCCGGCCCTCAAATTCCTACACATAGAGTACTGCCCCGAACTGCAGAGATGTTGCAGGGAAGGTGGGGAGTACTTCGACTTGGTCTCTCCAATTCCAGGTACAAAAATTCCACCACCATATGAACCCGAAGCAAAGCCTGCGAAGTGCGGTGGTGGCTCTTCAAGTAGCTAAGATCGGTATGCTCCTGCATCTACTGCCTCTCTCCAGCTGCCTCGTCGTCCCACGTATTTTCTTAATTTTACTCTGTTTGACTTCCTAGTTCCTACGTATTTACAGTACAACTCAGTTTATTGTATCTGAAAATGCATTTTCTCTTCCTTATTTTCAGTTGCTTCAGACGCTGGAGTGTTTGAGCTGAGTTTGATGGGAAGGAGTGCTCAACCCCTTTCCATTGCTTCTAAGCTGCTGATACTTCATATTCATACTTTTAGTTTGCATGTATAGACCGTTTGTCAACACAAACCATATGGAAGCAAACTATCGTTGCTCCTGGTCTTCAGCAACTGGACTCAGCTCCTGGTCTTCAGCAACTGGACTCAGCTCCTGGTCTTCAGAAATTCGACCCGAATTGCTGATTATTATGAACATCATGCATAGGTAAACTTCAGATCCAGCCCCAACTACTCTGCATTTCGTGGTTTAACTGAGATCGGTTCTTACTAATTCCTTTTACGGTCTGTTTGTGATTTATACTCTATATAGATGATATCTGGGCATTTGTAACAACTTTAGTAGGGATGATGAACTAACACTCCATTGATAGGTACTAGTGACAGCAATGGCAGAGCCAGCCAAAAATTTTAGGTGGGGCAGACTCGAAAGATAAAGAAAAACATAAGTGCAAGAAAAATAACAACATTCACACACCATATTTATAATGAAATCGCTGCAATATAATCACGGACTACAAACGTTTAAGATGCCGACTAATACAAGAACTAAGTCTAGTTTTCTTGGTGGCCTAGCAAATCTACACAAATACAGCCTACTATCACATATCACATTGAGTACATGAATAATTCCAGTTCGATTGAGACTTTGAGACTTGAAAGCCGAATACTTGACTTTACCTCTTGTTATCATTTTTTCTTGCCAATTGGGAGTCTTGAAAACAGCGGTGATTGGGGTGCCTTGCCCTCGTATACCGCCTACGCCAACCGGCTGTTGCTCCTCCGCATTACCCGCTGTCAGCGCCGCTCCTCGTCCACGGCAACGCTCAGCAGACAGCAGCAGCAGGCGACGCCGCGGCCGCGCAAAGCACCGGCGGGCCGGCCAGCCGGGGACCATGGGCAGTGACCAGGGCGGCGCAACGTTGCTTGGATGCGGTCTGCAGAGGGAGCAGGAAGGGCGACACGGCGTGCGGCGGCGGCAGGTTGCGGCTAAGTTTCGATGTGCGTGCGTCAAGGCCAAACGCCACCAGAGAGGTGGGTGCTGGTTTGTGCAGTTGTGCTGCGTTGAGCACTTGGGCTGGGCCAAAGTTAATTGGGCTGCCAACTTGAACGACCCTTCAGTCCACCACACCGGCCCAAGACAACCCTTTTTTTTAGGAAAAAGTCCTTGAGAACCCCCTAACAACCAACCGTCCGATTTTCCCTTGATCCGTAAACCAGATATCCAGCCCCTTCAACTATCGGATGGTGGTTTAGGCTGACGTTCATGGTAGTATGTCAGAGCCTTTTCCTTTCTTCTCTCCCTCCCTCTCTTCCTCCTCTCCAGGACTGCACCTCCGCCTTCCTGGCTTCCTCGTAGCCGGCGGGGCCCCGGCTTCCCACAGCTGTGCCAGCGCCCTGTAAGACCCAGCTCCGACGGGAAGGATATGGACGGGTCGTCCCCCGACGGCGCACTGGCCGGCAGGACCGGCGGGACGGCGGAGGTGCAGCCCAGCGAGAAGGCGACGCAGGCGACTCGTCCTCCCCGGGCCGCGCTGGCGGGAGGAGGCGGCCTGACCTTGGCGGGGACGTTGCGCTGATGGCTCGGGCTTCGTGGGCGACTCAGCCCCCCCCCCCCCCGGGGGCGCGGACAACTCATCATCTGGCTGGTGCGGGCGGGCTGCGGCAGCCTGACCCAGCGCGAGGCGGTGTGGGCGACTCGGCCCCATGACGCCGGCCGACACCGGTGGGCGGCGACGGCCGAGCCCTAGCGGGGAGGCGGCACGGACGGCTCAGCCGCCGGCTGGCGCTGGCGGCCCGGCCATGGCGGGGAGGCGACGCAGGTGACTCGACCCCCCAGTTGGCGTGGATGGCTTGGCCACCGGCCAGCGCTGGCAGGCGGCGGCGACGGCGTGCCCTCTGGGCTGAGCTCCTGGCGCCAGAACTGCAGCGCCGAGGCCGCCGACCGGGCGGATCTCTCTATCGGTGAGAAGGAACGAGAGAGAAGACTGAAAGAGAGAAGGGGAAAGGCACCTGACATGTGGGTCTACTATGCCACAACAGCTTAAACCACCCTCAAAACCGCCGAGGGGGTAAAACAGACGGTTTCGATAGTTGAAGGGTGATGGATATCTGGTTTTACGGTTTATGGGAGAAAATCAGACAACAGTTGAAAGTTGAGGGGGTGAAATGAACCTTTTCCTTTTTTATATTCTCTTCCTCCGACGACCGTGGGACGCAGAACGCCGCCGCCTGCTCATTTTGACCTCCAAATCCAAGTTCCGGCTACCTAAATTTCCATGGGGGATGGAGTTTTGCTTCGCCAGTAGCTGGGGCAGCTGCCTCACTCTGCTGTATGGGTAGACAACAGAGTTGACAGCGCATGCTCCATTTGACAGTGAACTCACCTTGCAGAAAATTACATTACAAAAGTTAAATGTTTTTTTCAAGAAGAACCAACATAACAAAAGATATGCTCTTACTAAACAGTATACGTTGAATAACCTTTTGATACATTGTATACAATACATTGTTGCCTCCTCTGTTTCTGGCTAACTTATTTTTGCAGTAAATGACCTAAGAGTACAAAACTGGAAAAAAGGAAATATGTGTCTCAGTTTCCTTTTCTGTTCCTATATTTGCAGGGGTGATAGGACAGGACTATAATATGCGATCGAGATTCTGAGTGCGGTTTGACTCGACTATGAAGGTTCTTGCTTTGAAAGATCTTCGGCATTGGGATGACAGCACAAAGGGGGCATGTTCTACGCATGGCGATCACGATCAGTTGGTTGATGACAATAAAGTTGGAGGTGTGAAGGGGATCGACAGCTACTCATCCGAACATCAGAAAGAGAGACGACTATCAGGAGATGCAAAGTGAAACGGAACAAACATCAACCAAGAAAAGAATGCTGCCTTGAAATTAAATATATATGCACATACAGTGTATTTAGCAGGATCCTAGCTACTTGTGCTCCGTTGCGGACACAAGCTTACTATATATAGTCGTGATACATATACGGCACTATTATTATTGTGCTGCGTGCTCCGTTTGTTTCGCTGGGTTGGGCTGAAAAGTCTAAGAGAATAATAATATGTTAGGGCTGATTCAATAGTATTCAGTGAGAAGAATAATCCGCTGGGCTGGGCTGATAAGCCAAGCGAACAAAACAGTCACGGGGCTTCCGTCTTGAAATCGGCCGCCGGCCACTCCTGCTCCCGTCGGGCCGATGACCATCATGCGCAGTCGACTTCAATGACTATGCCTCCCCGGCGGCGACGGCATGCACGATGCGCCAGCTCAGCGTCGATGTCGGCACGACATCATAACAGTGCCCGAAGCTAGGACACATAGATGCCCTTCCTCCTAGAGATGGCAACGGGGAGTTCCCCTTCAGGGGTCACTCTCTTATCCCCGTCCCTGTCCCCGCCAACACTCGTAGGGCCTATGATTTGTTCTTATCCTTGTTCCCTACACAGGGAATTATCCCCGTTCGGGATCCCGTCCCCACAAAAGATGACTTTAGTCATATTAAAAAAAATAGATACCGATACAAGATAATTGCACAAACAACAAGTACGTTAAATAAAGGACCATTAGACATTAGTGTCACTAGAACTAGATCACTAGGCACTACATTACATAGATCACCATCAAGTTGTTTTCAACGCATCACTAAACCACCAATTCACCATTGCACTTAACTACGAGATTGTAGCACTTGTTGGCGTGTCCAACACGAACGCCAAGCCGCTCGATCGTCCCTGTGCTTGCAGTTGCAGCAGGTCTCAGTAGACGTTTGCGTCGAACGCCAAATTAAAGGATCATTCGTGAGATTAACGAAGTGGAGGGTGGGAACAGAGCAACGGCGATGCAGGAGATCTGCCTCGCGCTCGGCCGGCAACGACGGCCCAGCCGCACAGCGCGGTGCTGTTGCTTCCGGTGCTGGGACATCGATACTGCAGCGGTTTGGGAGTTTGGTGGGGGTGTTCTTCCGCGGCCGCCCAGAATGCATGGTCGGGATGCCCTGGCCCCTGGCTGGGTTTTCAACTCAGCGGCACCCCCCGGTGATGACATGGAACTTCTTACGAGATCAATACCGTCTCCATCACACCCAGCTGCTGTCTCATTTACATTAGCTAGCTTGATCTTCACTTGCACCTTCTTCCCAAAGCTTATTAAGACACTCCAGCGCACGCCGTCTCGCTTCACAAAAATCCAAGAGGCAATCGCGGGATCTAAGAATTTCTTGCTTGTCATGACTTGAAATATTCTTCCCTGCATCTTCATGCCCACACATTATCTTTGACAGCAAGTCTCCTGCGAGCTGCACAAAACATTGCTGCACACGTCCATTGGACTGGAGCCCATGGATGCATGGGCCGGTGGGCCATATCCAAGGTACAGGGCCAAGTATCAAAAAAGGACAGGGCCCAATGCAAGTGAAACACGTCCGGCAAGCCCCTCCTCGATACCGTTGGGCGGCCCATGAGCACGTGTCTCTTCTCACTCACATTCATCAGCATCAACCGAAATGGTTCAGATCGACCAAAGACACAATCGTTATCATCTCTCGATCCCTGCCCGAGATGTGACCGACACTCCACTCCACATTCCTACATGCATATTGTTCGTGGATAAATGAAACGGAGACGAATTCAATTCTTATATTACACTAAAAAAAGTACACATGAACATGTGATCGAATCACGCTGACATTGCTGTCAGAGCGTGTATACATGTAAAGTGTACTTAGTAGCAGTTGCACGAGCAAATCACAAGCTGCGCGCATTATTGACGCACTGCTTCGTTCAGATTGGTGGTTGGCTTGGTCTTGCTCTTGCATCGGTTGTGCTGCTACTTTTAGCAGTAGCTAGCTGCTGCCGCGATGCAGAGGCTCCTCGATCAATCAGTAGTGATCCATCGATCAGCCTACACGTCGTCCTTTTCCAAATCTTTGTCTCTGTGACGACGCTGGCCATAGTTAATGATCTCGCCAGAGATCAGTGCCGGACAAAATAAAGCAGAAGCGACGACGACGCTGACCGATCCAATGAACCCCTTCTAGCTACGGACGCACTGCTACCTGCATGCGTGCTATAATACGCTTAGGTGTATGTACTCCCTCCCAATACTATGTGAAATAAGTGCAATTTATGAGGATAGAGATAGTACATGCATGTGCAGTATGTACCAGTAAAACCCTTTACGGTGCATCTGGGACTTTTATCTTCGATTTATATATACAGCCAGCATCATTGTTTTTACCTTTGATATTGTTAGTAGTTTTATTATTTTATATTTATATAAAAAATAGATACTTAGGCCGTACGCAATTTTATGACTTTTCAATAAAAATATAGTTGTCAATATCCAACATATCATAAATTTGCAAACAGAGAGCATATGTTTGTGCAAGGACAATAGAATACTATTAATTATTCACCACAAGCACAAGAATTAAAGCCAATACTTTTATTTCTTGGCAATACTATTTCAGCCGATGAGGCCAATAAGCTAGTGGCCAACCGATTCATGGCTTATTGGTTGATTTATTCGCGGATCTTCTTTATACTAAATCAACAATCTTTTCCACTGCACCGTAATCAACAATTTTTTTTTATAAATCAACACTCTTGCAAGGTTTTGATTTTTGTGATTGAGTCATAATAATTGAATGGTTATCACGAACCTATAAGAGCATGGTTAATAATATAGCTGGCAGCGGGCTATATGTTTTTGCCACGTCACATATAACCAACTAGTAGCCCACTCGTATAATAGACATGGGCTAAATCATTAATACATGACCCACCCACCATACCCTCTCATAAATTTCTAAGAACCTGTGTCCAAGCGGACTGTAAGCCAGCTAACAGCCCACCTCTCTTCTCTCACCTCCAACTCATCACAAATCTGATGTGGCAACTCTTACAGCCCGTCTACGTCACCTTATAATAGTTGCTCTCATAGGAGGTCACATGCAAAAACTAGTTGCCCTTCGACCTTCCTGACGATGCCAAAACGCGTCCTTAGAAAAGATAGATTGAGCCCGTTCATTTTTTTTAGAAAAGGGATTATATTTCAATAATCCAGTCTCTGCAAGAAATTATGCATGAAACTGTTTATAGTTTTGCTTATTACAACCACGATGACTAGAACCACCCTCATGGGCCACAAACACAAAAGAGTTTCATCCATAATTAACTACTAGGAAGTCTATTATTATAAAACCATCCGTGCTTGGCAAACACCTCCATGATCGTAGTCTCAAGCACACGGCACCCCCAAAGGATTTGGGGTCGGTCCTCCTTTTTTTGCAGCATACTCCAGAGGCGGATCGAATATGTCCCTCTGTATAAAACCTGCATAGAAGAAGAGACTTTTGTATTGTTAAAAACCAAGTCATTTCGGCTTAACCAAATTGCCCAACAAAGTGCTGAAGCCCCAACCAAAACCTTGTACTGTAGCTTCCTATCCACTCCGAATAAATAACCATCAAACAAATGATGTATATCTAACGGAGGTGTGATATTAAAAGAAACTTGTACCATACGCCATATCAATCTGGCATTGTCACAGTCAAAGAAAAGATGTTGTATTGTTTCATCTAAATTACAGTAACCACATTTCATACATCCTTTCCACTGTCGTCTTACTAAATTATCTTTGGTTAGAGCTACACCTTTAATCAAGTACCACATGAATATTTTTACTTTGAGGGGTAATTTTAGTTTCCAAATAATGTGGTTGCGAGGTACAATATTCGGGGCAGCCAGCGCTCTGTACATAGAGCGAACTGTAAAATTTCCGTTTTGACATATAGTCCATCGGAATGTGTCTTTTTGATCTATTAGGTGCACATTAATAACTTTAGCAACCAGCATTTGCCATGCCCTTAAGTTATTCCCCACCAACGATCTTCTAAAAGCAACATTCAGAGGCCTCGTTCTCAAGACACTCGCAACTGTAGCACTCTTCTTTCTAACAATGTTATACAAATTCGGAAACTGCTCTTTAAAAGATGAATTATCCAGCCAAGCATCCTCCCAGAAACGTACTTGATTCCCATCACCAATGTTGAACTTGCCCATATTCAAGAACACTTTTTTGACCTTCATGAGGCCATACCAAAAGTGAGAATCTCCAGGCATATATTCGACTTGTGTGATGGTTCTATGTCTCAAATATTTATTTCTAAGAAGTCGTTGCCACATCCCATCTCCATTTATTAATTTAAAGAGCCACTTACTTAGCATGCATTTATTCTGTAAATCTAGGTCTAGAATCCCTAATCCCCCTTGCTCTCTAGGTGTACAAAGGATTCCCCATTTAGTTAGCCTATATTTCTTTTTGTGTCCATCACTTTGCCAAAAAAATCTAGATCTATAATAGTCTAGTTTTTTTAGAACTCCTCGTGGGATTTCAAAGATGGACAACATGAAAATAGAAAGGTTACTAAGTACGGAATTGATGAGGATCAACCGACCTCCCACAGAAAGCATCTTTGCTTTCCAATTGCTTAACTTTTTCTGAAATCTCTCTTCAATTTCTTTCCATTCTGAGTTTCTAAGTTTTCTATGATGCATTGGTATTCCAAGATATCTAAAAGGAAAGGATCCTAAATCGCATCCAAAACTTGTGAGTACTCTCCCTCCAACTCTTTAGCGGTACCATAACAAAATAACTCGCTTTTATGAAAATTAATTTTAAGACCAGAAAGTTGTTCAAATGCACACAACAGTAACTTCATATTCTTGGCCTCTTCTAAACCATTCTCCATAAAGATAATAGTGTCATCTGCATATTGTAGTATGGATAAGCCATCATCGACTAAGTGAGGAACGACACCCCTAAATTGACCAAGAACTTTAGCTCTAGCTACAAGGATTGCCAACATATCCACCACTATATTAAACAAAATAGGCGACAGTGGATCTCCTTGTCTAACACCCTTCCTAGTCTGAAAATAATGGCCAATATCATCATTGACTTTCACTCCAACACTACCTTTAGCAGTGACCTGATCTATCCAAGAACACCATAATGGTGAAAAACCCTTCATTCTCAGCACCTGCTGAAGGAAAGGCCATTTGACCTTATCATAAGCCTTCTCAAAATCTAACTTCAATATCACTCCATTTTTCTTTTTCCTATGTAGCTCATGTATCGTCTCATGTAAAACAACAACCCCTTCCAAAATATAACGACCAGGGAGAAAGGCTGTTTGTGAAGGCCTAATAACTTTTTGAGCTACGAGATTAATACGGTTGGTGAGAACCTTTGTGAAAATTTTGAAACTAACATTTAGCAAACAGATAGGTCTAAACTGCTGAATTTTAACTGATTCAATCTTTTTAGGCAAAAGAGTAATAACCCCAAAATTAAGACTGTGTAGAGGTAAGTTACCATTATGGAATTGATGAAACAACTGTAAAAGGTCAGATTTAATGACATCCCAGAAGTTCTGGTAAAACTCTGCAGGGAAACCATCTGGACCTGGTGCTTTATTATGTTCCATTTGGAAAATAGCCTCTCTAATTTATGTCTCACAGAAGGGGTTTGTGAGAATTTCATTTTCAAGCTGGGAGACTTGTGGAATATCATCAGTATTCGTCTCATCTAAGCTAAAAAAATTATTCTCTGGTGCACTAAAAAGATCTTTATAAAAATTAGTGATATAACTCTTCAGGTTCTCCTGTCCAACGATTGTTCCTTCATCCTGCTCTAATTGGTGGATTCTAGTTTTTCGATGTCTCCCATTAGCTAATAATTGGAAATATTTTGTATTATCATCACCTTGTAACAATCTAGTTGCTTTGGACCGTTGTAGCCAATAAAGCTCTTCCTCTCTAAGCAACTTTGTTAACTCAGTTGATAAAATATGTCTATTATCCAACTCTTGCTGGGTAAGTATAACATCTTCAGCTTTCCTATCCAATAAATCAAGATTATGGAGCAAAAAGTTTTTCTTCCTCCTATTTTCACCTACTAAATTCTTAGCCCATCCTTTTAGAAATCTACACAAAGATCGGATTTTATTTTGCCACCGCTGCATGGGCGAAGCACCTCTAGCTTCCTTTTGCCAAACGTTTGTTACCATCTCCTGGAATCCATCCCTAAGTAGCCTCTGTGGGATGCGACCCCGGTGTCTAGTAACAACGGTGTATGATCTGAAATTTCTCTAGTAAGTGCTTCGACTGTCGAAAGTGGAAATTTTTGTTCCCATTCAGTACTTACAAGAATCCTATCCAATTTCTCAAATGTAGGAACTGTAGCTGAGTTTGCCCAAGTAAACTTGCGGCCGGATAACTCTAGTTCTCTAAGATTTAAGGTTTCAATGCAAGCATTAAAAAGGAGTGGCCATCGACCATCGTATCTATTATTGTTCTTTTCCGACGGGTTCCTAATTATATTAAAATCACCTCCTACCATTAAAGGTAAAGTCTCCACACTACAGTTGTTTACAAATTCAGCTAGAAAGCGGTCTTTATGTTCGGGTTGAGCTGCTCCATAAACAGCCATGAGAACCCAACGAAAACCATCATCTTTATTTTTTAAAGTGAATTTAACAAAGAATTCTCCCTTGCTAAAGCTCTCTACCTGAAACAACTGAGTATTGACTCCTAACAAAATTCCACCCGATCTACCAGTAGGTGGGATCCATTGCCAGAAAAAACCTTTATCTCCACAGAAACCATCTAACGATTCTACTGTAAACTCCCTCTTATGAGTCTCTAAAACAGCAATGAAATCTAGATTTTTATCTACCGAAGTATCATAGAGAAAAGTATGTTTAGCCAAGTCCCGAAGACCTCTGCTATTCCAAAAAACACCTCTCATTCGAAGATGATTTTTTTTTTTGGTTGCTTGTCCTAAACGGGCCTTCTTTGGTTTAACAACTTTTTTAGCTCTTGTTTTATGCAAAGTAGATAAAAGAACATCATCGGGATTATTGTCATCCAACAGCTCCTCTGTTAAATCACCACACAAGTGATTAAGAGCAAGATGATCAATATCATAATCTGAATCCTCTCCGTCTATAGTGTCATCCCCAGTGGTTTTAGTAACAGGTAGCTTAAATCTATTTTTTTCTATTTCTTTGATTAGTAAAACAGATGATTGAACATTATGAGATTCTCTACCCATAGAGATGCCTATGTTCGAAATATTATCTGTCACCAACTTATCTGAAAAAGAAAAAACAGAATTCTTAAGCTTATTACCTCCTGGGATCTCAAGGTTCCTCATAGCAGTCAAGCGCTCCGCCCTCTGTATGGAATCCTCATCCACCGATCCCTCCCTGCGTTTGCTCCTCCTCCGTGGTGTTACCAATGTCTCAGCATGCACCCGAGAACTCAGTGTGATAGCTTCCCCAAGCTCTCCCTCTTTCAGTTTGTCATTCACTTCACCACGTTCCTTTAGCTCGGTTAGAGCCCTATCTAACATAGGACCGAGAGCCACAAAAGGACCATCCTGGTGAGTACCCTGAGAGATTGATTGAAATGCCACACCGACCTGATCTGCAGTGTCGTTATCCTGCAACGATGGTGCTAACTCAATTGATGCCGCCCCCTGTTTCTCACCACTCTCAAGATTATTTTCGGTCATTGCCACTGCCTCCTGTGTTATTTGATCCATCAACCCATCAACTGTCAACTTCTCATGTTGTTTCAGCACCGAAAAAACTTCTCCATCTCCTAAGTGATCATCCATTGTACCCCACATGTCATCTAACAAATCATCCTCATCTTCCCAATCCTCTATTTCACCATCAGCCACCGGCCCTCCATCAGCATATGCGCCTATATTCTGTGCAGCAACATTTTTAGATGACGAACCATCTGGAATATGCTTAGGCTTCTTGTTTCGTTCTTCCATCTCCGCGCCTTCGTTACCATGTGGCTCATCATCATCATCATCATTCCTGGGTGCTGCCGCCTTGTTTACTGTCCCTTGAATATTCTCAAACGGCTCAATAGCGAATTTGAGTTCAAAAAAACGTGATCCTATGACCACATCCATCTCTGTAGGGACTTCCTTTGGGTTCAAAACAGCAACCTTATACCGGCCAAAATTATTTTTCCGAGTGGTGATCATGTCAACCCTTTGTGACGCACCGAACATGGTTCCGATAGCCCACAACACTTCATAAGACCTAAGCACTTTAGGTAAATTAAGTACCCTCATCCAAACAGTTGGTAACTCATAGCCAAAATACTCCTCTTCTTCAAATTCCTCAAATTTCAGCGACAATCCATTCTTCAAATCTGCCGACCCAAAATTTATTGTTCGCTTGAGCTCATTCTTTGACGGAAAAGGAGCCACCCAACTATCTGGTGCACGCAGCTGTACATCCCAAGAAAAATTCCCTGGAACCAATCTTTTCAAATGTCCCACAAGCTCTTCCTCTGTCAGTGTGCCTCCAATCACCTTGATCAAAGCTGTGATCCCATCTTTCTTTGTCGTCGAATAAGGAGCATGTGGAATGTGATAAAAACCGAGGTTATCCACTGCATATCCCACCGCATGAGCAACCGGTCTAGGTCTCTTTTTAATGGGACACTTGGCTGCCACATGCTCTTCACTCTCACAAACTTGACAAAAAAGTTGAGCTACACACTCCGCTGCAAGGTGACCTCGAGTACGGCACCTGAAACACCATTTATCTTTGTCTTTGCCCTTTGTTCCTTCCCCTTCAATATCCATTGGAGCCTTCCCACTTGATTGTTGCTGTGAAACTCCTTCTGAACTCATATGTTTCTCCTCCGACACCACATGTCCAACAATCTTAACGGGTAGCACAGTAGGTTGAACTGGAGCCACTGGAACTTCTTGCTTTTGTGCAGGTTGATTCACTACCTGCGGTGTGGGAAGCATAGCATTAGGAGCAACCACAGCATGAAGTGCCTGTTGTCCTCTGCCTCTGCCTATTCCTCCCTGCTGCTGTGTTCGTCCACCATTGAAACGACCTCTACCTCTGTCACGACCACAACCACGCTGCCGAAACCCCCCTCGTGCCGCCCTTCCCGAACCGTAACCAGGATTGAAACCACGATCAATTTCAGCAGCACCACTGCCAGAACCTACTGTCTGATTGGCATGATGATTGCTGCCAAACCCAACACCAGCCCCACGACCAACACCTTGCGAAATTGGAAAACCACCATCATTACCATGACTGTTGTTAGCGAATCCCCCGTTTCCTCCGTGTACCAATCCGGCCTGGTTTTGAGCTATGAATCCACCTGCACCCTGATACTGCCCATGTTGGTTGCCATTGTTGAAGCCGTTCCAATTTTCCCCTCCTGGAAAACTATTAGGCGGTGCACCCCCTTGGAAGTTGTTCTGCTGCGCCCCTCCCTGAAAAGAGTTTGAAGATGTACCATAATTCCATCCACCAGTCCCAGGGCCGGTGTGGAGACTACTACCACCACCATGGTACCCTCCTCCCTGACCATCTTGAAAATCTCCGCCGGATCGTCCTTGAAACCCACCCTGCAGTCCACCAGCAAAACGACCGTCCGCCTGATTCTGCCCATGAAAGCCACGGCCGTTTCCATCCTGAAAACCTCCATTGTACCCCTGAAAACCTGCGTGATGGCCACCTGCACCCCTCATGCCGTTGTGGTCCATGTTTCCTCGCAGCACTTCTGCGTACGAAGGATGAGAATTGGCGACTAGGGTTTGTGCTCGGAGAACGGCACCGGTAGACCGATACTCCAGAGGCAGGGACCCTCTGCGGGACAAGAAAAGGCCCACAGCTGACTTGAGCCCAACGCGAATCCAAGATGAGCCATCATTCATCCACACTTTATTCCGTGGCCCATGTCCACTTCGGCCCGACGCCGTTGCGTGATGCCCGTTTGAAAATTGAAACTCTCCATGTTCCTCGCACATCTGGATCTCACCAGTGCCACGTTGTTCCTCCTTCCCTCTTAGATCCTTTACAGGGCAAGATCCCAAGTTCATCGGAGGGGAGTCCCTTGCTGGTGGAAGAGGACCATGCCACTTTCCGCAAGGTGGTTTGCGTGGTTGGAACAGCGTCTTAACGATCATCCTCGCCGCGATTGTCTGCTGCTCCATCGGCCCCTCCAGAGACGACATGATCTTGGCCTGCTGTGTTGGATCTTGGAGTGCACGATTTGCATCTTCAATCTCCAACTGAGAGATACCTGCTGCTTGGGCTCTTCGACACAAGGAATCTGTGGACGGCAGCGATGGAGACAGTGGAGTATTAGACTTTGGCGATGGGCATTCTTCAGTATCCCAGAAACGAGAGTGGGATCCCTCCGGCCGTAGGCCATTCAAAGGATCCCCAATTCCTCGTAAGGATTTCTCTGATTGTGCCCATTCGTCATCATCAACAACCACTGCTTTCTCACATGCCGTATCAGCAATCTTTACATCTTCTCTTGTCAGCACATCAGCCCATCGACGCCGGATCTCTCCAACCGGAGCAATCTTGAGCCGTCTCCTTCTCATCATCTACAAAAGGCCATGTCAACTCACCTGTGATCTTGATGCAGTGGGCGACGACCAGCGAGGTCGCCGGCAGAAGCGCCGGCTGAACGCCGGCCGGTGGATCACCACCGTCCGTCGAGGTCCGATCTCGCCGGCAGAAGCGAGATTGGCATGGCAGAAGCGTCGGGCACCTTTCTGCCTTTTTGGTTTGAGCCCGTTCATAGTGCACGTAGACGACGATTCCCACCTAAAGACAGGCTACAAGCATATAGCGCTGTTCCCTTTGCTTTGCCCAAACCCTAGCTGCCTAGCTCATCAACAGTCAACATAGACGAGCCCAAGGTAGCTTTTCACCCTGCACATCACGATTCATCCGTCCGTCCGTCCGTCTCGATCGGCCGGCCACATGCCCGCACGCTTGCCTCCCTCCCACTGAGACATGCATGGGCGTGTGGCATATAGATACATAGACCGATCTGCCAGCTCCGATCCATGGCGCCACAAAGGCCGTGTTTAGATAGGTGGTAAAAAGTTTTTGTAGGTAATAAATGCATCTTTGACCAATAATTAGAGGTATTAATTAAAGACAGTTTACAAAACTATCTCCACAACCCTAGGTAAATTCTCGAGACGAATCTAATGAGGTCTTTGACCACACGATTATAGGATGGTTACTGTAGAGTTACTGTACCAAATCATAGATTAATTATGCTCATTAGATTCGTCGCGCAAAGTTGCACCCATCTGTGAAAAGGTTTTACAAATAAACTTCATTTAGTGCTTCACGCATACAAGATTCTTTGCATTTAATGCCTCCAAAATTTTTTTCGGAGGGCATCTAAACACGGCCCGCAGCGCATTCGTGCTCTTGAGCGGGTGTTTAGATTTTGTGAAAGGGGTAAATAAAAAAAATATATTGGACCGTGTGCGTAGAGAGAATAAATGAACTGACACGGTTTTCTAACTGAAAGCTTTTCACCCTTTTAGAGAAGTAAATTTGCAGCTTAATTGAGCCCTTGTTTAGTTGCAAAACAAAATCTTTTCACCCATCACATCAAAGGAGAATCTTAGATGCATGGAGTATTAAATGTAGACGAAAAAGGTGAAAAGTTACATAGATAGACTGGAAATCGCGAGACGAATCTAATGAGCCTACTTAATCCATGATTTGCAACAGTAATGCTACAACAACCATCCACTAATTATGAATTAATTACCCTCTAATTACCGTTGTTAGACGTCTCGAGATTTCCAACCTATCCATATAACTTTCCACCTTTTTCGTCTACATTTACTACTCCTAAATCGGTAAAATCAAAACCCGAAATCTTTTCGCCGAAATCTTTTCGGGAACTAAACACAGCCTGAGTTCGATTATCCCTGGTCCTAGGCTCGTAGCCTCGTTAGACTGTACAAATCTGGCCTGGACAGTGGACACTACTGGTAGCAGCTGAATGGGAGCAGAACAGCTAGCTAGCTGCGTGTGCCAGTGTGTGCAGGTCTTGGCCTGAAGCAGGAGGGTCGTAGCTGGTGCCTAGAAAGAGGCCGGAAAAGGCCTGGCATGCTGAGCGTCGTCGATGGGAGCCAAGAGAACGTACGACGACGAGACCTCACGCTGATCTCGTCCACGCATGCTGCATGCACCACACCAAGCATGCATGTGAGAGAAGGGCGGGGGAATAACTGGTCAGCTGATTTGATCAAGGTCGTTCCTTTAATAATCTCACTGAAGAATAATTCACATTTTCCTCGTGTATGTTCACAGTGGGCGTCTCAAAACCTTGCCATTTTCAGGCGTGTACGTAAAGTAGAGCACACAAGGTCTTCTTTTCCTACTGCAAGGATCGATACACGCGCGCGCAAATCATGACTCAAGTGCTCGTTTGTCGAAACTACATTTATTAACTACTAATATTTTTTCCTCAAAACTACATTTATAATATACGTGTGTATATATAGCATATACACACGATGGATTATATTCGTACCTGGTACGCACTCGTTTATTGAGTTATACAACGAGACATATAATAACCTCATAGATTTTACGGGTCACTACTACACTCTTTTTGTTCCAAATTACTATTTAGTTTAAGTTTGTCCTACTAAGTCAAATTTATCTAATTCTAACTAAATTTATAAAAAAATAGAATAATGTCTCCTCGACCAAATAAATTTACTATTGAAATATATTCTATGGTGGATTGAAGGCAACTAATTTGGTATATATCATAGATATCATTATATCTTTTAATAAAGTCGATCAAAATTAGATATTTTTTACTTAGGACAAACTCAAAGTAAATTGCAACTTGGGACCGTAGAAGCACGTACTCCCTCCGTCCCTAAATAACTGCCTTTCTCCTCGAGAAAAAATGTTTAATTTTATATTAATAAATATTAATATTTATGGTACAGAATTAGTATCATTGAAAAGATCTTTTTGTCTAGTTTTTTAACAAATTTATTTAGAGATACAAATGTTGTACGCATTTTATACAAATTAAGTTAAATTTGTGGCACATACACCAACGGTGACAATTAAAAAGAGATCAGATGGACTAGCTACATTTTTTTCTGTGAGGAAAGCTAGCTATGAATATATAGCTCTGACAGTAGCATGTATAGGCGATTGCCTAATTGGCAATGTAATATGTGCATCGGACTTTGCTCGATCGATCCATCAGCGTCGTCAGACACAGATCGTTCCTGGCTAGTCCTGCACAGCTACATTTTGGACATAGCCCGCTGCATGCTAGCTCCCTCGCTACTGCATGCATGGTTGGAACTTGGATGGATCCATCTCATCTCGAGGTGGGCAAGGCCTATTGATTACTCAGTCACTGATCCGTGTGTATGTGTGAGAGCTACTCACTGGCCGGCTGCTCAGCTAGCTCTCTGTACTTCTGAAACTGGAATGAGATTTACTGACCCCTTGACTGTCATATGCTTTGTTTCTGTGTTCTAGCAGTATATATGTAGAGAGTACCTGTGTTGAATTAACATCTTTTTTAAGAGCAATTGATTTCTGAACTTGATTGTAAAGTTCTGTCCAGTGACTCAAATATATAATTTTTGTTTTAGTGCGATGAGCTCCTCTTTTTATTTGATTATTAGTTTCTCAGAGAAATGATGAGTTTGATCGAACGATCGGTTGCAGCTCGCTAGCTAGCTCCAGCCGAGCTCCGTGGTTGGTTGGTGGCTTGGTGGTAGGAAGAAGTTATTGATCCATTAGGTGATGAGCACACTGGCGACCACCAGCCTACTGCATCCATGGTACATGTACAGTTGCCAGTGTCTCAAAGTCTTGCACTCTCTAGTGTGTACGGCTGCCGCCCCAGCAGCAGAATCAGCAGCAGCTCAGCATTTTCAAGTTTAAAAACTGTTGATTTGATTTAATCTACGTACTACAGTTTTAATCCTGTGTACATTGTTCCATTCGATCCAGCGGCGGTTCAGGAATCTTAAAAGAATGACACTGAGTTTACATGCAAAACAAGCGGGAATTGGAAGTTGGCATGCATACATATTTGCATACACGCATGGTTCAGAATCTTCAGACTTCAGAAGATAATAGGCACTTTGGGTCTCTTGGCATCTGTTTGGCTCTTTCACAAATCTCTGATCACTGGTAAACGGTCACAGTTACTTACTTAGATATGTTCAAAACTGCTTGTTTTCTTTTTAAAAAAAATGAATGAATGCAGTTGGCTAATCATATCACACCATCATCAACCATCAGCCCCTACCACTGCAACAGAAACCGTCCTACAGACTGGCATGTCTGCGGCTCTGCCTGCAGCAAAACACGTCACAGAAGGCCCACTCCCCAGTGACCACTGACAATGAATTTGTTAGCACTTGGATTAATACCTTACCGGGTAATTATACCATCCACTGCCGGGGCTTTGATTTGCTTCAGAAGATGTCTGCAGCCCTTACTTAGAAAGGCTCCTCATATTTAGTATTTACCCCCATTTTCATGGATATTGTTTCTTTCTCACATTCATTTCGAGAGGAGGTATTTAAGTAGTACCTAGCGCCAGGTCCAAAGAGTCTCTGTATAATATATACGCTTCCTTACAAAATTTTGTACAAGCAAAATTTTCCACACCCGTTGTATGCATGTACCGATGTCGTAATCCAAATTCTTTTGTACATAGAACAGTGTCAATTGAAGATTTCAATTTCAATTTGGTTTTCCAACAGCTTCTCTGAGAACCTTAAAGCCTCTGGGATCAATCAGATTCAGAAATCGCATTGATGCATGCAGCTATCCTAGAGAAACTTCCAAACCACTGTGTACCCGTTTTAACTGCTCCACATGGCATACAATTGCTATTGCTACTTGCGCATTATATTGCTGGTTTCTTGAGGGAATGACTGTAGCAACGCCATTTCTCCAGTGTACTGATGCTCCCCGTTTCAAAAAAAAAAAAGAAAAAGAAAGTGTACTGATGCTCCCATCAAAGAAATTTGGCTCCTTCCTCAGCCTTCAGGGCTCAGTTATACTTCAATTTTGATGCGCTGGCTATAGAAATCTTTCTACTGTTACAGTTCCCGTAAGGGGCAAAATAGTTACTTCAGTGACGCTGTACGCATATCCAGAGTGTTACCGCCCTTGCAACCAATAAGTTTGGCAAAGACTTCGCCGCTGATGCCGTGGTACACAGTGAACAGCATTACGCCCTTGTTGACTAAGGATCGGATACGTTGGCGTTTACAGGCTCCGTGGTACATGCGACTGCGAGTACGCTCTAAGCTGACGCCTTGTGTGTATTTGTGTATTTTGATCATGGACACTTATTGGCACTGTGGTATGTTCCAACACGACGCTTATTTGTGTGTTTAGTAGGATAGGCACTTGGCTAAATGCCGGGTCCAAAGTAAGCACCCTGATCAAATGCCTTGATTTTGTAGTTCATCTAAGATTGTTTAGTTTCTACATATATGTTAAACCTCTTTATTTATCTGGAAAAATGTAAATCTTACATTTCTATGACCATTTTCTTTTTTTAAAACTTTGAAGAAGCTATATGCCATTCAGATTCATCCCACCAAAATGCGTAGATGACCATATGATGGAGCATTTCATTGTAGATGGGGCATGTACCAGCATGGGGTTGAGCAAAAAAAAAAAAAAAATGTAGTACCCAAACAGAGCATTCACATTGAATTTTAACTTCACCATCATATTTCTTTACAATAACATCTTGAAAACATAATCCACACTTTCAGTATGTTTGATGACATTATGGTCCAAAGAACACTTTTTGATGAAGGTGAAACATTTTTATATGAAGATGGAAAAATCTTCCAAGTTCATAACACTGTGTTAGTTTCTCTCTTATCGATGCAAAGACACACAAATATTTTTTTAAGAAAAAGGAAAACTGAACCTAAAAATGATTACCACAAGCAGACCAGGCCCTCAACAGTCGACACAGGGTCCCTCTCTTAACACTGCTCACTGCCAACTTATCCATCAATGGGAGATTAATGATTTGCTCTTATCACCTCTCCCTCTCTCTTCGTCCTCCCAAGTCCCATCTCTCTCACTGTCTTCTCAGCTTTATATAACCCACCATGGGCAGCACGAATGAGCAGCCAGCTTTCTCTCCTCCACTTCCTGCGAACAGGTCCTCTTCTCCTCCAAACAAACCAAACGAAACATCAAGTAGTTGCAGGCACAGAGATCTTCAATGGCGGACTTCTCGTCGCACCACTCTCTTCTCCTCAAGATGCCTGCAGCTTTGAACAATGGCCACTCCCCCAACCTATCAAGCCTCTTGTTCTACGGCCAAAACCATGGCCAAAGAGCACCGGCAAATACAAATGCATCGTCAGGAACAGCAGCGGCCATGGCAGAGGACGCTTCGCTTGAGAGCTCCTCTGCAGTGGTTGACACCTCCCCACAGGCCAGTGCGTCTCCAATGGACAGGAAGAGGAAGGCTACAGAGGACAGTGCTACACTGAGCTCTGCTCACTCCAAGGTATAGTAGCAACTAGCAACCAGCATAGACACCAACATTGTCATTTTCTTTGCAACATTGTTTCATGTATGTAAGCATTGTTTTATTTTCTTAAAAATAATGGATTTTTATTGATAGGATTGCAAGCAGGAGGGCAAGAGCAAGAGGGGGAAGAGGCCCCACAAGGAAGCTGAGGAGAAGAGCACAACTGATGATGAGGCCCCCAAGGGGTACATCCATGTGAGGGCAAGGAGGGGTCAGGCAACAGACAGCCATAGCCTTGCAGAGAGGGTACACACCACTCTAATCCAATCCTTGTAGCATTAATTTGACACATGTTCATGTGTGTAGTTTGGTTTCAGTCTCTGCACACTTTCTCTTACATGAACACTTCTTGGTGGATTTTTTTCCTTAGGTGAGGAGAGAGAGGATCAGTGAGAGGATGAGGATGCTGCAAGCACTGGTCCCTGGTTGTGACAAGGTCAGATTAATTACTTGGGTGATGCTTGGGTTGGTTACAAATATCTGTTAAACGATGCATGTAAGTGCTAATTTTGAGAAGGAAAAAAAATGTGTTTTGAGCAGGTAACTGGAAAGGCCTTGATTTTGGATGAGATCATCAATTATGTGCAGTCCTTGCAGAACCAAGTTGAGGTAAAATATATGCATTATATTGATACTAATTAAATGTTGCATTTCATACAGTTCCAAGCAGTAATGTGATTTTTTTTTCAAGAATAGGCAGTAATGTGAAAATCATATGCCCACCTGTTTTTTCAGTTCCTTTCCATGAGGATTGCCTCCATGAGCCCGGTTTTGTATGGGTTTGGACTGGACAGTGATGGCCTCCAGGATCACGCACAAGTATGAAACAGAAAACTCATTTTCACTAACTATGATTAAATTGATCCTGAGATGCTTAAAATGTTCTGTGTTAAAATGGCGCAGAAGATGGGAGGCATGTTCCCAGAAGCCCTTGCAACGCCTGGCCCAGTGCTGAGCCAAGCTAGCCCAGCTCCATCTCAAACCATCATGGACACCACCTCCACCACACCGTACTCACTGCAAGGACATGGTGCCATCTCTTTCTCTCAGGTTGGCATGTGTTCCTTTCACATATGTTGAATCATATCAGCATTCAGCATTTTTACCCACCTTGGTTCACTCTTTCCAGGACAGTGGCAGCTCTTACCTGATGCAACAAGCAGGGGAGCCAACAAGGCAGGAGCTGCTCAACCAGTTGGTGTTCAACAACATGTGCACTTTCCAGTAGGAGAAGAATGAGAGAGTGCGAGAGAGAGAGAGAGAAAGGGGCCCCACATTGACAATAGGTACTATTGCAAGCTAAGTTCATTGATTGAGAGCGAGGCCTACTAAAAGTTGCCTCTGGCAGGCACCTCTAGCCTCATGTCTGAAAATTACAGTGTTCAACTACTTTGATTCAATTATTATGTGATTATTATGCAAATATCGTTTTATTAACAATACTTTTTGGTCTCTTGACAGGAGGAAATAATGCTGCAAGATTTGGTAGGCGCACCAGATGAGTTTGAGATGTTGGATCTAGTCCATCCCCTTGTCTGGATTTGGAGAGAGCAACAAGTAGAGTCTGCTGTTTACACATTTTCAGAGACTTCGTAATATTTGTAGCTCCTTTATTAGGCATTGTCCATGAGGATTTTCTCAGCGGCTGCATATATATGTCATGCATCATCGCCAATGTAGTCGACTTTGAGCAATCAGTTGTTAATACTTAAGAGTTAAGAGAGCTATTTTTGTACTACTTGGAACTGTGATTAACAGTGTCCTTCAGTCCCAATTAAAAAACGAACCTTTACATTGTTTTCTTTAAACCAAGAATCTTTACAAAAGTGAGGATGGGAGTTCCTAAAGCTGTAGACTGTAGTTCAATCATTCCAAATCCAAAGAGTGATGGACGATCGGTTTGTTCCCATGCTCTCTTGCATTGCATCAGGTATGGGCAGAGCTGTCTACTGACTTCGTGTCCATGGTTCTCTTTGACTGGTTGGAGACGGCCTTTGTACTATTATTATTGGCTCTTGTCAGAATGAAAACAAAAATCAGTCACATAAATAGCATTTCATTGACACCTAGGGTGTGATGATAAAGTAAACCTATTCTTGTACGGTAATGTTAAGGAGGTGAGAAAAAATCGGACACTCGTACGTGATGTTGCAACGACGGTTGGTTTTTAAATGTTTCACTCGCTGATTTTTTATATTGCGCGGTTGCGGTGTTCTGTTCTGAGAATGTTTCATGAAACATCGCTCAATGTTGAGGCGGGAATTTTTACTCCATCGCATCCAGACGTTTCACTATGTTTCAGTTGAATTTTTTCAATGTTGTAGTTGCATGATAGTGATGTTGCAATAGCTTTGTTCCGATGTTTCACAAATTCAAACGATGTTGCATGCAATAGGGCCCCGATGTTGTGGCGGAATTTTTACCCCCCTCCCCCCCCCTCCGGGTGTTTCGTTGTGTTTCAGTACACGGTTTCTCATGTTGCAAACAACTTTATTTTATGCTGCAAATGTACGTTCTCGATGTTGCAATGACCATTTCCATTATTGGACGTCAGGGCGCTATCATTGCCCATTTTTATATACCATGTAATCAACGTGTGGCATGTTATTTTACTGCACTAGATCTTCCGATCCAGCTTTCAGTTGTAATTGTAGTAATAATGAACTAGGCTTAGGCTATATGCATCACATGATGCTAACGGTAGAATATTACAACATTTGTTGAGAGCATGGTTTTCAAGCATTAAGGCGAGACTGCCTTGGGCAATGCCTAGGTGGGCTAAGACGAAGCTTTAGACGAGGCGAACCACTACTGCTTTGTCGCCTAGTCGACGCCTTAGCCCTTAGGGTCGCCTTAAAAACAAAACACTGCTGAGAGTTTTCTGCAAGTAGCTGACGGGCCCACACGGAGCATGTTAGGTAGTATTATATATTCTGGGACTAATGGCCGAAGGTGATTTATCCCTTCCCTGTGACTTTGCCAAGAGTCACCGCAAATCAAAGACTAAGCAGTTACCGACCAACATTTGCCGACCAGAAGAAAACTGCTAGTGGATGAAATAACTGACACTTTCCTAGAACTCTAGGCAAAAGTCTCAAATCTTGCAGTGTCTTATCTAGAAAAATGCCGCATATATAAACCATAAAAAAGATAAATTCAGAGTGAAATAAAAAGGGGGTCACAATAATGTCCTCGTTAAACTGATTACCATGAATAATCAGGTTAGACATCTGATTATTCAGAACTTTAGGCAGGCCATGATCCATATACCTTCAGCTTTTGTTTTGTACCATGGAAACAGCTTGTTTCTTCCTAAATGGCTGGACAGGAGCTTGATTCAACAATGGGATGGTTCTTGGTGCCATTGAATGTGATTGTCCGCAAAAGCGAACACACCACCAACCATGATGTTGGTTGCACCTGCCAATTGACAAATTGTACTTGGGGAACCATATGCCGAGATGCCCGTTGTTCAAAAATATGAGTCTTCTAATTTAAGATATATGCAAATTTTCTTTCCAATAAATTCTAGGATGAATCTAGATAGCAAGTATATTTCCTTTAATGTCATGAAGAAATATATATAACTAGGCACTTTATTACGATTCAAGTAGAAGAGGGCTCGACCCCAATGGTAACATATGGGGTTATTAAGTGTACACCACAACTTATATTTTTCGAAGGACAGCAAGAGTGGTTTTACCGTGAAATAATCCAATTCAATCTAGCCAGCTAATTAATTGACGGATCATGTACTGTGAAAGATAGATCGGACCCAGAACAGGACGTGCATATGCATGAATTGAAGTTCGTGGGGACGAGCTGAGGTCCTGGAGCTACAACAGTTTTGTTGTTCTTGCTGCATACTACACCATACTATTACATCGATATGTGGTCCTTTGGCGATGATAACTGAAAAGACTATGCGTGCATGCATGTTGGCCGGGTTCCCCTCTAGATTTTCAAGCTACCCTTCAACTAACCACAATGCGTGTGGCTTTTGCTGAGCACTGCCGTGCGCTAGGAAACATAGTTCCTTCTTGGACCTGATTATTCTGTATGTAGCATGCAGCGTACACGGAGCTTAGTACATACATACAGTACAGGGTTTCCCCGTCATCCTTGTCGATGTTCTGAAGTTACAATAATCGACGATCCTAGTGAAACTTTTTTGCTTTTGTGGAGGTAATAACGTACTATATATGAGATCCCCACAAAATTATACTAGTCAGATATATACCTAGCTAGGTAAAACTTTTTGTGCCTCTTTATTAGTTACTAGTAGAAGGTACTAATTTAGAGGTGCAATCTACATAGGCTTTTTAGATTAATCTAGAGCGTTCAATCATCATAAAATTCGACAGTGTAGACTCAAATGTGAGATGTAGTCAATATGGACTCTTTAGACTAATTTATAGCGTTCGATCATCATAAAATTCGACGGTATGGGCTAATTTTGATAACAGATGAAACGAAAATTTCGTCGTTTTTATAGTATAGATAATTTTGATTCTATGATAAGTGGGACCCTCTAATCACCGATGGTGGCATACGAGGGATTTATGGTTTAGCCAGTGGGATTTGAGGAGTTATTCCGAACTATGGGAATTTCCCCTATATTACTAAATATCTTCAACCTCTATAATTCTACTGAGACACAACAGTAGCTCTACATGTTTTAGCACTATATGCAGTACAATGGCGAGAACATGGCGAGATATAGCTCAATCACTTTCTGGTGTGATGATAACTTTTGTCATCTTATTCTACGACATCGCTAGGTCGATTGATTGATATGTGAAGAAATAACGCGTGCCATCAGCGTAATAAAGAAACAAATAGGTTGGAGCCTCAGCCTAGTAGTTAGAGCATGAAGCTTCGATGAAAAGGGAAGAAACTTTAAGGCAACCTTGTGAGCCCTCAGCAGCACACAACTGCGGCAATGAATTGAGCTGCCAATCGATCGACGATGGCGAATCAGTCACCGTCATCAGCTACCCAACAGGCCAACAGGAACCATCAAGGCGCCAGGAGCGAGCTCCCGGCCGCCAGACACGGTGCCTTTGCCGGAGACGACACACGGGAGGGAGGCGGTCGCAATTCTCAAACGATCAGAACGGCCACCGCCACGCGGGCCCACCTGAATGCTGCCCTCCACGGCTCCACCCGGGCCCACATGTCAGCGACTGTTCAGGCCCGTACTACTGGCTGGTGATCGACGAGCTTGAGGGAGCTGGAGAGACGAACCGTGTGGTGGTTGCCCGTGAAGGCCGCGAGTGACATGGATGGCGGCATCCGGGCGGTGTCGCCGTGTAGGGCCAGCCGCCGGTGGGCCGGCCGACCGGGCGCCGGAGCCGGCCGGGCCCCGGCAGGCCGCGACGGCGGGCACGACCGCATGGGGCCGACGAGCGGCCATGCATATATAATTAGGGGCCAAAGCCGCCTTAACGATATGATGGTGGGGTTTTCAGGCCGGCTCAGCAAGCGATCGGGCGAATGGTGTCAGCGATCTGCGTTTAACGCTAGCTGTCCAATAATAGCTCGATGAAACAGTTGCCGCGTTTCTTCTTCTGTCTCTAAGATATTGAGCCTGATCATGTGTTGCTCACATGCCTGTATTGCTGCTGGTGTTATGTTTATATGTTTTCCAGCTACAGTGAGTTTGTTCCGGCTTATTCTATCTTCTTATCCCTCATATAATACTACTGAAACATTCAAAATCAACAACAGCCAGCGAACTTATCCACTAGCGGAACGCTCGCTGCTGCAGCCTGGCTTCTCTCTCTCTCTCTCTGCTCTTGGTGAATGAATGGAAGGGGGTGACACTGATTGATGAGAATATGGGTTAGTTATTCCACAATAAAATGCTAGATCATCAGAAATATGGTGATCATTGATCAGTCTCCTTGGACCCGGGCCTTTCCCTCATGAATGGATTGTCCCTCGTCTCTGAATGCTAGATGAAGACGGGATCGAGCTATGACAGCTTTTCAACTAATCTGAAGCCTATACTACCTGCAGGTAGCTAGGAGGTCGTGTCTGGGTCTGGATCCTCCGATCCTGATACCTCATCTTTTCACATGTGCATTGGCCACTCTGCAGCAGCAACCTCTGTAGTCTGTGTATTCTCTGTGCATTTTTTATGTTTAAATAAGGCCAGGTTTCATCTTTCTGGCAGGCAAATGCACGCCCTCTATTTCCATCAATCGTTTTCACAAAGACATCACCAGCTCTTTGTTTCCCTGCAGATCAGATCCCCCGGCCCATCTCCACTGGTTACCTGCACTGTGTTCTTCCCAAGGTCACCACTCACCACCAGCAAAAATGCTGATCAACTCAAAAATCTACTCCCATGATAATAACAGTGACTGAGCGACAGCGTCAACACTCAACAAGAACCAAGGATTGGCATTGCATGGCCTGCCTTTTGAGCTCTACTGCAGTTTACATGGCCTTGGCCTGCACCGGCACAGTAAACTAAATGGATCCAGCAGCATTTATGCAAAAGCTGTGGGCACTCATCACCCATCAACAGACGGACAGACCTCACCATCCATATATCTCACCTCGAGATCAGAGACTAGGGTAGAGAGAGATGTGGCAATTCAATGAGAGAAAAAGAGACAGAGAGATGCTACGAGTAGCTAGCGCCTAGCAGTACCACACTACATGCCTATGCCTGCAGCTGATGATGTTCGCAATTGGCAAATCATTTGACTCTGACCAGCTGATGTGACCATCTCCGAATACAAGACAGGAGCACTGAAAACCTAATGACTTTGGATCCTCATCATATCATTATGAGCTAATCACATGCCTAGCTAATTATATCATCAAGCTAGTCAGGGTAGTTGCTAACGCCATGCCGGCTTATTAGGACCCACAACCTTTCCAGGCAATGTGCAGGGCCAAGACACAGGTATATGGGAACAAGCAAGGCAACAATAATCCCCAGCTGCTTGCTGCTGTAGGCTTTCAATTCAGAACAGCTCGATAGTTGCAAGAAAAGTTAGTAGAAACGCATCCAAATTAAATCTCACGCAGGCATCTGAGACATATGTCCAAACAGTGTGCGCTTTGTGGCTGTCGACGGATCTCTGCCCATGCATGTGTGCACGTACACTGCATTTGGCACAAAGATAGGGTTTGGGAGCTAGCTGCCATGCATAAAGCAGGGAGGAATGGGAGGTTGAGATCTCGCTGGGGGGAAGGGCTTGTAATCCGGTGGGGCTCGGCCTGCCGGTGACTTGCCGGCCGGTCGGGACCCATCTGTAGCTGCCATTGTGTGCGGGATTGAAGTCTTTAGGCCCATGTTGAAACATGGCCCTTTTTTTTCTATTTTTCGAACGGAGGAAGGACGTAATGCAGATCAAGATTGGGTGTGAAATGCACACAAAAAACGCATTATTACTTATATCTCTAGTATGTTCTTAGTATAAGAAATCTTTTGCATTTAGAATAATTATAATGTGGATGGGGTACTGGTACTATCGTATACTTAGCTATCCATTTCATGATCATCGAAGGCATATGCATTCCAAGATTCAAACTTTATGATTTTGACCAACAACAGCTCATGATTTAGTATAATTTGTAAACAAAAATGGTGGAATTCTATTTTAAAAGTATTTTTGTATGATTGTGTGTTATTACCATCACTACCGGATGCATGAACAACAATATAATATAAGAGAAAAGAGTAGATAAGTAAAGTGTATTCTTAGAAACATCACCTAGCAAAGACCGTACCCACACTTTGAAATGTTCGGAGTAAAAATATTGTCAAACTCCTAGTATAACTCTTGTATTGGATTCACTAGCGCATGGACGTCCGATAATCTTTTTCCATTGGACGGCCCTTTGTAACATTATAAGCTAACTACTATAGCATCAAGAATTATCTCGTGCAACATTAAAAAAGTATGTATAAAATGAACCATCATTTAATAAGGACATGAAAATTCCTGGTGCAACATAACCTCATGTTTCATGCAACATCAACCACGAAACATGCAGAAACAATAGGTGCAACATCAGCACATATGTTCTGCAACGTATCTTAACCGTCTGAATTTTTTTTCCTCACTCTAGTAGAACGTATCCTTAGCGCATTACCGCTCTTGTATTTGTGGGATATTTTTCAGTTTCAGAATTGCAGTTCCAATTTTGGTAGTAGGTTGGATGGAGTACTATAATCCAAGAACCAATAAATCTGGCTATTGACGACATTAATGTGCCGACTGCCGACCTCATCTAGAACGGAGATACAGTATGGTCTCGATCAGTTGGTTGGTTATACGGGGAAACCGGCCAGAGCTCCGTTCACACACCTTGAAGTCTTGAACAAGTCAGAATAATACGTACGTGTGAGCCGGAGAGGCTGTACGTCCGACCGGGACCTGGTCGGCCGGCAAGCTCGTATGCAATCAGGGAGGCAGCGGCCACTGCACTCGATCGTATCTAGTGGGCGGCGGACGGCCGGGCTGTGGACTGAGGTGCACGCCAAGACGACGCACGAGGTGCACGTTGCGGTCCTGCGCTGCCTTGTCAGAGCAAGGCGCGGCGATAGCGATTAGAGATACGGCTGATCATGCATGAGAAACGCACTGCATCAACGATGCCGCGATGCGTATGCGTGCATGAACCTGCGTGCCTTCCGGTGCCTGCTCTCCCACAACTGTGCATGCATGCATGAAGAGCCTATGTTATCAACGGATTTCATTCGTTTCAAAAAAGAATAATTCGTTTAAAGAAAATACGGATCGGAGAAGTTTTTAAACAATTATCAACGGAGGGCTATTACTATCTGGTTCACTTGGTAATTAGCCGTCAGATCACCCATTAGCTGCAGCTTGTTGCAGAGAGGGACGGTCGCGCAAAGGAAGGGCGGCATCGGATCATCCAGGCCGCGTGCAATTCATCCTCACCTCGATCGGGGACAGCATCGTCAATTGCGAACGTGTGTACAAAGAAGCTGATGATGCGAGTCGGCTGTGCAGCACAGCAAAAGATTTGTATATACAGATAAATACAAATAATACTGACATGGAAGGAATTGTTAACATCCAGGCAAAAATAAAAAAAATGGCTTCGCCCGGGATCGAACCGGAGACCTTCAGTGTGTTAGACTGACGTGATAACCAACTACACCACGAAACCATTGTACTTCAATAAATGATCTGAAATGTATTAAACAAATATTGTGTTGTAGAAGCAATGGTTCCACACTTGCAGTTTGCTCTGCACATATAGCGAAACTGCAGTGAATCTAAACCACAAAGATCAAGCAGGAGAAAGAAAGAAAGATATGGCGTCCAAATTAATCGTATGCGACCTTTATTTTTTTTGTGACAAAGACAAACAATCTCTGCAACCTTATCAACACTCTCCTCTTATTATTATTACATCCTTTTGAAAAAGCATGGTATGCTCCAGAATGCTAGAGAGCAGAGACAGTAGCTTGGAACTAAATGCCAGTTTGATCAAACATATTAGAAGAAGCCGCAGCATTGCTCCAGCACGCAGCAGCAGCAGAGAGCAGCCAAACTGCAGGAGGGAAACAGCAAAACGAGACCAACGAACGAGTTAGGCACGATACTTGCTTGCATGAGGTTACTCAAGCAAATGGCCACTGAAAAAATGAATAACATGTTTGGTTTGTAAAAGTTCTTCGTGCTTTATTTGATCCTGGCTTCAACTTTCTTAGCTGAAATTAAAGCCATTACAAGCTTCAATTGAATCCGGCATGTCCAAATTAATTCTAGGATCTTCTTTTTAATGGTTACTATATATGGTGGTACTACTCTATGGACTCATGATCAGTCTGATTTGTCAAATAAGATTTACCAGAAGAATTTACTCTCTCAGGTGATGCGTACACTGAATCTCCTTAATAATAACTGATGAATGAAAGCCTAGGATCAGAGAATATTTGTGGATGGTTTTTCACAAAATTTTAATCCAAATGCCAATACTACTTTATATCTCTTACTCCATGTGTCCTGAAATATAAGGCAAGGCATTTTGGTTTGTCCTAAGTCAAATTACTCTGCATTTGATCAAGTTATAGACAAGAATATTAACATCTAACTTAACAAATAAACAAATTATCTAATAATGTTCATTCTATATAGAAAATGGTATTGCTCTTTTCTATAAACTTGGTCAGACTTAGAGTAGTCTGACTTAGGATAAATCAAAGTATCTTATGTTTCATTTTCAGGACAGAGGTAGTATACTTTAAGGATAGCTAAAATTTGAATATGTACCACATGATGCAAAATCCTTTATTTAGGCCAATAAATGCATCACCTGATTCACAAAAAAGCTGAATTTTACTTCAAACCCCAGTAATAAGCATCATCAGCTGATGAGCTCTTTATCATCCCAAGATGCCATTCACTCATTCAAAGCATGTTATATACAACCAGAGATCACTAGTAAAATCTACTGTCTACTAGTATTATGACTGGCCCTTGTCTTGGATTCAACACATTCCCGATGCTCAAATAGACCAAAATATAATTCTACTAATTTAATACCACAAAATATGCTACCTTAATTCTAACAAGAATTACGAAATTATGCTTAATTAGTATAGCATGCAGAGATAAAACGTAATCATAAAAAATATTTTGATGGGCAGCATATATTACCATCCTCTTAAGAAACCAGAGCAGGCGCAGCAGCCACCACAGCAGCCATCCTCTTCATACGGCGGTGGATGTTGTGGCGGTGGCGAGTAGTCCTCGTCCTCATCACAGTAGCCCTGGTACCCTGGCGGAGGGTGATAAGGCCCATGAGAATGCCCTGAAATTCCACAAAAAAAAAAGACAGCCATAAAACAGGCATCAAACTTGACAGAATCCAGTTGCTTGCAGCATCCAAATAGATAATATTTTAGCTGTTTACAATCTTCAGAAAGGTATGAAGAGGCACCACCAACTATAACATGAGATGTCCTTGAATATCGGTACCTAAGCTACCATTCAGATTTGGTACTTCTGGTACTAAAACAGATTATAATTTTGGTATCTCTTGACACATTTCCAAATAACTAAAAGAACTCCCACATCAAACTTCTTGGGAGTTGAGATTATGTGCACACAAGAGCTTGCATTACTGTTTGATCTATAACTAAAGATGACAGCGAAATCATAATCCTGCAATCCCAACACAAATTTGCAAAAAAAGTTGATGATGATTAGCAAGAAGAAGAGATGAAGAGATCATTGCCTGGTGGCGGGTAGTAGGGATCGTGCTGGTAGCTCATTGCCCCTTGCCTTTCCCTTGCTTGCTTGCTGGCTTGTTGTGGAGAGAGGTCGATCTGTTTGCTGACTTTGGGAACTAGCTATGACAGCTGGGGCTTTTAATCCGTGATGAGAAGAGAGACTAGCATTTAAAAATAATACACATGATGAAGAAAACTAAGACCTCGATTTAGCACGAATTACGGGACGGTGCATTTGCATATCAGCGGCTTCATGTTCTACATGTGTTTGTGAGAGAAGATAGAGATCGCGGATGCTACTTGAATGATATAATCAAGTTGTCAACTTGTCTGTCACTGTCAATATTATCTTCTGTTTCCGCGAGTAATAATATTGTCTTCTTTTTTATTCCCAATCGTAATTATAATTTGTTTTAGAATTAATTCATGCCACCCAAATCCAAACTTGTTCAACTTTAGCCATGGCCATATAGATAAATTGGATACATCTATCGATAATGTACTACCTCGTTCCAAATTATTATAGGTTGTTTTGACTTTTCTAGGTTCATCATCTTTGTTATGCATATTAGATAAAAACGCTATGTCTAGATTCATAGCAAAATCTATGAACCTAGAAAAGTCAAAACGAACTATAATTTGGAGCGGAGGTAGTATTTTTTTTAGATAATGATCTATCAATAACGTATGGTACGGATTGACATTGTTATTACTTAGTGGATTCACCACGATTTGTAATTTTATAGCATAGAATCTTTTATTATTATAGATATCACATTTCATGGTAATTGCAAGTCAGAGTTGCCCCTTCTAAACCGTGTCGGAAGTAGTGATGGTTTGCTATCAACTATCATTCCTTAAGCAGATCAAATTTTGTCAACAGCTGCACACTAATATGGTACGTGCCAACCACTCTCACATCAAAAGCGAACATAGTAACGTGGCGGGAGGAAAAATTGAATCGTCAAGCCGATCTGGAATGAAGCCTATCTGAGCTCAAAACAATAATGCCACTAGTCGTTTAAGTATGCAAAAGGAAAAAGGCCACGAGCTGTAGCGAAGGCCCGGCCCGATTGTTGCGGGATAGATGTCAACGCCTGGCTTGGCGAGACAGCCGTGAGCCCGGCAAGGAACACTGCACATGTACCGCCGCGCGTTGCCTCGAGGTGTGATCTTCACGTGCTGTTTCCAGGGGATCGGATCGGCTAATAGAGTAATTATATACGACAGTAGGTATAAGTAAGCAAAAAATATTTATATATGTATAGGGAAACAAAAATAAAAATATAGCATTGGCTTCGCCCGGGTTCGAACCGGAGACCTTCAGTGTGTTAGACTGACGTGATAACCAACTACACCACGAAACCTTTGGCGACAGGATTCCCCTGAAATTATTGATCTATACTATAAGGATCCAAAACAATTGGTAAAAAAGTGATTTTCTAAAGCTCTCCATACCCCTCACAGGAAGCTCTGACAGTCACAGTAGCTGAAAGCTCTCTAGCAAACCACCTCCAAGGCTCAACTGTCGAATCGATTACAAACAGAGTTTAAGATATCTCAATACCCAGATGCTCCGGAATGCAAAAATTGCTTGGGATTCAATGCCAAGTACTGTGCTAGTAGTAGCTAAGAGCTAACATCTCAGAAGGGGCCGCAGCATTCCTCCAGCAAGCAGCAGCAGCAGAGAGCAGCCAAACTGCAGACAACACAGAGCAAAAATTAGATGAGTAACTAACCAGAATACACGAGATCAGGCAAACAAATGATGCCTCAAGTGAAGTACATTGAGATATGCTGGAACTCCTTACTGCAACTAAAGAAACGCCTATGATTACAGAGTATACGTGTGACTGCTAATTTCTCATTATATAATTTTGTAATTCTTAATCTGTATATATGTCAGTACCACAGCCTATATTTAAAGGTTAGTAAACTGAATCTTACTGAATCATGCCAAAGACTCCAAATTAGATATGTGCAATATTGAAACTTTCTCATCCTATCTCGAGCTTCGACAGATATAGCAATAGTTGTTGATTCTACTATTTTTTGAGAAAAAACTTGTTCTTGACAGAAAATGTAAACTTGCAACATGTCTTACAACAATCTCTATATTAGCAGCTTAACAGACATGCCAAGAACTGTACACGGAACAAAAGATAAATAATGTTACAAGGATCTCGATCTCCTCTGCAAAACACTGTAAATACCTAGCATAAAACCGGACTAAGCAATATGCATCACCTGATGAGCTCTCTTTTACCTACCTAGACCAAGTTCTCATCCAACTTAGAGTGAATGGTAAAATAAACCATCACCAGTAGCATCTACTATTTCAAGTAAAACATTGACCTTATCTTCGATTCAACATACTAGTAGTATGCATTCGAGGACCTAAATAATTGATTTTTTTAAAAAGAAACACTACCTTGATTCTAACTGGAAGTGGGAATTTTTGCTTAGTATAGCACATTGCACACTAACACTAAAAATATGAGATGTCTGACAATAAGCTTATCTAACACCAAGCAGTTGTAGCATGCATATATTACCATCCTTTGAGGAACCCAGAGGAGCTGTCCTCTCCACCATAGTGCTGATATCCCCCATACGGCGGTGGAGGCTGCGCCGGCGGTGGGTAGTAAGGGCGCTGCTGGTCGTTGAAGTAGCCCTGGTACCCTGGTGGAGGGTAAGGCCCCTGAGGTGGAGGGTACACACCATGGGGTGGATGGCCATGGCCCTGAGGCGGAGGAGGGTACACATCTGGTGGTGGTGGGTAAGGGTATGCTTGAGACGGACGATACCCTGAAATTGAAGAGGGAGGAACCATTATTACATAGCAATTTAACATAATACATGCCCTGGCAACTGGAAGAATCAAATAAAATTAAATCTTTCTCATATGCTGGCGTAGCATCTTCATAGCTCGCAAGAACACAACCTCTTGAGATTTAGAAAGTGAGCACAGAACAACTATAGAAACAGGATAACAGGGATGATCATCCCAGCAGGCTTGGCGAGAAGATAGTTGTAGAATTCAATAATAAGAAGTTGGCTATAATATTTGCCGATTTGTTTCTGACTTAAAATAGCAGAGGGCAAATCTTGTAAATCAGATACTTGGTTACGGATAATCATAGTAAGATAAGAAGATGAGAAGCAGAAGAAATTGCATGCCTGGTGGAGGGTAAGGTTCCTCGTGGGGGACTTTCTGGTAGCTCATCGAGATCTCTTCCCTTCCTCTTTTGCCTGCAAACTTCTGAGCTCTGACCGTGCAGATGGCTGTTTCTTG
This sequence comes from Urochloa ruziziensis, assembly GCA_015476505.1. Classification (NCBI taxonomy): domain Eukaryota; kingdom Viridiplantae; phylum Streptophyta; class Magnoliopsida; order Poales; family Poaceae; genus Urochloa; species Urochloa ruziziensis. The sequence continues at coordinate 51,129,232 of CM027124.1, read as the reverse complement.
AAACTCCTGGGAACTGGTGGTACTCGAGCGGACCGCGACATCATTCAAGCCAAATCAGCAAGTCGCCAAGAATATCAGGAACCCAAATAATAGTTAACGTATAAACATTAATCATATCAGCAAAGGCATCAAATGCTGGAATAGCTCAGTTGGCCAGAGCGTATGGCTGTTAACCATAAGGTCGGAGGTTCGAGCCCTCCTTCTAGCGTTTTTATTATTTTTGTTTCCACGCTCTCTTCCTCGGTCCTCGCAGCCCAAACCTTTCTTTTCGGCCTAGCGTCGTTTAGCAGGATATGGCCCAAATTAGCGCTCTTCTCCTCGCAGCCGAAAACGGGCCCGTCACACATTTTGGCATCTTTGGGCTGTTGTCGTTTCTCCTAACGCGTTGGCGTCGTGCTGCTCCGAGCACTCTCTACTCCGGTCCCGGCGGTTTTGTTATTCACGATCACGGATTTCATTCTCGTTGCCCAAACCTTCTTCTTTTTCAGCCTAGCATCGTTTAGGCGAAAGCAGGATACGACCCAAATTAGCGCTCTCCTCCTCGCAGCCCAATCCGTGCCGGAACATTTCGGCATCTCTGGCATGCTGCCGTTTCTCCTAATGCGCCGGTGTCATCCTGCTCCGAGCACTCTCTATTCCGCTTCTGGCGGTCTTGTTATTCAAGTTCCTCCCGTCGGCGCCGGATCGAAGAATCATTTGACGGCTGAGGCGGGCAGTCAGGTGCTCTCCTCTTTGGCAATTCTCATGTGAAGTACATTTTTGTTCTTTGATTTCTGAGTTCTTTGTTGTCTTCTGGTAGCCAGCGGAGGCCTGGCTTAATTAATAATTTTCAAAGAACACGTCCTTCATGAATCGAAATTCCCGAGTCCCAACCATGCTGAGATCGATGCACACAAAATAAAACTTGCACTAACAAAAAAAAAACAGAGGACTAACCACGTCAACGTGTATGCAAAATTTTCACAATGTTATGAGACGAAGTGGCAAATGTCAAATGTGTCTGATTGATTCCATGTACTGAAGTTCTTCCTCCATGCTGTTGTTCTGCACTGTTGCTAATTGATCAATATTGCATGCATATATTGAGGAACAGGGTCAGAGCATTTTTATGCTGATAGTTCAAAGGAAAATGCCAAGCCATATTGTCAGTGGAGGTTCGTCAAAAAAAAAAGTCAGTGGTGCATGCACACTGAAACAGCTAGATATGAAAAATCGTACGTGCAGGTCTGACACTGATCTATCTTATCTTCCCGTCGAGATAGGCCAATTGTATGTACCAAGTCAATGAGGCTCAATTAAGCATAGCATGATCAATAGGGGACACTGACTAGCCCAGGAGACTGCCTACGAACCTTCTCAAAGGCTCGCACACTGCTGATCCTTCAGTATAAAGGACCTAGGCAAGTCATCCTTGGCTATCAGAGGCAGACCCTTATCGCCATGTAAGGCTCCTCATCTGTGTGCCACCTAACTGGATGTTTCTGTAATTGGCTTGAGGTACTTCTTCCATCCAACATATATTTATACATAGTACTTTGTAGAGGAGAACAAGATCAAGTTCTTGCTATACCAGAATATCTTATCTCTCTATGGATGGCATAATATATTCTAACTTTGTCAGTATACACGGGAAACTTTACTGGCTTTGCTGGAAACAAGCCAAGAGTAGATGTCAAAGAATAGCAATGATTGAGCACATCCTGAACTCATCATCATGCATACAACTTTACATGTATAGAAGGTTTCCTTGGATCTTGTGAAATAAGGACAATTTGACCCCCGAAATGGATATTCTGGTGCTGAAAGAGATGCCTAGAGCTACTGTGATGGACATATCTCTTTGCAAAATGACAAAAAAAATACAAATGCTTTTGGATCATTGGTTGCAGCTTGTAGTTATCATGCATGGTTGACAAAGTTATTTGATATCTTGCTGGATGCTAGAAGCTGTTTGACAAGTTTGTTCTGATCTTCCACTACTTGGTATTTCCTTTTGGTGAAAAGGAATTATGCATGTAGGAGAAGCTTTGCATAGGTTTAGTCTTGATTCTTGAAGATTTTTGGTTCACCATAAAGCATGCAGGAGAAACAAACAAACGATGGGATAGACACAGTAGTAGTATACAGAGGTTCATTCGCTGAAGACTTTGATCTGATCAAGGTTATGTTCAGAGGGCACAAGCTTGAGGATGTGATCTGGTGGTTTTGAAGTTGACTGGATTTTTTGTAAAGACAACAAGACACCAATTGATGGCTAAGCCACTTGATATGAATTCGTGACCCGACAAGCATGAGCTTTTGCTAATGGTTCCTCGATATACCAACACAATTATGAAAAGAAATTTCAATTTCTGAATTGTGTGTACGGTATGCAGGTCATTCGATTCTTATAATTTCACATACACATAGACCAACAATTGCAGTATATATGATATGCATGAGATATCTTAGTTGCTTTCTAATTATCATGTCTAAGCTTTGAATGAAGCCAAGACACTCCAAGCATTGTGATGCTACTTTTGCTGAACTAGATGTAACACCAACATTTCAAAAAATGTGGACAAACTAACTAGGAAGCACTGCTGAGTTGGAACACAAAAACAAGCAGACGCGTGGTAAGATCCATCACGAAACGGGTCACAACCAAGCTCCCATGGAACTTACAATAAGGATGAATTAATCATGTTCATGTGTCATTTCTACTTACAGGGAACTTTCCAAAAGAAAACATTAGTCCAACAAATTGTAGGCAACTCCCCCCCCCCACCCCCCCCCCCCCCCCCCCCCATAGAACTATACCTCTTTGCAAACTAATCCCAATCCTGAGCTAAGATGGGTTCAACTATTGTTAAAGGTTATAGTCAAATCAAGAAACAAGGAGCCAATATTAGCAGGATTGGATTGAACCCACATAGAAAATTGGCGAGATCAACCTTGATTAGAGTGAAAAATGGAACCTTGGAGGCATCCGATAACGACGAGCTACATGGCAAGGTGGTAGATGCTTCGGATGTCTGCGCCCTTCAACCCTGAGGGGCTCGAGAGCTCGAGTGCCACCACCCTTTTTTTTCTTTATCTTCAGTTTTGTATGTGATGTTGAGATTCACTAGTTTTTTTTTGTAGAACCTGCAAACCTGCTACAATGTCCTCATTTTGTTCGGGTTCATCTACTGGGATGATGGTTCCATCTAGGGCTGGGTGTGGCCTGGTAGCTAGTTAATTTTTTCAAACCGATGAACTCTTATGTAATGATTTGTAAGACTTTGGATTGTTATGCATCTTCAGATGGTTTGATCTTTGCTTCCACATATGACTTGGAGTCAGACATATCCTTGGTGAGATTGTCAAATTACATATAAATGGGATGATAGCAGTGCAACTCAGAAATAAGAACCAAACAAGGTACAAACTAAAGTATACTTACAAACCAGGGAGGGTGGGGGAGGGAGAGTAGTCTAATTACAAGATTGTTTCTAGCCATTGTGTGACAATATTTCTAAAATCCTCTCGAACTCTATGTAGTTGGAGGATGATCTGCTCTTTGAACCTCACGCTCCAAAGAGAAATAGTTGCTCTCTGCCCTTCAAAAACTATGTTATTCCGTAGCTTCCAGAGTTCTCAAGCGGCACAACTCAGAAATATTGTTAAGAGCATTTGCACATATTTACAAATCTGATTGAATTATCTTACAATTCTATACTAAAAAACTACTATATGGAACATATTGGCTTGACATTAAAAAGTTTTTCAATTCATCTTCAAAGACTATTGGTGTGATTTGCAAGGGTGGAAGCCGATGATCCCATCCATGTCCATGTTTACTCTCCAATTTTTATACAGTTCACTGCATCAGCATTTAGAAACACATATTTTTTAGTAAAGGCAAATGCATATTCGATTCTTACAAACGATATGCGGATCTTACATTCTAATTTTTTTACTATATTTATCCTAATCCTTTAACAATAAAAACATCTACTATCATTATACAATCATAAGCAGTTGTTTTAATGTTAGAGCTAACTTGATATCATAATTATCAAATTATTGTGGGTCTGCCACTACAATGAGGTAACCATAAATTTTTAAGCTATCTCGGTATTGTAGACATCAAAATACTTTCACATAATTTATGTTCAAGATCTTCTATTTTTTTAAGCTGGCAAGATGTAGGATGTCCATAATATTCATATTTTATTTCTAAATTTATGTAATTCTAGTACAATAATCATTCAAACAAGCGAAGACACCTCTGAGTAAAGACAAATTGCAATTAACTACCACTAAACTAACGATATGAGACATACATGAGCATTTAATGTTGATATAATAGGGTATGCTATCCACACGCTTTGCTAGCTCTCTCTTCATATGGCCCATGATGCATTTTGGTAGACATTGTGCCAAATCATAGGCTTTTTGGCGATCAAGGTTCATCTCATTCAATGGTCAATTAGTTTCTATAGACAAGTAATAATTGATCACTTTATAATTGTTCTAGACAAAATATAAAAAATAACTAGCAATATATATACCTTTTATATAAAAAATATTTTATCTAGAAATATTTTTAAAAGTAGCAAGCTTTACATGATCTCTACATTCATGTAAGTGTTGTACATTGTTGGGATCAGAAATCTTAAACAAACAAGAGAGAGGGAAAATTAAGACAAATGAGAGCCAAGCCTGGGGCTCTATTTATAGGGAGGAGATATTTATTTATGTTTATTTAATTAGTTGGTCAATTATTACAAGTGCGCCACTAAATTTAACAATGCCCTTGGATGTCACAAATGAGTCCCTGGACCCATAATTTATCCATAATTTGCCCTCTTTTATACACAAAATGGGGGTCTCTAGACCTCAGCCTACAAGACACATCCCCACCATATATGTATTTGAATTTAATAGAATTGTATGATATTTTGTTGAGTTAAGAATTTTAGAGGTGGCATGCAATTACAACTATGTTAAGGTAAATATTTTATATGGGAAGTAAGGCCAAATGGGACAAATGTTATCTTTCAGTCCGACAGAAGAATTTTGATTCTAAGTGGGATAGTCCATACTTGATTCCGGATATTTATTTCTGTTCCGTGTCGTCATATCTATATTGTCACATCTAGCACTATATGTACTTGAATCTGAATCTAGAAAAATAATTATCATACTTGTATCCGTATATATCTATCCATATCCAATCACTTGTCATCCCTAATGGGAAGCATTGAATTAAGAAGATGACATAAATGATATGTTTATAGGCTCAACAAAATTTCACTAATATACTTGAGTTACATAACTATTTATGTACACAAAGATCCTAACCCTTTTAGCTGGTTATAATGCAAGTTAATGTTGTTGCTTGAGTATGCTGGTGTGGAGGAGGTTCTAAGGTACACGCTTACGACGTCACTTCACAGAGTGTTTTGCGCATGTGATGGTGTAAATAACCACTTTATATTATTATTGATGTTGGACCTCCTTTTACCATTACTAGCAGAAGGGCACGTGCCGCAGGCACGTGTTTTCGAAAATAAAATACTAACTTAGATGTATAATCTACATGAACTCTTTAGATTAATTTAGAGTGTTCGATCATCAAAAAATCCGATGGTGTAGGCTCAAAGGTGAGATGTAGTCAATATGGACTCTTTAGATTAATTTAGAGCGTTGGATCATCATAAAATCCGGCGGTGTGGGAAATAGATGACGACGGACGAAACGAAAATTTCGTCATACTTTATAGTATAGATGTGTTGGGCACAGGGCTTGATGTCGTTGCATTCACTAACTCAAAGACCAGCGTGGCTCCCTCCCTAGTGGCATGGCCTTCTCACTATCTTTCATGCTCATATGTGGTAGCCAAGTGGCATGTTCTCCCCTCCTCTTCCATCTTCCAGGTGTTTCATATTAGGTGGACATAATGGGCTAGTGACTTTAGGATCAGATTGAGTTAGTCATTAAATTTTAGTGGTTACTTTCTTAGGAGTAGACAAATACATCAAGAGTTTTATAACCCCCCCCCCCCCCCCCCCTCCTCGGTGCAATTGCCACACATGGTTCACGGGTTCAACTATAGAGTCCATCAAGAAAATATTGAACCAATGTTTAAAAAATGTTGAACCAGCATTTTTAAAAAGTTGACTCTTCTAATTTTATAAAAAACTTGAGCCTATTTTTTTGTGAAAAATGTTCAATTAGGGAGAAAAAGTTGGATCAACATTTTTTTGAAAAATGTTGAAGCTCAACATTTTGAGAAAGAGTTGAAACTCACATTTTTTTAGAAAAAGAGCTGAAGCTTCATCTTTTTTGGCAGCGATAGCGGGCACGATGTCGACAGCGCAACAAGCCAGCGCGAGGACGGCGTGCAAGGCCACACCGGGCGGAGTCACGCGTGTGCACCGGGCTGAGGCACACGGGTCAGCGATGCAATGGGGAGAACGAGGAGCCCCGTTTTAGGGTTAAGAAGATCCAAAAGTTGATAAATAGTTTTGCGAATCTTAAATATTGAAGGCTAAAAAAATCATTTGACAATGTTGTTGACAACCAAAATTGGCACTGGATGGATTTTTGCTGTCAGTTTGGGCATGACAGTTTAATCGAGCGGTTTAATCGGGTGCCTAGAGCTGTTAAACTGTCCTAAGTAAAGTTCTCTAAAGTAGAATTGGACTGCACCATCATCTTCATCTCGTCGAGCTGATCAAAATGCATATATGGATCGCCTAATCTGGTGTCCGGATGAAGGAGATATGACCCCGGGAAGATCTACACCTGTCAGGGGCGGTTAAACCGGGTCCTAGGGGCGATTTAACTGGGTTTGACAGCCAAATCCGAGTTAGGAATTGTAATCTGGCACGAGATTTATGTAATCTTCGATTCCTAATGGGGCAAGACCTCCCCTCCCTATAAATATAAAGGGCCACGGCCGATTGAGGGTATCCCAACCGAATCTATCAAATACTTTTATCTTTTTACTTTTCTCTTTGCCTTAATCTTTTCCAATCTCATACTTGATGATCTCCCTTCGTCTCTACGGCGATTGAGGACGTTCTAGGTGGCCTGCCGATCCTAGAACACCCCTGCGTGTGCTTGCCCTGACGGGGTCCCTCCCGGGCGAGCGTTCGTCGGTCTACCTGCCGGGCTGTCCGGCGAACCCGGTCCAACCGCCCCTCCATAGAGGTGTGACCGCCCCTGCACCGAGGTGCTGCAGCGAGCTCCTCGGCGCGCCGCGTGATCTAGCGTGTTCGTGTGTTGGCCCAATTTTTGCGTCAACACATTTTGGCAACTCCGTTGGGGAAGAAGAAAAAAGATCCATCGTCTACCATGGGTGATGGCAAAGGAGCTATTGCTGATCTCGACCCAAAAAACATCATCGACATGGCCGATGGTGATGTTCCAGATGAGAAGCGCCAAGCCTTTGAAGAATTTCAGAAGGCTCGAAGGGATGCTGGGTGTAAGGAGCTGATAGCGAGCTTCGTAAAGACTCGTCATGGAGAGGTGCGACAAGTTAAAGAATATCAACTTCCTCCTCTACAAAGTGATTCCCAATGTGAGTAAACAAACTGAAGTTAATTCAGAGGTTGCTAATATGATTGATGGAGCTGTTAGTGCTACTATGAATAACAAATTTGCTGCCATGAGTGATAAATTTGAATATGTAATTAATACTCGTTTAGAGCAGCTAGATGCCAAATTTGTTACGCAATTTTCTGGCAATGATGCTAATGCTACTTCTAATGCCGAAAAATTGAAAGGTAGTGCACTAGATGATCTATCAAATCTCAATATGCCTAAAACTCCCTATGTTCCAGTAAACCATATACAAGGCCGTACTGTTATTGGCAGTTCGGCTAGTAGAGGGAGTTCAATGGCCGCTACTAATGCTATGATGCCTCATTCAGTTGTGTATAGCGAGCCCCCTGTAGGTGTGCCTAATAGTAATGCTAATAGCTCGTTGCAGCATATTCCCAACACATTGCCGAACTCAACACCTGTATTTAGCACACCACGACCTACTGCATCTAGAACATCATATCCCGGATCGGCTAACAGACCTAAAGTCGTTAGTGGGATGGAAGGATTTAAAGAAGAGATGTATGAAATATTTAGATAAACTTTTGGTATAGAGCCTAAAATCAAGAGTCGGTCATATCAAAGACTGTATCCAGATAATTATGATTGTGTTCCATATCCACCAGGATTTAAAATACCAGAGTTTGTTAAATTCAGTGGTGATGACAGTAGGAGTACACTGGAGCATATAGGCCAATTTATTATACAATGTGGTGAAGCTGCTTCAAATGATATTTGCAAATTGAGGTTATTTCCTTTATCTCTATCGGGTGCTGCATTTACATGGTTTATTTCATTGCAACCCAACTCAGTTTTTACCTTTTCTGATTTAGAGAATAAATTTCATGATTATTTCTTTACTGGTGAAACTGAGTTGAAATTGTCACATTTAACATCGGTTAAACAAAAAGCAAATGAGTCTGTCTCAAAACGATGTTATAGTTTAACACTTTCTGATAGAGACTTAGCTGATTTGGCTTTTGATGGTTTGCTTGATTTCCATAAAGAAAAGCTAGATGGTCAGGAGTTCCTAGATGTGAGTCGGTTATTGCAAAAAGCTTTAGCTAATGAAAACCGACTTAAAGAGTCTAAAAATTCACAAAAATCTAATGAAAATCTAGTCGTCCAGTTTATGCATTTAATTGTGAAAATAATAGTTCGGACGATGAAGACAAAAAAGTCTATGCTGCTGAATTCGTATGGTCATCTAAAGATAAGCATAGTACTTGTGCTTCTCTCAAGCCGGTCCACAAGAATCGGCAAGAAGATATGAAATTTACTTTTGATATAGCCAAGTGCGATAGGATCTTTGATGAGTTGCTGAAAATAGGAAAAATCAGATTGTCTCATGCCATACCACCGCTTGATGAGTTGAAGAAGCATGCATATTGTAAATGGCATAATTCATTTTCTCATGCAACTAATGATTGCAATGTATTTCGAAGACAAATACAGTCAGCCATCAATGAAGGACGACTGAAATTACATGCAATGCAGGAAATGCTTTTGTGAACACCATTGAGTTGCAAAATCCTAAAATATTAATTAGGCCAAATCAAGCTAAAGGAGCTAAAGGAAAAAATGTGATCATTAGTGAAAAAAGGCTTGAAGTGCAACCGTAGAAAACCCCTTAAGATACATTGAAAGTTTCAGCACTCGGGGGCCAAGGCTGTGCAGGGGCGGTTAAACCGCCTTTGAAGGGAGGTTTAACCGAGTCATCAAAAAAAGGTTGAGCCGATCTGAAGAAAAGAGTGAGGCCGAGCTTTGAAGAACTTATAGCTAAGTACAAGAAAAAAGGAAGCACCAGGAAGCATAAGAATTGGCCAAAGGGAGATGAGAAGACAAAAACTTCACAAAAACAAGAGAATCAAGTGGATTTCTGCTCATCTCAAGGTAATTATGGTGTTGTACCATATTCATATTTTGCACCAACCACACCATGGTCTTGGTCATATCCTTGCTATTACTCATCTTTAAATTATAGTAGTATGCATATGCAACCATATATTATTCAATATTCTCCTCTATATGCAAATTGTGGTTCAATGCAAAGTCCGTTTGTTGCTAGCAATGAGCTAGTCAGAAGTGCATTTGTTGATGTTAAAAAAGGTGACAAAAACAGCAAGGAAGGATCTAAGTGTCTACAGCCGAGGTGGTGTCCCTCTGGCTTATCTCACACTCAAAAGAGAAGGCTACAACGAATGCGAAAGCAAGGATTAGTGGAACAACATGCAGAGGTGAAACCAGCAAGGTCTGCAGCCACCAAGCAGGTATGGAGGCCAAAGCAAAGTGTTTCATCATTTTGAGTTCAAGGCAATTTATGGTCGACAAGTTGATTGTCGCCTTTAGAAAAAATATATATGGCCGATGTATTGTTCATCATCGTTCCTAGATTATTCAGGTGCAGAAGAGTATTTTCTAGCACGCATGCTTTGCTAGAAAACAGGGGGCATATGTTGACAACCAAAATTGGCACCGGATGGATTTTTGCTGTCAGTCTGGGCATGGCGATTTAACCGGGTGCCTAGGGCGGTTAAACTGGCCTGAGTAAAGTTCTCAAAAGTAGAATTGGACTGCGCCATCATCTTTGTCTCGTCAAGCTGATCAAAATGCATATATAGATCGCCTAATTTGGAGTCTGGATGAAGGAGATATGACCCCGGGAAGATCTACACCTGCCACGGGCGGTTTAACCGGGTTTGACAACCAAATCCGAGTTAAGAATTGTAATTTGGCACGAGATTTATGTAATCTTTGATTCCTAATGGGACAAAACCTCCCTTCCCTATAAATATAAAGGGCCACGGCCGATCGAGGGTATCCCAATCGAATCTATCAAATACTTTTATATTTTTACTTTTCTCTTTGCCTTAATCTTTTCTAATCTCGTACTTGTTGTTCTCCCTTCGTCTCTACGGCGATGTTGTTCTCCCTTCGTCTCTACGGCGAATGAGAACGTTTTATCCTAGAACACCCCTGCGTGCGCTTGCCCTGACGGGGTCCCTCCCGGGCGAGCGTTCGTCGGTCTACCTGCCAGGCTGTTCGGCGAACCCGGTCCAACCGCCCCTCCATAAAGGTTTGACCGCCCCTGCACCGAGGTGCTGCAGCGAGCTCCTCGGCGCGCCGCGCGATCTAGCGCGTTCGTGTGTTGGCCCGATTTTTGCCTCAACAAATGTATTTGAATTTCGGTCGAAAGAATGTACTCGGTGGGCCAAAACAAACGCAGATCCGGGCTGGAAATGCCGCCGGGATCCAACGTCCATATCCGGCCCGGTATTCGGCCCAATATACACATTCTCTGCCTCCGGATCCCGAAGCCTCTGCGCGGGCTCGCCGCCACCGCCGGCCGGTGGCCAGCCTGTTCCCCACCGCCGGCCGCTGCCTCCTCTCTATCCGGCCGCGTGCTCTTTCCTGCCATTCCCTGGGTTCGCCGGTCGCACAGGCACGTGTGATGTACTGATTTGTGTCGGCGCCTTCGTTGTTCGTTCGCGGCGGCGCGGGCGAGGCCGGGGACCATGGCCGTGCGCCTGCGGTGTGGTCTGGCCCTGATTGGGTGGTGCCCTGAAGAATGCGCTGGCGTTAATTTGACGGCAGCAACAGGGGAGGTTGTGGGATGCGGAGACCGGGCCGGCGGCAGCGGCACTACTGTATTTCTGTGAGTTTTAGTTTTGTTATGTATCAACCACACAGGCGTACTAGATTGATTATTACTGAGATACTGGAATTCGTCTACCTGAAAAATGGTGAACTGGTGATACATGCCGACAGTCTCTACATGCCGATACATCATTTAAGGTTGTTCAATCAGCCAACATCGTTTCTAAGATGAAACCAGACACGAACACAACACATGTACTCCAACTACTGTTCGATGTTCTTTATGTTTGAGTAGTTCCAGAATTCATACTGCTGGGACTGGTACACGCTAACAGATCCACAGGCTGAAAGATGACAGAATACAAGTGACTGAAGATAATCAAATCCCAGTATAATGTAAGCTATTTCTATTGTCGTGCTGAAATCTGCTATATTGGAATTGATCAATCCTTACTGTGCCCATATAGTGATGAATAAGGTCAGAGGGTTTTATGCCGACTGTTCTAAAAGAGCAGAGGTAATGCCATGATATCAGTGGAGCATACACACTGAAACACAGCTTATATGGGATAATATGATGTGCAGATCAAAGCTACCATTTTGAATATTAAGTGCATGCATTAGTAGTCAAAGAGAGATTAAGCCTGGCATGGATAATATGGGCTACTCAGGCTAGCCAAGGAGACTGCCTATGAACCACTTCAAAGGCTCATATTTGTGATCCTTCGGCACAAAAGACACAGGCAAGTCATCCTTGGCTATCAGAGGCAGCCCTTATCGCCATGTAAGGCTTCTACTCTGCTTGGTTGCTTCTTGTTTGACTTGCAGCGCTTCTTCTGTTCAACACTATTTATACATACCTTGTGGAGAGAACCAGATCAAATCTTTGCTCTACCAGAATATCTTATTCTTCTATTTGGGGTAGCAGAATATATTCTAGCTTTGCCAATATGTGTCAAAAACCTTTAAGGCTTCACTAGGGACACGTGTAGATGTCAAAGGCAGTGAGCACATCGTGACTTGATCTCCATGCACGCAACTTTGATTTACATGTACAGAAAATGAAGGTTTCCTTGGTTCCTATGAATTGAGAACATTTTGACTGTCTAAGAAAATATTTTGTGATTCTGAAATATGACTAAAGCTAGCCCGGTCAACATCATCTTTGCAAAACAATTCCAATGAAAGGATTGCCTTTTGATCATTGGCGATGCTAGTAGATATCATATACAGTTGACAATTTAAGATACCAATCAATTAGAAGATAAGGATATCTTGCTGGATGCTAAAAATGGTGAATAAGTTTGATTCTGATCTTCCACTTGGTATTTCTTGGTGAAAATAAAAGCAATTAGGCATATAGAGGAAGCTTGGCATGCACTAACTTCATCAATTATTATCTCATCTACACTAATATATTAAAGCGTGCACAGGTTATATGAGAAGCCAGCAAACAATTGATACACAAATGCAAAGCGTTCATTCACAAAATACTTTGATCTGGTTCTTTTTCTTATGTTCACAAGGCCCTAATCATATACTTGTTTCAATGGAGCAGTAATGGGAGGGCACAAACCTAAAACCATCTCAGGGTGCAAATTGAGCTGGGTTTTTAAGTTCCGAGGGAATAACATCTGATTTTCTAGTTCAGGGGTTAGGTGGGATTCTTACTGTTGAATCCTTATGCCAAAGAATGGGCCTTACTGCAAGGAAGGTGACACCGAGCATGAATGGTAGTGAATATAACTGGCTGCTCTGCTTTTACCAGTGGATACCAGTATGCAAAAGAGCCTCTAGCTGGATTGGTTAGATGGTCTTGAGTAGCACTCTCAGTTCCTGGGTTCGACTCCCCGGGGGAGCGAATTTCAGGCTGGGGTTAAAAAAATCCCCTCGTCTGTCACCACGCCAAAGCACAGGCCATAGGTCCGGCCCAGGTCGTAACTATGGTTGGTTTGGGCCACTCCTACATGGGGTAGTTGCAGCGGTCGCTAGCCCAATGGTTGTCTCACAAAGGGTTACGGACCCCCGTGTAAGAGCGGGGCAGAGGTTCGGGGGTTTTCTCGGCCTGCGTGAGAAGGTCTTCTCTTAGCAAAAATGCCCGGGGGCTGTCTTACCCCCCGCAGGTCGAGTTTTTTTTATATATATTGTATCATGTAGATAGTTCCAAAGAATTTTGGGAGGAAATTGAGAAATGACTTGAACCTGTCAACTGCTGCCTTGAAACCAACTTGTTACTCTGTACCAGCTGGATCTGGTCCATTTATGAAATCTAATCTTTTTTCATCCAGGTTGTAATTCATTGTCTTTAAGATCACAAGGAGAGTATTTTTTTTTCTCGAACACGCTAGAGAGCTGCATATCAGTCTAACCGATGGCTGGAAGGCGAGGAGATGGATAATTCCTCAAACCCTAGCTAATTCCCACAAATGCAGATCATCTCTAACGGAAGAGAGAAGCCCATTCAGATTAGGCTGCATTCCTTCAAAGACACAACGGTTCCTGTGATTCCAGAGAGACCAAGCCACCAATATTACAACTGAATTCAGACCCTGTTTTGCTTGCTTGGTCAACCACCTTCGGCTCACCCCATCCCACCAGTCCTCAAAGGAATTGTCTTCAGGTTGTGGAGCTTAAGTTTGCAGACCAAGCCATTGCAGAATACCAAACCATGCTTGGCGCGAGAAGACACAAGATAGTAGCAGGCGGTTGATTGTCTCCTCCTCTTGATCACAAGGAGAGTATCAGCATCACATAAGTACATAGAGACTCCAGCTTAATAAGCTATGGAGATTCACAAATCAGTTAGTACATAGCAGAGTATATGATCAAGCCTTCCAACTAATTAATTGCACAAAAAGTTGCATAGGAGCTGAATATAGTTTACATAAAGCTATGCAATGGTACAATTAAGATGATATGTAGATTTAGATCAGTAGCACAAGCAAGTGAACAACTATGAGCATCAAGCCAGCTTAGGCATGATCATATACTCTGCTAACTGCCAGTGCTGATACACCAATGTTGAATCGATTCATCATATCATTCAGTATACATTTCGACTTTGTGACTGGACAGAATTAGCAGAGGAGAAACTCAGCGGAGCTGAATAATATATTGATGCTTAATTTACCATAAAATCCCGTACCATACCATTTTAGTCGTCACCTATATATCTTACTTCAGTCTAGAATATCAAGATTAATTGCATGATTAAAGAGGCTCGATATAATTAAGCCTAGCATGAGCAATAGGGGCTGCTCTAGTTAGCCAATGAGGCTGCGAATGAGCCAATCAAAGGTTCACATTGCTGATCCTTCAGTACAAAGGACACAGGCAAGTCATCCTTGGCTATTAGCCCAGGCCCTTATCACCATGCAATTGATTGCTTCTGGTTCTTGGCTTGCAGTGTTTCTTCCATTCAACATCTTTTTGTATATACCTCGTAGAGAGGACCAAATATGATCTTTACATGGTACACACTCCATCTCCGTCAGAATATTATCCAACTTTGCCACATATTCCAAAGTCCAAACGTGTCTGGCTTTGCTGCAAAGATGAGTAGATGTCAAAGATATTGAGCACATCGTGACCTGATTGCATGCAACTTTACTGTGAATATATACGAAATAAAGATTTTCTTGGATCTTGTCAATTGATAACACTTTGACCGTCCGAAAGGGATTTTTGATGCTGAAATATGCCTAAAGCTAGACTGATGGACATATCTTTGCATAACAACAGAAAATTGTGATTGCCTTTTGATCACTAACTACACCAGTAGTTATCATGCATGCTTGACAAATTAAGATGCGATTCAGCAAAAAGTTCTCTGTTATTCTAGTTAGTATTTCTTTTTGGAGGAAAAGAAATAGGAATATAGGATAAGTTTGGTGTGCATAAACTTTTATTTATTATCATCCATGCATGATGAACAAGCAGACACGGGGTAGATAGAAAGTAGTAGGACCTTACAGTGTTCAATTCACAGAAGGCTTTGACTAATCTGATTAATATTGCAGGTTAACATATTGGGACCTGACCATCTGCTCCCTCCATCCATAAATGGAGTAATTTGTTTTGGAAAAAGTAAACTTTTGCAAGTTTTGACCAACAGTTACTCAAATTATATGCATGTTTAGTGTGTAAAAATTAAATTGATAGATTCATATTCAAAGTAATTTAAAATGGTGTTAATTTTGTAGCAATTGGAAATATATGCTAAGAGAAATCAAAGGTAAAAACCTACATTTATGGACTTTTCCCCAACTAAAATGTGCTTTACATTTATGGACCGGGGTGGGGGTGGGGGTGATGGGATAATTATGGTGGCTCAGTAATGGAAGGGTGCAAAGCTTGAAAATGTGTCCAAAGGGGGCTCATCAGTGCTAATCTATGCTCTAATGAGTTACAGCATTGTGTATTGTTGTACTGTGAATAATCTCATATAGGAGTATTTAGATCAAGGGGGTACATGAGCTAACTACCACATTCTTATGTGGTTAGCAACCTCATGTTTGTCAGCTTTGGAAAGTACTACCGAGGTGTGCGAGTGCTTTGGAAGCTGAAGCACAAGCGTGTGTTGAAGGCATGCGCCTGGCAAGTCAGCAGCTGCGAGGTCCAATAATCCTAGAAATAGATTGCGCGAGTATGAAGAATGCTTTGCTCAGCAAGGGAGATAGATCAGAGATTAGCTTCCTTATCATGGAGGCAAAAGGTCATGTCAGGTTGCTTCAAGACTGGAGCATTGAACTGGTTAAAAGAGAGTGCAATGAAGTAGCTCATGAATTAGCACAATTAGCTAGGCGTAATTTACATTTAGCAGTTTGGTTTGGTGAGACACCTGCGTGTGTCAAGAAAATAGTTGCCAAAGATTGTAACCGAACTCTTGCCTAGCTAATAAAGCTCTCTTTGCCCGCAAAAAAAAAAAAGCAACCTCATTTTTGTCCTTATTATCAGCCGCATAATGATTGGTTGCATTACATATATGTGCCTTCAATTATTGCAATATCTATGAATTATTGTCTGTGCTCCACGTAACTTGGTTCTAATATGTGACTCTGTTTGTGTAGTTATATCTTCTTGAGTTAAGAACTTAAGATGAGACACAACTCATCAACAATGGATGAGTCGCAAAAGAAGTGAGATTGACCATACATTTGACTCTGAAACAATGCCTGAAAAAAAAAACTGAAACAGGGATAAAAATACAGCAGCAACTGGTCGGTTACTGCTTTTAGGTATGTTTAGTTTTATAGTTGGGTACCAGCATCATTGAAACTAACAGTGGCGGAATAGTCTTGATTTTTATTGATTTACATAGTGGGTGAAAATTCTTAGAGATGTTAAATGGTTTATTTAGATAGTTTCAGATAAATTTTGGAGGGGATTGGTAATTGGCCAGCTATCAGCCTTGTTAATATTTTGTGCTACAGCATAAGTTAGCATCATGTGACAAACTTGAGAGGATCTAACTTCCATTGTTCTCAATGGAGCTTCAGAAATCACATAGTACATGTACGTATGCATGTAAGGTAGGTGGATATAGCCTAACTAATGATACACATATATGTTAATGTAGATAACTTGTATTCTACAGGACATACACAAAGACTCATGAAACATTGTAGACACTTCAAAATACTAGGCTGGCAATGGCTGCAGATGGTACAGTAGAGCAAACAACTGATAAATAGACCTCTCTCCTTATTTATAGTCGTCCATTGATGGACAGCGAATTCTTTCTCCTTAAAGTAACAGAGGCTGGATATGTGTGTTATGGACTCATAGCTGAGCTGTGCAAGCATTATCAAGAAAATGAGGAAGCAATGTTAATGTTATCCGAACTAGTGTCAGTTATTAAACCAGCAAGCAGAATAAAATGCATAGAAAGTCTTCCATTTCACAGTTTAGCTTAGACTGAGAAGGTAGATGCGATTCGAAGTCTTATGGAATTTATTGATGTGCTGAGCGCCTGAGCCCATCATACCTGTATCGAGCAACTGCATTTCACAGATATGTTGTGCCTCTGAATTTTTATGGAGATCAAGTGAGACAAAATGAAAACTATATATCATCATGTTTCTCTTTTTATGTAGTATCTTGATTCACCTGCTATGCACAGCTCCCCTGCACATTCTTTAAAAGGAAAAATGGCCTGATCCAACGAGGTAAAGGCCTGGCATGAAGGATAAGGGTTGTCCAGGCTAGCCAAGGAGACTGCCTATGAGATCAGTCACCTGCCTGGCTGACAGTATGTAAGCAAGCAAGTGAGAAACGCCACAGGGCAAGTCATATCCTTGGCTATCAGGATCAGACACTTATCACCATGCAAGGCCTCATCTCATCCTCTATCGGCACTTGCTTGGCTTGTGTACTGCCATGAATACATGACACTGCATGCCTATTTATAGTCTAATACTCTGGTGCCATCAGCGAAGGACGTGTTTTGCTTCGCCTCCTCTTTTTGTCTAATCAGAAATATGCATGCAAACAGGATATGTTCCTGTAAATGGTTGGAGGTCCCTCATGGCCCATCTTTTTTGTGCCATTTGTGTCTGCAAAGCTACCTTGGAATATTTTCTGCTTATTGTATATGCCAATTGGCAGCAAACGATGATGGCCTATATACACATAGGTTGACCTTGGCTACATAACACAGTTACACAGATGCAGACATCACATATGGCTAGGTAATTGACCCGAAATCGTCCAAATTAAAAATCTGATGACCAGCGAATGATATCAGATTAGCATTTGTCTGGCGACCGAATATATGCCTGTGATAGATGTGGCAATGGGAATAGTTCCTGCCTATCTCCACGTCAAAAGGGTGGCAGCGATTCAATCATTCAATCCCAAGGTAAGATGGATTGCCATTCAGAACCATTACATTCAGATTTTTCATATGATCATTTTTTGTGTTTACCTAATGAATTGCCACTTTAATTTGTATCTCGGATCCATATCATTTCTAATTTTTTTAGAGAAAAGAGTACAACGAAAATAACCCATATGATCATGATGTACACCAATGTCCCTCTAGACCAAGCACAATCGGCTGCAGAACCAGAATGGTGATGCAGACAAAAGATGTCACAAAGAAGATGAGATCACAGCATTGTCTATCTATAGTTGTTTCTAATATATGTGAGAATTCCAGTACTAATTAGGTGTCTAATATATTATTATCGTTAGAATTCCAGTACTAGTTAGTTCTAATATATATATGTTGCGTCTATCTACACAAACGTATTATTGTTGTTAGAATTCCAGTACTAATTAGTCCTAATATATGTGACTACGTTTGTGTAGATATCTTCTGAAGTAAAGTTGAGCGCCATAACACTTTCAAGTATACCCATCTGCAAGGAAGGTGAGGTGTACACACACATTTAAGTCTGATGCTGGGTTAAAAGTTCCAGTGATAATGTTCGATCGGTTACTGGTTCTCTAGTTTTCTTTCCCTTCTTTTGGGTGAGCAGTGTTGTTTTCTAGTTGGTACAGGAACCATTGTACCTAATGGTGACGGCATGCTGTTTTTAGTCATTTTTATTTATTTATATGGCTGGTGAAAAACTCTTCAAGATGTTGTCTAGTGTAGAATAGCTGTAGACTTGTATTTTTCTGCTATATCAATGAAACTCGCACTATCATTTGCGGTTCGTTAAAAAAAAAGAATAGTTTCGAAAAGGTTGGCAACTAACTGGTAATTGGGTAGTTATAAGCTGAACCTAGCTTGTTAATTGTCTTGTGCCATCTGCTGGCTGATGTTAGTCTATTTCTGTATTTTCGATTGCACATATTGTTAACTAGGAGAGAACATAAAAGCTAGCTTCACATGAGAACACGAGAAACTTCAGAAAGGAACTAACTTCCATTGAATTGTCACTGGAACTTCAGAAAGCATACAATGTATACATGCATGTAAGCTTGTTGTGCACAGCATGACTAATGATACATATACATACATGTTAATATACAATACTAGTTTAGAATCACAAACTAGAGTGGCAATGGCATGCATATAGTGTAGTAGAGCAAACAAACTGATCATAGACCCTCTCCTCATGTATGATCACCAGATGATGGACGGTGAATGCTTTCTCCTTCAAGCAGTGCAAGCTGGATATATATATGGCATGCTGAGCTGTGCGGTAACAAGAAAATTAAATATGCATGCAATAGAAGTTCAGTTCATCAGTTACCAAACATACGAAAAACACTCACCAGGCCGCAAACTTCCATTTTCACATTTTGCCACTCAGATGGAGAAGCTAGATGCGACCCAATATCTTCATGAATGTAGTGAGCACCCAATATAGAGATCGAGGGAGTTAAAATAAAAACATATATTAGGTTCCTTTTTTGTGGCAGAACCTTAATTCACATGTCAAAGACACACAGTTCTTCTGGAAATTATTTTTAGAAAAAGGAAAGGTACCCAAGAGGTGAAGGCCTAGCATGAAGGATAAGAACCGTCCGGACTAGCCAAGGAGACTGCCTATGAGATCAGACCAGTTGCCTGCCTGCCCCCAACAAGATGCAAGCAAGCAAGCGAGGCCATAGGCAAGTCATCCTTGGCTACCAGGATGGTCAGCTCTTATCACCATGCAAGGTCTCCCCTCTCCTTCCTCTATCTCTCATAAGCCTTGAGCCCTTAAACTTTCTCATCGTCTAAGCTAAACAATTAGGCACTTGCTTGGCTTGTGAATTGCCATGCATACATGAAGCTGCATGCCTATTTATAGTCTCATACCTTCTGCAAAGGACATGCCTGATCAGAAACATGCATGCAAAGAGAATATATTCCTGCAAATGATTGGGGTCCCTTTTCGGCGCCGTTTGTGGTTGCAACTTGCAAAATTACCTATGAATATTTCCTGCTTATCATGTATTGAAATTGGCAGCAGCGATTACGACCTATGTACAAAGACAGGTACGTTGACCTTGGCCACGTAACAGAGATGAAGACATCAGTTATATAGCTAGAGATATCGATTGATTGAGAAGAAGGCACATTAAGAAAATTGTCCTTTTTCAAAGTAAATGAGTTGACCTGATATTGACCAAATACAGAGAATCTGGTATTGACCCACAAATGAAATCAGATCTCAATTTGCCCACCGACCAAATATATGATATATGCTATATATATGCCTAAAACAGATTTGGCAATGGGAATAGTTCCTTCTTATCTCCACGTCAAAAAGGCAGCAACGCTGACCTTCGAGTGCAAGGGAATGCTTGATAGTGATGTACATTCTTTGACTTCATATCTGAACATTAGGTAAAATACTTTTTTCTGACATACGGATCCTTTATTTTGGTAACATCCAATAGTTAATCTTGTATTACTATTGCAAATCTGTACAAGAATTGCCTTTTTAGTTGCAAAGCTTCTCCTTGTTAATTAGGTGGTGTCCAGGTGACTGATAAAATGCATATATGCCCAGTAATGGATACTGGGATTTCTAAGCTCTAACATGACTCTCTCTTGACGCAGTGACGCTCTTGTGGCTGCTGGGGCCTCCTGCTACATTCCCTCCTGTTGATCTATTGATCTGGTGGCATCACCGCTGCTGAGGTCCTGACATATATCCTACAGGTCACAAGGCCTGGCCGGGGAATATATCTCAATGCACATTGTGAGGCATAAAACCCGTGTGGTTTGCCTCCCAAACGCACCTAGGTTGTACTAAAGCAAAACTGAATCTTTTACACGTACACATCTCCTGCCTTCCTCACATCTTCTGGTCCTTCGACTATCCAGGAAATGCCAATGCCAAGATACAGTTTGCATACATATTCTGTTGATCTGCTCCCAGATTGAGGAATTAACAGCACTAAGAAGTAGAATGTGTGTAGAGCTGATTTGGGAGGAGGTGAATGTAGAAACTAATGAAGTGCCTCCATGTAATATTAATTGTTGTCACTTTGTTCGCTCATCTTGCACGGTTGCACTTAGTTATTTAGTTTTTTTTTCATTTTTTTATTTTCACACAATTTATTGTTTTTAGTCCAACATCACTTCACACAACCCCCCCCCCCCCCTCCCCCCATTCACTGAGTGTTACTATTTTTAGATTAGAGAATATATATTAATATTCCAGCTGCTGCATCGATCAATGCATATAGATGTAAATGCTTGCTGAGTATGGATACTACTGTCTGCAATGCTTGCTGTCTTGGGTTGAACATATATATATACATACTGGGTGATATCGTCATCTGGTGGATATAATCAGATAAATATAATAACTCTTAAGTTGAAAAATCAGTGAGTGAGCTGCCCATAGCATGCAAAATGCAAAGTATTTTTCCAATTAAAAGGATGACACACAGTTACAAACAAAACCACCGAGAGCACTACTTTTGAAATATAAATTAGTTAACGTGCTTCAAAGGGCATAACTGTAAGGATTTTTGGGGGGAAAATGAGGAACTTTTTCTTGCAGGTAGAAAGTTTATATATTTGTAACAAATCAATAAATATTAAACGCATGCATGTAAGTGATAAGCATTTGCATATTTCAGTAAGTCAGATTGGAGTAGGGGATTGTTTGGGACAGCTCCAGAACCAAAAAGGGTTTGTTGCTCATCTTTAGCTCTAGGATTCTTGAATAGGAACTGTGGATACAGTATTTGCTTGAGCATTTTATTATTAGTTTGGATAAAACAAATGTTTACACCATTTTGTTTTTTATCATATAAACTTCAAATTTTACATGGACGTTAGAGCTAAAGTTGTGCTAAACAAACCCTAAGTAACAAGCGAATGTTACCCATATTACCCTTTGCACATGGCCTAAACAAAGTTAGAGGCTGATGCGTATGTGTTATGACAGCTGAACAAACCAACATGTGCATTACCCTATGTAGATATCATTTCTTCCTCTGATTTGTCTTACCCCCCGCAGGTTGAGTTTTTTTCCCTCCGATTTATCCAAGGAACTCTTGGGTGTACAGGTTGCAACAAGAGTTAATTAATCCAAAAGAAATTCATATTAATTAACCTTAAAGAAATTAAAGTTGTGCATAGCCGCAATGAGGGCATAATACATCTTCATATCCATGCAACCTATACTTATAACTATCTGAATAAAGAAGGAAGAGCTACACTGTAGTCTGTGCTACTGCTAGTGTATACCTCGTGTGTTATCTCAGAATGTACTCCCTTGACATATAAACCCTCAGTAAAGTAGTTCAGGTAGTGTTCTCCAGAAGTCATTTTCGTGCATACAAAAAGATGCAAGTCTAGCATGAGCAATAAGAGCCACTCAGGCTAGCCAAGGAGACTGCCCATGAGACCACCCAAAGCCTCAACATTTGCTGATCCTCCAGAGAGGACACAGGCAAGTCATCCTTGGCTACCAGAGCCAAACTCTTATCGCCATGTAAGGCTTGCTATCTCACCATTCTCTTCTTCCCCTTCTCTTGTGTGTTCCAGTGCTTCCTTCTATCACTGTTATTTATAACAACCAAAAGCGAGGAGCATAATAATGTCATTGTAGTTGGTCGATCTGTATTCTCCTCGAGAGTACCTCTCGTTATGATTTCTACCCATGAAGAATCTATTCCCTTGCAAATGCTGAAATACAATTTGAACAACCATGTGCAGCTAGCACATATGTTGCAAGCAATCAACCAGCTGCTGGCAAATGTCTCCATTATTGTAAAGATAAATAATAAAAAATACTTGGATATATCATGAGACTGGCCAAGATAGTATACATAAGCATGCATCTATGCATTTGTGAAAGACTTGGAATATTTTTGCATAAAGCAGTGGTAGCGGATGAACGACCGCCTTCCATCTTTGGAAAATGGAGACATGAGTTGACCTTGAAAAGGGAGTTTTTGCGCGGGAATATCTGCTCTATATGGATAGCTAATTGTGCATCCCATCAATGTTTTTATTTATTAATTTGCTGTCAAATTTTATAATTAACGGTTGGACCGAATATCATGCTAGTGGCTTTTGAGTTTCTTTCTTCCCACTTCTCTAGTGTTTGAGTGTTACTTCTAATAAGTCTACTATTAAAAAATGTGATTGCTCAAAAGCATTTTTATGGCCAATATGATATTATGTATGGTTTTTTGTGAAATCACAATAATTTTGAGAATAAATATTGTTTATCTTTAAAGTGTATTTGTACAAATTTATTTAATAAAATGAAATCTATTTGAGAATGGAGTTATAAATATGCTCGAACAAAATCTTTGCAAGTGCCTTAATGTAGATAATATTCTGTTCTCCAAATGCATCCATGACTTAAAGAAAATAACAGTAGTACATCTCGTTAATATTCTTTATTCAGAGGCTAAGCTTGTTACATGCAAAAAAAGTTTGGCCGGCCCATGCATGTCGGCTAAGGTATTAGCTATATTAGCTTACTTGTACTCCCCGCGTTGATGTTCATTTCTTTTATAAGTCGCACATACTCTACGATTTACAACACATTATTATAACTTCTCGATCTTAGCTAACATTATGTAATTTTCTGGTATGTTAGATAATTAGATTCAAACAAAAGTAATTTCTTGTTACTCCCTCCCTGACATCATTGACTTTTTCTCATAGTGTTGGACCATTTGTCTTATTTAAAAATTTAATACAAATACAAAAAAAAATATAAGTTATGCTCAAAGTACCTTTAGGAGTAAAACACAAGACATTAAAAATGATTAATGCTTACATGGTTTTTTCTAATAAGACGAATGACCAAACATCGTGTCCATAAATCAATGATGATGTCAAATATTTAGAACCTGAGGGGTTCTAATATTTCATTGCTATATAAACTATATATACAGTCAAAGTTCTAGCTTTGGAGGAGGAAGTATTTAGCAATTATTGACCCATAATGCACAATTCGAGCATCCAAAGTTACGATTATCTTCCTCTGAAAATCCAGTGCTAATTCCCCTTTTCCAACATAATAAGGTTTTCTCCTTCAGGCTTCAGCAGCAGTGAGCCTGCCGTTGATTGCTCTGAATCAGTGTGCTTCGAGCGGTTCTGAACCTGTAAATTAAGAAGATGCTTAAGCTACCACCTTTTAGCACAAGTACATGCACGCATCTGCTGAAAGCGAAAGCCTGAAAGTTCTTGGCGCCCAACATGCATGCATGAATAAAATCCTAGGCCAGCTAGCTGCATTTTCTTCATTTCAATTTGTCGCATTATCTGAGTTATCTTCTGGATATCCGTGGGATGCAGCATGCAGCGGCGCCTACAATACACGCAGAATAAAGAAGGGAATAAATATATATCATCAAGCTAGCTAGCTTTATATGCACCGTCCCGGGAAGAAATACACATTATCTTCATCTACTGCTTTGCGGCTCCGTCCGAGCATGTCCTTGCATGCATGCATCTTCTCAGGCTTTTCAGTCAATGGAATACTTATCTTTTCTGAAAAAATATGTATTATTCCCCTGCTACTTTTTAATTGTTTCGAGCATCACTTTTCTCTTTTTTTCCTTCTTTATTTTTTTTGTTCTGAAGAGAAATTGGAATAATTAATTCACTAATGATAAACACACCACTACTCCATGAGCATTAGTAGAAGCCATGCATTGCAGTACCATATGTATAAACAGTGTGTAGGATGTTGCAGTTACGCACTGTGACATACTATTGTAGAGAATTAGATATCATTCCCATAACAATGCCACAGCTCAACAATGCCACGCGTTGCATCCGGTAGTGACGCACACATTTCATAAATTCATGAGTTCAGAAATACGAAAGAGCTAGCTAGTAGTAGCTCTCGATCTGGAATTCTGGATAGCACAGAGATGATCATCAGAATAGAGAGATTGCCGGGTGATCCCCATGTTTTCAGTGGATTAACAATTTAACATCATGCCTTCGCCGACCAGCTTCGTTCGGAGCTTCAATTCCTCCCGCAACCTCGCTCGCCCTTGTTCTGGAACATATTGCTCATACGTACATCAGTTCATGCGATCTGATAACAAGAATGACGATGCACATATAGAACATCATGATCTAACAACAGTTTAAGCAGCCAATAATCTGACGAAGATAAAGCCGACCAAATGCAGCAGCATATATATGTTGCTGCGAAATTGGTAGAGAGATGCAAGGCTAGCATGAGCGAGGAGAGTGAGCCAGGCTAGCCAAGGAGACTGCCCGTGAGACCACACACACACCCGAAGGCTCATCGTCAGATCGACATCCGCTGATGCCATGATGATCCTTCAGGGACAGATCAGGTCGACACAGGCAAGTCATCCTTGGCTACCAGAGCTAAAACCCTCGTCGCCATGTAAGCCTTGCTCTCTCATCTACTCTTCTTGTTACAAGCTATGTTGCCTTGTTTTGGCGCCCCTAGCAGTGCTTGCTCACAGAGCTATTTATAGGCAGCAGGGAACAGCTAGAGCTTTGCAGCTTGCGGAGTGTAGGCCGACTAGAATCTTTCATCATTATCGCCTTTTAAATTTGCAGAGAACATATTCCAGATAATGTCAACCCCCGACATGTTGCATCAGATTGATTGGCATGCTCAATTTGACTTGCAGTTGCCCAACGCTAGCACGCAGTCCAGAGAAAATGTTCACACACTGCTTGGTTTGGTACTTACTTTGGTCACGGGAACACGAACCCATATTGGGCCTCTTTGTCATCGATGGGACTCCATAGTATTAGCCCATACCCCCGGAGAAGGCCAAAACCCAATACGGGCCCATTCATGTGTTCCTTTAGCAGGCCCATCATGAGCCAACCAGTCTCAGACATGGCACATGCATGGATGCTTGAGCTCCAGCCTCACTCATCACACTAGCTCCCACTCCTCTCCCTGTCACTCCATCCCTCTCTGTCTCTAAACACCCACTAATCTCTGTCAGTTAGGACCAAAAAAAGTGTAGCCTGCAGCCGACAAGGAGACTTTATTTCTGGTAAGATTGAGGCACTAAAATACTCGGATCCGTAGACCCGGCGGACGCTTCTGGACTCCGCCGCAACTGTCACGGCATCTTTTAATCAATTAACTAACCGATCAGCAGCACTAACCCAACACTCCTGCCTGCTAAAAGAGGCAGCTACGGCTAATAAAATACACCCAGTCTAATCATGCATGGTCCCCCACTCGCCTAGCCAGGACAGGCTAAACTTAGTTTTAGTTAATCTAACCGCCAACTTGCTAAATCCAGCTAAAACGGCGTACGTGTCAGCGCCCGGTTCGGACGTCCGGACGGTTACCAAAGGTTTGTTTATTCAGCTTCGTGCAACCGTGGTTTTACGTCACGGGTGACCTCAATTCAGAGGAGCATCATATTACCATCCTTTCTGTTTTTCTGGAAAAAATAAAAAATCTTGATTTGCTAACAGTGTATACAGTATGGTGTCTCGGTGGGCTCAGCTTCCATGAAGGTATACGGTATACTATGCGTCTACTACTGTCCTATTTGCTTCCTATATACACTCAGCTCTGCTTTCAATCACAATCACAGCAGACTTGTTCTAACTTATTTTATTTTCTTCTCCTTTACAGAATGCTATTGAAACAGTCAAAATTAGCCACAGCCAGCAAACTTATGCACTAGCCGAACTTATGCACCACCGGAACTGGCCCATAATTTATACTACCGTGCAGCATTCGATTGTAGACTCAAGTGCAAGTTTGTGTCAATCTTTAAGAGATATGGATGTACTAGCTCGTACTATTTGTATTGCCGTCGCTGTCCCTATGTGTTTGTTTAAAAAAAATGTTAGAAAGATGGTGTACGGACGCGAGTCCAGATGCTTCGAGAGGGCACGTGTGCCAGGTCAGCACGGTCCACGTAGTAGAGTGCAGTAACCTTTACAGATTCAACGTGCTGCTAGTAGTACTCCGTACGTATCTGGCGGCATGCTGGTATTTTGGGACCTAAAATGTTGAATAATATAATGTTGTGCTTGCACTTTATATTTTGATTTTCAGATCATAGCTTCTATATATGAAAATGTATTAATGTTCAGACATGCATTGTTCAAACTAAAAAAAATAAAACATTTTGAATGTCAAGAGTTCTAATAGACTTTACATTTAGGACATGGTAATTTTTCACTGAAGCATGTGCATGAGAGAAGAGGGAGGTTTGTAACCAGAGGATTGAGAAAGAGATGCCCAAAGGACCATGCTATTTTTTTAAGAAAAAAAAACGTGCAGTGCTATGTCATGGACTTACTCTATGGTCCAAGGTCCAATGTAGCTCTTGGGTGTGTCCTTGTGGAATTAATGATAAGATATCTGTTTAGTACCATATGGGCGGTGCAAATGTCTTGTTTGTGACAAGGAAAGCACCCAATCGCCAACCTCCGGAATTTGACAAGCACGATTGGCTCGAATTGGAGTGAGATATCCAAGTTAATTAAGAGCTAGCACATGATCAGAAAGGTACGCTATCGAACAAACGAAGTTAGTGGTATTCTAGATAAGTTTATTCGGCCACTGAGATTAGAACCGATCCAAGTTCAAGATGTTTGCATCAACAGATATAAACTGAACCCTATAATTTTCTTTTTTTTTTCTTCGAGGAGGCAAACAAAGGGAAAAAAATAGTTCACATAAATTTAATAAGTTGTCTTATCTATCTTCATTTCATTTTTAGTTATATCTTTTTTATATCTATGCAGGAAGAGTCTTTGTAATTTTGTTTTCATAGACAGGGAACCATCCCCTTTCGGTGAAAAGAAAATAATAATAATAGAAAACGGCCTCTATCTTACAGTACCTTTGTCATGAAACCCATGAATAGTACTAGGAAAAAGATCCCAACTGATTGATTACGCTAGCTGATAATGTTGATAGTGGTCTGTATGAGGCACCATCACGCCACACAAGTTCCTTGCTGGCATTGCATTTGCATGATGATGAAGCTGAGAACAGTAAAGGCATCTATCTATAGATCTACTGTATATAAGTCGTCTTGGCACTCATAATTTTAGGAGAAGTACGTGAAGCAAAAAAATAAAAGAAGGCCATTTATTTAAATTGTCTTGTAAAACAATTGTCTTAAAAGATAAATAAAATCGACTTTGTCATAACTTGGACGCAAGTTTAACTCGATATTTTGTGGCCGTCCATCTCAAGATTATTGTTACGTAGCATTGCACGGAAGGAAAAAAAACTGTAGAATTATTATTTTTTTAAAAAAAAAGAGAGCCTATAACAAGACTACAAGAGGTGTCGCTGGGCACGGGAAAAAGCCTATGATAACTGATGTCATAACTGACTTTGTTGCAACTTGACGTCACATGATTAAACACAGAGATTGTGGGGAGTAAAATTCAGTTGTGGTTTCGTAGCGCACTGAACTACCAAAGTGAAACCAAGCTAAGCTAGACAGCAAGCAAAGCGCCTGGTCTGCGAAGGTGATCAACAGTTGAAAGCAGAGGCACCGATATGGAACCAGATTAAAGCTCACAGTAACGTGTCAGCGTCACAAATTACCACTGGGAAAAGGGGTCGGGGGCCTCCTCGCCATCATCGCTGGCTTTTAGGCATAGGCAAGCGCATGTGCACTAGCTGCATGTCACTCTTTTTCTTTTCTACCACACGGCCGGGCCGATCAACCTTTGGAGACCCATCTAATCCATCCATCTTTTCGCATTGGCGTCGTCTAATCTCAATCTCTCATGTGTCATGTGCACAAATCACTTCGATCCAAGCTAGTAGGCGCCATCTCGTCGCCTTCCCTACGAGTCGCGACAGGTGACCAATATCTCGCGTCAAATTTGATATATGTACTATCTCTTGTCATCTCAGCGATTAACCCTGTGGACCAACAATAATGCTGGGCGCTGCTAGCGTCTGGACGTCCAATAGATTGTTCAATCGGACGGCTGTTGCAATATCGCAAATACACATTCACAACATCGATAGTGCATGCTTGCAACATCAGAAACCACGTACTAAAACATAGCAAAATATCTGGAGTATGGGGAGTAAAAATTGTTACCGCAACATCGGGGCCCTGTTGCATGCAACATCGTTCAATTTTGTGCAACATCGAAACAAAGTTATTACAATATCGCTATCATGCAACTGCAATATTGAAAAAAATCCTAATGAAACATAGCTAATATCTAAATGCGATGGAGTAAAAGTTCCCGCCACAACATGAATGATATTTTATAAAACATGTCTAGAACAAAATATTGTAATATAAAAATCAGCGAGTGGTACATTGAAAATCAATTGTACGAACGTCCGAACTTTTTCACCCATTAGGCGTCTGTCTCTAAGCGTTACCGATAGTGCATTTGTGCAGCTGCTTATACTCATCTGGATCCATCATCATCAGTCACCACCGCTCTCGACCAAGTCGAGAAACTGCCCATCAACCCCGGTAGGCCCTCACCACGAAGCCTTCCACCTCCGAGCCGTGTGGCCCACCCGGTCAGCGACGCGGATCGCGTGCTCCCATTCCCATTCCCCACACACCCCACCGCGCCAGCTCAGCTGAGGCCCGCGGAGATATTTTCCGACACCACCCCCCACCGCCGCTGCGGCGCGGGCTCCGCCCCCGTGCCACGTGGGTAGCCCGAGCTGTTCGCTGTTCCGCGCCGCGTGGCGGATCGGACGGGTGGTCGCGTCTCGCCTCCTCCTCCGTCTCCGCCTCCCGCCTCCCTCCCGCTGCTGCTTATTTCGTCGCGCGGGGGCATCGGCCGCGAGCGAAGCAAACCTTCCCTTGGCTTCCTCTCCTCTAGCTTGCCAGCCGTTTTATTCGGCGGCGGCTGGTCCCAGCTAGGTCTCGTGATTCACGTGCGCGCGGGATTCGGGGTGTGCCGGGTGCGTTGTGCTCGAGAGTCGAGACTTTCGTTGGTTAGGTGGCGGCGCGGTGGAGATGAAGAGCGGCGGCGGCGGAGGAGGAGGAGGGGGAAGGCAGCAGTGGCCGTGTGACTACTGCGGGGAGGCGGCGGCGGCGCTGCACTGCCGCGCGGACGCGGCGCGCCTCTGCGTCGCCTGCGACCGCCACGTGCACGCCGCCAACGCGCTCTCGCGCAAGCACGTGCGCGCGCCGCTCTGCGCCGGGTGCGCGGCACGCCCTGCCGCCGCGCGCGTCGCCTCCTCCGCCGGGGGCGATGCGGCGTTCCTCTGCGCCGACTGCTGCGACGGCGCCGACTGCGGCGGCGTGCCGGTCGAGGGGTTCTCGGGATGCCCCTCGGCGGCCGAGCTCGCCGCGTCCTGGGGCCTCGACCTCCGCGGCGGCGCGGGCGCCGGATGCGGCGGCGACGAGGGCGCCGACGCCGAGGCGGCCGAAGACGAAGCCTTCTTCTCGGTGCTCGACTACTCCATGCTGGGCGCTGACCCGGACCTGCGGGACCTCTACGTTCCCTGCGACCCGCCGGAGGTGGCCGCTGCCGCGGGCGGCGCGCGGCGGCTCAAGGGGGAGGCGCTGCGGGACCAGCTGGCGGAGATGGCACGGCGGGAGGCCGACGCCACCTCGCACCACCCGCCGCACTCGGATCTGAGCCCACGCACGCCGCGCCGGAACTCCGCGGCATCCAGCGGACGCCTGCCGGGGAAGGCGGCGATGGTGCCGCCGGCGCTGCCGCCTCATCGTCCGGCACCGGCGCTTCAGGAGGTGCCGTTGCCGTACACGTCCTTGCTCATGATGGCGTCGGCTAACTGCACCGAGCTCATTGGCGGGCCCGACCGGATGGCTGCTGATGACGACGAGCAACTGCTATGGGATTGCGCACCGCCGTCAGTGCCGCCAACACAGGTAAACAGCTATAACTCCAAGTGAAAATGAAAAATGAAAAAAGAAAGGAGAGAATATTTATGATTTCTGAAACTTGATTGAGGTTAATTTGCATGGTGGTTGTAGATTGTACTGCTAACAATTTCTCCTTATCAGTAGTATAGGTATAGTAGTCTTCTGAAGTATATGATCTTCAGAGCTAACAATAGAAATCAGTTTGGCTGTGGTTAACAGTTTGTTATGCATATCGACCAGATTGAGTAATGCTGTGAAGATCTCTGGTCAGTGAGTGGGTAGATGTAAACAATTAGCTTTACATGAATCCTTTATATTTGTAGTTTCGTCTGGATCTATAGGTGCCGGTACCCCAAGCCATCAAATTTTACAGGCCTGTTATTTTACAGGTCTGCACCTTTTGCGCATCATGAGTCATGGCCAGGTAGTAATGAAGTAATCTGTGGTTCTGAACTTGTCATGGCTCTTCCTCTAGTTTCCTAGGTTTTATCAGCCAGAAAAACAGAATGATCACAGTAGCTTTCAGTAGAGAACCAGAGATAAATTTGATCTTTTGAAATGCTCTCAGCCTATCACCATTTATGATTCTCGGTTTTCTCAGGGAGAGATTTTAGTTGGGATAAAGGTTCACGGACAAGTTGTTTTAGTGACATTGAATGCACAGATTAAGCCGGTGAAGAAAGATGCATTTCCTTTAGCAAGGATGCAAGTTAGACATGTCTTTCTCAAGAGGTGTTGCTATCATGATGTGGAAAAGTGTGGTGTATGTGATTTCGCACGCTACTGACTATTATTCAGACTTTATTTGACTTTTCGTATATATATGGAATGGATCATATTTTTTGCGTAAATGTTCTCAACAATCGTGCACTGGTGGCAATAATAATATTTGTGCAGAATTCTGATTCCATATTTTATTTTCAGCAAGTCACATCTTCACACTATGGGTGCTCCAGAGTCCTAAACTTTTAGCCTAACTTGATGTTTGAGTGTGTTTATTGCCAAGTTATGCAAGGCAGTTCATTGCTTGTTATTTGCATGCCAGATATGGGACTTCAATTTAGGGAGATCAAGGGATCATGATGAGAAGTCTGCTATTGAAGTTGGATTTGGTTCGAACCATGGAGGCTTTATGATTAAGAGCTATAGTGACATGCTTAAGGAAATTTCTTCGGGGACAACGAAAGATCTGGAAGATATTTATGACTCAAGATACTGCTCAACCGCCGAAGATATCATGTCCTCTAATATCTGTCAGTTGTCATCGAAAAATGTAAGTCTTCTTCCCCTTTTTTCCGTACGCAAAAGGATGCTTGGTGTGCAGCTGTGCCTATCCAGCACATGTGGCGAGATCACTGTAGTAACAGTGTCAACTATGTATTCTTCTCATCCAGACCATGTGATAAAAGTAAGTATTATTAGTCATGGATGTGAAGGCATCACTTATCTCATACTGAATGCATTATTTCCCTTCGTCGCTATAGCCCTAAATGCAGAGGAGCAAAGTCAAAGGAAAAAAAAACTTTTCTGATTGAATATGTCATTCTTATAGATGAGCATCATCATCCTTTAATTTGTACCATGACTTTGCGCTCTCAAGAAATTATTAGCTAGCTTCCTTGATAAATCGTGTGGGTTGAGTTTAGGATATTTTTGTTTGGGAGAAAAACTTGTCGCGCAAAGCTTCGAGATCAACAAAGTGCTGAAAATCAGCCGTTTGAAGAATTCATTGAACTTCTAAAAACAAGTTTATGGTTACAGGGCACTACATTTTGCACATGTTTGATAGCTTCATGCGCCACTTCAATTGGCTGCATAACCGAGCTTTTGCTGATGTTGATGCACTACTTACTGTTGAATGTGGTCAGGCAGTCATTCTCATAATTAGATGTAGATCTTATCTTGTAAAGGGCCATTCATGAAAAGGTGGGCTCAATGGTCCCATGTGGTATGAACATGACGAGCTGTTTTCGGTCACCGCCGGGATAGTTATGGGCCACCATACATATCCTTGTTGGGTCCTCTGGTCCACAAGTCATGGGAGGCATCTTGTTTCTTTATGAAACATTACAGGCCGATTTTGGCACATCCAAAAAAATCCCTTCACAATGCCCCACCACGTTTTCTTGGTTTTGCATAATTGTAGTCAAATCTATTGTCGGTGGCCATGCAGTAAAATTTTCATAATTGCCAAGATGTTAATATGTATCAGAATTCTCTTCTTCTCAGGTGAGCACTGGGAGCAACAAACGGAAGGTGAGCTCCTGCGCCTCGACGATCGATGGACCGACAACCTCCGGGAACCATGTGCCCACTTCGGGACCAGCTCTCACAAGGGAGATCTCCTTTGGGGATCAAACCGTCTCCCCCGCAGGAGCTGAGAGGCCTGCTGCCATGAGGATCGACAGCGAGACGCTTGCGCAGAACAGGGACAGCGCGATGCAGCGGTACAGGGAGAAGAGAAAGAATCGCAGGCACGGATCCATGAGCTGACCTCGACCCTTACCTACCTGCTGCTGATAGCAACTTCTTCTGCATTATTAGGAGGCGGACACAGTTTTCTCACCAGTTCTATCCATCATCCTTCTGTAGGTATGAGAAGCACATCCGGTACGAGTCGAGGAAGCTGAGGGCAGACACGAGGAAGCGAGTGAAAGGGCGGTTCGTCAAGTCGACTGAAGCAGTGAATGCCGGCAATGGGGGTGAGCCTGTGATGATCGAGCTCGCTGTGCTGGTGGGGCTACTCTAATCGAAGGTTGTACGGTGCGCTACACCTATGCACGATACTATCGATGGGTCCCTATGCAGATGCAGAGCTGAGCCAAAATTTTGTGTTGAAGCAATCGTGGTCATTGGTCAGTCAACGCCAGAGATTGCACGGTATGCTTTGTAAGTTGTAAGAAACGACACCCCTTTTTGCTGTTGCTGTTGCCATCAGAACAGATATAGTACCATGTCAAGTGTTCTACACCCGCTTTTTAATTTGTTTTTACCATCTCGATGAATCCTTCATTGTGTTGAGTGACGAACATATTCTAGTAGGACGACCTGCATGCATATGCTGTTTAGAGAAGAATATATTTTACAATTCTAGTTGTAACACACAAATTAGGCTAGCAAACAAATAGAAAGCTTGCATCATCTTGCATGCAAAAAAGGACTGAACCATGGCTATTCCTACCAGCATGTAGATGCATCATCTGTACCAAAAGGGGAAAAGGCTGTAATAGCTAGTAGTGCATTGCATTATCATCTGGAGGAGGCCGGTGTTGGTGGTGGTGCCCTGGGGTAGCGGGAGAGCGTGGTGGCGACGCCGAGGGCGGCGAGGGACGCGAACGCCAAGGCGAGGGAGACGGCGCCCCTGTCGCAGTAGACGCTGTAGAGGCGGCACACAGGCGAACCACCCGCTGGGCTGGTTGCCCCACATGGCCACCGACCCCACCGCGCCGGCGCCGGCGGTCGACGCCGCCTGCAGGTTCACCGCCAGCTGGTCGGCGTGGTGCAGCCAGTGCTTGCTCACCAGCCTCTTCACGAAGATCGCCGTCAGCGCCGAGTAGGCGGCGAACGCCAAGTTGATCCCCACGAACGCCCTGCAAATTACGTTCGTTTAATTTGCTGATGAATCTCTGTATAGATATATAATATATATATGTATATATACACTATGTGTACGTACTCCCAGACGGCGAACATCCTGAAGGTGACGGTGATGCCCCAGCGGTCCTGGCGGTTGGTGGCCACGACCACGGCGGCGGCGAGCGACGCCGCCAGGGCCAGCACCCGGAGCGCCGCGCTCGTCTTGAGGTGCGCGGCAGAGGCGGCCATCAACTTCGTCTCCTCCTCCTCCGCCGCCGCCGCCTGCGACTCCAGCTCGATCGTCATCGTCGCCGCCGCCGGCCGTACGTCCGGTTCCCCTTACGACTCTGACACGAATGCGCGCGTGCGACGATATGATCGTGTTGAACAGCTGCAGCTAATGTCGGAACCCCCGGGTGCTTTATTACACAGTCCATAAATAAATAGGCGTACTCTATCTGTAGGATGGGATGAAAGTGTTTGAACAACGGAATGCCTTGGAGAACGTTGTCGGACTCTCTCTCGTATGCACACCCATCTCCGTGTACAGGGATGGATACATGCCCACACGATAGTAGTGTACGCAGATTAAACAGATCATGCTTGAGAATGTTGGACTCTCTTCGAGAATGTTGCGTTTTTTTCCCTGGAATTTCTCGCTAGTCCTCTCTAAAACATTTTTGCGTGAAGAATTTTTCACATCCATCCATTCCATCCTGCATGAAGAAATCTTCAGGGAAATAAGAAGACACGCACCACGTAATTTTTGCTGCTTTTAGGTGGGGAAAAAGTCTCTTTTACCTCCCTGGACATGAGGCCGAGTCCGTGTTTCCTCCCTCAACCGCAAAACCATATATCTAGCCTCCTTCAAGTCTCAAAACCGGTCCGTTTTACCTCCCTCGGCGGTTTTGACAGTGGTTTTGGCTGACGTGGCGGCGGGCCCCACATGTCAGCGCGGGCCCCACCCCTCTCTCTTCTTCCTCTCTCCTCTTCTTCCTCTCTCTCCACCTCCTCTCCTCTGCTCTGGACGCCGGCCGTCGGCCTTCCCTCCCCTGCCGGCCGCTCGGCCCTGCTCCGGCCGCCGGCGTCCCCTCCCCCGCCGGCCGCTCGGCTCTGCTCCGGCCGCCGGCCTTCCCTCCCCCGCGCGGCCCCTCGGCCCTGCTCTGGACGTCGGCCGTCGGCCTCTCCTTCCCCGTTGGCCGCTCGGCCCTGCTTCGGCCGCCGGCCTCCACTCTCCCGTCAGCCGCTCGGCCCTGCTCTGGACCTCGCGAGCTCCGCCGGCCGCCGCCTCCACGCCCCACCCCTGCCGCGTCGGCGCGTCGCCTCTGTCCGCCGGAGCTCCGCTGCCGCCGCCGCCTCGCGAGCTCCTCCGTCCGCCACGCTCGGCGGCGTGCATGGCGGGCGCGAGCTCCATCGCGCGGAGGTCCGGCGGCGGCTCCACCTCGCGCGGCGCCCTCCCCGCCTGCGACTCCTCCTCGCGCGGCGGGCGAGCGCTCTGGGCGGCGGCGGCGTCGGGGTCCCTTCTCATCGCCGGTGCCGGAGCAGCGCGCGGCGTGCGGGCGGTGCGGGGGCCGAGGGGAGCTCCACCCGGCGGCGGGGGAGAGGTGGCGCCGGCAGTAGAGGAGAGGGGTGGAGAGAGGGGAAAAAGAGGAGAGAGGAAGAAGAGAGAGTGGTGGGGCCCGCGCTGACATGTGGGGCCCACCGCCACGTCAGCCAAAACCGCCCTCAAAACCGCCGAGGGGGGTAAAACAAACGGTTTTGAGAGTTGAGGGTGTAATATATCCGGTTTTGCGGTTTAGGGAGGAAACGCGAACTCGGCCCACAATCGAGGGAGGTAAAAGGGACTTTTTCCTTTAGGTGTCGCAGCACAGCCCAAGTGGCGCCCCGAGTACAAACCCACACAACACCGCACGACACGGCCCAAAATTGGGCCTCCTAAACAGCGTCATGCCGACCTACAACAACACGCGCATGGGCACGTTGTAACTTGCAAAAAGTCCTTTTGACCCCCTCATCTATAGTCCTAGTTCGTTTTTGCCCCCTCAACTTCAAAACCGGGTATTGAGCATCCTTGAACTATGAAAACCGGCTGACTTTCCCCCTTGAGTGGTTTCAATTTGTGGTATTGTCTAACGTAGAACCACCTCATAGCAGCGGGCCCCGCATGTCAGCTTGCTCTCTCCTTCCTCTCCCTGCCATTCTCTTCTCCTTTTCTCCTGACTCCCCTTGTCTCTCCGACCTCCGGCGATGCCCCGGTCGACCTCCACGTCGGTAGGCCGCGTGCGGGCCCCCAGCCGCGGCTGCAGGCGCACGACGCAGCACCGTCCGGACGCCGGCGCGAGGCCAGGGCGTCGGACCGGGCGTGGGCGCAGGGATGACCGAGGCGGGGTGGCCCGCTCGGGGCAGATCTGGGCGCGCCGGGCGGGATACACGATGGCGTCGCGGGCGCTGAGCCGCCTGGGTGCGGGGTGGTGCTGGCCCTGCGCGAGTAGCAGCAGGACTCGCGCAGGATGGCGCAGGCGGCCTACCACTCGGCGCGGACGAAGGTTCAAATGGCGGCATGCCGACATGGTAGAGCTAAGATTGGAGGCGCGCGGATCTGCAGCTATCGTGGCGGGGGTGCGGCGGCGGTGGTGGCGCGGCCCGGTAAGGAAGGCACCGAGCACGGGGCGTGGCGGTCTTGTGGTCAGAGAGCCATGGCGGAGAAGGTGAGGAAGGGAAGAAGATACATATGACAGGTGGGGCCTCAGGCCGCTGGTGGGCCCCACCGCCACGTATGGGTAAACCGCCCTCAAAACCGCGCAGGTGTAAAACGGACGGATTCAAGAGTTGAGGATGCTCGAGGATGCTCAATACCTGGTTTTGAAGGTGGGGTTGGAAAAACGAACTCGGGCAATAGTTGAGGGGGGTTAAAGGGACTTTTTTCTTGTAACTTCACCATATTGGAGACGGCCCAAATGATCATGAAAAATCTGAATTCTCAAAATCTGGAGGAAGAAGGCGCGCGCATACAGACAGAGCATTGATGAGATGCATTTTATTGGAAGATTAAACCTGTACAGTTTGCCGGCCAAAGATGAAACGGCTGGTGACCGAGTTAGTCATGGTAAACTATTTACAGATTCTTTTTATGCGCAGCAGCGCAAGCTATACATGAGATGAGAGAGCACAGGCATATATATGAGCACAGGTGAACATCAGTTGCTTATGTCGAAGTACTTGGGATCAGCGGGGAAGTCATGCTCCACTCGCAGCTGCAACAGAGGTGAAAGTGTCACATTAAAATCTACGGATTTAACAGAACAATAAAACAAGCAAGACTAAATTAAGTGTTCCAAAATCATTCTAAGAAAGACTAAATTATGGTTTACCATCGTCTGTAGGAAATAACAGACTCATTTTTTAAGTATGTCCATTTTGATTTTTGTGCAACCAACTATGATGTAAATCAACCCAGTTTCAGACTGATGATGCAAGGAAGAAATGGAAAATGCCAAGAGCAACAACTTCAACAACATCGGTCTGCATACCTCGCCTTCATCTGAATCTGAGTGCCTTTGAGGAAATACAACTCTAAGATCATTGTAGAGATAGAATCTGCGCTCTTCCTCCGCCACTTTATTAGTGTTGTATGGCGCTGATGATGGATCAGATTTGCACCGTAGCATTGACTTCGAGGATTTCTTGGAGGAGGGGCACAGAAAACGTAGGTGCAGAGCATAACGAAGCACACCTCCACCTGAACTATCATTGATCTTAGAAGACGAGCAGCATGGTTTCTTTCCACCTAACCTATCCACTTGACAGCAGCAATCATCAGAATCAGAATTGTCTTTCTTATTCCCAGGAGAGCTAGATTTATTCGATTCTTTAGAATCACTCTCCGATGAACGATGTCTCCCATTCTGCTGTTCTTTTTCTGATTCGTCATTTGACTTGCAGTTCTGTCCACCGCTGCAGCCTGCAAAGACAAACAAAAAAATTAGCATAGCCTCAAAATCTACCAGTTCGGGTTCAACCATCATTTGGTATTATCAGGCTATCAGATCCATTACATTCACAACATAAAGTTCCCCGTTCTCTAGGTTCACTTCCACATGAGACTGACTGAGAAGATTTGGGCCCAACATTAACATCACATGCCCTGTTTCCATCTTCAGCTGGATTAGAGGGTAAGACAGAGGGGGACAGTGTGACCTTTTGCCGCATGAAAGTCTGTCTCGTTACACAACAAGAGAAACAAGATGAGAATGGCGGATAGGAAAAAACAAGAGAAACAAGATGTAGCATTCAATCCCTCTGAGAAAAGGTAAAGCATTTTCATTGCAGTTCTACACTTTCATGCATGCACTGAACAATATATTGCCTGCACTGCCCTCTTTCCAAATTAGTTTATCTCCCAGTACTTAGTTGATGGCAAACCACTTGGCAGATCTATCTAAGATAGAGGAGTAATGCATTGTAATATATGTTGATCTCTTATGCACATGATTAACATCAGACTAAGCCTACACAAAAGGGATCAGGATAGCAAGCAGCCTGATAAATGAAATTCACTCAGTAAGGAAAACAATGTGTGTACATATTACAGACAGGTCACCAGGAAATTAGATAAATATGTAACCACATGATGAACATTTCAGTTCCCTTCAGTATGCAATAAAAAATATTAGTCCAAGGTTGTAGATAGTAATAGTGTCCATTAGTCATTCTTGTACCTTGGTTCCAGAAGGCATGTCACTCAAGTCATAGTTGCAGAAGAAAGTATGAAGTGGAGTCTTCTCTGGGTTGCTGACAACCTGTCAAAGTTATATATTTTTTTTATTATTCCAATGGTATAGAGACACAGTATACAACTTCCAAAAGTACAACTTCCAAAAGTAGGCAGATGCACACAATTCCTGTACATTTTGTCCTTTTTTCTAACCCGAAAACTATGGGGAAATATCCCCTCAATGCGATCATTTTCATCATATATGGAAAGCTAAAAGGAACAATCCAAAACTCACACAAACGTGAACTGAAATATCCGAGGTAGGTGCAAACAATGAAAGGAGGAAATAAAATGCCATTAGAGAAATATCAAACCAGTAGTGTGTACTTCCGTACAATCATTTCATTACATAAGGGCGTACCCAGTGCCGTAGGCTCCCGCACTATGCGGGGTCAGTCATTCATGCACATTAGTCATTCATGCACATAAATGTGCAGACCTTCCGGTCACAGGCGGTGAAGCTCTACCACTGCACCAAAGGCCGCCCTTTCATTTCATTACATAAGGAAAGCTAAAAAAAGGAATAACGTAAAAGCTCACACAAACGTGAACTGAATTATCCAAGGTAAAAGTGCAAACAACGAAAGGGTTGAAAAAAAAAATTACATTCATGTGATGCAGTAAGGTATAAAAATCTTTACTGATGATTTCACCAAGAATAAACTGAGGAAAGGACAGAATGATACATCTTAAGTAAACAAACCAATTTAGTACCAGTTGTATGCGACCCTTAACAGGGATGCGTAGACGACTCTTTGCTGATCGTGAATCATTATTACTATAGCTTCTTTGGAGCTTTGGGCTTTTGCTGTTATTCGCAGGTGACCTCCCCGCAAGTTCAATAGAAGAATAGTACAATAGGGAGCTATCCTCATCAATGCTTGTTACTGAGAATGGAAGTTTCTGAGTTTGGGGGAAGAAACTACCACCAGTGATATTCAGAACAGCTAAGAAACCATCAATTGTCTGCATTCAGAGAGGAAAATGGGATCAAATTCAACAATCAGTAACCCCTGTATGCTAGTATCTCTTAGTAAGTAAATAAGAAATTAGAGACCTGATTATCTTTCCCATACGAGTATCGACCAGATAGAAGGGACTCCTCAAAAGAGCCAACTAGTGACCTCCTCACAAGCAAACTCGCGCTACGACCATAACCAATTCGGGGAGACGTAGGGGAAGATTCAGGGCCCCAATTTCGATATCTTCTCAGTGAACTCCATTTAGGTGTCATAACATCATGTTCATCATGCAAGAAGTTAGTTTCTTCTGATATCTCCTGCATCCTAGTTCCATCAGAACCTCTCGTTTCCTTTAAATCAAGGAAGTCATTTTCAAGATCTCTCCTTTGAGATCCTGTAACCTTAATTTTGTTCATATATTTAGGGCTGAGAGGAGATAGAGAAAGCGGAGAGTGTGCTAATTTTGCACTAGCTGCTAGATGGTCATAATAGGATATAGAATCCTTGCTCCCAAGTAAAGGACCATCGGTAAATGAATTAGAATTGCTCCTAGTAACATCCCATTCTGGGCTCCAATTGGAGCACCTAGTGGTTGGAATGTCCTGTGTTTCAAAAGAATTGAGGCATCTGGTATTGGTTTTTTTATTATCTTGGAAGCCAGAACTGTATAGTTTACCAGCTGAATCAGAATGCCTAAATCTAGAATCACCAGAAGAAATATTGAGCATATCACCATGGAACTGTTTAGGGAGAACATTTTTCAATGGAGAGAGCAGTCTTTTCTTTGCTTGAAGCTCATGCTGATCAATTGGCAAATGGTAATCGTTGTTGACCAAAGATGAATTGACCATATCTGTTTCTGCTGCATCAGAAGCCTCAATATAACTAGATTCAAAGCCCACAACCCTCCTTGCTGGCATATGGGCAGAAGGGACCAGTTTAGGATAAGATCTAGAATTTGAGTCATCAAATATTTTATCGTCTTTAGAATGCCCAGTTGATTCATTCGGAGCATCTAATGCAGTTTTTCTATTGAAATCACCAATCAATGGGTATGAAAACACCCTGCTACTCGAGCTTCCTGCAAGGCCATCCAAATCACAGGCACCAACACCTCCACAATTTGGAGGGCATGAAAAGGAAGTGTGTGGTTCTATTGGAGCATCATCCTTGACTGAAGAAAGTTGGGGTAAACCCATTGCAACCAGTCTGTCTTATCCTCGCAGAAAGATTTAGTTCCTAATTTGGATTTGCGCCTAAAATGAACTTATTCAACTTCTTTTGATGTCCTTCAGAATCTGTATTTCAGTCGCCAGAACACCAAACTGATAATCCAAGAATCATCTACTGAAATCAATCAATACTGGAAGGGTAGAACTATACTGGAAGGGCAGAACTACACTCTGATATCCGACTCAAACGCATATGAAGCAAGGATATCATCATGTTTCCACTGCTACTACAGCAACCAGAGATGAAGCATAACTTGGAGCCTGAGCAAGCAACCAGAAACCTGGGATGAACTATGCCCATCACACTGCATAAGCAAATAGAAAGATATTACACAATACGTCACCATAATGCTGAGCTTAGTGAATGTATGACCTAGTATATTTACTCAGTTCATACAAGGAAAGTGTCAGCTTGTGAAGCTGCTTCTACTTATGCATCAGAAATAGCAAGTGAAAGCCAACTCAATGACTGCATCGCTAAGCTTGAAATACAGATAAAATTATGCCATTCCAAACTAACATAAAAAAAAAGTAGAGGCTCATCACACAAATATATCAGTACTCTGGAAACAAGTACCACAAATAACATTCAGAGTTCAGGTTTGAGAACCCCCAATCTAATTAAAGAATGGAGTTAGCATCAGCTAAGCGTAAGAAAGCGAGCAGCACAAATTTGGGGCGAACTCGAACACTCTGTATTACTATTATCGATCGCGAGAAGCAAACCAAATTACCAAAAATAACTTAACAGAACGGCAGACCCCAACATGATAAGAGAGAGCCCAGCATGGTAAGAGAAATTGTGGAAATCCAAAACAAAACACCTGGATGAATCAAGAAACCAGCCTACCAGAGAGACCAAACAGAGAAATCAGCCGCATGGCCGCCGGACGGAATCGGGTCTTCAGCGATTGGACTGCTTCGATCTGATCGCTAGGAATTCGCCCAAGAAGTAGAGTCTATTCCGTCCGATTCCTCCGGGATTCTACCCTTCCCCTCTCCCTCCCCTTCCTAACCTTCTCCAGTTCTCCCCTCCCTTTCTTGTGTTCTTGGCTGCTCTCCCCTCCTACCTTCTCCAATGGTGGCTATATAATTCTTCAAGTAGCTACGGGTCGTTAATAGAGGCGCTAATCGTATATTTTAAGGTGGAAAGCGTTGGATTAGCAGTGCTGGTAGCATCTGGTAGTTTCCAATCCGGCGGAAGAGGCAGTTTTGGTTTGGCTTGTGTTTTTCTTGTTCGGATTGTTCCATACCAGGGCCTCCCATGGATAAATGTTTGGACTTATCTTACATTTCAGTCCCTAAGGTTCTCCAATTTCTTTTGCGAAACGCAAACGCATGGCAGGATATTCATTTTTACAAACACATGCACACAACTTTATCTTTACGAGTTTTTTTTTTTGAGACAGTGAATCGCGCAGCGCAGATCTTATATTAATGAGGTCGCCAACACTGCCTCTTATTAGTATTATGTTGCCTAAAAAAGTACCATAGTGGGACGTTACCCACCACGGTTCAAATCCTGGTGCTCGCATCTTTTCCTGAGATTTTTCCAGGATTTACCAGCGTTATGCGTTAAGTGGTAAGCGGCGTTCCGTCGACAATGAGGCACCAATGGTGACTTCGGGAATCTCTAGATCTGCCGGGTGCTCAGTCATTCGAAGGTACTCATAGGGGTAGGGTTTGCGTACGTGTTTTCATAGAGGTGAGTGTGCGTGCGTGTTGTGAGCGTCTACGTTGTACTGTGTAATTCTAAAAAAAAAGTAGCACAGTTAGTTTTTCAAATGAATAGAGAAAAGTACTTCACCTACCACTAAAAAAATGTATAATTAAAATAAATCTAAAATATTAGCAGTCATGCCAATCTAAGAACTCAACCTCTTGGATAAAATCCATAATAAAACCAATGTCTTTCAAGGAAAAAGTGGTGGCACGTGCAACTATAGAATAACAAAAGGTTTTAAAACAATCAATGATCTAATTTGTTTCATGTGAATTACACAAATTATGAAAA
Organism: Urochloa ruziziensis; assembly: GCA_015476505.1. Taxonomy (NCBI): domain Eukaryota; kingdom Viridiplantae; phylum Streptophyta; class Magnoliopsida; order Poales; family Poaceae; genus Urochloa; species Urochloa ruziziensis. The sequence goes on along the minus strand of CM027124.1, from coordinate 51,085,774 downwards.
AAATAATCATGTAAGTTAACTGGGAATGTAGATTTGAAAACGTTGGCTCATCCTCTAATGCAATGGCTAAAAGTTATGCATCACATCAGCTATAGAGTTCATGGACTGAACCAATGATGAGAAGAAGAGATCACCAAGTGTGAAATACGTATGGAAGATGCAAAATGGCAAAAAAAAGTCCATAGCACCTTAACAGAGCTGCAAAAAGCATGTAAGGAGGAACGAGATAAGTGAATATTGGCTTAAAGAAAGCCTAGGCACCCCGATATGACTCAAATCATATGGCTCAACAAAGAAAATAATGGGAGTCTAAAGACATATGACACGATATTTTAAGTTTTTTTAAAAAAATACTGAGGGATGAAAACTCGCACTGAATTTGATTAAACATATGTCGAGCGAACCCGTGGTAGCATTAATGATGGATAGGAAATGTCAAGATAGATGTATTTCAATAAAGTTTTTAATTTTTTCTTGCTAATAAATAAGCAGTATCATACTACTTTGAAAAAAACATATAGCTTCGTACAATGAACATCTCCATTTTCATCAAAAATGAACATCGCCATTTTGTCATGGGATAATAGCGACTATTAACCTCACTCGTTTCACCATCGACGTTGAGAATGGTACTCATAAAACCATTCATTTGAAAGAGGACTTATCTGTTAAAGTGTGAGAAAAAGAATTGAAGCGCGCGGGACCACCTGCCGGCGCGCCTCAGATCCGTACTTTCTACTTTTTGCATCAAGTCAAGGCCATCCGCAGTGGTTTTCGTTGGTTCGCACACTGAAGCCACGCAAGGCGAACACTTCAGTTCGTGAAAACTTTTCGGTAAAAAGATTTCGAATTTTGATTTTAACGATTTAGAATTTAAAAGTAGTAAATGTAAACGAAAAAAGTGAAAAGTTATATGTATAGATTGAAAATCTCGAGACGAATCTAACGATGATAATTAGATGGTAATTAATCCATAACTAGCGGATGGTTACTGTAGCATTACTGTTGCAAATCATGGATCACGTAGACTCATTAGATTCGTCTCGCGATTTACAGTCTATCTATGTAACTTTTCACCTTTTTCGTCTACATTTAGTACTCTATGCATCTAAGATTCTTTTTGATGTGATGGGTGAAAAGATTTCGTTTTCACAAGAATCTTTTCAACACGCACAAGTTCGGTTCGCCAGCCACAGTCTCGACATCGATTGTAGGACCCACACGCAAAATTAAAAAATGGATATTCCAACACAAGTTCTGTTGCTTTCTTTCTCCGCCGTTCATGCAAGCAAGCAAGCAGCTTGCTATCTTCCAAATCCGGGCGCTCCATTCATCTGAGATCCAACAAATCAGAGATAAAAGGCTTTAGAAAAGAAATCCAAGAGCAATCGATTGATTGCTGCCTGCAAGACTGCATGCTGGTGGTGGCGCATGCCCGCATGCGGCCGTGCGGAGGCCCGACTTGGCTAGTTCCGTGGTGACCGGCGCACGGGGCAGGAGACCACCTGCGGGTGGCAGCAGCACGGCCGGCGCGGCCTCGGTGGGGCCACAGGCAGCAGCGCACTTGGAGCTCGAACCCCGCCGGCCCCAAGAGCAGCAACGGCGCGGCGTGCAGAATCGACCAGGGATGGATCGAATCGAGCTGGAAGAGAAGAGCTAGAAGGGAACGAGCGGACATGGACTTGTATCCTCATCAAACGGCGAGCGCGGCGGGGCGGCAGCGGGCACGTCGAGCCAGCGCGGCGGGAGCTGCTGAGGCCGCGTCGCGGTTCCGACGGGCAGGGGCGGCGGCGGACTGGGGAGGCGTCGGGGAAGAGAAGGGGCGGGCGGGTGGCTCGTTGTGTTCGCACCGTCTGCGGAGTGCGATGTTTGTGTCAGCAATTATGGTTCGCTGGTCACAGTGGGTTCGGTTCGCTTCAGATTTGTGCGCACCACGGTTCGCCCACTGCGGGTGCCCTAAAGGATGATAATAATTGGAACATGTGTTCGCTTCTTTTTTTTTTTCCTTTTTTTTTTGAAAAACATGCGCTTCAACTTTGCCCCACTTCGGCATTTCTTTCCTTCCGTTGCTTGAGTTGCAGTGTTCAGTTGTTGGAGTACAAAATGCATTGGTTCGAGCCTTCGAGGTACTTTTATTTTTTAAAAAGTGACATCTCATTCGCCAAATCGTCTCTTTTTCTACACCACCCGCATGGTGAAAGCTTGCAAATATAGCAGCCAAAATGCTTGAATAGCCTCCCTCCATGATGTGATGGGAGGCACGGGGCCGTCTGTTGGCTCAGGAGCGAGCTCGGGAGCCAAGCACGAAAGTGAAACAATCAGATGCAGGAGAGAAAATGTATTTATCACAGTTTAACCGATCAAAATCGGAACCCTTACAAAGAGGTGTGGCCTCTCCTTTTATAGGGAGGTGAGGGGTCTCCTACTCGGTCACTCTTCTCCTTTCTACCCCTACCTGCCCTAGTTGTTCCAAAAATATTCTACTTTACTGGGTACAAATGGAATTTTACATGAGCAAGCAAACTTCGATTTGTGCTCGTCATTGCCCATGCTGAGCTGTTCTTGAGGCTTTGACGTCCTGAGTCCGCGTGCTCGGGCTCCCGCCGTCCTCTTCTCGGATCTGCCCTTAATGACAACGAACCAACGTGAAGTCGTCAGAGCCTTGCATCACATCGAACACCCTTTGGTTATGGACTCCGGACCGGATCACAAGTTGATTCGACCCGAACGCCCAGTTAGGTTACTCTTCCGACCGCTGGATGCGGCGACCGAATCGCAGGCCGATTCGGTTCATACGCCCGCTCAAGTTACGTTTTTGGTCGTTAGACACGCCGGAACGAACCACGGACTGATTCGATTCGCGAGCCTGGCGACGAGACAAATCATAGGCTGATTCGGCTGGCAGTTGAGGCAACGAGACGAGTCACAGGCTGACTCGGCTCGCGATATTTGTCGCATCACTCCTTTGGTTGCTAATCACGCCGAGACGAATCACGGACTGATTCGGCTTGCAGCCAAGTCGCCGAGACGAATCACAGACTGATTCGGCTTGCGGCCAAGGTGTCGAGACGAATCACAGGCCGATTCGGTTTTAACACCTGGACAACAAGCAATTGGTGGAGTTTACGCGATGCGCGTCCCAACAGTCAGCCCCTCGTGGGTGATGTTCGACTCCAACGAGCTGAACCCTCAAAACCTAGAGGACTCGTCCCCAAGAAAACGACACCCTTTGCTTGTTGGAGTCGTGTATTTTGATTCGGTAGGGTTGTGGTTTTGATTTCTCGATCCGGGATCGCAGGTGATTCGGAATTATCGGCGCGGTTAACGAGGAGGTTTTTTACCGTGTCTATAAATAGGAGGGGGGTGGAGGCGATGAAAGTGACGCCTGTTTGTTCATTGGGGAGTTGCTCTTTCTTCTCGGCTCGCTTTAGGATTCGTGCGACGGCTGGTGATTGCAGTTTGTGAGTCGTATTTTTCCTTTCAGCTTGTGTTATTTTTATGCGAATGTCCATGTTTTTAAATTTCTCCGATTTGGTTGGTAGGATCGATGGCTCGGGTGATGCAGACTGCTCGTATTGTTGGTGAGGGCGATCAGCCTGCTGCCGGTGCCGGCGAAGCAGAGATGAACGTGGTTGCTGATGCAGAGGTGGCGGCCGATTCCGAATCGGCGGCGGAATCTACATCGAATCGTGTTGCTGCAAGTGGCAGCGGTGATGCGGAAAGGGATGACGAAGACGAAGGTGCAGATGATGGGGACGACAAGGTGGAGGGCGTAGATGAGACCACAAGTAGTGTGGATGCGAATCCTGAGGATTTGGTTAGTGATTCGATGCCCTTTACCCGTCGGTTTGGACGGTCGCTGGTCAGCGAGGAGGATCTTAAAGAGATGGTGGAGAAAAACTACTTCGAAGCTAGTGATTGTCGTGCTGCTGGCAGTGAGGAGACTCCTGAGCCGCTTGATGATGAGTGCATTATATTTCGTGAATTCTTCATCGTCGGCCTCCGGTTTCCGGTCGATCCGTTGATCCCTCAGATTCTGCGGGCATTCAAGGTTTCGATGCATCAACTCACCCCCAATAGTTTATGCTATCTTGCAAAGTTTCTGTGGGCGTGTCGCACGTTCAAGGACGAGATTGATTTGGATTGTTTCATGCGTCACACGGAACTACACTTCTCGAAGAGGAAGGTTTTCTTTGCAGATGACGATGAAGTGTACAAGGCCGAGTATGGTTGCTATACCTTTTGCCCTCGTCGGGCTGCTAAGGGGATGGAGACGCCTCAGTTGGCATACGGTCAAAAGAATAAGTGGTCTAAGAACTGGGACAAGCATTGGATGTATGCGAAGATTAGTGTTCCAACTGGGGGGTATGGATCTGGTCGCGCAGTATATGGGTGTCCTTTGGCTTCAAAGGTTGGCAGCTTGGACCCTTGTTTCTTGCCGCCTTTCTTGGAGACGAAGAAGGCCAAGAACTCGCCCTGCAACGGAGCATTTTATAGCGCGACGCAGGTTATTTCTGGTCGTGATGCTATTTGTGAGAGCATTGCCGCGGGTATTTTTCCCATTCGTGCCGGTTGGCGGCCCCGCAGCTTTGGGGAATTCAAGCTTGCGGGATTCAAGAGTAGGGTCTTTCCTTGCCCGGTGTTTGGGCTGAAGAAACCTGATGGCATCAGTGATGAGGCGATTGTTGATGAGGTGGAGCGGCGGGCGGCGATTATGATTGGGCAATACACTTGTAAGGAGTACACCTCTTGCCGCAAGATACTTCGGCACAAGGGGCGGGTGAACCGCGTGTTCGATGAGATGGGTGTGAAGTACGGCCCGAGGCCCGTGCCGGCTTCTGTTGTTGCGAGGATGAGGCCCGCTGGCAATGTTGGTTCTGAGCCGGCTGGTGGCAAGGGCAAGGTTAGCAGGGGAAAGGCGTCGCAGAAGCGATCGGCAGCCGCGGTTGGTACGAGCGCTCCTGTCTCGAAGAGAAGCAAGTTATCATCTAAGACTGCTCTGCAAGCCTTTGCTTTCGGGAGCGTTGAAAGCGTCAGCAAGGACAAGGTGCGGGACGCGGCTGCCACTGGCGATTCGTCTCTTGGTAATGTGCTTACCGAAATGGATCTACAGAACTTGGCCGTGGCATCGAACATGCTGCTCGAAGATTTTGAAGATGGGGCTGCTGCTCCAACTGTCGGGATGGCGCCCGCGTTTGATTTCGATGAGGGGAAGGAGCTCACATTTCTATCTGGAGGAAGCTTGTGCCACTCCCCTGTTAAGGATCTTGACGTTGCTTCTACTGTTCCTGAGCTGTTGGCTGAGCCGAGCAAAGCTCCAGGTGGCAGTGGGTTGTCTATTGCTGAGAAGGCAAGAGATACTGCTGTCGGTGTTCTACCGTCGATCCTACCGAGGGGTATCCCGAGGTAGTAGAGTTTCAGGTGGGTTTCGCCGAGATCAGGAACACAAAGGCTAAGAGACTCAGGATTTTAGACAGGTTCGGGCCGCTTAGATGGCGTAATACCCTACATCCTGTATGGTGGTTTGTATTGATGAGATCGTCCTCCTTTGAAGGGGTCCCTGCCCAGCCTTATATACACGGAGGGCAGGGTTACAAGGTCGGTTCCGAGTAGAATCCTAACCCAATACAACTCGTAGAGTGCTTTGCACGCCAATCCGAGTAGTTTACATGCCATACGACTGGTTTCCATGCCATATGACTGGTTTCCATAACGAGGAGAGTCCTTGCAGTACTCTACTGGCAGTCTCCATGCTTGGTACGACTCTTTCTGGAGATTATCCATGCGTCCCTATGGGCCCATGGTCGAACCTCCGACAAGCCCCCAAGCGCTTCATCGTCGAGTATCATCAACCGAGTGCTTGCCAAGCCAATCGAGTGCTTTTTCGAGTTCTTCGAGTGCTTGATCAATCTTGGACAGCTCTTGGTTGTCACGAGGCCATGAGGTGCTTAAGCCCCGTTTGATCTGATCGACTTGTAGTCTTCAATATATTATATGGTGTGCGATGAAAATCGCACTCCATATGGAGTAGCCCCCGAGCCTTAAGTTGAATCGAAGAATCAGGTTGAGGGTCCACAAAATCTTGAATCTTCATCTTGTTCTTGAAATGTGCAATTTTGGAAAAATTGCACTTGATATCAAGTAGCCCCCGAGCCTTGGGTTGAATCAAAGAATCGAGCCGAGGGTCTTGATTAAATCTTTAAGCTTCAGAAAAAATAAAATTCCTGATCCTTTACTACCCTGCAGCCCCCGAGCCATGAACTATATGTACATATAGAAAAGGATCAAGTCTCGAGAACCACAGAGTAGTTTAGGGTGAGAGAGAAATAATCCACAATTATTAAAGTAAAGGAAAAATAAATATAACTGCCCCCTAGAGTGTCCCTGTAAGGAATCAGTTAAAAAATAAATCCTTTCTTTAATAAAAATGGAAAATAACCCCTTTTACCTTCGTCTTGGAAAATCAACCATCGCAGACACAGTCAATAAAAAACCCACCGCTGCACCTCCGCGGTAACTTATCCATTTCCCCAAGTCTTTCACAAACCCTAACCGCCGCCATTCCACATCTGAGCGAGGCAATCTCTGAGCCCCCGAGCGAAAATCGATCCCATCTCAGATCTGTTCCGCCCATCCTTTTCCGACCAAAATCTGTGAGCCTCCCAGCGCATGCGGGTGAAGAAACTCGTGATCTCCAGGATGACATCGAAGAGGGACAAGAAGTCAAGCCGTAGCGGGGCCGGTGAGAAGGAAGTGCGGTTGCCGTCGCCCAAGCGCGGCAGAGTTCAACAAAGGGTGCATCCACTACCTTGCAATTACCTTAAGCCATCAGAGGTAACCCAGGAGGAGTTGGAGAAATTAGTAAAAGATGGATTCCTGAAGGAGCAGCAAGAGCTGTTGTGGCAAGTGCCAGATAAACAGGAGAAATGGCCAATGGTGCCTATTGACAAGATCTTGATGTTCAGTCACTTTATCCAGATGAGATTGGGCATTCTAACCTGCGACTTCCTGCGCAAATTGCTCTTCTATTACAGGATTGAACTACCCAATCTGACTCCGAATGGAATATTTCAAATCTCGATCTATGTGCACTTCTGCAAAGCTTTCCTTGGAATTCGCCCTCACTTTAATCTGTGGCGACGCCTGTTCTTTGTGAAGCCACAGCCGAAGAAAGATGCAACTTCTCCAGTCGGAGGAGCCGGTATCCAGATGCGCCAAGGAATGCGCCCATCATATCTGGAGTATGAGATGCACAGCAACAACTCCGAGTGGAAAAACCTGTGGTGGTATATTGGGAACTACGATCACAAGCTGCCTGAATGGACTGGAGTAGCCCCCGTGAATTTCCCCGAGTGGAAGGAGCAACCCAGTATTGCAGAAACTGCTCAAGTGAACCAGCTGCTCGTCAAGATTAAAGCACTGACAAAGCAGGGAGTCACAGGTGCTTCTGTTGTCTATAGTTGGATTAAACGCCGAGTGCAACCACTCGCCCAGAAGGAAGGTTGGGGTTTCGAGTACAAGGGCAGAGATGACCCTTCTCGAATGACCCGCGACGAGTTGAGTGAAGCGGAGATTATGCAAAGAGTGCAAATGCTGATGCCTGGAGTGCACTGCGTGCCATTCGAACCTCAACTCTTTGACACGGACCATCCTCCCAAGCAAGTAAGTAGCAGATTCTTGAGTAATTCATCCAGTCTTGTCCCAAATTACCAGTCTAATAGTATGCTGTTGTATACAAGAGGACATCGACTTGTTTTACTCCTGGCCCATCATGCCAGAGCAAGTTCCAGAGGGAGCAGATCCCAAATTTAAGACTCCATCGCATTTGAGGAGACCTCCCTTGGACGATGCTGAAGATGACGAGTCGTCAGACCACTCAGATGATACAGAGGACTTCCGAGTGGTCCATCACTCAAAAGGTGATGAGCAGGGCACATCGAGTGCCGCACCCGTAGACATTGTGAAGGAAGCTGTCTTCACACCTCCTGGGTGGCAACGGAGGGCCACCCGCAAGAAGAGAGTGTTTGGAGACAAAACTTCCACCAGTCACACTGAAAGTGACAATCCCAGGTATGTAAAGTTCTCGTATACTCATGATTTCCTTGAAATAACCACTCGTTTCTGATAATCATACATAAATTAGCAGTCTCGAGGACATTAGTGCTCCAGATAGTTCAGCTGAAGAGCAATCGGAGCCCCCGAGCCAGACACCTGTAGCAGAAGAACCACTCAAGACGACTGTTGAGGCTGAAACAGCCAAGGACACAGTTGAAATTCAAGGTGCCCGTTCTGAAGCCGTGGTTGATTCATCAGCCGCGCAGCCGAAGGAGGGACCCGAGTTAGGTGCCAGTGCGATTGTTAAACCCGCACTGGTATTTGGCGAGCCCCAAATCCCAGACAAGAAGTCAAAGATGTAAAAACCATACTCCTGGTCCAGTTCTTGTAATAGTAGAGTTGTAATTTTGACAAACTTGACCAATGTGTCTTTGTAGAAAATCTGCTCCCTTGCCACCCAGGAAGAAGGCCAAGGTTTCAACCGAAGAGCCTCGTACTAAACAAGTCCAGCCTATTCCTGGCGAGCAAGAAAAACGAGCAGAAATTGTGCAAGAAACCAGTCTGCCCACAGCAGAAGAGGTTCCTCAAGATCGTGCTGCGGACGAGTCAGAGGCTGTTCCTGCCCAACCAGAGTCATCACAGATCACCAAAGAACCTGTTCCCGACTTGCCCTTACTAATGAGCAAAGAGGCTGAAAGCCCAAAGCTGATGGTGCAGTCAAATATCCCTCCACCTCTGTCAAGATCAATTGGGATGAAATACATGCCGACATCCAGTCGGGTAGACTTGACAGAAGAGGCTTCTGCAGGCATAGTAAGCACAGCTCTACCAGGCGCCGTAGAGCTATTTGAGGATCCATTGCTGCAGTCAGATGCTATAGCCACATACATTGAGTCGCAGAACAGGATAATCAAGATGGCGCAGGGCTCCATCGAATATGTAGAAGTGATGCCCTCTTTATCTTAGCTTGTTCAATTACCAATCATTTGCAGACTATAAATAATGAAATCCTTGCAGGAATTGGCCACCCGCTCAAAAAAGAAGTCTGAGGCTCTGTATGCGATGTCTGATGCATCCATACGAGCCCAGAAATTGGAGGACGAGTTGTCCAAGGCCAAGGCACAGCTGGCCAAATTATCTCTGCGTTTTGATGCCGCCCAGGCCGAGAAACTCACCACCCGGGATGAACTGGACAAAGAACGCCAGAAACTTGCTGCTCGGGAAAAAGAGTGGAAGGTCGAGGAGGAACGGCTCAAGAAAAGGAATCACACCTTAACACAGAGTAACAATGGTGAGTGCGCCTGTCTTGAGAAAGCTTCCCCGACTTGTAATTTAATGATCTGACTTAAAGGATTTTTTCTTGCAGAGCATGTGGCAGCATACATGACGCTCCAATCCGAGTGCACTTCATGGAAGAATGGTATGTATCGATGCACCGAGGAGAAGGAAAAGCTCTCCCATGACTATGCCTCTCTGTTGGAAACTCATAATGAGTTTATGACAGAGTATAATCAAGCCATGAAGATGCTGGAGCAGTCATACGCCACCCTCAAAGACGCCTTAGAGAAGAGCAAGGTAGTCGGAGAGGAATTCCAAGCTTTGAAGTTGGAGCATGAAGAACTTGTCGAGGCCGCCACCGTATTGGTGAACTCCATCGATCATGATGCACCAGAGGAGTCTACAAAACCACTCTTGCAGCGCATCAAGAAAGCCCCCGGCAAGTTCACTGCCTATTTGAAGAAGACCTGCTGCTATGTGGCGGATCATGTGTTGGCGGTCGTCCAGTCCTTCTACCCAGAAGCGGAAATAGATGATGTCCCGACTGGTAGAGCGAAAGACTGTGAGAAGACCCAGTTCAAGGAACACTTGAAGCACTTTGAGCCCATAGCAGCAGAAGTTGTAGACAACTTAAAGCTGTTCTGACTTTGTAATCCTGCAGAAAACAAGATGTATTGCAACATATTTATGATATAAATATATCTATATGTATATGCGCAGTATTGTATGAATTACAACTGCTTTGTGTTGTGTTGGCCTGCTTGTGCCATAAAATTGTTACTCATTTTGCGAGTTAGACTTCGAAGTACTTTCAAATTGGTACTCGAAGATTTTAAAATCACTACTCATTTTATGAAGTAGACTCTAAAATACTTTCCTATAAGTACTCAGAGATTTAAAATTACTACTCGTGGGTAGTCGCTTTATAATGCTAGCTGGCCTCTACAGGTGTTCAGCCTGGTCTTAGTTAAAGCTAAGTACTCAGGGATCCTGGAAAGCTGTGGCAGAACCGCTCAAATTAATCCGGCTTAAGTGCGCTAACCTTCCATTGGTCGTCACGCAATTAAATCGGAGTAATCTGACAGTCTGTCGGGTCGAGCCCGATGCGACCACGAACAGTTACCTCGATCGAAACAAGCCGTATAAATACCCACTCGAAGGTGGGTCCCAGAGATTACAACAATCCACAAGTATTAAATAGGTCCCACTTGAGGTATTTATTACAAACCGAGTTCAAATGCATAAAGTAACAATGATCTCAGAGTTTTGAAAAGCAGCGGAAATAAACTAATTATTCGAAAGCGGTAGTAACATCACGTGAATCCTATCGTGACATCACTCAGAAGCATCCTCGTCCCAAACAACAGTCCAACCAGGAGGAAGGGTGGTTGGCCAGGTAAGACCTGCAACCATCTCCTCAAGGGCACTACCTGAAAAACAATTCAACAAGCAAGGCTGAGTATACTAATACTCAGCAAGACTTAACCGTCAGGTGATAGCTACATCACCAACTTCTAGACATGCAAGGCTTTTGGCTGGTGGTTTTGTTTTGCCAAAGAGCGACTAAAAGTGGGTCCTTGCTTTCAATGTTTCTAGTTCGAATTAACCATTCTAGGTAAGCAACCTGTACTAATCAAACAAGTGGAGCAAGCAATTAAACAGACATCAAGTTTCTTTCCATCGTCATGTTCCACTTCTTACTCAATGCGGCACAGAGGTTAAGTAGTCTCATTAGCTGCGAGAAACAGACAGTTCGAACCGATTTTAACCTTGCAAGGTGGATACTAAACACACGGAAAAGCATCAACCCCGAGGGTCGACACTAACCAGGTCGTTCCCATGTCATCCTGGTTCGTTAATCCGAGCCTACTCCCCTTGGACACAAGCCTTAGCCGGACATACATCGCGGTCGTAACCGGCCGGCCTCGGTCTTGAGCCACGTGTCAGCGACAGGGGGATAAATCCCAGGGAAAGCAGGGCGAGGCCACTTCCCATTCCGAACAGGTACTAAACTTACCGGTCCCATGCCCAAACAAGTGCTTAGTGCTTTCAAACACTTAACCAGCAGGACCGCACCATTCGGCCTTAACCAATTTTTGCATACACGGACGGGGCATCTACATGACAAAAATCCCCGTCCGTCATCCTTATGATTCCAACATAAGTAAAGCAGTTGATTCCTATATCTCGCGAGTGACAGGAAATCACTCTACTTTTACCGTATCCTTAAGGCATGGCAACTAGCGACCTATCGTACTAGTATTGCAAAGCATAGGTACCTAGGATCATGCAACTAAGGTTTCAATCAATGCCTGAAACGTAAATGCACAAACATAGAGTACCAAACATAATTGCAAGATTCGAAACATGGGATATGCTCCGGGGCTTGCCTTCAGGCACGTTGTTAGCTTGGGGCTCCTCTGCAGCGGGGTTTGGGTCTTGCTCGACCTGGACGGCGTTCACTTCACCTTCCGCTTGGCCTTCTCCTCCAACGGGGACAAGTTCGTAGTCGCCTGTCAGCGAGGACTTGCTCTACACGAATGCACATGCAATAAGAGTATGATCTTTTATCGAGTCATCACAATTGCATAATGATAAACCCGGGGTGCATTTAGTGACACATACAATTAAATCATCTTTGTCTGACCTTCCCTTTCTTTAACTTAGTTTGCAATTACTCATTAAAGTACTTGGGTGAGTTTAGGGTGATTGTGTACACATCTATTATTATTTAACTTTGATTTCACCACAAAACAGCAAGGGTGTGCGTGTAATGTGTTTAGTTTATTTAATAATTTAAAGAAGTGACTTATTCTTATTTCCTCCTTTTTACGCAATGAAACTTCCATAAATTATTATGGCAGTTTGGAACTTCAATTAAATGTGAGAAAATTACAGTGGCTTCTTGGTGTGTTGCTAGATTTTCTGACCAAAATTTAGATCAAAAAGATTTCTATAGCATCTAGGAAAAATCACACAAGCTTATCACACTATCATCAAGAATAAATCCTAATAAATCACACTAACAACAATTTGTCCTTGTCTTTCTACCAGAGCCTACTCTAGCCTAAGCAAGCTCACATGCCCAAGGATAGCTTCAAAAGATCAAAAGATCTTGCTGTTTGAATTTATTAGATTTAAACTAGTATGAACTAAAAGTGTAAGTTAGCCAGCTCAAAACTAATCTCTACTAATTACCAGATATGCCTTAAGTTACCACAGAGCTGCTGCAAAATGATTGAGCTCAGAAGCGGCACAGATTAATTATTAAAATTGTTGAACTAAACCTGCACAGTCTGCCTAAACAATTAATAACTCAAAATCTAGTGTGCAACTTTGTGCCAACTTTTTACAGAAGCCTAAACTTTTCATCAACTACAACATATCCAAAAAATAGCACAAACAAGATAGTAGATTTCAAACTGTGCATAAATTTAAGTTTGAACAGATTTAAATTAATTTGAAAACTACATAGAAAACACCTATACAAGCTTTCTAGAAAAGGTAGACCACAGCACCAGGAGTACAACAAAATTGGGTTTGGATTTTTCTGATTTTTCTACAATTTTTAACCGATTTTTGAAGTTTCAGGATTTGAATTCTAGATCTGAAGTTTCTTTTTATAGTTTAGCCCCTGGAACTTTGCAGAAAGGACCCTGGAAAGAACTGAAGGTTTGCAATGTGGTCCTTGGACCATGGCCGGCGGCGGGTTGGCCGAAATCCGGCGATGTGGGGCCACGGGGCTGCGTGAGAGCATGCCAGGGTTGGAGAGGAGCTCACCACGCGTCGGTTTGCAGACCGGAACGGGGACGCGGGGTGGACCGGCGGTGGTGACTGTCGGAGCAGCGGCGGCGCTCTGCTTCGGCTCGGTCTCCGGCGTGGTTGAGGCGGGGCCGGGGCAATGCAGGAGCTTGGCGAGCTGCGGTGGAGCTGGGGAAGCGTGCTCAAGGCTTTAGCGAGGTGTGGCGGCGGCCGGGAGGTGGAGTTCGCCGGCGGCGGCAACAATGGCGCCGGCGGAGGGTTGGGGTGCGCGCGCGCGAGAGGAGGGGTGCGGCGCCTTTTATAGGCGGCCGAGGGGAGGCTTGGGCAGCGGGTTGGGAGGGGTGGAGCTCCACGCGGAGGCTCGGACGGCACGGCGGCCAGGCGTGTGCTGCGGCGGCGGCGCCGGTCGGGAGCCGGTCTCGGCGCGGTGTGCGCAGGCGGCGCTGTCCGCGGCCGGTCGGGCGGCCTTGTGGCCGTGGTGGCGAGCAGCGCGGGCCCAGCTGGGGCACTGGCCAGGGCGGGGCTAGCGCGCAGGCAGGGGGAGGCGCTGGCAGGTGGGAGGGAGGCGCTGGCAGCAGGCGGCGGCAGCCATGGCAGGCCGCGCGCGGTCGGGAGCAGGCGGGGGCAGGCGCGGCCGGTCGGCACGGCAGGCTTCCACCGCATTGAAGGCCTGCGGCCTCGATACCCAGGCCAGGCAGGCCGCGCCGCGCGGTGGCAGGCGCGGTCGGCTGGAACGCGCGGCGCTCGCGAGTGCCGGCATTTCGTCGAGCACGTTCCGGGCGCATGTTCAAACACAATTTTCTCTGAAATTTTGAACTGAAGTTCAAAATCTCCAAAAAGCAAACTTGTGTTCCTGTGCACCCTCTACAACTTTCACAAAGGTTGACCTATGAAAAAGTGGATAGATTCGAGGGAAAACTGAGGAGAAGAACCGGTGAACTTCGGTGTCGGCCGGCGGTGAACTTCTGCGTTTGTCTGACTTTGACTGAGATTTAAGGTGCCTTCCACTCAAAATCTTGAAATGAGCCAATTGACAAAAATGTGTCCCATGAAAAACTGAACAACTTTTGTATTGGTCGATTTTCAAGTTCTTAAGTGAAATTTTGAATTCAAACCATGCCAGCCAGAAAAGGTCCAAAGTTCACCGAGATACAAAGGGTTTTGGGTGGACTTTTCTTAAGTGAAAATCTAGGTGGGGCCAAGGTACACTTAATTAACCTAAGACAAGTTGTTTAGCAGGTAATTAGGTTGACTAAGCACCTAGATTGCCACAAAAGTAGTCATGTGAGCTACTCTTCGGATTTTGACTAATGTATACTTGTTGATTCAACAAGTATCAAAAGGAACTCCGGAATTATGAGAAGCTAGAGTAGTCTTATAAGACAACCAAAGCATAATTGAAGCCGAGAGATCACAGATCAAATACTGAGAACACAAACTGCACTTTATTGATAACTAGATCATAGATCTTCAAAATTGTGTACAGACTGTTGACTTGACTCAGAAAACTTCTCTAAGCATAGAATTTGTGTAGATGCTCAATATTCCACGAGTCTCTCTCCTCGACTCCTTCGCTGTTCTTCAATCGGTACGACCCGGGTCCTGTCACCTTGTGCACGATGAAAGGTCCTTCCCAGCGGGACATAAGCTTGTGCATACCCGTAGTCTTTTGAATTCTACGCAATACTAAGTCACCGATGTTGAACGATCGCTCTTGAACGTTCCTGTCATGATAGCGCCGGACTCCCTGGAGATATCGAGTGGAATTCAACAAAGCTGCACAGCGTTCCTCCTCAATCAGATCAAGCTCCAGTCGTCTTGTGTCATCAGCAACGCCTTCATCATACTGCTCCAGTCGTGAGGACTTATACATCAGGTCTACTGGCAGGATAGCTTCAGATCCGTACACCAGAAAATATGGCAAGTGGCCAGTTGGCTTGCAAGGCTGGGTTCGAAGCCCCCAGACTACATGCGACAACTCGTAGATCCACTTGCCTCCATACTTCTTGTCGTGCTCGTACAGGTCGCTTCTTCAGACCATCCAGGATCAAACCATTTGCTCTCTCAACTTGTCCATTGGCCTTGGGATGAGCTACTGATGCGTGAATTACTTCGATGTCGTTCCTCTCACAGTGGTCCTTGAACTCGTAGCTGTTGAAATTGGAACCCAAATCTGTGATGATACGATGAGGACAGCCATACCTGATCATCAGATCACTAATGAACCCCTTGGCCTTGGCCGCAGATATGTCTGTGACTGGTTTGACTTCTATCCACTTGGTAAACTTGTCGATGGCAACCAGTACATGTGTGAAATTGCCTGGAGCAGTCGTAAGCTTCCCAATCATGTCGAGCCCCCAGCATGCGAACGACCAAGATGGAGGAATAGCAATAAGCTTGTGGGCAGGCAGTGTTGCTGTCTAGCGAAGAATTGGCACCCGGGACACTTGCGGACAATCTCCTCTGCATCTTGCAGAGCCGTGGGCCAATAGTAAGCCGCTTTGAATGCCTTGCCCACCATCGTGCGTGATCCTGCGTGATTCCCGCACGCGCCTTCATGAATTTCTTCCAGGACGCCCTTACCTGTTGCTCTCGGGACACACTTCATAGCAACATCAGTGTAAAGTCCTCTCCTGTAGAGCTGATCGCCGATGAGTAGATAATTCTTCGATCGCCGCACGACTTGCTCAGCTTCAGTCTTGTTCAAGGGCAGGGCCTTGTTCTTGATGTACTCGATGAACAGGACATGCCAGTCTTCTTCAATTACCAAGACCTCTCTGTCTGGTCCGGCTTCACCATTGTGGATGGGTGCAGATTTCTCGAAGTTCGCTTGCGGAGCTCCTGGACGAAGACTCCTGCTGGGTACTTCTGCGCGAGTGGATCCGAGCATGGAAAGCACATCGGCAGCGACATTGTCATCACGGACCACCCAATGATACTCGAGTCCTGCGAACTTGTTCTCTAACTTGCGCATAGCTTCGCAGTAAGCATCCATGTTCTCCTTCTGGCGATCCCAATCCTTGTTGCAATGGTTGATGACGACAGAAGAGTCGCCGTACACCATCAGCCGCTTGATTCCTAGAGATATTGCGAGTCGTAAGCCATGAAGCAAGGCCTCATACTCTACCTCGTTGTTGGACACCTTCCAGAAGATCTGCAGAACATATTTGAGTTGGTCGCCCTTGGGCGAGATAAAAAGCACTCCTGCGCCGGCGCCTTCGAGTTTTAGAGAGCCATCGAAGTACATGATCCAGTGCCCTGGTCTGCCGACAGGGATATCAACTTGATTTTCGCGCCACTCTGCCATGAAGTCTGCCAGCACCTGTGACTTGATGGCCTTCTTAGACTTGAACTCGATGCTGAGGGCGCCGAGCTCGACAGCCCATTTCGGAATTCGCCCGGTCGCGTCTGGGTTGTGTAAGATGTCGCCCAAGCCAAACTCTGTCACCACCGTAATGGTGAATGTGTCGAAGTAGTGGTGCAGCTTCCTGGATGTGATGAGTATTGCGTAGAGTAGTTTTTGCACCGCAGGGTATCGAGCTTTGGACTCCGTGAGTACTTCACTGACGAAATATACCGGCCTCTGCACAGGATATGCATGATTGTCCTCAGCGCGCTCGACCACCAGTGCGGTGCTCACCACATGAGTCGTGGCTGCAATGTAGAGCAGCAATTCCTTGTCGTCATCTTGCGGAGCAGTCAGGATTGGCGGTTTTTGAAGATGTTGCTGGAGATCCGCCAATGCTGCTGCTGCTTCTTCGTTCCATTGGAACTTGTCGCCTTTCTTGAGTAACTTGAAGAAAGGGAGGCCCCTCTCTCCAAGTCGCGAGATGAATCGGTGCAGCCGCCATGCACCCAGTGAGCTTCTGGATGTCCTTGATGGTCTTCGGAGCTTCCATTGCTGTGATGGCATTGATCTTCTCGGGGTTGGCCTCGATGCCACGGTGGCTGATGATGAACCCGAGAAGTTTCCCAGAGGGTACTCCAAAGACACACTTGGTTGGGTTTAGCTTCCATTGCCACTTTCGCAGGGATGCGAAAGTCTCCTCCAGATCAGCAATGAGGTCTTCTGGATTTCTGGTCTTTACGACCACATCATCGACATAAGCTTCCACGTTGCGATGAAGTTGCTTATCGAGGCAGAGTTGGATCGTGCTCTGATAAGTCGCTCCAGCGTTCTTCAACCCGAAGGACATCGTGGTGTAAGCATATGCACCATATGGGGTGATGAACGCCGTCTTGATCTGATCCTCCTCTTTCAGAGATATCTGGTGATAACCCGAGTAGCAATCAAGAAAACAAAGTAAGGCGCAACCAGCCGTGGAGTCGATAACCTGGTCGATGCACGGTAGCCTGAAGGGATCCTTGGGGCAGTGCTTGTTGAGGTCAGTGTAGTCGACGCACATGCGCCACTCGTTGTTGTTCTTCTTTTTCACCAAGACTGGATTTGCTAACCAGTCCGGGTGAAAGACTTCCTTGATGAATCCTGCGGCGAGTAACTTCGCCAGCTCCATCTTGATCGCCTCTCGCTTGTCGTTTGCGAATCATCGCAACCGCTGCCTCTTGGGAGTAGCTTTGGGGTCGACGTTGAGACTGTGCTCGATCAGGTTCCTTGGCACCCCTGGCATGTCTGCGGGTTTCCACGCAAAGATGTCACGGTTAGCTTGCAGGAACCTGAAGAGCTCGCCTTCCTATTTCGGGGTCAGTCCAGCCCCGATCTTGGTCGTCTTCGACTGGTCTCCT
Organism: Urochloa ruziziensis; assembly: GCA_015476505.1. Classification (NCBI taxonomy): domain Eukaryota; kingdom Viridiplantae; phylum Streptophyta; class Magnoliopsida; order Poales; family Poaceae; genus Urochloa; species Urochloa ruziziensis. The sequence continues at coordinate 51,067,936 of CM027124.1, read as the reverse complement.
TCCAGTAGTGATGCGTCCTTGGTCGCCACGTCTTCAGGGACAGCCGCCTTGAATGGCCCGGGCTCCTTGCTGGGAAGCTCGAGCTCGGACTGCTTCAGCTTCTGGGCCGCCGTGAAGATCTGGGCCATGGTGTTGGGAACCTGAGTGGTAGCCGCAAACTCCACAGCCTCTCTATTGCAATTGTACGATCGTCTCAAGTCACCGCGGATAGAGATGACGCCTCTGGGTCCTGGCATCTTGAGGACGAGGTAGACGTAATGGGGGATGGCCATGAACTTAACCAAAGCAGGACGTCCGAGGATGGCTTGATAGGAAGTTTCGAAGTCCGCCACCTCGAACTTGATGTACTCCGTCCTGAAGTTCTCTTGCATGCCAAATGTTATTGGTAGTGTGACCTGGCCGAGGGGGAGACTGCCATTACCAGGGACAATGCCGTAGAACGGGGATTCGGTGGGAGTCAGCATCTTCTCGATGTCGAGTCCCATCCTCTTCAGGGTGCCTGAGAATAGCACGTTCAACCCTGCCCCGCCGTCGATGAGCACCTTGGTGAGTTGTGATCCTGCCACCGTAGGGTCCAGGACGAGTGGTAATTGTCCTGGCTCGTCGTAGCTGTTCCACTGGTCCGCCCTGGAGAAGGTGATTGGGACCTCCGAGTACTTTAGGTACCTTGGGACGGCTGGCTCGACTGCCATGATGTGCCGCAGAGCGAGCTTGTGTTTCCTCCGAGTAGGAAAACCGTAGTCGCCGCCCATGATGACCATGAGTACATTCTTGGGCTTCTGGAACTTGGGCACCTGGTCGTCCTCATCTTCGTCTTCTTCGTCGTTGGCCTTCTCCTTGTTCTTGGCTTCAGGATTGAGTGGTTCCCCTGCTGGCTTCTTCTTGGCTTTGCTCTCACGGCCCTTCTCGGCGTACACGCGTTGGAGATCATAGCATTAACCCATGGTGTGCTTATGTTTTGGGTGCATTGGACACGGCCTGTCCATGATCTTCTCGACGTCGCTTTTGCCGTGGTAGTTCTTTTTCTGGCTTCGCATGCCAGTCTCCAGAGTCGCGACGGTGTCGTCTGGCTTGCGCTTGTGCTGCCCGGAGCCCTGCTGACCTTTATTGCTTTGCCTCTCCCTGCCCTGGGAAGGGCCGTATTTCTCGAGGTCACGGTCTTCTTGCTCAGACCACGCTTCAACCTGGTCGCATAGGGCGTCCAGAGTCCTTGGTCGATGCAGACCAAATTGTCTGTCAAAGAACTTGTTGGTGATGCCGTTCTGGAACAGGTCGATGCAGTCGCGGTCAGAAACGTCCACCACCAGAGTCTTGATTTCCATGAAGCGACGCATGTAGTCACGTGCGCTTTCTCCTTTGTGCTGCTTGCACATGGCGAGGTCATGTCGAGTCTTGGGGCGGCTGTATGTGCCTTGTAAGTTGGACACATAGATCTTCTTGAGGCGTTCCCAGGACTCGATGGAGCGTCGTGGCAGGTTTTTGAACCGTGTAAATGGAGCAGGCTCGAGTGCCATTGGGAAGTATCTACACTTGATGGCGTTGTTGCCACCCGCGCACTCTATAGCTGTAGAGTATATGCGCAGCCACGACTCAGGAGAGGTCTTGCCGTCGTACTTCTCGAACCCGACAGGCTTGAAAGGCTGTGGGTATACCGCCATCCGGATGTCCCTGGAGAACATCGGGTACTCATAATCTTCTTCTCTGTATCCCCGGGCTTCATCACGCTTCTTGGATTCGAGGATGGAGCGCGCATCGCGGTTGGCGTTGATGGTTTGCCGGAGGTCGCCGCTGTGTGCTGGTCTGTGGGATGACGTGGCACCGTCGTTGCGACTGGCATTGGCACGTCCACCTCGTTGGCGATCATACTCTGGTCGACGTGGGGGCACGACTTCTCCGCGGTTGGCTTCCCCCAGTCGGCCTGGATTCGGTGCGCGATGCTTGTCGCGAGGAGGTTGACGTCCGCTGCTTCCGACTTCTTCGCTTGGAGCTGCCCGACCGCTGCGCGATGGGGCGGCAGTGATGGCCTTGTCGAGAGTACGGACCATGTCATTGATCCGTTCAAGCGCAGCTGCCGTTTCTGGGGTTCGTGGCAGGCTGCGAACGTGGTAAGATATCTCCATGGCATTAGCCATAGGAGAGTCGTACCGTGCCACCCTTGCGAACTCCTGAGCGAGGTTGCGACCAGCCATGACGCGATTGTGAGCGTTTAGGCGGCACTGAGCCCTCCTGTTGTTCCGGATTTCTCTTTCATGGCAGCTTGGGTGGATTCACCAGCGGGTGGTTCCTCGTTCTCGGAGACGTCAGCTTCCAGCTCGAAAGTGTAGCGCGGGTCGTTGTCGACGTCACCAGCTGCCGCCGCGCCAGCCATGAAGACTTGTCCATTGGGTTCGACAGAGTCGCTGGAGCTTGGAGTGACGAGTTCCGTAGAGCTTCCCTCTTCTGGCAGGAGCGGTGTGCCGTGTTGGAACGGCAGGTCGTCAGTGACTTCAGACCCAAAGAGTACAAAAATCTGGCGGGACTCGTAGACGTCCCGCGGGATCCTGTCTCTGGGGTACACGGATCTTCCTTCAGGCGTGGCGTAGATCACTAGACTGTGCTCGCCATAGTCTTGTAGCATCTCCTCATCCGAGTCCGAGTGGCAATCAGGGACTGCTTGGCTCAAAGAGTTGGCGTGTCCTGCCATGACTCGGACTGGGACGTCCCGCTTCGAGTCCGTGACGGGCTCGATCTGGCTCCGCAACGCCTCACAGTATGCGTGGGTCGAATTGCGGAGTCCGAACGGGAATTGGGGTGGGAGGGTTGTCTGCTGCTCCGTAGTCATGATCGACTCGGACTCTTGCCCACGGGTCAAGTCCGCGAGCTTGATCTCGCCGAGTTGTTCGGCCAAATCTTCCATGATGGGCGCTGGCTCCTGCTTCAACTCCACAGGCGTCTCGGTGTAGCTATAGAAGCCACCCGAGCCGTCAGCGACGTAGACCCATGAGCCGAAGTGGAACGTTGTGCCCTCCTGAGGCGCTTCAGATTGGATGTAGGTCACCATTGCGTTCTCCACGGGATCTTCGAGGAAAACCCCTACCTGGCGCGCCAGAAGTCGGTGTTCTACCGTCGATCCTACCGAGAGGTATCCCGAGGTAGTAGAGTTTCAGGTGGGTTTCGCCGAGATCAGGAATGCAAAGGCTAAGAGACTCAGGATTTTAGACAGGTTCGGGCCGCTTAGATGGCATAGTACCCTACGTCCTGTATGGTGGTTTGTATTGATGAGATCGTCCTCCTTTGAAGGGGTCCCTGCCCAGCCTTATATACACGGAGGGCAGGGTTACAAGGTCGGTTCCGAGTAGAATCCTAACCCAATACAACTCGTAGAGTGCTTTGCACGGCAATCTGAGTAGTTTACATGCCATACGACTGGTTTCCATGCCATATGACTGGTTTCCATAATGAGGAGAGTCCTTGCAGTACTCTACTCGCAGTCTCCACGCTTGGTACGACTCTTTCTGGAGATTATCCATGCGTCCCTGTGGGCCCATGGTCGTACCTCCGACAACTGCCCGTGGTGATGTTGCCAGGCCTGTCTTGGCTGAAGAAAAGGAATGCAGGCCGCGGGTTTCGGTCAGCGATGCCAATGAAGAGCCTTCAGGTGGTAGCTTTTCGATCCTTTTTGACTTTCGGTTTTTTCGAGTGGTTACTTGTGTTCTTATGCTTTTCTATTGATTTGGTTATTAGCAGATGGTAGTCCTCCGGCGCGTCACGATCATCCGGGCGAATTTATCTTTGACCCTGAAGGTCAGTTGTTGCTTGTTTCTGATTTTTGATTTGGTTTAGTGTTTTCGTTTGTTTCCCGCGACTGCAACTGATATGATGTTTAGTGTACGCAGCTTTCATGCGCGACTGCGAAGAGGACAACCCTATTGACCTTGCAAAGGTTATTGGTGGTGTGGCTGTAAAGCTGGTTATGGGGATGAATGTTCTCCATAAGAAACTGGTTGATGGGGAGGACCGTGAGGAGCTTGAGTTTTTGCACAAGCAGTGCTCAAAGTTTTCTGAAGAAAAATCTGGGCTAGAGAAATGCAATGAGGAACTGAGCTTATCCGTGAAGAATTTGCAAGCTACTGCAAATCAGCAGGAGGTTGCTCTCAACGGTCTCCGCGAGCAGGTTGCGTCTGATTCGGAAGTTGTGATGGATCTACGGAACAAGCTGAAAAGCTCAGACTTGGCATTGAAGTCAAAGGAAAAGGAGATTGGTGAGCGGGATGCAACCATTGCTGAGCTGCGGAAACGACTGGCTGCCAGAGATAAACAGGTCGAAGAGCATGAAAGTCAGGTCTGGCAGGATGGGCTTCATGCCTATAACAGTTGCCGTGCGGCTCTACAACGTTTTGGAGCTGAGCCACAAGAGATGCCTCGCGAGATGACCAGGGAGGGATTTTTTCATTGGCTGGACATGGAGTTCAAGATGCTCCCTGGAATCATGGACTGGGTTGGAGATTATGCTGCTTCGGTTAGCACTGATGCCATGCTGCGGCTGCTCTCGGATCAGGGGCGCGATCATTTGAAGAGATTCGGGTCCAGGGGCTTTGTTTTTCCTAGCGCCGATGATCTGCCTGCTGCAACGAGCACTTGCGAGGCTGTGAAGAAGATATTCTTGAGTCGGTTTTGGGTGGCGCATGGCAGGGATGCTGCTCGGAGGACTGCTCATGATCGTCTGACTCGGGTTAGAAACGAATCTTATGGCTCTTTTGTTACGCTTGCTGCGAGTTGGACCTTTATATTTTTTGTGACTCGGTATTCTTGACCTTACAGTTCTACCTATCGCAGAGTAAGCAGTCCCTGGCGGGCGCGGTCGGGGCTGAAGCCGCAACGGGGGCTCGAGCAATGCTGCCTCCTCGGCCTGATTCGTCCAGGATTTCCTGACCTAGTGCTCCGGAACGTGCTCCTTTTTCGCCGCCTAAGGAAACCGACGAGGTATCTTTTTCAGTCGCTTTCCCTGTTTTGATGATTTTCTGTTTCTTTTGGCGTTTGTGATTCGGTTTTCCCTTGATGTAGGCGAATCGCGGTGGCGAGCGTGGAAGTACTGAAAAGGATGTAGCTGCTGGTGGCCCGGACGCTGAGGTGCGCCAGCAAGATAAGGCGAAGACTAGGCCCAGGCCACGCACGCAAGATTCTCCGGTTGGTGCTCGCGAGGATGATGCTAAGGTGTAGGCACTAGGCCACCTTGTAAGGAGACAGTTGACAATGGTAGTTGCCTTTTGCGTGCTGAACATTTTGCTGTAAATTTCCCTGCGCAGGCTTCCGGTGGCGGGGCTGCGCAGGGCGTGACCCCAAGGACTCTGTACCGCGATGGCTTGTTTGTAACTGGGTTTGCTTGGGACAAGTTTTGGGCTATGCATCCGGGCCAAAGCTTTGACGACTTTTGGTGCTACTGCAGTCGCTTGTTTTCTCGTCGTGGTTATTTGCTTCGTTTGACGCTGGACCGCTCTGGGGGGAATAGAGTGAGTTGCTCTCGGCAGTGGGATTCGAAAAATGTTTTTCTTGGGGTTAAGCAGGAAGGTTCTCGTGATGAAGCTTTAGATGACGAGATGTGTTTTGTGTATGATTCGCCCAAGGCAGGAAGGCCCGGGCTTGTAATAGAACTATTTGAATGAGTTTAGTTCGGCAGTTTCGATTTGTGCCTGCTATTTGGTTCTTTTACTTCGTGTGACTTGGTCTAGCGCGATTGCGGAGTATTTGGAGAAAAACGACACCCTTCCCCCCCTAGCGCGCGACCGAGTCTGGTTGCGAAGTCTTTAGATTTGTGACTCGGCTGTTTCACGCTATGGAGTGCTTGGAAAAACGACACCCTTCCCTCCTAGCGCGAGCACCGTTCGAGTCACAAATGGCTTGATTCGAATATGACGATGACTCTTTGGCGGATTGTGTCACGGGGGTTTTGGTTTGTAGTGTCACGGGGGCCTTGGTGTTTAGCGTCACGGGAGTTTGTCACGTAGTTGATTGGGTGGGCTATATAAAGGGCTGACGGTTTGAGGAGGCGATATTGCTCTTCTTCCTTTGCTGTGCTGTTTTCAGACATGCTTATTCTCGCGTTTTGCTGCCGTTGTGGCTGGCCTCCTGGTTTGGATGCAATGCTTTAGCTAATGGTGGTGCTAGAAGGATGCTTGCGAGTGATGGAGGAGGGGTCGGGTGCGGGAGCGTAGTTACGCGTGGCTTGCTTGCTGATGCTATGCAACAAGGCGTGCGCGCTCACTGGGCAAATGATGGGTTATCCTGTCTAGGCCTAGCCGTGTTCCGACACTTCGTGGTGCTGATGGCTGCCCCGTGTGTGGTGCTAGAAGAATGCTTGCGATGTGCTTATCGTGCTTGGTTCTTGGAGCTCACCACTCTGGGGTCAGTTTGTATTTCTGGGTGTACATGTTCTTACACCCAATTGTGTTTGTATTCGCTTATGTTCGGGTGATGCCATGTGTGGCTGCCTTTGTACCGAGTTTGTTTTACTGTATTCTCCCTTTTGGGGTGACTGTAATGATTAATAAGATGGGAACTGTGTTTATATCGCTTTGCCTTGATCTGTTTCAGTTCGTTTTGCTGCTCAGGTTTTGGGGATTCGTGGTATGTTTTGGTTCGTGTGAGTCATGGCTTCTTGCCGTTAGGCCCTGAGAATTTTTACTTCCGTGACTCGTAGCCTTCCTTGGCTGACTCAAGTGACAGTCCCCTTGCCCTTAGGCTTGGAGGATTTCGATTCCTGTGACTCACAGCCTTCGTTGGCTGATTGGAGTGACAGCCCCCTTGCCCTTGGGCTTGGAGGATTTCGGTTCCTGTGACTCGCAGCTTTCCTTGGTTGTTTCGAGTGACAGCCCCCTTGCCCTTGGGCTTGGAGGATTTCGGTTCCTGTGACTCCCAGCCTTCCTTGGCTGTTTCGAGTGACAGCCCTCTTGCCCTTGGGCTTGGAGGATTTCGGTTCCTGTGACTCGCAGCCTTCCTTGGCTGTTTCGAGTGACAGCCCCCTTGCCCTTGGTCTTGGAGGATTTCGGTTCCTGTGACTCGCAGCCTTCCTTGGCTGTTTCGAGTGACAGCCCCCTTGCCCTTGGGATTGGAGGATTTCGGTTTATGTGACTCGTAGCCCCCTAGGCTGATTCGAGTGAAGCCTGTGAATACGTGTTGGGCGTCCCCTTCACAAATCAAATAGCCAAGAAGGATATATATTGTGATAAAACAATGTTTACTCTAATCTAAAATTAAGCAAACAGCCAAAAAGGGTATATTGCGATAAAATAATGTTTATTCAAACAACCAAGAAGGGTCTGCATGATGATAATGATGAACAGAATGGGGCAATTGATGATGAGAGCAAAAGGTTCTTTTGTGGCAGCTTTATTTTTGTCATGTTAACATGCAATCTACAACAATCAAAATCAAAATTAAGCCAAGGGAATATCATGGTTCATAAACTAAACATTGCGACATATCAATTGAAATGAGCTAAACAAACAAGACCCATTTCACCTGAACAACAAATGCGTCATAGTAGGTCCCAAGAAAATATTTATTTATTTATTTATTTATTTTTGAAAAGAGGCAGGAGCGTTGCCGATTCATTTAAGAAGGAGAAGCATGCGGAGTTTTACATGGTCGATATTACATAAAATGGTTGCACTCTCAACTCTTAGAAAGAAAAATAACATAATTAAAACAAAGCTGGGCCTCCTTCGCGGCAAGCTGCATCCCGCAGCTGCATTTCCTCCTTGATGAGCTGAAACACTCTTGATGGTGGTGCTGCATTCCGATCGAAGACTCTGCGATTGCGTTCCTTCCAAATGTTCCAAGCGGTGTATAGCAATGCTGCAGAGGTTTTCTTTCGGTGTACTTTCTCAATGCCTTGCAGTGAGCTGTTCCACCACTCTTCAATCATGATGTCTCTAGGCGGCACCTTCACCAGGTCTGGCATCCAAGCCGAGACCAAAACCCACACCTCCTGTGCAAAGACGCATTGCAAGCATAGATGTTCAGCAGTCTCAAGGCTCTGGTCACAAAGGCAACACACCGGGTCACACGGCCAGTGTCTGAGCAGCAATCTATCCGCCGTGAGGATTTTGCTTTGGATCAGCAGCCACCCGAATACCTTGTGTTTACCTTCAGCTTTGGCTTGCCATATGGTTTTGGTTTGGAATGTGCAGTACGATCCCTTGAGCTGGAACTCATAGGCCGACTTAGCAGAGTAAACACCATTTTCAGTCCATTTCCATCTTATCATGTCTTGCTGATCATTGAGCCTTATCCCCTGCAATAGCCCCCAAAGAATCACATACTCGGCCAGTTCATCTGTAGAAGCCATGCGCCAAAGGCCTCTAGTCCATCTGTCATGACAGAGGTCTTCTTTCACCGTGTTTCCTTTCCTCCAGGCCAATTTATATAAATTTGGCGCTAAATATTTTTTTATCATTGTTTGTTTTTAAGTGCCAATCTCTACAGCTAAGCCATAATCCCAAAGTAACATTACCAAGAGCAGATATTGATGTTTCAGCCTTCCCCCTTATTGGTGTTCCAGCTGATTCATATTCCCCTCTTTCCTTTGCTCATTGGTTTCTTCAGCCTTTTTTCCCTAAAACATTTGCATTCCCCTTCGTAACTAAAGAGTTATAATCCTTTGTTCCGTCAATATATCTGCAGCTTAAAATAACCCTTTTTAGATGCATATAATATTGATTAATTTGACATACAACTAACAGTTCAAGAATTCAAGAGTATCAGCTAGTCACGTGGTTGACAGTTTGTTTTAGACGGACATTAGTCATCTTCATCTCTAAATTAGCTTTATCAACCTGCACAAATTATGTACATAATTTAAATTCAACCTGCAAGATCACAAGATGATAATAGTTAACAAATTTGCTATGCAGCTTGTAGAAGTCAACCTTAGTCGTCTAGACTATGGATCAGGAGAATCTCCCACGGTTCCATGTATTTTTTTTTCAGATACAGAAATAATAAATTTCATATACATATTATAGAGATATCAGGTTTCATATTGGAACTAACGCAGGCTATCAACTTGCTTGTTGTGCCGCCATCGCTGGACACTTTTCAGAGCAATAACATGAGTTAGTAAAGAATCAGTAAAAAGAGAGAGAAATAAAAAGTAAAAACACAGAAAAAAGAGTAGAGATCAGGCACCAACGCAGGATATCCAGTTGCAGTATATTTAGATTAGGCTACAACAGGAGATGCGCAGCACAGCTAGAGGTTTCACAATGTTCTTGGCTTCTTGCCAACATGTACACGGAAGAAGAAGGGACAAACTGGATCAAACATGAGCAACAGTAAGATCGGTTGAACCAATCCACCACCAAATGTTTGATCCCCAAACTCAAGATAACCTCCTTTGGCCACCTGTGAAACAAGAAACATGATACTATTACTAAGGGCCGCCTGCACAGCCTCCCCCCGGCCGCCAGGGCCTCTCTCCCGCCCGCCCGCCCGCCCGCCGCCATGACGGTGCTCCCTGCGGCCGAAAAGGAGGCGGCGTCCTACCGCTCGCTGGCCGCGCCGGTTGCTAATCCCGTCGACAAGTTCGCGCTCCTCCCCGCATTCCTCAAGGTTCGAGGCCTCGTCAAGGAGCACATCGACTCCTTCAACTACTTCATCACCAGGGGAATCAGGAACATCGTCCAAGCAAACAATCGGATCGAGGCGCGCAATGACCCAGGCATTTACCTTAGGTACAGTCTCATCTCATCCTTCTAGTATATATGCGCAACGAGTACAATCGCAACTATTTCTTTTTTGCTACGACAACACGTAGACTACATTAGATTCAATTCCTTCGATGCAGGTACACCAACGTCCATGTTGGCACGCCCTCAGTTCAAGTCGATTACAAAATCGAAGATATCACGCCGCAATATTGCCGCCTTACTGACCGCACGTAAGCCTCTCTCCCTCCCTCCCTATGCATTTTGCTGGAGATCCAAGAGTAATACATACATACATACATACTTATCTGCTTACATTCAATCAACAACCTGGCAGCTATTTTCTTGGCGCATGCTTCCTTCAGATTTATCACTTTTTTATGACCACACTAACATTTTTCATTTCTTTGTTCAGTTATTCTGCTCCTATACACGTTGATGTCGAATATACTGTAGGGAAGCAGCATGAACTAAAGATGAAGGTATCCCCATTAGTTCTATCCAAGCACCTTTTACACGCATGTTGCAAAAATTAAATAAATAACTACTCGCCTTATTTACTTACTCCTCAGAGGAAAGTTCTCATCTGCTACATGCCCATTATGCTTAGAAGTTATACATGTATTCTGCATGGAAAGGATGAAGCTGAACTAGCAAGACTCGGTTAGTTCATTTCTTGAATTCTTCATCGTAGAAACATCTTCCTTAGATGGTATTATCATGTTATCTTAATGGTTGTTCTGATGGTTTCACCACCATGTTCCTAGGTGAGTGCCCTCTTGATCCTGGTGGCTACTTCGTTGTCAAAGGAACCGAGAAGGTAACTAAAAGAAATGGACATCTTTTTTCTTCCATCTTGTCTCACTCGACCTAGTCAAGCCATCAGTCACAGGGCTAACTGCAAGTGCTTTTGTTTTTTCGCACAAGGTTCTAGCGCTCGTTGTGTGCATTAATAATCTTGCAATATTTGTTTATTTTCAGGTCATTCTAATACAAGAACAGCTATCGAAAAATCGTATTATTATCGACACCGATAGTAAAGGAAGGTCATACTCATTACAGGCCTATTTGTTCATTAACTTCCTCAAATATTTTGATCTTTGTATTGTTTTCCAAAAAATGTGTATTTAAGTTTCACAATTTTCATAGGCTGCCTAGATTTTATCCTCAACTTACTGTCATGTAATGTATCAGCATCTTCTGAGCAACTTTCCAATTCGCAACTGTAGTTTGATTAAGGTAGTTTAGAAATTGCCTGGAAACTCTAATTCCAACATCATAGTTACCTGGCTTTGAGTTCCGTTGGCCACTCGTTACTGAAATAACTTCTTTCTGCGTGGTCTTGCAATGCCATTTCATTGCTATTTCATTTGTTCATATAGGTTTAGCACCCTTTGTGAAGTGAGTCACAATTTGACATCTTATATGAGTTACCTGTATGTTTTGTCAATTAGGGTGATTGCATCTGTTACCAGCAGCACACATGAAATTAAAAGCAAGACTGTGATTACTTTGGACAAGGAGAAGATCTATCTACAGCTGAATCAATTTACAAAACCGGTATTCATTGCAAATCCTATTAGCTTGTTAAGTACTCCTTCCATTTCATTACATTTGAGACCCAACCATTCTTTTTAATCTTGGGACGGGGAACACATCAAAGCAAAAACTTATTTAATTAGGTTTTCTGCACTTTAATATTAGTCCCTTTTTTTATTACTCTGTAATAAATTAATTTCGTGGTACTAGGTGTGATTAGTGGTGTAGTTCATTAGTAGATTAAGGATGTTCCGTATACACCATTTTTGCTTTTAGAAGTACTGAACGAGGAAGCTAGATAAGAAGTTTTTGAGTGGTAAAAGCTCCTGATTATAGAAAGAGTCTGGCATCTTCTTTGTTTGCCTACTTGCTTTACGCTGGCAGAATTGAACCTAAATATCGTCATATCAAACTAGCAAAACCTATCTACTTAACAGTGTGGCTGAGAGCCTTACTTTTGAATTTTGTTATAGTTAACTATGCTAACTCTAATAAGAACTTCATGCTTATACCTAGAGAGAGAAATTTCAGTTGGAAGTAGCATCAATATGTCACTGCCAAGTGATCACAGGTTTTTTTAGTAGTGGACTTTTATTTTCCCAACTTACTCTGGTTCATAACACAAAATTAAGCTAGTAGTTTTCTTGTTTAATAGAAGCACCAAGAAATTTCCTTCGTTTTCCTTAATTCCACATCTGAGCATCTTATTGAATGCCTATAAGATCGTTGGGTCTTATACTATGACATGGAAGGAGTAAGTTGACAATTCATGACCTTTTAATCCTATCTTCTGAGCTTTAAAATTTACAGATTCCAATAATAGTGGTCATGAAAGCTATGGGAATGGAAAGTGATCAAGAGGTTGTACAAATGGTTGGAAGAGATCCAAGATATGGAGACCTCCTATTCCCATCTATTCAGGTACATTTTCTTGACGATAAAATGGACATCCTCTCAAGGTTATATGATTGGATCTTGAATTTGTTCTAGTTTAAAATATTTCTTTTGCACCCTTTTTCTTGTTATTCACCACTGTTTTATATTTTAGGCTATTTAAATGTTCTCTACTCTTTCAGGAATGTGCCTTAGAGAGAATATATACGCAACAGCAAGCCCTGCAGTACATGGATGAGAAGGTGAAATTTCAAACTAAATAAGGAGCATAATTTTATATCATCACTCAATTAAACTGTTCATTGTGTTTTTAATTATGCTGAAAGGATCACGATGCACTAAATGTTGCACGATGGCATTATAAGCTTTGCAACAGTAGTTCCCTTAGTTAACGAGTCATATTCTGCCTGCAGAAGAATTCTCTTGTAAATTCTTTTACTATATTTGCAATGGAACCCTGGCCCTATGTTCCACTATTCTTGAGGGGCTTTATGTTCTATATGGAAGTCACATCAATTATATCTTACAATACAGAGTATGATCATACTTTTGTGTGGCCTGGCTTCAGGAGTTTGCTTTCTTAGGCTTCATTTTCACTTTGGTTATCTTTGTTTCCTGTTAGCTTACAAGCACAAGTTATCAACCCCGAAGCTCACACACTAACTCACACGGCTAGAGGTAGAAGAGGGTGATGAGTATAGAGCGCACAAGTTCTTTTGATTAAGTTTACTTGTCATATTTTTTGGTGTATCTTTTATGAATCTTTCAAATCCAAACTAGGTGGATGAGAGGTAGGCTGCAACTAAAGATTGAAGTGCTTGTGGAAGCATTAAAACACAGAACTGGAAGGCGAACTAGAGATTATATAGTATTCAACGTGTGAAGAAAGTTATTCCGTATGTCCAGGATTTGAGTGCTTAAATGTTCACTCAATTTGAGGAACTAGAGTAGTAGTGTAAAAATTTCAGCATGCTGGTTTATAACAATTAGCCCTAAACAATTATCTTTTAGAGATTTTTCAGTCATGTGTGCTTCCTTTTTCACTGTGTTAATGTAATCCAACTCTAAATTGTCTGTTCTAATTGCATCTGTGTATCAAGTGTGGCATCTTTTCTAATTCTGATGCTGAGATTTCTTTTTGGCAGGTCACATATCCTGGTGGAGCTAATCAGAAGGTAATTAATCGCAGCTCAAAACACTTTTATTTCATTTAAGAATTTATGTACATTCTTAAAACTGATTAGAGCAGGCACCAATGACAAGCTGTAAACTTATTTTCTCATTACACATTGAGTTACTACAGCTGGCACATTCTCCAAATTATGTGTTCAGAACGGCATAGATCACATTCTCCAACACAATCGTCTGGTGTCTGATATGCCTATTTTTTTTTCACTTTCAGGAGGGTCGGTCAAAATCAATCCTACGCGCTGTGTTTATTGCACATGTGCCGGTGAGAGAATTGTTTACACTTTACTTTTGCTTGCGATCTACTGTTCTCATTCATGCTAATCTCTCCTATAGGCCCAGAACGGGAACTTCCTACAAAAACGTATATACACTGGTGTAATGTTAAGGCGCATGCTGGACGCAATCTTGAATGCTGACACCTTTGATGATAAGGCAAGTTCAAATCTGGACCATGCATTACTTTAGGGAACGGCTCCATAAAAACACCCATTTGCCGAAAGTCATAATCTTCTGTGCCTTACCAGTGCTGCTTAATAAATGAAATTCCATTCAAATTCAATGTTTTTTGGAAGAAGGACCAAAGTCCCTCCGTTGTAACTTGAGGGCGTGTGGAACCATGGCTCGACCCCGGCTAGCTGGCTCCCAGCTCTTGAGCCTTTCTACTGCACTGCCTGCTAATTCAGTGTGGAATTAACTTAACATAGCTGCACCACCATCTTTGATTTACTACAAACTCTCAAGGGAGTTATGATGCAACATTTTTTTGTAGCTTCCAATTTGGCTAGTATTGTTGCCACATACGTGGCTTGGTAACATTTTCTTAGGCATCCGGCCCATTCTTCATACACTCATTTTTTCTTTGCCATTGATATGGGATACAAATTTGTTTGCCATGAGAAGATTGGCATTCGACACTGCCACATTTTTAATTATGAAGTGTGTCTGTCAGCCAATTGTACTATGTTCATGTGATGTCTCATGCCAAAATAGTGTGCACAATTGTACCTTCCTATTTATTGCATAGATAAGGCTTATCCATAATTAGTCATCATATGGCGCTTAATTTTAGGTGGCTAAATGGAATATAAGACACTCTGAATTATAGTTTCTACTATCATATAATCATTTAGCATGCAATTGATAGGGAATGTGTGGTCCATTTCTCATATTTGCTCGTTATGTGTCTATAGTTGTTTGGGCAAATTTTCATGAAAACAAAGTGAGCATAATTTGGGTTTTTGATAGAAACCAGCATAAGAATTTTTTTGGCTGTACAGCCAGGTCAACTATAGTTACATTTTTTATCTCAATTATTCAAAACCTGGGGCAAGGATGGCAATCTACTGATAATCTAGAAACCTAACCGTAACATGCTCCTTTTAGTTTGGAGAACCAAACATGTTCCATCTGTACTAAAATATAGTTGACTGCATAGTGTCAGCCAAGCTGTGCAGAGTCTATAATTGGACCTATCTGTTGGAGTATAGATATGTAGCCCATAGGGCCCATGTATTAGGCCCATCTAGGCCCATGTACAGAGAACTATATACCCACCCTTGTAGGGTTGGAGGAATACACTGAACATTATCCTCTAGCATGGTATCAGTTGCCTCTCTCTCCCGGTTACTGTAGCGTCGCCGCCGCCACTATGGCCGGCCGGCCGCCGGCGCCTCCTCTCTTCTTCTTCTTCCCTCCGCTTCCTGCTCGCAGCGCCGTGGCCTCCTCTTGCGCCGCCGGGCCGCCCCTGGCGCTGGGCGCGAGCGCCGCCGCGCGGGCCCTGGCCCCTGCTGCCGCGGGCGCGGGGTCCTGCGCGCGCGGGCGCGCCGCCTCCAGGCTGGCGCGGGCTCCCTACGCGCGGCCTGCGTCTCCTCGCGCCGCCGCGTCTCCTCCAGCCGCGCCGCCCCCTTCCTCTGCTCCGCCCGGCCCCGTCCCTCCTCCTCCCGCCGGCGCAGCCTTGCCCGCCCCGGCGCACAGTGCGGCTCCGACCGCCCTAGTGCCCGGCGTGGCCCTGGCGCACAGCGCGGCTCCGCCCGCCCCGGCGCCCGATCTGCCCGCCCAGGGGTCCGATCTGCTCGCCTTGGCGCCCGGCGCGGCTCCATCCTCCCTGGCGCCCGGCATGGCTCCGCCAGACGGTCCTGCTGCGGACACCCCTGCTGTTGGGCATGCTCTGCTCGCGGGTGCTCTTCTTGCTGCGGGTGTTGGAGGCCCTGTACTCAGTGGCGCAACTCCTCTCCCTGACACTACTAGTGTTGCCGATGCTGCTCAGTACCGTAGCACCACTTCTCCCCTCGCTGCCGCCGCCCCCCTTCTTCCCGGGCGCCGCTGCCTCCTCTGTTGGCGCTGCGCCTCCCGCGGCCGCCGCAGCGCTCCCCGTGGTCGCCGCTGCACCTCCCGCGCGCGCCGCTGTGTCTCCCGCGGTCGCTGCTCCGCCTCCTGCGCGCGCCGCCGCGTCTCCCGCGGCCGCCGCTGCGCCTCCTGCGCGCGCCACCGCGTCTCCCGCGGCCGCCGCTGCGCCTGCTGCACGCGTCGCCGTGCCTCCTGCGACTACTGCTGCTGCCGGCCTCCTCGCCAGCGCGGGCCTCTTCCCTGGCGTACCTGGTGCACTACATGCCGCCGCCGCCCCGCCCGTGGCTGGCCTAGGTGCAGCAGGAGCCATCTTCTCCTCTGCTCTTGCCCCTGCTCCGCCAGCTGCCGCCCTGAGCGCTATGGCCGGGTGGATTGGGCCTGGCAGATCCCAACTGGCGTCGCGCGATGGAAGAGGAGTACGAGGCTCTTCTTGCCAACCAGACGTGGGACCTCGTGCAGCGTCCGTCTGGTTGCAATGTGGTGACCGGCAAGTGGATCTGGACGCACAAGTGTCGAGCTGATGGTACTCTAGAGCGATACAAGGCTCGGTGGGTTCTCCGGGGTTTCACTCAGCGGCCTGGAGTTGACTATGATGAGACCTTCAGTCCAGTGGTGAAGCTTGCTACAGTGCGCACGGTTCTCTCGATTGCTCTCTCTCGTTCGTGGTGTGCACCAGCTGGATGTGAAGAATGCCTTCCTCCATGGCACTCTGTCCGAGACTGTATATTGCAGCCAGCCAGCGGGTTTTGTGGATTCCAGTCGTCCGGAGATGGTCTGTCGGCTCAACAAGTCTCTCTATGGTTTGAAGCAGGCTCCTCGGGCTTGGTACTCCCGGTTCGCCACGTTCTTGGTGACCTTGGGGTTCACGGAGGCCAAGTCCGACACTTCTCTGTTCGTCTATTGGCATGGGGATGAGACCGCTTATCTGCTGCTATATGTTGATGATATTGTTCTCACAGCCTCCAGTCAGCAGTTGCTTCGGCGTATCATCTCATCTCTGCAGCAGGAGTTTGCTATGAAGGATCTAGGTCAGCTCCACCATGATGCAGCACACTAATTTGGAGGAGCAACTCCAAGGTGCTGATAGGTAGATATAACACAAATTGTTGAAGGAACAGCTTCAACGTGCTATAATATAAAGCCCTAAGGGCAGTCTGAATCCACAGACAAACTATCCGAATCCACGGATAAGAAGAGCTCAATCCAAAGCTCAAGATCTAATCCAAGATCTAAGAAAGGAACATCAAGTTCTATTCGTAAGGGTAGTGGGTACAATGTAAGTTACAAAACTAGAGGGCATTGCCTCTATTTATAGGCTCTAAAGCCTTACACACTCACATACAACTAGAGGACAGCTACTAGCCAACTATATGGCAGCTAAGAGTACAACTAGATATTACTCATAACAACTCAGCTATTGCTCATAGACACCTAAGAAATAACTGTATAGAACAGCCATGTATCTTCTAGTAATATGGTGACATATCCATTCTTCTTGACTAAGATAACTCTTTGTAGTAGAGGTAAAATTCAAGTTGGCTTCTAGTCTTTGGTAGCAAAATTCAGATTCACTTGTGAGACTTGATAGTTTAGGAATTTCTCATATGATGTCCCTCATCATCCTCCCCTTCTTGATTGGAACTCGACCTCGAGTTATCTTCATAGAGTGCTTGTTCTGGATGATAGAGTGATAGATCAGCCACATTGAAGGTGTTAGAAATGTTCATTTCACTTGGTAGATCAACTACATAAGCATTTTCATTTATCTTCTTCAAAATAGAGAATGGGCCGTATCTTCTTTGCCTTAATTTCCCATGAATTCCTGCTGGCAGTCTCTCTTTTCTAAGATAGACCATCACTTGATCACCAACTTCAAATGACATTGGTCTCCTCTTCTTGTCTGCCAACTGTTTGTATTTGTGGTTAGATGCTTCCAGGACATTTTGGACTTCTTTAAACAATTCAGAATAGTTGTCAGCAAAGCTTATTGCTGATCTTGAATTGTCCCTTGATGGTAGCTTCAGTAAATCAACCACATGCCTAGGAACTTTTGTATAAACAATAGAGAATGGACTTCTCCCTGTAGATCTATGCTCTGAATTGTTATAAGCAAATTCAGCAAGAGATAGGGCTAAGTCCCACTGTCCTTTCTTGTTTCCACATATGCAGCGAATTAAATTGCCCAAAAACTTGTTCACTATTTTAGTTTGGCCATCTGTTTGTGGATGAGCTGTACTTGAAAATTTCAATTCAGTGTTGAACTGCTTCCATAATGTAAGCCAAAATGCAGCAAGGAACATGTTGTCTCTGTCTGAAACAATAGACCTTGGAACACCATGTAGTCTAACTACTTCTCTAAAGAAAAGATTAGCCACATGATGAGCATCTGTTGTCTTCCGGCAGGGAATAAAATGAGCCATCTTAGAGAATCTGTCCACCACAGCATAAACTGCATCATTCCCACGCCTTGTTCTTGGTAAGCCAAGTATGAAATCCATTGATAGGTCTTCCCAAGGTGCACTTGGTACTGCTAATGGCATATATAACCCAGTGTTTTGTGCTTGGCCTTTGTAGGTTTGACATATAGGACATCTTTGCACAAACTTTCCAGCATCTCTTTTGAGTTGTGGCCAATAATAGCGTTCCTGTAAATTTGCTATGGTCTTGTCACGCCCAACATGACCACTAAGATCACCTGAATGTAGTTCTCTAATTAGCTTATCACGTAGAGAACTTCTTGGGATGCACAATCTATTATTTTTGAAAAGATAGCCATCCTGCACCACATACTCTTCACCTAGTGGTTGTCTTTGTAGATGTTTCAGCCATATTTGACCAAAATCATCATCATTTTCATATAAGTCCTTAATCTGATCCATACCCGGAAGTTCAGCTTCAAAAGAAGTTAGGATACAAACACGCCGACTCAAGGCATCAGCCACTCGGTTGGTTGCTCCAGACTTATGCACAATGAGATAGTTAAACCTCTCCAAGTATGCTGCCCATCTTGCTAGCATGCGATCTACATGCTTTTGGTTTCTAAAATGCTTCAAGGACTGATGGTCAGTATAGACAATGAACTCCTTAGGCAATAAATAGACTTCCCAAGTTTTTAAAGCTCTGAAAACTGCATAGAGTTCCTGTTGATATGTACTCCATTTCTATCTTGCTTCACTTAGCTTCTCACTGAAGAAAGCAATGGGTTTTCTTTCTTGGGATAGAACAGCCCCAATGCCTACTCCACTTGCATCACATTCCAATTCAAAAGTTTTGCTGAAATCAGGTAGTACCAGGACAGGAGCTTGTGATAGCTTCTGTTTGATATCCCTGAAACTTATTTCAGCAGCTTCATTCCATTGGAATTTCCCTTTCTTCAAACACTCAGTAATTGGTGCCATAATAGTGCTATTGGTGCCATAATAGTGCTGAAGTTCTTCACAAATCTTCTATAGAATGTGGCAAGACCATGAAAGCTTCTAAATTCTGTAATAGTCTTTGGAGTTGGCCAATCTTTTATTGCAGCGACTTTAGAATCATCAATGTGAATTCCTTCACTTGTAATAACAAAACCCAAGAAAAGAAGTTTCTTTTGTAGGAAGACACACTTTTTCAAGTTTACATAGAGCTCATTCTGCTTGAGAACTTCCAGTACCTTTCGAACATGCTCAAAGTGTTCATCTTCATCTTTGCTATAGATCAAGATATCATCGAAATAAACCACAACAAATTGAGATAAGAAGGGTCGAAGGACTTGATTCATCAAATGCATAAAAGTGCTTGGTGCATTTGATAGTCCAAATGGCATAACAAGCCATTCATAGAGCCCTTCCTTGGTTTTGAAGGCTGTTTTCCATTCATCACCAGGTCTGATACGAATTTGGTGATAGCCACTCCTCAAATCAAGCTTAGTGAATATCTTTGCCCCACTTAATTGATCTAACATATCATCTAAACGGGGTATAGGAAATCTGTACCTTATGGTAATCTTGTTGATTGCTCTACTATCAACACACATACGCCAAGAACCATCCTTCTTTGGTGTGAGTAAAGCTGGTACAGCACATGGGCTAATGCTCTCCCGAATATGTCCTTTATGCAGTAATTCTTTACCTTCTCCTTCAATATAGCATGCTCTTTTGGACTCATTCGGTAGTGTGGCAGATTAGGAAGACTAGCACCAGGAATTAAGTCAATTCGATGCTGAATTCCTCTCATGGGTGGTAAATGTTGAGGCTCCCCAAGTATATTCTGAAATTCAGATAGAAGACCTTGAATCTCTGCTGGAATTTCAGGAGCAGGCTGCTCTTCACCCTTAATAATAAGTGCAGCACATAAATCTGCCTTCTTTAAGTCTTCTACAAATTCACTTGGAGTGTGGGAAATAGCCAACATACTCTTCTCCTCCACCTTAGAAGTAGAACCATCCAGCTTGTTAGGTAGAATGACAATTTTCCGCTTATTCCATATGAAAGAATAAGTATTCTCCCTTCCTTTATGTGTAGCATCCACATCAAATTGCCAAGGTCTTCCAAGAAGAACATGGCTGGCATCCATGTCAACTACATCACATAGCACATTTGAGCGATAATATTTGCCTAAAGAAATTGGCAAATTGCATTGCTTTGTGATCCTCATATTCACTCCCTTCTTGATCCACCCAATGGTGTAGGGATTTGGATGGTCATGAGTGTCAAGCTTCAAGTGTTTAACTAGGTTTTGAGAAATTAGATTCTCACAACTACAACTATCAATCACCAATTTGCACACCTTGCCATTTACAGTACACTTGCTCTCAAATATCTTCTTTCTTTGTGTATCGTCGGGTTGTGGTGTGGAGCACAAGAGACGCTGGATTACACATACTACTTCATCACCTTCTTCCTCACAAAGGTCTTGTTCCTCAACTTTAACTTCATATTCACTTTCACCATTGCTGTCATCATCACTTTCATGGCGTGTAGTGTTGACAACCTTCCTCCTAGGACAGTTGCTGGATACATGTCCTTCCTCACCACACTTGTAGCATTTGGTAACATTTTGGTTCCTCCTTGCTCTACTCTTCTTGACAGCTTGCTTGGGTTCAGATGGCTTTGCTTTGGACTGAGTGGTTTTATTCTCTGTCTTGCTAGCATAGCCTTTTGTTGAGCCCTCCATGTGAGAGTATGATTGAGACTTGGTTATCTTCTTTGTCTTCACAAGTCTCTCAGCTCTTAATGCTAGGGATTGGGCTTGATCTACTGACCAAATCTGTTGCATGACCAACTGATCTCTTATAGCATCATTGAGACCATTGATGTACCTTGCAACTTGTTGATCTTCAGTTTCAGCAAGATTGCACCTTACTTGGAGTCTCAGAAACTCTTCTGTATAGTCTGAAACAGATCTATTGCCTTGAACGCAGTTCTGAAATTCAGTGAACATGATCTGTTCATAATCAGCGGGCAAGAATCTAGCCTTCAAGAGTGCCTTCATTTGATGCCAATATCTTATACGAGGTTCACCCCTCAACCTACGCTCTTCTTGATGACGGTGCCACCATGCACCAGCACCTCCCTTCAGCTTATATGCAACTAAAGAAACTTTGCGATCTTGGCTGATATCCATGATCTCAAAGAAAGTCTCAACCTCATACAACCAAGCAAGAAAGTCTTCTATATTAACACTTCCATTAAAAGAAGGGATTTCAGCCTTCACTTTATATGTATCTCTGCCATATCCAAAATTCCTCCTTGGCTGTTCATAAAGATCATCATCTTCATGTAGGTCATCTACCTCACCTTCTAAATCTTCACCATGAGGTTTTGAATGTCCAACATGACGCTTTTGTTTGGCTTTAGCTTCAAGATTGTGTTGTTGTCTTTCTTCCTCCTCTTTTGATGAACTTCCCTTAGTGCCAGTAGCAGGGGTATGACTTTTAGTCATCACTGCTAGCTGATCAAACCTCCTATTGAGTTCTTCACGCAAGGTTTGAATCTGCTCCTCTACAACATCCACTCTCTTCCCCAACTCCTCCATGTCTTGCTGCAGGTTCTCTCAAAGGAAACAACAGCTGGAGATGATCAACGAAGCCCTGATACCAATCTGATGCAGCACACTAATTTGGAGGAGCAACTCCAAGGTGCTGATAGGTAGATATAACACAAATTGTTGAAGGAACAGCTTCAACGTGCTATAATATAAAGCCTTGATTGGTAGCATGTGGAGATATGCTGGTTATGGTAGAGAGACACATGAATGATAATTTGAAACATCAGTTCAATGCATACAGGCTCGACAGGTCAGCAGCTCCGGCTAAGTGGTGTCCCTCATCACACCACTTCTTGGGTGTTACTGTGGAGACTCGTCCTTCTGGCCTCTTCCTTCACCAGCGGCAGTATGCTCTTGATATCCTGGAGCGGGCTGGCATGTCAGATTGCAAGCCCTGTTCTACTCCTGTTGATACTCAGTCGAAGCTGTCCGCGGATTCGGGTGCTCCTGTGGCTGATCCTACTGCCTTCCGAAGTCTTGCGGGTGCCTTGCAGTACCTCATCTTCACCAGGCCGGATCTTGCATATGCCGTTCAGCAGGTCTGTCTCCATATGCATGATCCCCGTGAGTCACACCTTACTGCGTTGAAGCGCCTTCTTCGCTACGTCCGTGGCACGGTTGACTTCGGGCTGGTCATCCACCGGTCTCCCTCGACTAAGCTGGTTGTCTACACCGACGCTGACTAGGCTGGATGCGCGGACACTCGTCGCTCTACCTCAGGCTACGCCGTCTTCCTAGGTGGCAACCTTGCCTCCTGGTCGTCCAAGCGGCAGCCGGTTGTCTCCCGCTCCAGTGCCGAGGCGGAGTACCGGGCTGTCGCTAATGGCGTGGCGGAGGCGTCCTGGCTTCGACAGCTCTTGGCTGAGCTTCACAGTCCGCTCGCCAAGAGCACGCTCGTCTACTGTGACAACGTCAGCGCCGTCTACCTCTCCACCAACCCGGTTCAGCATCAGCGGACGAAGCATGTGGAGATCGACTTGCACTTCGTTCGTGACCGGGTTGCCATCGGCGATGTTCGGGTTCTCCATGTACCGACCACCTCCCAGTTTGCCGACATATTCACCAAGGGTCTGCCCTCCTCGACGTTCTCGGAGTTCCGGTCCAGCCTCAACGTAGCCGGTGGCTAGTTGTGGCTGCGGGGGGCCCTGTGTGAGTGTTGTTGCTTTCTTTGTTGTCCAGTCTTGAACTCCGCTGCGCCGGTAGTTCAGACTGCGGGGGGGTGTTGGAGTATAGATATGTAGCCCATAGGGCCCATGTATTAGGCCCATCTAGGCCCATGTACAGAGAACTATATACCCACCCTTGTAGGGTTGGAGGAATACACTGGACATTATCCTCTAGCACTATCAGATTGCACAACTCTGTTCACGATGATCCTGCATGGCGACTAGGACTACACGCATCATGTCTACTCTGTTTTTGCCTCACCTTTGCCATTTTATCCAAGACCACTCCTTTTTTCTTTTTTTCCTTACCTTTTATGTCTTGGATAATTTGCTATTGAGTATTTGTATGTTCCATTAGGCTTTAGTCAATTAGAGTTCTTTGCCAGTACTAGATGAAACAAGTAACAATCTGCTTTTTAGTTCTTTTTTTTTCAATAAAACCCTTCACATCGGGGGCCTCCCTCGCTGTATTTACGTCAAAAAAAAAACAAGTAACAGTATTCCTCAATTTGGACAGTGTAATGTGATGGGGCCTAGTTATCATGTACAGAAATACATTGGAAGTAAATAGTGGGAATGGGATTACTGTTTATATGAAACTTCTCTGTTGAACAAGAGTTTTTTTAAAAGCAAGAAATTCTCCTAGAGTATTGCTTGTAAAAGAACAAAGATAAAGTCTTTTCTAGTTACATCCTTATTTATTTGGATCACATGTTTACACTCTGTTGACATATTTTATTGAACATATTTCAGGATTATATAGGGAATAAGAGGCTGGAGCTGTCTGGTCAACTAATATCCCTGCTTTTTGAGGTATTTTTTCTCTTATTATTTCATTTGTATTATGTTTATGCCTCATTCTGTTTATGTTTTGAAGGATTTGTTCAAAACAATGAATTCCCAAGCTGTAGAGTTCATGAACAAAAATAGCGACAAGACCCGTTCTAGTCCTTCAGATTTTAGCCAGGTAATGAAAGTTGAATGTATATTTCTTGATCTTCATTTGATCCCCATTTTTAAAAGAAAATTGAAGGCTCACCTGAATGCTGATGTTGCCATTGTGCCACACATTGAAGTGCACCCAATTCTTGTTGTGCTATTTTCTTTGATGGCCTTTTTCTGTGTTACATATGTTCAGTTTTCCGAGCAGACTTGTAAAAAAAAAATCAGAATTTAACTTGATGGCCTAGTTTTTTTGCCATAGTTTGTTTTGGTTGGTCGTCTCTCTGTCTCTCTCTCTCTCTCTCTCTCTGGCGTACCGTCATGTAACTAAACTTGGCCCTACTTGGCATTTGAGTCTTAGGCTCTTTTTATTCTTCTTAATATAATGATGCACAGTTCTATGCATGTTTGAGAAAAAATTGTTCTCCCATCGAATTTGAGAGGAGGGTAATTAGTACTAGAAGATTGGTAATCAAACTGTATCCTTTCTTGAGTTGTTAAGTGGGGACAACCAATCTAATCTGGTTGTGTAGATTCAGTACTTGGAATCTGGTTTCTCTTGACTAACCACTCCCGTGGCCTTAGTATGCAAACGGAGGCACTTAGTTTTAAGAGTAGTAGGTACAGGGAGTCAGCAAGGAAGGCTGCGTTGGGACTTAGGAGGAGGGTTTTTGCAGAAGGGAGGAGGTATTGGAGGCAATTGCCAATCGGTTTTTTGAGTGGCATCACTGGATGCTAGATGGAATCTGGGATGTCTGTTCCTTACATGATAGGAGTATAGGACAGTTAACTCAAAGATCAATTACAAAACTGTCCACGTTTACAGAACTCATGTTCATAACCATATATTTTAGAGGGAAGGTACCCCTCCCAACATCTCCTCAGTTTGCTGCAACATCTTTAATTATAATTGTTAATTACTTTGAGATGCGCAGATACCTTAGTGTTATTTAAAATCTCCCCCCTGCAGCTGATAAAGCATGAAGGCATAACCTCTGGTTTAGAGAGGGCTATTTCTACAGGAAACTGGGATATTAAACGGTTTAGGATGCATAGGAAAGGTGTATCACAGGTACCAACTCATGATACCTATTTTTTGCACCCCCCCCCCCCCCTCTATAATGCGCCTTTTTTGAGGTTCTTCCCTTCTGCTTTTACGAAGGTTCTTTCTAGGTTATCATACATGGCATCATTAGGCTACATGACACGGATAACACCACAGTTTGAGAAGACACGGAAAACAAGTGGACCACGTGCTTTGCAACCCAGTCAGGTGACAGAATTGGTAGCAGTGTTTCTACATCATACATAGAAACTAAATGTATGTGAAAACTAAACTTTTCTGATGTACTCCTCAACAATGTATCAATTTTATTGGTAACAGTGGGGTATGCTTTGCCCATGTGATACTCCTGAAGGAGAAGCTTGTGGATTGACAAAAAATTTAGCTCTATTGGCTCATGTTACAACAGATCAAGAGGAAGGCTCGCTGATGAATCTGGTTTGTTTCTTGTCCTGTTTACATTATGACTAGAACACTTTGTGCCTGTTAAGTTATGCGAAATATTGGTCTGTTATTGTGCATTCATTGTTTACTGTAGTGTAAAAGTTTTGGTGTGGAAGATTTATCACTTCTGCCTGGAGAAGAAATAATTGCATCAGGTTCATTTTTGGTGATGTTCAATGGATTAATACTTGGGAGACACCAGCAGCCTCAGGTCTGATAGAACTTAAAATTGGTGTCATTTATTTGTCTTTCGTTATTTTCATCAAGTTGTCTATCTTGCTTTCAGAAATTTGCTAATGCTATGAGAGAGTTTCGTCGATCAGGCAAAATTGGAGAGTTTGTAAGCATTTTTGTAAATGAGAAACAGGTATCATTTCATCTCTTGATTACTGCCCTCTCCATTAACAATTGTCGACCATTTTGGCTTTTCATTTAGACATAGCGTATATCTAGGTACATAGCAAAAGTGAGGTACCTAGAAAAGCCAAAACGACCTATAATTTTGTTCGAAGGGAGTACTAGCCTATAATTATTCTCGACAACTCTAAACTCAACTTTCCGGTGGTAGTGGAGTTAATGAAAGTTCTGCAGTTAAAGCTTATAATGCTAATCTTCAACAACTAGGTTTGTGATTACAACCACATAGTGGTCTCTCCTTGTGAAAAAAATTCTAAATTGTTGGTCTACCTTCAGATTGGGGTCTAGGTGGTGTGGTTGTATCTGTGGAAGTTATTCCTCATCATATACAATTGCAGGTAGATGTGTTGTTACTTGTTAGTGCCACTTACTGTGACATTTGAAGTAAGTCATCTTGTGTTGGTGGTTACTCCCCATTGAATTTCACTTCACGGCAGTGCAAGGACATATATGGCTAAGTTGAACTTTCTAGGAAGGGAACTTTAGTTAGATCTGAAATTGATGTCCTTGTTACTTTTATCTTGAACCAGGGAGCTGCCTGTCATTATATTAAGAAGAATTAATTTGTGAACCAAAAGTACATCGATAACCACATGATGCACCCACCAGCAAAGGAGCTTAGTGGCATACATGCACATGAGCTTGTTAATGGACCTAAACACTCCTGAAGGAGCAGAGGGCCCAACCAGTCCTGCTTAGAGGCATGTGCCACTAGGATCATGCAAATAACTCTGCAAGATCGTTTTGCATCTGCCATGATCCATAGCGATGTCCTTGATTTCTGTTTGAATTGTAGTGATATGTCCTGTTAACCTCTTAAAACTTCCATGTCCAATAATACATTGATATCATCATCACATCTCTTGCCAAGTTAACCCTTTTGGAGACATGGAAAAAGAAAAAAAGCTCATACTACTGGCTGATATCAAGGAAGTTTCCCTGAATCTTGTATTTGGCTTTCCCATGATATCAAGGAAGTTTCCCTGAATCTTGTATCAAGGAAGTGTTGCTGAGAGGTTTATGCCCCAACCATTTTTATTTGAGTTTTTTCTCCATAAGAATGGCCATGTTTTTACGTTGGCTAGGCAGGTTGTAGTGCAACCCTCCTCTACCTGCATTGAAACAACATGTCAGAGTTTGCTTCCATAAGCTTGTAGTGGTCATATTCCTTTGTTCTCATTATTTAGGTCTCACGAGTCAGTATTATGAATGTACCTTGTGAAACTACAGTAATTGGTTGCTCTTGGTCCAGAAAAGTATGGTTTCATTTACCAACTATTTGTGATCTGCATCTGTTTTTGTTTTACAATTTTTCTGAGATATTTCATTTCTCTGTTCTACGAGATACACTGGAGGTACTAACCTCATAACATATTTTCTAGCATTGCATTCACATTGCCTCTGATGGTGGTCGTGTATGTCGCCCACTTATAATTGCTGATAAGGGGATATCAAGGGTCAAAGAGCATCATATGAAAGAACTGAGGGTTAGCAATACACATTTTATATTTTCTTGACCCGTTTGTTTTGTTTATTATCCATTTAACAAAAAAAGAAAATCCTTCTAGGATGGTATTCGTTCTTTCGATGATTTTCTGCGTGATGGATTGATCGAATATCTTGATGTCAATGAAGAGAACAATGCATTGGTATGTTGTAATCATTTTGCTTATACTTGTGTGGTTTATTGTTTTATTATATTGTGGTAGTGTGTTTTAATTTGATTTAAACAGATTGCATTGTATGAGCATGTGGATCAAGATGATGTTGAAAGAAGCAGCATCACACACATTGAAATAGAGCCATTGTCTATCTTAGGAGTTGTATCCGGACTTATCCCTTATCCACACCATAACCAATCTCCACGTAATACTTACCAGGCAAGGATACAAATTATTGATGATATATCCCGTTGGTTCTTGGGTTACTTTCTATTGATATTTCTCTTTTTCAGTGTGCAATGGGTAAGCAAGCGATGGGAAATATTGCTTATAATCAGGTAAGTAACCACTTCGTTTCTCTTTTGATCTGTTCAGTGGTAGGAAACTCTAGATGATAGTGTTGAAATAACCATAACAAGGTTTTGGGGAAGCACAAATTATTTAAACGCAACTCTGAAAGAGTATAAGTGATTATCACTCTTACAACCCCACTCAACCCGGTAGGATCCTTAGATTTTTGCCCTACAGAATAATATTGTCTGATTTGGATTTCATTCACCAAATGCCCTAACCCTAGAAGGGTAGGCTATATAGAGAGTACATGGGCCTCATAGATGGGCCTCTAATATGGGCCTAACTATATACTCAACAAATATAGTGCTATAGAATTATCTAAGCCTAATCCTCTTGAGCACACTCCTAATTGCCTCATACAAGCCTTGGATGAGATCTTTCTGTTGGCTTGAGTTGATTGGTCATGGCTTAGTGACCCCTATGGCCTTCAGCCCTGCTTATATAGTCCCCTCCAAGGCAAAGGCCTTTGCTCATGCAAGCAGGAGTCGTACTCCTATAGGCGCAATGTGACTATGGTTCCAGAAGGTGGTATTTGCGCAATTCACTCTATAATGAATTTCTTTTGTGATATGTTGGACTTTGTGATATTCTGGTTCTATGTTGATTTAGCTTTCCTTTTTGAGGTGAAGGTAATGTTTCTCTATAATGTGCTGCAGTTGTTCAGAGCAGATTCACTACTCTACTTACTAGTGTACGCACAACGGCCGCTGCTAACAACAAAAACAATTGAGTTGGTTTGTTCCTGTCCCGCAGACTGTCTTAGACTTAATGTACCAGATAGTTTACTGAAATTCCTTTTCAGGTGGGATACGATAAGCTTGGTGCTGGTCAGAATGCCACTGTTGCTGTCATGAGTTATAGTGGATATGATATTGAAGATGCAATTGTGATGAATAAATCATCCCTTGATCGAGGTTTTGGTCGTTGCATAGCAATGAAAAAGTAATTCTATCTTCAACTGACACCTCTCTTTAATTTACTTTAATTAAGTGCTTGGGATCATGCCCTAAATGCCACCTTATTGGTTTCTGTAGTGATTATTTTGTTCTCTCTTGCAGGTACACAGTTGTGAAGGAGAACTATGATGGTGTGTCTGATAGGATTGCTAAACCACAAAGATCTAAGGATGGTGCTTTAGTAAATGATAATATGCAGGTAAAGGATATGACCAATCATTATCATTATTATGCAACTAATTTACAAAATCCTCATGTGTTTCCTCAGTAGGATGGTTTTGTTTCAGCTGAGTGATCAGAAAAGTGAGTCCAACCAAATGTGTGTGCGAAGGGGGGGGGGGGGGGGGTGGGATTAAGAAACTTCTACATCTGGAGGAATACATAAAGGAAGTTGAACTTTAAGGGAAACTAGGGTTAGTCGAACTTCTACATTTGTAGTGATGTGCTCAAGTTCGTCGAACCTGTTCATTATTTTCTTGACTATGTTCCGGAAGCCACCTAAAATTTGGCCTCAGCTTGTGCGCCTATGACATTATATGTAGTGTCGTCTGAGAATGTTCTTGTCCTGTTATAACCTTGAGCGTAAATACAAATTGACGACACCTTGAGTTCCAACTTTTAGGAATAACTGGCAATGACCTTTTCCATTTTCTTGTTGCATGTGCTTGTTTGGTTTTTCGTCCGTCTCTGTTTCTCTTTTTCCACTGTTTAACGTGACTTATTCACAGGCACTGGATGAAGATGGTATTGCTGCACCTGGACAAATAATTCGCAATCATGATGTCTATGTGAACAAGCAAGTTCCTAGTGTAACAACAGGTAGAAGAGGTGCTGGTGCACTTTTAAACGACAGGTGAGCGCCCACCCTTATTATGTTTTCTTCTTTTTCGGTTTGTTCTATATTTGTATCTTCTGTTTTGTACCTCAGAAGTTCTGATCTTGTTGAATGAGTGTTACATGTTATATGTGCTTTATGGTCTTAAAATTTACCACCTAGGGACTACAAGGATTCACCAGCCAAATACAAAGGCGTTGATGGTGAGACTACTGTTGTAGATAGTGTAATGCTTTGTTCAGATACAAATGACAAGCTGTCTATTACGTGCATTATCCGCCATACAAGGAGGCCAGAGGTATGGCTTATTTTCTGCATTTACTTGATTTTTACTGTAGAAGATGGGTTTAAATTTGTCTGTCCTGTTTGCGAGCCAGGTTGGTGATAAATTTAGTAGCAGACATGGGCAGAAAGGTGTCTGTGGTACCATTGTTCAGCAGGAGGACTTTCCCTTCTCTGAGAGAGGAGTATGCCCTGATTTAATTATGAATCCACATGGATTCCCTAGGTTAATTTTCCTAACCTGGAATCTCTGTCTATGAAAAAGTTCCTTCTCCCATGAACATTAATGTTTCTTTGAGTATAATATTTGTATTTTGCATCACCATTTTAATTATGGAATGTTTTTTCATGTCTCATTCAGCTCTGGTCGATTTTTTGCTTGAATAGATTTATTTTTGAAATTGAACTTGTATTGTTTGTTTTTTTTGTTTCACTTCGGTTATTCTAGGATGTAGTAAGAGTTGGAGATATTGACACACCATGTTTAGTGGACTGCTGGCATCTGAAGATTATACCATACTTAGTTTGGCATGCTCTTTGTTAAATTATCAAGGCCCATATATACTGTAGGCCCATATGGCCCATGCGCACTATATACAAATTGACTTAAGCTAAAAAGGGAGTACTTTGGTTGCCCTTTATATTTTCTGAAATGGGTAAAATACCTAAGAATCCTATGATTATGCCCTACTCAGTTTGACATGCTCTTAACATTGACTTAAGCTAAAATGGCAGTAATTTGGTTGCCATTTATATCATGAAATGGGTAAAATAGCTAAGCTGCAATGAGTTTGGCCATGTAGACATGAGCTGGGAATAAATCTCTGATTCTAACGCAATCTAGCTCACATTAAAAAATTTGGTTTTCAAAGGCTCACCGTATTTTTTCTTTATTTCATATGCATTTTAGTATCTAGCTCGTTCCACTATCTATTGTATATATTTTGTACAATTTGAGATTCTTGACCTGTAATAAAAATATTGAATAAAGTCAGTGAATTTGTGGCCAGAAATTTGGATTTAAATACGATTATATACAATTGGTCTAAATTTTCTTAGTACGATTTCTAATTCCATCCCATTTGACTCATTTTCCTTTTTATTTTTGCTTCATCAGTCGTATGACTATAGGTAAAATGATTGAACTTATTGGTGGAAAGGCTGCTGTGTCTTGTGGCCGGTTCCATTATGGCAGCGCATTTGGTGAACCAAGTGGTACTGCTGATAAAGTTGAAGACATAAGGTATTACTTCTGTCCCACTAACACCTCAAATGTGTCTGATTGATTATTTTAACACTGTTTTTTTCCTTCGTACCAGCAATACTCTAATCAAGCACGGGTTCAGTTATAACGGAAAAGATTTCTTGTACTCAGGTACATTCTAATATCAAATTATGAAATTACTTTCTGTAAGAACACTTTAAAATTTCATATTGTGCTTCGTGTTGCTAGGAAATTCAAGTTAGATGCAAAACCAATGCAAAATACAAAATACATGAGAAAAAAAAATCATAATTGCTAATTGTTACTTCCTGCAATTCAAATTACATGTCGCATAGGATATTGATAAGGTGTACAAGGTGAAACTTTGACCAACGATTTCTAGAAAAAATATGAAATCTCAAATCAAGATAATTAAATAATTTAATTATTTTGAAACACTTTTCGTGGTGAATCTATTTGATATTATCAAACTATGTATTTCTTCATATATTGATGGTCAAAGCTAACATGTATAACTTCAAATCAGATGGAGTATTTTATAAACATGCATAGTATATAAAGCTATATCCAAGATATAGAGACTTAGGAAACCTATATATATGCTGGAACCTACAGCTTCATAGCTATTTTCCATTATTCTAGTCATGCTAATTTCTGTGGTACAGCATTACATTTCCTATGTGTGGTGTGCATCTTGGCTACTTGGGTCTTCATGGTCCTTCAGAGATGATTTTTGCCCGCTCCTTACCCCCACCCCCCCCCCCCCCCCCCCCCCCTCTTTCAGGCATTTTAGGTCATCCTCTGGAGGCATACATCTTCATGGGGCCAATCTACTATCAGAAACTGAAGCACATGGTAGGGATATTTTATCTGTGCTGTTCCTTTTGGTCAGCCTTAATTGAGGCTGTCTTTTCTATTTTTGCCATAGTTCAAGCTGTATTCTTGTTTACTATTCACAAATGAAGTTCTGGGACTTGTCTAACTCTTTAAATTTTGGCTATCGATATGTCCTTGAGTAAATAGTAATAGGGCCAAACATGTGAAATTATAATTTACATTCCCACTGGAAAGTACTCCCATGACAAGATAATTTACTAGGCTTATAAATACATTGCAAAAGAAATTGGTGGGCAGAGTTGCATTTTTTGGACTGTTGGCTAGTGACGTACAAATTAATATTTTTTGTGACCTTAGGGAGTAATGTGGACTGAATTGGTCTTGATAGAGGTACGTCATGTTGAATGTGATCCAAATTAGTTGCACGTTAAAGGCCGACTTCTGACGGAGCGAAGCAGAGGCCCCTGTTAGGGTGTCCCTTTGAGCATTATCATCTTGTAAGCTGCCGTCTTGGCGTTGTAACCCGACTCTGATATAGTGAAGTTTTGCTGGCTAGCGCCCGTGGTTTTTTCCTCTCGTATTGGGAGGGTTTTTCACGTTAAATCTCGTGTCTCTTTGCGGTTTGATTTGTTCTTCTTCATCGTGTATAACACGTCAAAGGTGGATATGAAAGGAATTGGTTGTAACAATATCACTATTTATGTATGGATATGTGGTTTGTAGTTCAGTGAAGAGAAGCAGTTATAGTATAGAAAAAAGGTAGTTCATAATTTAGCTATAAATTAGCTTAATTCATGACCTACCCTGTTGATGCCATTTCTGCCAAGTTACTAATGTTTGGTTTTTAGGGCATTAGCACTTAGCAGTGCCTATACATTTTTTAAAAACTTGAGAGAAGATTTTTAGAATATTTTATTTTTTGTTTTCTTACTGGTTGCCTATTGCAGCATTTTTCATCTTTATTGGAATTCCAGTTGAATTTGTTGTTCAATATGTAAACAATTTTGTTAACTTGTGGATTCTTCAGGTTCTTGATAAGATGCATGCTCGAGCTAGTGGACCACGAGTGTTGTTGACCAGGCAGCCTACTGAAGGGCGAAGTCGTGATGGAGGTTTTGCAACCCTATATTCTGCAATTTTATGACTATGCCCAGTGCTCTTTCTAGTTGATTATCTTGTCGCCCTTGTTTAATATTCCTTTTGATAGGTCTGCGTCTCGGTGAAATGGAGCGTGATTGTTTGATTGCATATGGTGCTAGCATGCTGATCTTTGAACGTCTTCTACTATCCAGTGACCCATATCAAGTCCAGGTGATTTTAGAAATACTTTGTGAAATTATTTTGGCAGAGGCTGGGATTGTGCAAGGAGCATAACTGCTCATGCTGTTGTATTATTATCGGTACAATTATGAAACCTTCCTGTCCTTGCTACTCAATAGATGCTCATTATTGAGTGGGTAAAACTAAAAAGGTCTTAAAGCTGGTAGTATTTTATATAGCTTTTAATCATGAAGTAACAAATGTTATATCAGGTGGCTAAGCATTAAGCCTTTCTCCTTGAGGAAAATGGATCTATATATCAGGTGTTATTCTGTTAGTGGTTGAGTATTTCAAAAGAGCTAACTTAGCCCTATTGGCATTGTTTGCAACATGGTAGATTTTAAGTTTAGTGGACCAGCCCACTTGTATGCTTTTTGGCTTACCTGAATTTGAATGTTGGGCAGGTTTGCAGAAAATGTGGCTTGTTGGGGTACTATAATCATAAACTGAAGACGTCGTACTGTTCAATGTGCAAGAATGGGGAAAATATGTCCAAGATGAGGCTGCCATATGCCTGCAAGCTTTTGTTCCAGGTAGTGCACAACTTTCGGGGTTCAGTGCAACTATATATTAATATATTGTTAGAATCCATAAGGAATTTACAGCTAATCTCATGTGGTCGTTTTGTTTGGTTCCAGGAATTGCAAGCAATGAACGTTGTTCCACGATTAAAGCTAAACGAAGGATAGTGGTGGGACTTGGGCCGTGCTGTGTTGGCACGGCCCGATCCAGTCTTGCTTCGTGCTTAGACTTTTAGGCACTTCGTGCCGTGCTAGCATGGCACGACATTTTTTTCACTAGGCCCAAGCACGGACTGTGGCGAGCTGGCACGCCTTCGTGCCGTGCCAGCCCAAGCATGGTCCTGGCAATACATGTGTATTTTTTTCTATTTTTATTTATAAAATTAATAGTAAAAACGAATTGTACTATATAAATATTGTAGATCAATGTCATCACTATATGTAACTGTACAAAAATTTAACATTGTATGATTATCAATGGTAACTATGTTGATTTTATATTTGTAGGATAAATTGTAGCTTCTTTCATGATAATATTTATGTTAGGACATATGATATATTGAATAAAATGATATTAGAATGATGTAACCTATAAATATGTTAATGGGCCATTTTCGTACCGTGCTGGCCCAAAGCACGGTCCAATATTTGTGTCATGCCATATGGCCCATCGTGTCGAGATCTTAGGCACGGCACGGCCCTTGCGTTCATGTCGTGCCGGCACAGCCCAAAATTTATCGTGTTGTGCCATATTGAGTCGTGCCAAAATGTCGTGCTTCGTGTGGCTAAAAAATGGCACAGTCTAAGTCCCAGCTCTAACGAAGGACAACTCAAGATTGTGAAGTGATTATGGTTTACGGAGGCTGATTGTAAAGCTGGATATTTGAAGGCTTGGTTCATGTCGATTATCTTGGCGGAGTGGATCGCTGCAGCGCACAAGGTCTCACAGCTAACGAATAGTTGAATATGCGAAAAGTGTAGGTCAGCTGGTAAGAGTGTAGCTCAGATGGTAAGGTTTCTTGTGGTAGAACCTGCCTATCAGGATTCAAGCTCGACTCGACGCTGGTGCTTGCATTTTTTTTGGATTTATTCTAGGATTTAACCGACGCTATTTTTTTAGTGGTAGGTGACGTGCCCGTCGATAGCGAGGCGTCAGTGGTGACTTCGTCAATATCGAGGATTTGTCGGACTCAGTCTTTCGGAGGTGCTCATAGGGGTAGGGTTGCGTGCGTGTGTTCGTAGGGGGCATGCGTGTTTGTGAGCGTCTGCGTTTGTACTGTGTAATTCGTAAAAAAAAATGAATAGTCGAATATGTAAATATACACAATTAGTTATTTTCCCCCCGAATCATACAATGGAATTCTAAATGCCTGTATTTCATAAAGCAACTGGCATAATTTGAACAAAATCTTAGGCATTTTAGTGTATAGTAAATCAAGAAATAAAAGCCTAGGCATGGGCTGGAGATTGTGAAATGACCGAGGAGATTTGCAACATCCTGTGATATCTCTTCCTCTCAAGGCATAACAACAAGTGGTGCATGACTGCCGAACTGCTTCACAGCTATTTTCAGAAGTGGTGCTCCCACCGGTGAACCCTCCTTGGATCCTGCTCAATGAGTCGGCCTGGATAACCCGCACCTTATCAAGGAGGCATTCACCGCCATCAGGACACAACTTGTGAGGACCCGACCAAATTACCCTCATTTAATCGAGTTATCGTCCATTGATCAACCCAATTAAAGGAGAATAATCCCGGTAATCCCTGAGATGTGCCCGATAATTTATTCCCAGGCGACACACCTCACTAGCACATGATAAACACCTTCACAAAATATGAGCAAGTCCATACATAATCATCACACACATAAAAGATTCAAGTTTACATCATTATGTCTTAGAATTTTGCAGCGGAAAGTTTAACATCGCGCTCATACGATACATAACAAAATATGAAGGTTCGCACTACATGCCACTAGTGCCCTTCCATACGACATAGACCATCTACTGCTCGCCCGCACCTCCGTCTGCGGGAAAGAAGTACCCAAAGACGGCCTCCGGTTGCGGCTCACCTGAAACAACTTAACGGCAGCACTGTGAGTACAAAAAGGTACTCGCAGGACTTATCCAAATATGGTTATATATATAAACCGACTCCAAGGAGAATGTATTTGGTTAAAGTAGCAAGGATATGGCAAGGTCATTTATTTTGCATAAAAAGCATCTACATTTGATCAAGTTGTACTAAGCAAAAGACATAGCATGCTAACCATTCTAATTCAAGCATCAAACATTTGCATAAATAAAAGTGATCATGTAACATGAGCTCAATCTTCCATAAGCTCGTTCGATAACTCTATGTTAAAGTCAAAGTACAAGAGCGTGCTCAATGACCGAGAGCGCGGCTATTGCAATAGATTAAAACCTTGCAGGGGTGTACAACTTTTCCCACACGAGGCGCAAGACCAATGACCATACCCACGGCCAAGGATATGTGTTAATTCATGCCCTCAACCTTTCACATACCCGCACCCGGAATTAAACGAACGGCCGGAGGAAATAGATGCACCGGAACCGCCGACTACACCTCATTTGACCCGCACCGAATCCGCCCAATACCCGGTGCAACTTATGCTACTTGGCTTATCATTACCATATTTAGACATGTGGTGAGTACGAGATAGTGCTCAAGTATCAAAGCGATAACACATAGTTCCTTAAGGTTCCATTTCATTACTCAAGTTGCTCATCTTTTACTTTTCATCATATATTCATGGTTGTCAAACATATAGCCTATAACTCGCGAGTGATGGTGCCCTTGCCACCGCTCGGCTTCTACCGTAACTAAGCATGACTAAGCAATTTATTCGTGACACCTAGCAATCATACTCATCTAATGGGATCATTCTAGTTCAAGGTTGATAATGCAACAAATAGGTGCTAAGCAATCATGGATAAATAATATAGACAATGCACAATCAAGACTCATATACACAATTGATCCAAAATAGGGAGAAGGATGCTTAGGGGCCTGCCTTGCTGCTCAAAGGAAGACTCGTCGGCAACGGTCTCCTGCTCAGGCTCACACTCCACGATCTCTGGCGTTTCGGTCTCTACACGAGTGCAATGATGTATAATAAGTAAAATGTCATATGATGGGATGATATGCAAATGATGAAAGTACATTAATGTTATCATGCTTACATTATGTCACAAATAACTAATAACAAAAACTAGAGCAATTAACTATCAAGAAAAACAAGTTTCTCCTCAAAGTTGGGTCTAGTGGCATAACCGTAAATAACTCGTCAAGTACCCACAATGGTGTTCCCGATGATTCGGGCGACCAAACTCGACAGGAATTGAACCTAGAGCTTCTTTAGATGATGGGGATTCCGTTTTAGGTGTTAGCTTTGACATGCATAAAGGTTTGCTTGACCTAAAGCTCCAATGGTGATTAATGGAGGTAGGGAGCCATGGCTACGCTCAAGGAGCATGGGAAAGGAGGGGAAATCGATGGGGAAGGCTTACCTAGGATGGGAAAGGACGATTTTAAGTGCCACGGGTTGGAGTAGAGCGGCGAGGAAGAAGATCAGAGTTTCACCGGAGTTGGGGAAGAATGACGGAAAACTTGCTGTAGAACTCGATCCTTGGCTTGGAGAAGAGGGAGACCTTCGTGGGGTGGAGGAGGAGCTCGCCTGAGGCCTAGGCAGGCCGCGGCCGGCGGCCTCCCTGCTGGCCGGCGACCGACGGAGGCGACGAGGAGGGCGGAGCGGTTGGCGTCGGGGAAAGAACGGG
The DNA here is from genome assembly GCA_015476505.1 of Urochloa ruziziensis. Taxonomy (NCBI): domain Eukaryota; kingdom Viridiplantae; phylum Streptophyta; class Magnoliopsida; order Poales; family Poaceae; genus Urochloa; species Urochloa ruziziensis. Next base: position 51,030,436 of record CM027124.1, on the reverse strand, counting down.
AGAGAGAAAAGAACAGAGAGGGAGGGGTTTTGACAAGGGGAGGAGCAACGGCGTCGGATGCCGTCAGGGCGCGGGAGGCCAGCGCCGGGCGCGTGGCGCATGCAGCGGACAACGCACCACGGCAAGGAACGGCGTCAAAGATTTCCGTCGGGGTGGCGGACGGTCCGCGGGGCACGCACGGACGGTCCGTAAATTCATCGAAATCACTCAGAAACATTTGTCATCTTCGTTCCAGGGGGTCCGACGGAGAAGGTCGGACGGTCCGCCGATAGGTGTCGGACGGTCCGCGATAGGTGTCGGACAGTCCGCGAAACTGGGAATCTAAAAAGTGATCGGATGTCACTCCAAGGTATGACGGGAAAGGCCCTTCCAAGCGTGGAAGCAATTACAGCCATGCAGAAGATGTCCAGCTTTGCATCTCATGGATGAATGTGAGCTATGATCCAATAGTAGGAAACGAGCAGCCAACAAAATCATATTATCAAAGGATCGCCGATGATTTTCACAACAATAAGGATTTTGAGTCAAATAGGAGCACCAAGTCACTTGAGTTAAGGATAGCTGCTATAATAAAGGATTGCATGAAGTTCCAAAGCTTCTACGAAGAAATTGAGAGACGGCATCCTAGTGGAGTCACGTACCAAGAACACGTACTTATTCTTAAACTTGTTCTTTCACTTGTTCATATCTATTCACCTGTCTCGTCTGCTATGATAACTGATCATGTACTTGAATTTTGTCGCAGTTAAGTGAAGCACAAGCAAGGTATGCCAAAGCCTCAAAGGGAAAAACTTGTCAGTTCATCCACTGCTGGCTGAAGGTTAGACACTCGGAGAAGTTTGCAACAGCTAGAATCAATGTGGGAAGCTCAAGGCCGGCTGCCAAGACAAGGGACATCAACCTCAATGTCCCGGCTGGAAGTCAATGTGGAAGTCAAGCAGAACCTCTATGTGGAAGTCAAGCAGCGGACGATGAAGGTCAAGAGGTCGGCCAAGAGAAATCCAAGACAGCCCGCCCTCCTGGGAGAAAGCAATCCAAGGAGAAGCTGAAAAGTCGTTAAGGAGAAGATCAGTACATGGGCTTGATGAAGAATTTTTTGGAGATGAAGGCCCAAGAACACGCCATGAAGGAGGAGATTTGGGCCAATGAGATGAGGGCCGACGAACAGGCAAAGAAGACCAAAGAGCTAGAGGAAAGTCGTAAGCTACAACTTGAAGAGCGAAAGCTAGAAATAGAACACCAACGCTTGATGTGGGATCAGGAAAGAGAAGTCATGTTTTGCGATGTCACCAAGATTGATGAGCACCAGAGGGCATATGTTATGGCCAAGAGAGCAGAGCTGGCAAAGGCGGCTTGTGCTAATGTAGGCGAGAGTACAAGTGTTGGAGAGAGCTTTGTGAGACTCGAATAGGTTAGATCAGCCAAGTGAGAGTGCAAGTGTAGGGGAGAGCTTATTTAGATCAGCCATATTTATTCTCTGTCTGCTACTGTCTGTCTGAGTACAAGTGTCTGTATGCATTGACATTTATTTATTTGTTTTATCTATTGCCTGACCAGAGGGCATATGTTCTGATTATGAACCATTTTTATGTGATGACCTAATATCTGATGATCTGTTTTTTGAGAAATGAAGTTACATGTCCTGTGGAGTAATCTTGACAGCCTGAGACATTTGTCCCTGTGTGTTTTGCTGCTGCATGCTTGGTCCCTGAGACATGTGACTTGTGCTCTGTGATTCTGAATCTCCACCTGCAAGCATTGTCTGAATGCAATATTTACATGCAATATTTACAGAAAGCTGCTGCTGCTGTAATGTGATGGGACATTACTTGCTGTTATTTCCAGGTAAATTCAGTAACCTGGTACAGGAGCATTATTGGCTCATCTCCAGTGCAGGTTCAGGAGCATCTGGCTCAAGTTACATCAGACTGGTACATGCTATCAAGCAAAGCTCAGATATCAATTCAGTAACCTGGTACAGGAGCATTATTGGCTCAAGTTCGGGTGATGCCATTACATTACTTGCTGTTAGCACATCTGTAGTACCATTTTACTAAATCAGACTGCTATCAAGCAAAGCTCAGATATGCTCAGATGACAATAACTCTGACAGAAGCTCAGTATCACAGTACCATTTTACTAAATCAGACTGGTATATGCTCAAAAACAGGTATATGCTCAAAAACCAATAGCTTCACCATAATTTAGTAAATATAAGTTGACCAGTACAAAATTTCACTCTCCACATGCATAATTTTCAGTTACATAAATAATTTAGAAAATAAACATAGAAAATACATCATCCAGCACTATGAAGTGCCCATAAGTGCTCCGTAAGATCATCACGAAGTCTCTCATGTAACGACTTATCCTCAATTTCTTCATGTATCTTCAAGAATTGCTCGATCAAAATAGGATCACGACGTTCATAGTCTTGTGGTTGCAATATAGGAGTTTCTTGGTCGTAATTGAAATCATCTTCTTGATCTCGCTCATCCTCAATTATCAAGTTGTGCAAAATCACACATGCCTGCATTATGTACCATAGTTTCTCCTTACTCCAGAACCTCGCACGACCTCGCACAATTGCAAGCCGAGCCTGCAGTACCCCAAACGCTCTCTCCACATCTTTTCTTGCTGCTTCTTGAAGCTTTTTGAAGTGGCGTTTCTTGTTGGTCTGTGGTTCTTGAAATGCTTTCACAAACGTTGCCCAGGCTGGGTATATCCCGTCGGCAAGATAGTACCCCATGGTGTACTTGTTCCCATTAACCATGTACTCCACCTCTGGTGCCGTCCCAGAAGTCAGGCTGTCAAAGAGTGGAGATCGACGCAGGACATTGATATCATTTAGAGAACCAGGAAGACCAAAGAAAGCATGCCATATCCACAGATCTTTAGATGCAACGGCCTCAAGTATCATGGTAGGCCCATCCTTGTGCCCTGTGTAGGCACCTCTCCATGCTGTCGGGCACTTATCCCATTTCCAATGCATGCAATCGACGGATCCATACATTCCCGGGAACCCTCTTGCACTATTGATGGCCATCAACCTCTCTACGTCCTGGGCATTGGGGGCCCTCAAGTATTCTTCGCCAAAGACGTTGACGACAGCCTCCACAAAATGTGAGAGACACTCAATGATGGTGCTCTCTCCCATCCTGACATAACCATCCAAGAAGTCAGCCGGACTGCCATAGGCAAGCATCCAAACGGCAGCAATAACCTTCTGGATGGGAGAGGCGCCGAGAACTCCAACGGCATTGGGCTTCTGACGGAAATAGTCATCATGAGCCTCCATGGCAGCAACAATACGCAGAAAGAGCGACTTGGACATCCGGAATCTTCTTCTGAAAAGCTTCTCTAGATAGACACAGTTGTCGGCAAAGTAGTCCTTGTAGAAGCGATCATGACCTCCTGCGATGTCCCTTGGCAAGTTATGGCGACCTGGCAACGAACCACGGAATTTCTTGCGCTTGCTCCTTCTCGAACCCTCACGGAGACCTTCGATGAACAAGAGGTCTTCAACATCGGAATCATCCTCGTCATTCCACCAACGGGCTTTTCTACTTCGAGAACTTGACATCTGCCATAGCAACAAAAAATAACAAAAGTTCAGAAAAATATAATGAACACCAAAGAATCTCGTGGTTATATTTATATATGTTATATTTATATATGTTATATTTATATATGTTATAGGCAGATCCCTGCAATATTTAAAGCAGCCGGCCAAAACCATCATCAAACACATATCTTCAGTGAGATTGCATTGAGTGCTGAGACTCCGATCATCTGCTATAACCAATCTCACATGCATGGTGGCATATCTGATCATCTGCTAATCAGTCTCAAATCAGTATGAACATGCACAGCCATCTATCGCCGTCACCCAGCAGCCAGCAAAACCAGACCAAACCATACCAGAATATATGGGGCCAACTTCAGTCTTCAGAGAAACTCAGCTTGTGCCGAATAAAGTTGAACTTGAACCAGCAGATCGAGTAAGACAAGTCTTTTGCCATTACATTTGGTTGGTTCCAAGTCAGATTATCCAACTTTTTTCTCAAGATTTTAACATGCTGACAGGAACTAAACATTTTGTACTAGAGAGAAGAGGAACTAGCACTTGGTACTAGAAGGTAGAGAGAAGAGGAACTCACAGCTTCCCTCATGAACACCAAAGAATCAGCACCATTCCACCGTGGGTCAGAGTTTGGGAAAATCTGGCAGCCCCAGCGCCACCGTGGGCCCGGTGGCCGAGTTCCAGGCGCGGCCGCTGGCGGACCACCCGGCGGTGCGGCACGGTCGGCCCCCCGGCGCGCTCACCGTGCCGCGGCCGCCGCTGGACCCGCCCACGGTGGCGGAGGCCGTGTCGGTGATCTCGTGCTGGTACGAGGACAAGACGGAGTGGGGCGACCGCGTCGGGTGGATCTACGGCTCCGTCACCGAGGACGTGGTGAGCGGGTACCAGATGCACAACCGCGGGTGGCGCTCCGTCGGCCTGCTGGTGGTCCGCCTGGACGGCGGGTGGAGATGAAGCCTTCGGCGGCGGCGGCGACGGCGCGAAGGGGCAGGGCACAGGAGGGCAGGGGAGGAACGACTACGACGACGTCCAACCAGAGGCCCGAGGCGGCGAGCGCGGCGGCGCGGCGAGCGCGGCGACGCGGAGGTGTCCGACGTGCTGGAGGATTGGAATTAGATTCGTTGACTGACATGTCGGGTCCACAACTAAATAGAGGGCTGAGTCGATTTGTTGCTGGAGTTGGACTCTAATTTGCAGGGCCTCTATTTTTGAGTTGGGCCTGCAAATTAGTTTTGAAGGCCTCAATTTACATGGCATGGCTGGAGTTGCTCTAAGGTATCAACATTTGAGGTGTGCTCCACTCGGCTAAGAGTATCTATATATAAAGTTCATCCAAGTAGTGTGTATTTCATATACACCTAAAACTCCCCACCATTACTCACATGATACTCCCCTCATTGGACACCATTTTCACCTTTCTATTTCCTTCTCTATCCTATCCATGGTTTTTCTCTTAAAAAAAGTAAAATGCACCGTTAGTCCATTAACTTGTAGCGAAGTGTCAAATAGGTCCACGAACTCAGAAACTGTCTTTAATAAACAATATTATTTCTGGGCACCACGGATATTAGCAGGGATGCAGCTACATGTTTACGAATTCAGCATTTTGCCACCATTAAAACTACGTGTTGCTCCTACCCTGCTCATATACTGGCTAGGAGAACTCAGGCCAAATTATGACTCCGTAGGTGTTGTTTGGTGCAAAATATGACACTTAATGTAGAAATTTTTTTGTAGACACAACAGAAATGTGTAGGTATACGGCTATATATGTATGCATTTCATATTTTATAAGACTTCAAGTGGAGTACTTCCCAAGGCCTATTCGTATCTTGGCTAGGAGAGCAAGACACAAAAGTGTGGCTCGATCAGTGTTGTTTGGAGCCAAATATGACACTTTAATAAGCAATATTATTTCTGGGCACCACGGATATAAGCAGGGATGTAGCTACATGTTTACGAATTCAGCATTTTGCCACCATTAAAACTACGTGTTGCTCCTACCCTGCTTATATACTGGCTAGGAGAACTCAGGCCAAATTATGACTCCGTAGGTGTTGTTTGGTGCAAAATATGACACTTAATGTAGAAGTTTTATTTGTAGACACAACAGAAATGTGTAGGTATACGGCTATATATGTATGCATTTCATATTTTATAAGACTTCAAATGGAGTACTTCCCAAGGCCTATTTGTATCTTGGCTAGGAGAGCAAGACGCCAAAGTGTGGCTCGATCAGTGTTGTTTGGAGCCCAATGTGACACTTTAATAAGCAATATTATTTCTGGGCACCACGAATATTAGCTGGGATGCAGCTACATGTTTACGAATTCAGCATTTTGCCACCATTAAAACTATGTGTTGCTCCTACCCTGCTTATATACTAGCTAGGAGAACTCAGGCAAAATTATGACTTCATAGGTCTTGTTTGGTGCAAAATATGACACTTAATGTGGAAATTTTATTTGTAGACACAACAGAAATGTGTAGGTATGCGGTTATATATGTATGCATTTCATATTTTATAAGACTTCAAATGGAGTACTTCCCAAGGCCTATTCGTATCTTGGCTAGGAGAGCAAGACGCCAAAGTGTGGCTCGATCAGTGTTGTTTGGAGCCCAATGTGACATTTTAATAAGCAATATTATTTCTGGGCACCACGGATATTAGCAGGGATGCAGCTACATGTTTACGAATTCAGCATTTTGGCACCATTAAAACTACGTGTTGCTCCTACCCTGCTCATATACTGGCTAGGAGAACTCAGGCCAAATTATGACTCCATAGGTCTTGTTTGGTGCAAAATATGACACTTAATGTAGAAATTTTATTTGTAGACACAACAGAAATTTGTAGGTATACGGCTATATATGTATGCATTTCATATTTTATAAGACTTCAAATGGAGTACTTCCCAACGCCTATTCGTATCTTGGCTAGGAGAACAAGACGCCAAAGTGTGGCTCAATCAGTGTTGTTTGGAGCCAAATGTGACACTTTAATAAGCAATATTATTTATGGGCACAACAGATATTAGCAGGGATGCAGCTACATGTTTACGAATTTAGCATTTTGGAACCATTAAAACTACGTGTTGCTCCTACCCTGCTCATATACTGGCTAGGAGAACTCAGGCCAATTATGACTCCATAGGTCTTGTTTGGTGCAAAATTTGACATTAATGTAGAAATTTTATTTGTAGACACAACAGAAATGTGTAGGTATGTGGCTATATATGTATGCATTTCATAATTTATAAGACTTCAAGTGGAGTACTTCCCAAGGCCTATTCGTATCTTGGCTAGGAGAGCAAGACACAAAAGTGTGGCTCGATCAGTGTTGTTTGGAGCCAAATATGACACTTTAATAAGCAATATTATTTCTGGGCACCACGGATATAAGCAGGGATGTAGCTACATGTTTACGAATTCAGCATTTTGCCACCATTAAAACTACGTGTTGCTCCTACCCTGCTTATATACTGGCTAGGAGAACTCAGGCCAAATTATGACTCCGTAGGTGTTGTTTGGTGCAAAATATGACACTTAATGTAGAAGTTTTATTTGTAGACACAACAGAAATGTGTAGGTATACGGCTATATATGTATGCATTTCATATTTTATAAGACTTCAAATGGAGTACTTCCCAAGGCCTATTTGTATCTTGGCTAGGAGAGCAAGACGCCAAAGTGTGGCTCGATCAGTGTTGTTTGGAGCCCAATGTGACACTTTAATAAGCAATATTATTTCTGGGCACCACGAATATTAGCTGGGATGCAGCTACATGTTTACGAATTCAGCATTTTGCCACCATTAAAACTATGTGTTGCTCCTACCCTGCTTATATACTAGCTAGGAGAACTCAGGCAAAATTATGACTTCATAGGTCTTGTTTGGTGCAAAATATGACACTTAATGTAGAAATTTATTTGTAGACACAACAGAAATGTGTAGGTATGCGGTTATATATGTATGCATTTCATATTTTATAAGACTTCAAATGGAGTACTTCCCAAGGCCTATTCGTATCTTGGCTAGGAGAGCAAGACGCCAAAGTGTGGCTCGATCAGTGTTGTTTGGAGCCCAATGTGACATTTTAATAAGCAATATTATTTCTGGGCACCACGGATATTAGCAGGGATGCAGCTACATGTTTACGAATTCAGCATTTTGGCACCATTAAAACTACGTGTTGCTCCTACCCTGCTCATATACTGGCTAGGAGAACTCAGGCCAAATTATGACTCCATAGGTCTTGTTTGGTGCAAAATATGACACTTAATGTAGAAATTTTATTTGTAGACACAACAGAAATTTGTAGGTATACGGCTATATATGTATGCATTTCATATTTTATAAGACTTCAAATGGAGTACTTCCCAACGCCTATTCGTATCTTGGCTAGGAGAACAAGACGCCAAAGTGTGGCTCAATCAGTGTTGTTTGGAGCCAAATGTGACACTTTAATAAGCAATATTATTTATGGGCACAACAGATATTAGCAGGGATGCAGCTACATGTTTACGAATTTAGCATTTTGGAACCATTAAAACTACGTGTTGCTCCTACCCTGCTCATATACTGGCTAGGAGAACTCAGGCCAATTATGACTCCATAGGTCTTGTTTGGTGCAAAATTTGACATTAATGTAGAAATTTTATTTGTAGACACAACAGAAATGTGTAGGTATGTGGCTATATATGTATGCATTTCATAATTTATAAGACTTCAAGTGGAGTACTTCCCAAGGCCTATTCGTATCTTGGTTAGGAGAGCAAGACGCAAAAGTGTGGCACGATCAGTGTTGTTTGGAGCCAAATGTGACACTTTAATAAGCAATATTATTTCTGGGCACCACGGATATTAGCAGGGATGCAGCTACATGTTTACGAATTCAGCATTTTGCCACAATTAAAACTACGTGTTGCTCCTACCCTGCTTATATACTGGCTATGAGAACTCAGGCCAAATTATGACTCTGTAGGTGTTGTTTGGTGCAAAATATGACACTTAATGTAGAAATTTTATTTGTAGACACAACAGAAATGTGTAGGTATGCGACTATATATGTATGCATTTAATATTTTATAAGACTTCAAGTGGAGTACTTCCCAAGGCCTATTCGTATCTTGGCTAGGAGAGCAAGACGCAAAAGTGCGGGTCGATCAGTGTTGTTTGGAGCCAAATGTGACACTTTAATAAGCAATATTATTTCTGGGCACCACGGATATTAGCAGGGATGCAGCTACATGTTTACAAATTCAGCATTTTGCCACCATTAAAACTACGTGTTGCTCCTACCCTGCTTATATACTGGCTAGGAGAACTCAGGCCAAATTATGACTCCGTAGGTGTTGTTTGGTGCAAAATATGACACTTAATGTAGAAGTTTTATTTGTAGACACAACAGAAATGTGTAGGTATATGGCTATATATGTATGCATTTCATATTTTATAAGACTTCAAATGGAGTACTCCCCAAGGCCTATTTGTATCTTGGCTAGGAGAGCAAGACGCCAAAGTGTGGGTCGATCAGTGTTGTTTGGAGCCAAATGTGACACTTTAATAAGCAATATTATTTATGGGCACCACGGATATTACCAGGGATGCAGCTACATGTTTACGAATTCAGCATTTTGCCACCACGTGTTGTTCCTACCCTACTTATATACTGGCTAGGAGAACTCAGGCCAAATTATGACTCCGTAGGTGTTGTTTGGTGCAAAATATGACACTTAATGTAGAAGTTTTATTTGTAGACACAACAAAAATGTGTAGGTATACGGCTATATATGTATGCATTTCATATTTTATAAGACTTCAAATGGAGTACTTCCCAAGGCCTATTCGTATCTTGGCTAGGAGAGCAAGACGCCAAAGTGTGGGTCGATCAGTGTTGTTTGGATCCAAATGTGACACTTTAATAAGCAATATTATTTCTGGGCACCACAGATATTAGCAGGGATGCAGCTACATGTTTACGAATTCAGCATTTTGCCACCATTAAAACTACGTGTTGCTCCTACCCTGCTTATATACTGGCTAGGAGAACTCAGGCAAAATTATGACTCCATAGGTCTTGTTTGGTGCAAAATATGACACTTAATGTAGAAATTTTATTTGTAGACACAACAGAAATGTGTAGGTATGCGGCTATATATGTATGCATTTCATATTTTATAAGACTTCAAGTGGAGTACTTCCCAAGGCCTATTCGTATCTTGGCTGGAGAGCAAGACGCCAAAGTGTGGGTCGATCAGTGTTGTTTGGATCCAAATGTGACACTTTAATAAGCAATATTATTTCTGGGCACCACGAATATTAGCAGGGATGCAGCTACATGTTTACGAATTTAGCATTTTGCCACCATTAAAACTACGTGTTGCTCCTACCCTGCTTATATACTGGCTAGGAGAACTCAGGCCAAATTATGACTCCTTAGGTGTTGTTTGGTGCAAAATATGACACTTAATGTAGAAGTTTTATTTGTAGACACAACAGAAATGTGTAGGTATACGGCTATATATGTATGCATTTCATATTTTATAAGACTTCAAATGGAGTACTTCCCAAGGCCTATTCGTATCTTGGCTAGGAGAGCAAGACGCCAAAGTGTGGCTCGATCAGTGTTGTTTGGAGCCAAATGTGACACTTTAATAAGCAATATTATTTCTGGCACAACCATTATTAGCAGGGATGCAGCTACATGTTTACGAATTCAGCATTTTGCCACCATTAAAACTACGTGTTGCTCCTACCCTGCTTATATACTGGCTAGGAGAACACAGGCCAAATTATGACTCCATAGGTGTTGTTTGGTGCAAAATATGACACTTAATGTAGAAATTTTATTTGTAGACACAACAGAAATGTGTAGGTATGCGGCTATATATGTATGCATTTCATATTTTATAAGACTTCAAGTGGAGTACTTCCCAAGGCCTATTCTTAGGAGAGCAAAACGCTAAAGTGTGGGTCGATCAGTGTTGTTTGGAGCCAAATGTGACACTTTAATAAGCAATATTATTTCTGGGCACCACGGATATTAGCAGGGATGCAGCTACATGTTTACGAATTCAGCATTTTGCCACCATTAAAACTACGTGTTGCTCCTACCCTGCTTATATACTGGCTAGGAGAACTCAGGCCAAATTATGACTCCGTAGGTGTTGTTTGGTGCAAAATATGACACTTAATGTAGAAATTTTATTTGTAGAAACAACAGAAATGTGTAGGTATGCGGCTATATATGTATGCATTTCATATTTTATAAGACTTCAAGTGGAGTACTTCCCAAGGCCTATTCGTATCTTGGCTAGGAGAGCAAGACACAAAAGTTTGGCTCAATCAGTGTTGTTTGGATCCAAATGTGACACTTTAATAAGCAATATTATTTCTGGGCACCACGAATATTAGCAGGGATGCAGCTACATGTTTACGAATTCAGCATTTTGCCACCATTAAAACTACGTGTTGCTCCTACCCTGCTTATATACTGGCTAGGAGAACTCAGGCCAAATTATGACTCCGTAGGTGTTGTTTGGTGCAAAATATGACACTTAATGTAGAAATTTTATTTGTAGAAACAACATAAATGTGTAGGTATGCGGCTATATATGTATGCATTTCATATTTTATAAGACTTCAAGTGGAGTACTTCCCAAGGCCTATTCGTATCTTGGCTAGGAGAGCAAGACACAAAAGTGTGGCTCGATCAGTGTTGTTTGGAGCCAAATGTGACACTTTAATATGCAATATTATTTCTGGGCACCACGAATATTAGCATGGATGCAGCTACATGTTTACGAATTCAGCATTTTGCCACCATTAAAACTACGTGTTGCTCCTACCCTGCTTATATACTGGCTAGGAGAACTCAGGCCAAATTATGACTCCATAGGTGTTGTTTGGCGCAAAATATGACACTTAATGTAGAAGTTTTATTTGTAGACACAACAAAAATGTGTAGGTATACGGCTATATATGTATGCATTTCATATTTTATAAGACTTCAAATGGAGTACTTCCCAAGGCCTATTCGTATCTTGGCTAGGAGAGCAAGACGCCAAAGTGTGGCTCGATCAGTGTTGTTTGGAGCCAAATGTGACATTTTAATAAGCAATATTATTTCTGGGCACAACCATTATTAGCAGGGATGCAGCTACATGTTTACGAATTCAGCATTTTGCCACCATTAAAACTACGTGTTGCTCCTACCCTGCTTATATACTGGCTAGGAGAACTCAGGCCAAATTATGACTCCGTAGGTGTTGTTTGGTGCAAAATATGACACATAATGTAGAAATTTTATTTGTAGACACAACAGAAATGTGTAGGTATGCGGCTATATATGTATGCATTTCATATTTTATAAGACTTCAAGTGGAGTACTTCCCAAGGCCTATTCGTATCTTGGCTAGGAGAGCAAGACGCCAAAGTGTGGGTCGATCAGTGTTGTTTGGATCCAAATGTGACACTTTAATAAGCAATATTATTTCTGGGCACCACAGATATTAGCAGGGATGCAGCTACATGTTTACGAATTCAGCATTTTGCCACCATTAAAACTACGTGTTGCTCCTACCCTGCTTATATACTGGCTAGGAGAACTCAGGCCAAATTATTACTCCGTAGGTGTTGTTTGGTGCAAAATATGACACTTAATGTAGAAATTTTATTTGTAGACACAACAGAAATGTGTAGGTATGCGGCTATATATGTATGCATTTCATATTTTATAAGACTTCAAGTGGAGTACTTCCCAAGGCCTATTCGTATCTTGGCTAGGAGAGCAAGACGCAAAAGTGTGGCTCGATTAGTGTTGTTTGGAGCCAAATGTGACACTTTAATAAGCAATATTATTTCTGGGCACCACGAATATTAGCAGGGATGCAGCTACATGTTTACGAATTCAGCATTTTGCCACCATTAAAACTACGTGTTGCTCCTACCCTGCTTATATACTGGCTAGGAGAACTCAGGCCAAATTATGACTCCGTAGGTGTTGTTTGGTGCAAAATATGACACTTAATGTAGAAGTTTTATTTGTAGACACAACAGAAATGTGTAGGTATGCGGCTATATATGTATGCATTTCATATTTTATAAGACTTCAAGTGGAGTACTTCCCAAGGCCTATTCGTATCTTGGCTAGGAGAGCAAGACGCAAAAGTGTGGCTCGATCAGTGTTGTTTGGAGCCAAATGTGACACTTTAATAAGCAATATTATTTCTAGACACCACGGATATTAGCAGGGATGCAGCTACATGTTTACTAATTCAGCATTTTGCCACCATTAAAACTACGTGTTGCTCCTACCCTGCTCATATACTGGCTAGGAGAACTCTGGCCAAATTATGACTCCATAGGTCTTGTTTGGTGCAAAATATGACACTTAATGTAGAAATTTTATTTGTAGATACAACAGAAATGTGTAGGTATGCGGCTATATATGTATGCATTTCATATTTTATAAGACTTCAAGTGGAGTACTTCCCAAGGCCTATTCGTATCTTGGCTAGGAGAGCAAGACACAAAAGTGTGGCTCGATCAGTGTTATTTGGAGCCAAATGTGACACTTTAATAAGCAATATTATTTCTGGGCACCACGAATATTAGCAGGGATGCAGCTACATGTTTACGAATTCAGCATTTTGCCACCATTAAAACTATGTGTCGCCTGTGAAATCCTTGGAAGGTTGCAAGGACTTTCTCCGGTAACTCATCCCACGAGTGGATGCAGTTTGGCTTTAGTGTGGTGTACCACTGTAATGCAGTGTCGTCCAGGGCAATAATAAATGACTTAGCTAACACTGTATCATCACCACCAGCTGATTGTATTGCTGCTTCATAGCCCATCAGGAATTGTTTGGGGTTTGAATGTCCATCAAATCTTGGTAGCGTTACTGCTCTATAATGCGGTGGCCATGGCGCTACCTGCAACTCTCTAGATAGCGGTGATGCTGGGTCACATGGCCTGCTTGGTAGGACTCGTATCCCATGGTTAAGATTCACTTGTTCTGACCCCTGGTGATTCGTAGCTTGGTGGTCGGTTTGCAGCGGTCTACGCTCTCCAAGCTAAGGTGATATGCTGAGGGCTGCTGCGGTAGGTAAGCGGGACTTGGTATGGGATTGGCTGCCACAGCTGAAGAATGGGGCTGCGTAGCTTGCAGCTGCCCTAGTTCTCTTTGAAGATTCGAAAACTCTTGCCGAGCTCGAGCAATCTGCTCCTGTACGTGGCTGCTTGTTTGCTGGGATCTTTGCAAGGCTAGACTATCTCGGAGCTACCTTAGGCTTTGCAGCTCCTCTTGCAGTCTGGCCAACTCGACTTCCTCTGGGGTTGCCTGAGTGCCTGGCTGGGTTGCTACGTTTGCCCCTGGCATTGTTGCTGGCGCCGGATCCTGGCGCGCCGATGATGGACCCAATTGTGATGCTGCTTGGGTGGATTCGAATTGGGGGTTGGTGGCCTGATGGCCTGAGTTTTGCCCAGGATCAGTGGCGGTCTCATTGGTGACTTGATTAGTGTTTGGTGTGGGAGCTGTACGGCTGGAGTTTTTGGTAGTTCTCTTTTTTGGTGGCATCGTGGGCTTTCGTTCGGGTCACACAAACGGTGGGCGCCTCGTGTTGGCTCAGGAGCGAGCTCGGGAGCCAAGCACGAAAGTGAAACAATCAATGACAAAGATACGGGGGGAGAAAATGTATTTATCACAGTTTAACCGATCAAAATCGGAACCCTTACAAAGAGGTGTGGCCTCTCCTTTTATAGGGGGGTGAGGGGTTTCCTACTCGGTCACTCTTCTCCTTTCTACCCCTACCTGCCCTAGTTGTTCCAAGAATATTCTACTTTACTGGGTACAAATGGAATTTTACATGAGCAAGCAAACTCCGATTTGTGCTCGTCATTGCCCATGCTGAACTGTTCTTGAGGTTTTGGCGTCCTGAGTCCGCGTGCTCGGCCTCCCGCCGTCCTCTTCTCGGATCTGCCCTTAATGACAACGAACCAACGTGAAGCCGTCAGAGCCCTGCATCACATCGAACACCCTTTGGTTATGGACTCCGGACCGGATCACAAGTTTATTCGACCCGAACGCCCAGTTAGGTTACTCCTCCGACCGCTAGATGCGGCGACCGAATCGCAGGCCGATTCGGTACATACGCCCGCTCAAGTTACGTTTTTGGTCGTTAGACATGCCGGAACGAACCACGGCTGATTCGATTCGCGGGCATGGCGACGAGACGAATCATAGGCTGATTCGGCTGGCAGTTGAGGCAACGAGACGAGTCACAGGCTGACTCAGCTCGCGGTATTTGTCGCATCACTCCTTTGGTTGCTAATCACGCCGAGACGAATCATAGACTGATTCGGCTTGCGGCCAAGTCGCCGAGACTTATCACAGACTGATTCGGCTTGCGGCCAAGGTGTCGAGACGAATCACAGGCCGATTCAGTTTTAACACCTGGACAACAAGCAATTGGTGGAGTTTACGTGATGCGCGTCCCAACACCGTCCACTATTGCAAATAGCAGCCAAAAAGGCATCAAGGCTAGGAGTATGAGTATCAGCTATCCATCCACACCACCACCCCCTCGATCAGGGTCTCTAGACGTTTAGACAGAGAAACGGGTAACGACAAGTGCCCAGGCAAGGGCTGCCGAACGCCTGATCCACAAGACCACAACGCCATCCCATCCAGTCGTGCCGTGGTGGTGATGGGTTGGGAATGGCAAGCGGCATCCCTTTCCCATACGCACGAGGCATGACCAAGTCCGTGTATCTTTCGAGGAGTTGGTCCATACATGGGATTCTGCACCCCACAATATGCAAGTTGCAGGGCACATGAGTTGCTCTCTCCGGGTCACCATCTGTTGCTCTCCCTGGATATACCACACCTGCGTAGTAGTCGCCGTAAGACAGAATCTTCCTTCCGCCGGACCCTGCCTCTGCTCTGATTGCCTGCGGCCTCAGCTTCACGGCACTTTGGACGCGTCCACAGGCTGCGAATGGACGTGCCAAACGCGTCGCTTTACGACACCAAAAATTCTTTAATGTTTCTTGTTCCGGCATTGCCTGCCTGAACCGTGATTCCTTTGCCTTCTACTCTCGGAACATTTCGCGAGGGCTGGCAGGTCCATTTTCTAGCAGCCAAACTCAAACAAGGATATACAAAAGAAAAGGGCGCAACCAGAATTTCTATTCGAGGACCTCTTGGAGCTCCTTTAAAATACATGTTATGTTATTGATACCATTCCCCTCAAGTAAATCCTGCATGATTCGCAAACCCCCGTGTTGAACCGTAAAATCATGCAGAGTTAAGCCAGCCATCCGGCTGCCGCGACGGAGAGAACCGAACTTGACACCTCATGGTTGCTCTACAGAATCAGCTAGTGGAGTTGGAACGGAAGTGGGCACTCAGCAACATTATGCGACACATCTCTCTGGACAATAGACAACGGAATGGAAGATTGAGAAATGGCAGCGTCTGTGAATTAGGCCGTTGCCGCCATTGGTACTGCTCTGTAGCAAACCCGCTTCGCAGCCCGGACAATGTCATCGACCTGCAAGTGTGGTAGTACCAATAGTCAAAATGAGAGCTAAGAAATGGTCAATCACAAGATCCTACTACATTCGATGTCATAGGCTAATGCCACATCCATAGATCCTACGTTTAATACCATAGACTAATACAACAGCCAGACTCTTTTTTCCACAGCCAAGTTACGGAACTATATGCCTACACATTTCTGAAATTTGAACTCTCAACATCTTAGCTATCTTCTCACATGCCTATCATAGATCATGAATTCATGGGTTCCTCCTAGCTCTTTTCTTCAGGATCTGGTAATTATTTGCTACAATTTTCTCGTGCACCATAAAACCTATATCTACTATGAACTTTTATGCCATGTGCTTGACACCTAGGAGCTAGGACCCTGTTTTGCAATACAGCTACACCATGTTTTTGGCTATTGTTTCATCAAAGACTACACGTCAATAATCAATTGTACATAATGAGGTTCTTCTACAAAAGATGCAGGTAGTAGTCGTGATATTTCTGGTGCTAATATTGAAATCGCTATGCCATTACTTTTGTAGAACAAACAAACCCCTACACAAACAAACCCCTCCTTTTATTCAAAACAAACCCCTACACAAACATGGAAAGAAAGCGAAAGGAAAGTCAGTATGCACCTGTGGAACAGCCATCCTCTCTAGGTTGGCAGCGTAGGGCATGGGCACATCAGCTCCAGCAATCCTCTCAACTGGCGCATCAAGATACTCAAAGCTGTCCTCTACAACAGACATGCTGCAAACAAGACACATTTCAACCCGTTATGAGACATGAAGACCAAGCATTGGGAGGTGGGATAAAGTGAGGCGTACCATATTTCAGCGCCAATCCCGTGTTGTGGGAAGCCTTCTTCTACTGTTACCAATCTATTCGTTTTTCTGACAGATGCATTAATAGCAGCTCTATCCAGCGGTCTGATTGAACGAAGGTTGATTACCTGAACACAGAATTACTAAAGCATAAGGAAAGGATGATGGACACCAACTGAAAAGAGAGGTATCTGGTAGCGTATTGTGCTAACAATTGCAAAAGGAAATTACCTCAGCACTGATACCCTCCTTGGCAAGTATATCTGCAGCCTGAAAAACGACTGTGTGAGAATTCAACCAGGACATCAACTGGATATATTTTACACAGCCTAATCATTGATAGTTCTTGTCAACTACTAGAAACTCTATCTACCCAAAACAAGATGTTTTGTCCAAAATTGAAATAGAATAAAGTTATATTTTTAAAAAGAGAATGGCTCACATTACAGAGATTCATGCACAATTGAATCTCTGTATTTAAGGTGGTACTTTGGGCATGTTAGGTTTCTTTGCTCAACTTTGTTGCTAGTGGGCAAGGTTGGGAAAGGAAAACCTTACTAGTTGGGATATCCAACCTCTCAAGCAAGGAAAAGGAAATCGTTGCTTATCATTCCGAAAGAAAAGTAAGGAAAGAAACCAAACATGTATCATCTCCTACCATTCATAAGGTTTGGTAAATGATCCAAAACATGTGTTATATCAATCAAGTAGGCAATTTTTGCACGAAAATCTTTTAGAAACAGATGCAAATTAGAATTCTTCACATTCGATGCCACCCCCCAAAAAACAAAAAACAAACATACCTGAAGGGCATATCCGACCATCTTGGAGAATGCAGTGATTGTAACATCTTTTCCTTGTCGCTCTATCTACACCAAAAACAAAGAAAACAAAAATGAGACTCTTCCAGACAATCCATCAAGAGAAAACCAGATCAAATTGGACATTTCACTACCACTACATAAATATAAAGACATACCTTAGCCTTGCCGATTGGAAGGCAGAAGCTAGAATCGAGTACCTCATCAGAAACAGGAAATGATTCACCATAACTGCACAAAAATACATTATATAATGAGATGCAAAACACAAGCATAGAGAAAAAGATGAGCGGGAAAAGTATTGCATACAGAAGTTCATTTTCCAAGAAAACAACAGGATCCGGATCCCTGATTGCTGCTTTCAGCAAACCTCGAGCATCTTCTGCAGAATATGGTGTTAGCACTTTCAATCCAGGAACATGAGCATACCAAGCTGCATAGCACTGCATACAACAGATGACCATTAGACATTATACACTGCAAGAAATTAAAGTAGACCAAAGCTTACACCTATTGCACAGTTTGATACAACCAGACATTCTAAACATCAAATGATATTCCATGATTGTCTGTATTCTAAGGAATCAACAGCGGTGAAACAACCAAAAAGAGGCAAGTTTCTGCTAACAACCTGTGAGTGTTGAGCGCCAACTCCAGCAGCAGCGCCATTTGGCCCTCTGAAGACAATAGGAACAGATATCTGACCAGCTGACATGTAGTTCGACTTGGCAGCTGAATTAATGATGTGATCGATTGCCTGAATATGCAAAAGGGTACAGTTAAGGGATTTTGGTTTAAAGCATGTGAAATTTGCATCATGTACTCATTCTCAAAGATCCAGATGGTGGGAAGAAGTCAAGGAAGTGGGAATTATTGCACAAAGGTGTGCGGAAAACAAATAAATACAACAAGGTGACAGCAGATGGATAACAGTATCAGAATCATGAACAGTATTCTTACAGGACAAGAAACGTTAACACAAAGAAAATTGACATGCAAGGACTTCATATCAGATTATACCGAGTGTCTGATTCAGTAAACGGATCAACATGGATCATAACTGTTTCAATGGGTTTAGATATGATTATAAAAACTGGTGCATGGGAATCATTTAAGTTTCGCTAAAGAGAACAATGTCTCTTAACAGTTTAACATATACATTACAAATAGATGACACTTTGCTACTTAAAAAGATTCCATCAGTAGATGTTCTAATTTATGCAATAAATGCAACTTACAGACAGCAAAAGAGGAACATATATGAACTAAGGTACTGCATTAAACATGAATTTTCTCAATTTCAGGAACACGTGGAGCAAAAGGGAATATGAACAAAAACAAAAGAATAAATCACATTCCAAATCAAGTAAATAAAAAACTAATTGAATGTGCACAATGATCTGCAGACATCATTGAATAACTAACCTGCATCGAAAAGTTAAATGTCATGAACTCTACTATAGGTCGAAGACCATGGTAGGCAGCACCAACGCCAATGCCAGTAAAGCCAGCCTGTAAAGAACCAATGCATATCAGTATTAGAGTGTGATCAAATCAACTTGACAGCTTCTGAACAGACAATGGTGGTTTTTTCAGGTTTATAACCTCAGTGATTGGTGTATCAAGAACCCTATCAGGGCCATACTTGTCAAGCAAACCCTTGGATATCTGCAAGGAACACCAATGAAGTTGAAGCATTAATATTTAGTTCAGTTGCCACAGGGAGATAAAATGCAGCATAAATCTTCTTAGAAATACTACTGACCTTGTATGCACCTTGGTACTCCCCAACCTACCAAAGAGGTAATAACAATTATTAAACCAAAAGAGGCAAAGGGGAGAACAAAACAAACAAGTACGGTTACTGGCAGCACCTCTTCTCCCATCAAGAAAACAGAAGGATCTGCAGACATTTCTTCATCTAGTGCGGTATTCAACGCTTCCCGCACAGTTATCTAAAAAGAAAAAGGGTAGTTGTGTAAACTTTCTTGCCAAATCTCAAGGTTATAACATAGAAGTGCTATTGTAGAGAAGCATGGTGTTTTCTTTTCACAAAAAGAGAAGCATGGCATTTTCTTGAAGTAACAGACTAACTCCATATAAAGGCATATACAACTTGTCCATGAGATCTTGAGGCATGATTCAGAGAAGCAGATATCACACTGGGAACTTAACAGAACTATCTGTAGAAACTAGTCAATCACAAAATTCGACTTATTATGCCACGGTTTGGTTCAGTAATTCCAACTAGATCATTATACTTTTCACCCTGCACCAGTGTATCTAATCTTTAATTTAGAGGTTCACAAGACCTGATGATGATGCCACCTCCTCAGGAGCAGGTATTGGAACAAGTAACAGCATATGATAGATGACCAGACCCTTCCATCCTAAATAAACCATCAAGTACTAAAGAGCGCACACTAAGCATCTAGCTACCATCCAGAGATTCCCCTGGTCTAAGATGTTCCTCGCATGTCTAAACAATATCTGTGCTGCCATCACACAACCACTTAGATGGCTGCCACCTACCCGTTTCATTGTAATATTCAATTTAGAGATCAAATGTCAAGGTACACCTGATGATGATGCACGTCCTCAGGAGCAGGTACGGGACAACAGCATATTGTGAGATGATCAGGTTCTTCTGTTCCATCGTAACTAGATCATTAAGTCCTATGGTGCACGCACTAAACACCCACCGCCATCTACTGAGCATACTGTTCATGCAACAACCAGGATAGCTACCATACAGATTGCACTGGTGTCAGATGTCCTTTATATATCTAAACTAGTACCCGTGCTGAAATGTCCATAATCCACAACTGTACCAGTTTGAACTGCGAGCAAACTAATTATCTCAATTATGCCACAACAGCTGCAAGCTGCCTCCATCATCCAACGACTTAGATGCCTGCCACCTATCCGTACCCCTTTACAGCTATCCTACCATCCAAAACCCATCAACAAACACCAGTCATCACCAGCACAAAGTTTTTGCCATTTACAACCAAACGTTCCTATCATGTCCTGAAGGAGACAGTTTGACAGCCAAACAAAGCATCTGAAACAATCCCACGAGGCTAAGGCACAGCGAACAATATGTGCACCGGAGCGCAAACATTGGCAGCGGGGTTAAGAAAAAGTACATCATCAGTTCCAAAACGGGAATAGATTCGACAGCGCACGCGCGGCGGCGCGACGCGCAGAATCGCGAGGGGAAGGAAGGGAAGGGTTGCGTAGCGCTCACCTCCTTGGCGGCGGCGGAGTAGTTCCTCGCGGGAGCCGCGGCCGCCGGGCGGAGGGCCTGCGCCAGCTGGCCGAGCACCTGCGCGCGAGGGAGGGAAAACGGATCACGGTGAGGCCGAGATGAAACCAAAAACCCACGGGGCGAGGAGCCGGGGAGAGCGCGGTGACGGGAGGAGCACTCACGCATCCGGATCCGAGGCGCCTCCGCGCGACGCCCAGCATCTCCGGCGCGATCGGTGGGTCGCCGACGGGGAGGAGAACGGAGGGAGGAGGGGGGACCCGGAGGAGAGGAGAGGAGAGATGGATAGGTGGTCGTTCGATTTGGTGTGTAGTATCTGTATCCCCCAGTACCAGACACGAGATATATCTTTCAAAGAAGAAAGGCTTTTTTCGAATAAGCCAATTGGACCGCCATTGTATAACCATTCATCAACAGATGCAGCTTCCCAGATGGGCAAATATTCTTATCCGCGGATCTATTCAATGCCGACCCCGACCCAGAGGCCCGGAGGCGGAGGGAGTCGTCGAGGCGGCGGCGGGATGGGTGGGTGGGCGTCTGTTCTGGCAGGACACGCCGCAATCGCTGCGCCGTGCGCCGCCTAGAGAAGAGAATGATGCAGCGCGAGCGCGACGTGGGCCGTGGCCGTGCACCCGTGCAGGGTGGATTTGGGCGTGCGTGCGTCCAAATATTTTTTCCCCTAAACTAAAATCATAATACTGGTATTTCGGAACTGGAATAATAAAAACAGAAACGACGTAGTAATAAAACACACTTTACAGTGCCGCGTATATGCAGGCTCACGTCCGTGCATTATCCGCGGGACGTGAGAGATGCGGCGGTATGAGAAATTAAGGATCATACTTACCGCATATCCTCTTGATAATACGGGAACCCCGCAGTTGCCATCCAGCCATTTGAATCGAAGACGGCGTTGCTGTTGGTGCAGAGAAAAAAAGAGGGAGACAGCAACGGCGCTGATTGCTCCAGCTGATGAGGAGGGCCCCGGTCCGGTGGGACGGCGCGGCATCTGGCCAACGACGGCGGCCGTTGGAGCGTGCAGGAGCCAAAGCCGCGTCGCATTCCCCGTGGTCCGCGCTGTAGTAGCGACGTCGCCAACCGCCACGTACCGCGCCTATCGGATTAACTTAATTGATCAGCCGAACGAATCGGCAGGGTCCAGCGTGCACGGATGAACCATCAAATGCGACGGGCATGCAGGCCGGGCACCAACCGCGAGCCGCGTGCGCTACACTTGTTCCGTTCTCATAGCTCGCCTGCAGCGGCCACGAACCTTCGTGATGTTTTCTAGCCGCCAGGTGCCTGGGGCTCGGCATGCGTAGCTTATTTGGGTTTGGCCTACCGCCTAGGCGACGCAGAGCGATCGTTGTTTAATTATGCTGCCCAATTTGGTGATGATGCATGCTTCTACTGCGGCTTTAGCTTTAATTATACTGTTTAGACTGTGGGCACCAAGAATCTGACTCTGCTTTGCCTTCTTAATTAATTATAGTGGGGACTACAAATACAAATCAGCAGCCTTTTCTTTATTGCCACGGGGTTATATTTTGTACGGGCATAATGTTCCTGCACGTAGTATTATATGAGCCATCTATCTACCATATATATACACTAGTCTTCTCTCCTGCCACTGCCATGGAAAATAGATGGCGTACCATGACCTCGCTGCTCCGATGGAAAACAATAATGACAGACGGTACGCGTGTGAACGAGAGTCAATCAATGAATGAACAAGAGAAATATCCTTACCCAAAACAAAAATCAACAAGACAAATATGCGCACCGGTTGGGCCATTACAAATATGCGCCATGGAAAATAGATGGCGCAGGAAAAGGGCTTCAAACGAGCACCACGAGTCTGCCCAGTGGACCGTTTTCTTCCAGCCTGAGTTGGATGGAAGGAATCGGACACCCCCGCATAGGCCCAACTTCTTCTCTCTCCTGACGAACTAACTGCAGGGCAGGCTTCTAAATGGGCCGGGCCCGCCGTCTGAGAAGGAGTATATTTGGTGGTACTAGTCGGTTACACGCCTACACTTGTGCATGATTTCTGTTCAAACAAACAAAGATAAACTTGTGCATGATTCTATCTCGGCAACGTATCCTATGCCCCTCCCATGCATTGCTAATCGTACTTTACAAATTCCTCCTCCCACCTCTCCCCTTCGATCAAGATCATCTGGCTCAGATTTGAATTCTCGTGGTTCTCACACGAATTCGGTTCTATGCCTTGCCTTCTATCTCGTCGGTAACTTGGCCGCCGGCCACACGAATTCGGTTCTATGCCTTGCCTTCTATCTCGTCGGTAACTTGGCCGGCCGGCCGACGTACGCATTAACTATAGTAGAGCGGCCGGATCGTTAGGTGTCGGCACGATTTGTCGGTATGCCGACGCGATCTGTGCAGAGCAGATGCATTATATTTGCTGCTGCTGCATGCACATATAGGAGTATATATCCTTTTCAGGCGAGAGCGCGGCCTTGCATGCATGCTGCGCTGGCTGTGTCGGTGAGCACGCTTGCACACGGCGCGTCCGACCGACCAGCTAGCAACATGCATCCGGCCATCATGCATGTACACGCACGAAGCAAAATATATATATAATGGGCGCCGCGACGAATATCGTTAGCTGCCTGCAACTATATATCACTGCACGGTACGGTACGGTTAACGGAGCGACGGTACTAACCACATCACGTGGGCCCCCGCTAGCTGCATGGGCAGCATGGCCACGTCGATCAGTCGCATGCATGCCCAGTAGTACAAAGTACTGCTGTACTGGTATTAGAGTATGTGTATCATGCATGTATCGTCTCTACGTACTCGCTAGCTGTACCGAATGAGAGGATGAGGACGACGTCTCAGTCTCCCCGGCGCTGTCTCGGGTGCACGAACAGCGCGCTTGCATGCATGCACATACAGAGGTATATACACGCTGCTGCTCACCGTCGCATCATCGTCGTCCCCAAAAGCCGGCCCCATGCTAATTGCGTTTTTTTAATATCTTTTATATTACATATACAAGTAACAGGATCGTTGTTGGTGGACTGAACTCTGAAGTGAAGTAATCGGCCGGGCGGTGTCTGAATCAGGAAGGTCAAGCACGCGATCAGAGTTCCACATGCACAAGCCTGTCGATCTGCCGGGTGTGGCGGAGCGAGTTACCGCAACTCCCGGCAACCCAGCATGCCGGCGCGCGTACAGCTACTACTGCAGGTCGACGCCGACTGTCCAACTCGATCCAAGCGTCGATCAATCGCCATCTGAAAGCTAGCAACGACCCGTCATGGACGGACGGATGGCCAGAGGAGAAGACAGAGTGAATTGAATCACTGGAGTGGGAGACTGGAACGCTTTTCTTCCTTCGACTTCGACCTGGCTGTCACTGTGGTGGCCCTCTTGTGCGTTCATTTTCTACGCAAGATCCAAAGCTCCAGGGGTGATTGATCCAGTGCGGGTGCGGAGCACGCACGCAGGTCGATCTCCTCCTCTCCTGCATATGGGTAGACGACCGACCGATATAGATCGGATGGATAGCAAATTAACCATCTACACCAGCATCTCCATCAGCAGGGATTACGGATCTATCTATCGTCAGTGACGGGCAGCGCACGATCGTTGGCTCGTTGCAGGGAGGCAACAAGTCCGAGGCTGCAACAACTGACGACATGTACAACATCGTCAGTCAGTCAGTCAGCCAGGCAGCTCTGAAAGAAACAGCTGCACATGCATGCGTAGGCGCTGTTCATGCATCGCCCTAAGCAGTCAAGCACACACTTATTGCTCGTACTGTAGCAAGGCCCATGCATCCAGCTGATAAGAGATACTAAGTACAGTATTATATTAATCACACACACATGCATGCTTGAGCACAAGCACAATCAGTCACTGCACGGATCGACCGACGAGACGGGAAAGAAGAGGGATCTCAATTGAAATCCGAGTCGTACGCAGCAGTACTACGCGCCGGGACGGACGATTAGATCAATCAGTCATCAGTGATCGATCGTCGGCCATGGAATGGACCAGACAGACACCATGGGAAAGAAAGGGGGACCCTCCCCGGGCGGCCCGGATGCATTCAAGCGCTAGAGACGACGATGGCAGCCTCCCTTCCCTCCAGGTCCTGAGGTCCAGGGCAGGCTATGCTATGGCTAGGCTACCGATCGATCTGAAATTCTGCAGTGTCCACTCTGTACTGTACCAGTGTACCTGCAGATAGCTAGCTAGATGATGGATCGGATCCGTCGATCGCCGGCGTCGCCGTCGTGCATGCCCGCCTGGTCAGGCCAGTGACAGCGCCGATCGATCGGCCGTGCACAGTGCTAGAGCCTAGCTGCTCCCCCCGGGGCGGATCGCTTCCAGTTCCGTCCCTCTTCTTCCTCCCTCCCCTTGGCCCGACTGGTCGCCATCCGGCCGTGTCGCCGTCGGCGGAATTCAACTCCGACTCGCCATCCTCCTGCTTCCTCGGCCGCATCCGGCGTTCCGTCCCCTCCGTCGACCCCACCAAGGGCGCAAAGGCCAGGGCAGGGCAGCCCTGGGAACGGCGGAACGGGCGAGCTCAGCTCGCCGCTGGTTTTCCTGCATCGGATCGCGAGGCAAGATCGCGGGTCGCCGTCGGACCGAGACGTCTGCCGGAAAGCCACGGAGCACTGGCAGGGGGGGTGGACTTGTTCACTTGTGCACAGCGATCGGCCGGCCGGTGCGTGTCGCCAGGCAGTGAACGAGCGTTCAGGGAGGGAGGAACTGTCGCCGTACACAAGAGTTCAGGGAGCCCAAGCAAACGCTGCCTGCCTTCCTGCCTGAGATAGAGAGCGGAACGGGTAGCCACACCAAACGGCCGCGGCGGCGGCGACCGGCCGGCCAAAGATGCAGTTTTTAGGACCCGGGGAACTGGATGGGGAGCAAGTGGCGGCTGGCGTGCAGAGGAGCGCGCTCCAGCAGTGTTCGTTTCTTCTTTCTTTCCTGGGCATCAAGCAGGGAGAACAGAAAACGACTGCCATCTTCAGAACACTTGCAGAAACCTTTGACAGATTAAAATACCATCAATCGAGCAGGGAGAGATTATAATCAAGCATCTTTGGCCTGATTCCATAATCTCGCAAAGCATATATATGGAATGATTACTGCGAGCTGGCCACTCTCAGCTGCTGGGTATGTAGGCTATTGGAGCTGGGCACGGCTGTTAATTTGCTCTGCTCTCAGCCAGCAGTAGTATGGCACATATGCTAGCTTCAGGTCGCTGTTGGCGACGTGACGGACGGCGTTTTGGAATTCAAAGCGAGATCTAGCATAGATACGATCGGGGGTAAATAAAGGCCGTGCCCATCGCGGGGCCCGCCCGCGCCCGGCCGATGATGGAGATCAAGGCACCCGCATTTTTGGCACATTGGAAAGCATCCGTCTAATCTAATCCCCATCCCGATCCTCCAACCACTCGCTTCGCTCCCTTATCCGTTTCTCCTCTCTGCTGCTGTGCTTACTCATCGTGTCTCGCCTCCTCTGTCCCTTCAGGATATCCCAACATGTTACTACTACTAGTTACTAGTGCTAATTAACCAAGTCAGGTAGTTTTGCGTGCTCTGATCTCAAACAAGAGATGGATGGTCTACTTTGAGCACCTATAATTTGCGCAAATGCTATGAAGATGTCTGCATAATACAATTGAAAACCAATGGAACTCGTTAGATTATTACAAGGCAATTGAGTAGTTTTGGCCGGCTGAGCGCGCGATCTACGCTACTGCGCTAGTAACCACACATCGCACGTGCAATTTGTCTTGTGCGGTTTTTTTTTCATTGTGTTTTTTTAGACGAGTAGTGTACAAAAGCGGTCTTTAATTAATTTAATAATTTGGATCAACATCATGGATGAGCTGTTTTCATAGCCCTAGTTCCTACATCAGCGAAACAATGTCATATATCGTCGCATCTAGATATATTATATTCCTCTTTGGAACCGACAAACCTGAAAGCCTCACCTTGTAACCCAACAAGGGTTTCTTCATTCCTCAAGGGATTGAGTAAGTGAAGGTAGAGTAATTAAACTCTCTATTTTTTAGTTTTCCGCCTTTCTTGTACCTAGTAATTTAAGTAACCCTTGCTCATCACAATCCTAGCTAGATTGTAATGGAAAGGTTTTCCCATTCTTATAACAATTGAGCAGACAAACATAGAGCAACCGTCATTGCTTAGTTTGCATATTTCTCTCGTACCTATGAACACTTGTTAACCATGATTCCTAGAGTTTATTTAATAAAGGGTTGAAATCATGAAAACTTTGACAAATGCTTCGCCTTCGGTCACCATTTTATTTTATGGAGATGATTTTTTTATAGTGTTTCATGTTTGCCAATTTCACAAGAACTCCTTGTTAGGTAGGACAGGCGGAGGCGGCGGACCGGGGAGGTTGGAGGACACCGGTGGTTGTTGAGGACAAAGGTGATGGGGAAGCCAAACGAAACATTTAACTTTGTTATAGACGGTTGGATTGCAGTCAACAAAAACGATGGGGAAGCTAAACAAAATGATTTAGCTTTGTTATGCAATCAATAATAAATTCGAGCGTCCGAGTTCCCCCCTTGTTCATCTATTCTTGATATTCGCTTATTACCTGTGTATTTTCAAGTGACCTAATCTTCCAGAATGTTTGAATGAATTTAATTTAATTGGTGGTATGCCTTCAAATCTAGAGTACACATTGCATCAATTAAAAGGGGTACAGCTGTCCTATGACCATGTGCACATGGATAGAGACAATGCCTTCAATGGATTGTGCCTGAAAAATGTAAATATGACAGAAATAGCTAGTAGCACGGCCGAACGTAGCAATTGCCGTTACGGCTTTCATATTCCTCTTCCCTGAAGAACTATTACAAAGGTATTAAGGACAACAACTTGCAAGTTACAAATTGACCGCATGCAGAGGCCACTTCTCTGCAGCTGCTGCGTACTTATGTACTCCATGCATGCATAGGTGCATACGACGACACATCTGGCTTCTGATGAAACCTCAACTAGAAGCTTCCTGAACCTGATTAACTTTAACTTGTTTGTTAATGATCCGGTACTGCTTGCTTCCTCTCACTAAATTACACTGCATTACATTACACAGAGGGTGGGGAAAAAGAAACGAACTAAAGTGACAAGAAATGTTGGAGCAAGCAATGCAAGAAGATTAAGGGCGGGTCGTTTTCGTTTCCTGGTCGCCTAAAGGCTATAGGCTAACTCAGCTTCCTTCCAGCCTCTCTTTGAGAGGCAGCTAGCAGCAGCTGCTGCAAACCTTGTGGTCCTTGTTTGGCCGGCCGGCCGGCCGGCTGTGAGGTAGCTAGCTGCTGACCTCGTCCAGGTCCGAGCCGTCCGTGACGCAGCTGGCCGACGACGACGACGACGGTGACGCTGACGCGGCGGCGGCTTGCCGGCCGGCGTCGGTCGCCGCCTCGGCCTGTTGCTCCTCTGGAAGACCCGGCACACCACCCACTCTCCTTGGGCCTGAGCCAGGCTGCATCCCTGCATCCGAGAGATCACCAAACGGAACTGTCAGCATCGCCAGCAACAGCAACGGAGCACGGGCATTATCTTGCCACTATTGATCAAGCAATTTCTGCGAACTGAATGCAGGATTGGCGCTACTGTTCGAGCACACGTTGCTAATCAGACAGCTACAGCTAGTGAATTCAAGTGTCCGATCCCACTGTACTGTGGGAATCAATCAATTTACTCGAAAACAGTCGGCATGATTCTGCCATCAAGACGCGCTATCGATGACTGGCGAGTACTGATGACCGTGCAGGACTGCAGATATGGCTACTGAATGATGACCAGGTCGGTGCAGTGCGCGCAGGAGCATTCTTTGCACATCAGGCATGCTGCAGCGGCCATGGCACAGATGCTCTAGCCTTCTCGAATCTAGATCAAGCAATCCCAGCGAATTGATGGGCAG
This sequence comes from Urochloa ruziziensis, assembly GCA_015476505.1. NCBI lineage: Eukaryota > Viridiplantae > Streptophyta > Magnoliopsida > Poales > Poaceae > Urochloa > Urochloa ruziziensis. The sequence continues at coordinate 51,001,444 of CM027124.1, read as the reverse complement.
ACTGTTAGGTAACACAAACATGCATGTGAGGCAGGTAGATACAGGATTCAATACGCTCATCGACTGTTCAGATATACTAGCTGGTCAGTATTTGCAGGCTAATCAAGGCGTCAAAAAAAATAAAGTGCCAGTAGTTCAGGCGCTGCTGGTTGGTTGGTAGGTCGGGTATGGGGAGGGGACAAGGTGATCGAGATTACGGAGAAGAAATCGGATCGATCTGAGCTCTTCAGAGAGGAGGAGAGCATATAGGACTGAGTAAGTACAGCTACCACTGGGTGTCGGCATAAATTTGCAACCACCGGATATCGCAGGAGATCGATCGGCTTAAACCAGCGGGTTTATGGTTGATCACGACAGGCAATTAAGCGGCGACAGTTCCGCGAGAGATGCAGATCGATGCTAGTTGCTCCTCCTTAATTACATGCTGGATTCATTCTGGATTGGATCATCAACCACCTAAAACAAGTTTTAATTTTGTTTTTCTCCAAATAATAAACCAAACATGAACTTTGTAAATGCCATGCCCTATGGAGCATGCAGCATATGGCTCAATATGACAGGCTTGCTAGTTTAGATTAATCCTAGTTAAATTAGGGCTAATGGAGATTATGGACATGCTGATTAGGTTATGCTTATGCATAAGATAATCGTGCATGATGCCAGGCTGCCGGTCTGATTAGGTAGAGGAAAACTCCAAGGTGAGATGGATGCGCCGGAACCACTTTACACTAGCTGGGTGCATGCTCCACCATCTATCTACATCTACTCTCGGCCTACATGCACACGCAGTATAGCATATGCCTGAACTTACCTAGTTCATGTCTCACTATCAATCTATCTACTACTCGTTAGGTTCTGTTTATCCCAGATTCCAAGTTCATCTTGTAACCTCTTTACTACTTGTCTGCAGTTACTAATGACCTAACTTTTAGTGGCCAATTATACATGCATACCGATTTCATGCGCTTTAATTTGCCACTTGACACTTGCACAAATTCAGCAATCAGATTAGTAAAACATGAAGAAGGAAATTAATCAAAGCATGCTTGCGAATCCTATGTGCATGAACAAACTGCAGGAGAAAGAATTGCTCACGTTCTTGTGCAGCGGCGCGGCGAGGCGGTACTCGTGCATGACCCAGCCGGCGGCCAGCGCCGACGCTTTCTTCTTCCGCCGGGGCACGAACGTCAGCGTCCTCTTGACGCCGACGAGGAGGCTCCCGCCGCCGCACGGCCGGGGTAGCACCACCGGCTTCTCCTTCCCAGCTGGCTTCCACCGCCCACTCGCCGTCGCCCTACTAGCGCCGCCGCTCTTGCTGCCGCATCCGCCGCCCGCCGGCCGCACCGCGAAGAAGTACTTCTCCCCCTCACTTGCATCTGGTGAAGCCAAGACTACAAGGAGTTAAAAAAAAAAGCAATTTTTAACCTTAGTGACACGATGCGACGGCACACGATGCAATTTTTAGTTCGAACACGATGCTCCAGATGGCTGTGGGGGTGTACCGGTAGGGATATCCCAGGGGTCGAGGGAGTAGAGGCCGGGGACGGCAGGGATGACGGCGGCGGGGAGCGGCACGCCGAAGGCTTTACGGCGGAGGTACTGCACCACCAGCTCCTCGTCTGTCGGCCGGAACCGGAACCCCGGCGGCAGCTGCCGGAGCTCCGCCACGCCGCCGGCGTGCCTGACCAGCACCGGCGCGCTCTCCATCTCCAGAGTCTCAAAATTACCCTCTTTTTCTCTCTAGCCAATCAACCAAGCTACGCTTAGCTAACGAGCTAGCTCGCTTAGCTGCTGCTGCTGCTACGTAGAGCTAACAGAGCTCTCCTGTAATTTGGTACAGGGTCAACTGGTAAATTAATAAGCTAGGCTTCAGCTGAGCTCGCGCAGCTAGCTCCTCTGAACTCTGATCACTTGGCGCGAGCAGAGTAATAAGCAGGAGGCTTGCAGCTGCTCGGAGCGTCCATGGAGAGAGAGAAGGAAAGAGCTAGGGGAGGGTGTGTGAGTGCCTGAGGGCTGAGGCTATGGTATTGGGGAGGAGAGGGGAAAAGGGGCGCGGCGGGCTTTATAGGGTGTGTCCTGTTGCGTCAAGCTTACTCCATCTCCGCCCTCCCCATCTCAGCCTGTGGCTCAGCTAGCTTGACGCCACCGATGCCTTCTCCGGTCTGACAAGCCCCCGGCTGGACGGCATCGATCGATCGATCGTCGCCTCATCGCCGGTGCCGTGAACTCCTTCCAGTTCCAGAATCTCTCCTCGAAGTTTACTTGCTCGCTCCCGCTACAGCGATGTGAAATTGCTGCAGCTGCTGCCTGCCGTTGATTTCTTTTATTTCCTTCATTTCTGCTGCAGCGGATATGATGATATAATGATATATATAAATCATCATGCATCCTCAAATTTTGACTCTGGAATATATGTTCGAGGCATGGATGTGGATCGTTTTCGTGGAATAAATAGGCTCTGATCTAATCAACTGACACCTGGCGCGTTTTGGTGTGCACAGCAGAGTCCGTTTGAATTTGTTTAAGGCAGAGAGGTAAGTGGCTTCGATCTGATCAAACCCAGCATGCAGGAGAGAACGAAATTGCACACCATTTGGGTTGCATTTCAATATAATTTGCAGAGTTTTCAGACAAGGCGACAACACTATACTTGTAGGTATCGATCGACAAAAGTTCCCGCGTTGCAAACACCAAACAGAGCCTTGTTCATGTGAATTTCTCCTACCAGCTCCAAACAACAAGCTCAGAACTGAAGCCAAATGACTTGGCATTTGTTCTTTCTTGAGTAAATTATGACAAGGATGGAATGCAGTGCAGCAACTAGCGTTACTGAAACCACAGCGAATCAGATACCAGCCTACTACCCCGAATCCGACCTTGCTTAACACGCATGGTTTTCGCTCGCCAATCTGTCCGGCAGATTTGGCGGTAGCTTAGTGTACTTCCTGCTGTCCTCAGCCACGAACCATTCCAACTGCCCTCCATCACCACCCCACTAGCCAATGCCTGGGGTTTCTTAAAACGCAGCAGCAATGGACAGGACACACATGCATATATGCAAGTAAAGCAGCAGCATCGATCTCCCTCTGAATAATTTACCAATCAACCAATCCATCCATTAGATTTAATTATCTAATCGAAGCCGTGCAAGCCAGTGTCGTCAGTGATGCGCGTGTGGCGATGAGCACTTGCGTCGTATCGTCGGGTTACATTTGCTTGCAGGGCATCTCGATTGGATTGGTTGCTAGCTGTTGGTTGCCCTTCGCTTTTCTTCCTGTGCTCTCTTTTCTTGCTCTCCTTTGCTCATGATCTCCTCCTCCTTTTGCGCTTTGCTTAGGAGCCGCATGCCCTCTTCGCCCTCCTCTTTCCTTCCCTCTTTTGAGCGCTTGCCTTTGCAACCAAAATCCTTTTTTTAAGGCCGTGTTTAGTTCCGCGGTGAAAAGATTTTGGAAGGGATCTTTTTCACATTTGAAGTATTAAACATAGACTAATTAAAAAACTAGTTGCAGATTACGTTTAGAATTCGCGAGACGAACCTAATGAATCTGTCATTAGCACATGTACTGTAGCATTACTGTAGCAATTTAGTGTCTAATCACGTCCTAATTAGACTCATTGGATTCGTCTCGCAAATTCCAGTCCATCTATATAATACGATTTGTTTTTTACCTACATTTAGTACGCCATACATGTGTCTAAACATTATTTTGGATTATTTGGAACTAAACAAGGCCTAAGTAGGGAGGTGCATGGGGCCCACAGGAGGCGCGCGTGTGTGTGGGTGGGCCATGTGCCGTGTGCTACTGTGCACGGCTGTGATGCATGCATGGCATGGTATCTGCATTAGGGTTGTGAATTAAAATAGGCTGCAAATAGCTATCGAGGGTCGACAGGATGGTTGCTGTTCTCAAGGGGTTACCTGTAGAAAAGGCCAGCACTGTGGTGTTTAGGTGTTGGGGTGTCAAACATGCACATGTCAGGATGTAGGAAGGGACGGCCACGAAACCTTGCCACCTTGGCTAGTAAACTCTAATTTTTGTCACTGATTACCTGTTCACATTAATCTATCCCCTAATTTATGTTCCATGTAGATGTCAGACATAGCATACAAAAAGTTAATGATAGAACGAGGTTCAATCGTGTGTTGCCATGTGCTGCATGCATCCGATCGACATTACACTACGAAAAACTCAAATTCGCGCCCCGAAAATAAGTATCAGTCACTTTTGCCGGTATTAAAGTTGGCATGAAGCCATTTTGTACCGAGTAATCTGGAATTCTCCTGAGCCATTTTTTATCGGATCATAACATCACCCGATACTAAAAATCACATTTTAATACCGGTCGGTGTCCTGTCCCTGTACTAAAACGGCGCTACCATTTAATACCCGTCAATAGTATCGACCAGTACTAAAGGATAACAATACTAGGTGTTGTTATGGCCCGGTGCTAAACAGTACTCCACATGTTATTTCAAAAGGAATACATATCCCACTCAATCACGTGTAATGCGCAGGCGAGAAGGTGAAGAGGCTACACACGAGGCCGAAGGTTGTGGGTTTGAATCCTCATGGCCGTGCATACACATTTTTATGTGAAATATTTGCGTGACTTGTGACTTTGCGACGTTGCATGTGTACGGGCCTCCCAGTGGTTCATATTTTTTTTATTTTTTTCTGGGTGACGGTCGTCCATCTAGTCCGGTACCTATTGGGTTGACAGGTAGTAAACGCTTCCTACACCTGGTACTAATAGCAGTTTTTCTGGACCGGAGGCGTTTAGTTCCGGTTTTTCGAACGGGTACTAAACGTGTCCTACACCCGATATTAATAGCAGTTTTTCAAGGTGGGACCGTCTAGTACCGATTTTTCTGACCAGTACAACCAGCTGACACCGGTTGGGTTGACAGGTACTGAACACGTCCTACGCCTAGTACTAATAGCAGTTTTTCCTCTAGTGGTACATGATTCAAAATTATATGAGGGTGTTCGGGATTCAGTAGTAGTACACGATTCAAAATATATGAGGGTGTTCGGGATTCAGTATGATATATCATAGCCATGATGACTTACAAATCCATTCAGTAGCAAAACATACTCTAACCTGTGTAGGGCTAAAATTCTAATGATATTCTAGGAAATAAAAACAGTTTTGCTCATGTTGTTCCTAACATCATTATTCCATATCAGCAAAACAAAATAAACGTGAAGAGAACCCGTGGCTACATGTCACTGGCTCTTGATGACAAGCTCATTATATAACTCCAGAAAGCCTATGGTTGTACACATGAACAATGATGTCAACCCTATGTCACGCTGCATGCATATGCAAAGGAGGAAAGCATGCAGACAAGCAAGATGGTCACATTGGTCCAAATGTCACCGTTAACGTGACAGGTTAATGCTAATCTCTGAGTAAACTCCAACAAAGCCGGCTCAGAGTTGTAGCCGTTCTGGATTGATTAGAACGGCAATGCATGACATCAATGGCTTTAACATGTCATAGTTTTACCCATTCAAAGCAGAAACGCGCGCTACGCGTACAATCGAAGTCCACACGCACTTAGTCGCTGCACAAATAGTCACTGTAACATTAGACTGACATGTGGGGTCCACTAGTGTCATCCGGCAGCGATTGATAGAAATTGTTGGCTAGGATTTTTTGACGGGTTGTATTTTTTTGTATGCCAAGTGTATTCGCCAAAGAGAAAGCGACATGTTCAATTGGTGTGGTCAAGATTGTTTTTTTTCTCTGCACGGGTAACTTGTTCCATGCGACTTCTTTCATAGGAGTTCTTTTTCCCTTGTATGGTTTTCACGGCGTACTTTTAACCAACTTGTCGTGGAAACAACCACAAAATCTTTGTCCACTGTCAACGAATTATCCTCTCTGTTGACAAGTGTCACTATAAATATACACAATTATTGATAATTTACTAAAGGAAGTTATCTAAAAAGGGCGGCCTTTGGTGCAGTGGTAGAGCTTCACCGCCTGTGACCGAAGGTCCAGGGTTCAAGCCCCAGCCTCTGCACATTTATGTGTAGGTAAGGGCCTAAGGCTGTGCGCTAAACAACCTACCTCCAGACCCCGCATAGTGCGGGAGGCTACGGCACTGGGTACACCTTTTTTTTTTACTAAAGGAAGTTATCTCAATTCTCAAGTGGAGGAGAAGTGTATCCAAGATGTACCTTTCAAAGTTCCCTGGATAGGGGGGACAATAGCCCAATAACATATAATGCAGAAAATAAATAACCAAGCTTAGACAATCAAAGATTCGTCAGAGGAAATAGCTGCTCCATTATTTCTACCAGAAAATGAACAGGTTTAGATAAACTGACCATAGAGTTGAACTAAAATATTAATGCCAGACAACTACAACAGAGACTCGGCATACGTGCAATCCCTTTATCTAAAAAAATAGACTCACCAGACGTACAAATAAATCATTTTGCCACTCCTTAGAATTAATATTTTTTTGCGAGTAAAAAGAACAAAAATAAAAAGGGATCACAAGCTAGAACACAGAGAATGGAGAAGAGAGAGAGAAAGGTGATGACATGCTTACACCAGATCCACCTCAGCTCAACAACACAACCCCTGCCCTACAGGCTACAAAAGAATCAAATATAAAAAGCCAAGACGTTTTCGCATTTCTTGCACTCACTCGCTAGCTAGCGTGATGCGAAATGTCTGTACGCCGGACGGAGGTGCCCAGCATAGCAATGCCGGACAGGCGGACAGCGACGCTAAACAAACCGCTAGTGGCACACTAGTGCTTGTGGGGCCCACATCCGCTCCTCTCTCTGTTTTTCCCCCCCCTCTTTCTGCTTTGTGCAAAGAGGTTTTTATTTTTATTGTGCTCCTCATTGGAGGAAAAGGAGGGCCAATCATTGGTTGCTTATCACCTTTGGCCTGGCTCACTGGAAAACGGGATCATTGGGTTGCCACTCCCTCAAACTAGGTAACCATGGAGGAGTCAAGTCTCCAGCACAACGGTGATTACATTTCTTCGGGGCATTTAACTTTTTACCATCATGTGGAGGTGGATGGTAACAAATTTACCACTATGAGAGAGAGGTGAATGTGAGAGAGGTTAATTGCACCCCTCATTTCATGGTAAAAAGTTAAATTCTCCCATTTCTTTCTTTAAGGGGTCAGGCTGGAGTCAGGATATATGTTTGTCAACTTCTCCAAGTGAAGGCCAAAACTTTAAGGTGGCACGGTAGGATACTAGGGTGTGCATAGTTTTTTCGGTATCTTCCGTTTCTAATGGTGAAAGAGTTGGCTCACCAACATATCTCTTATCGGCTCTGATGTTCATTCTATTTTTGCTGACAACGTGCCTTTGGTGTTCATCTGGCTCGCTTGCCATTACCCTGACTAAGCATTGAAGATATGATATCACGATAGACCACACATATGCTTCTATCTAACAATGCATTTTTGGGATTATGTGTTACCATGTGCATTTGTAGCATCTAAGTTACATGAGAGTCAATAAAGAATGGTACATACTCCGTATATTTTTATATGGTCATGCATGGATATTTCAGCAAAGAGGGCCCCCAACTTGACCATACGAAACCCCCTGCAAACCAAATGATTGAGATGAACAAACTACAATTCTATCAGCGTAATCCACTTGTTGCTAAAAGTGATTACACAAAATGGTCAAACAGCCAATAGACATATCAAGGACAAATTGACGAAAAAAAGAATGTGCTGTCGTAATTAAACAGTACTTTGCGTGGTTGGAACCTTTTCTGCAAATTTGAGGGACTAGGAAAAAAGTATAAAGGGAAATCTTTCATGTCTCCTCCCTTTGGGTTACTTTTCCACAAAACACGCTCCATTGGACCTTGGCCCCCTTTCTGGTCCGTTCCAATGGTACCATGAAAAAGACTCCCGGTTATACAAATCATAAAACGGGGAAAGCCGATGGTAAAAACTTAGGCAATATATCAAGTGCAAACCAGACTCTCCGTGTAAATTGAAGTTTGCACGGTTTGCACGAAGAGGTTGGTTTGCACCTGATATGCTCCCAAAAACTTAATATGATAAATTTTTGTAGATTAACCTTCAAATATAATCAACTCAACCTGAAGTAATTGCCAAATGTATGCTTCTATATGAGGTCATAGACATATCGGGGACGAACTAACTGGTACAATTAGCCAAGCTTAATTAGATAAAGTGGATCGTGGTAAAAAAATGGAATTGCATCTCTGGGCCTGGCCGGCACGGAGCAATTTCGCCACAACGATCACAAATTCTTTTCGTGAATTATACAGGATTAACTAACTTGCAGACGAATTAATTCTTTCTGATGAACGGTTGATGAGAACATGCCATGCTGCCATGAAAGTAGTAATTCTGAAATGTCTGTGTCGAAATAAACGGCGTTCCTCTGAATGAAATGGACGCACCTGGGAAACCAATTCAAACATTCTGTTCACATCAATTTCAGTTACTCCAATCCTTACGCTTCCCAGTGCTGAATTCTCATCCCCTGGCCGGTTCCAAACGCGTTCCACCATGCAAATGACGAAACAAATCGATTAAATAATAAAAAATATATAGCATCACCCAGCACAAGGAATCCATGGAAAAGTGGCAAATAAACTATTCTCTATCATATACAATAGGAGTATATGACACACTGGATCTATGGATCGTTTTCAGTTTCAACCCCACAAAAGAGCACTCGCCTTTTTTGGGGAAGTTGCCGTGTTGCAAAGCTTTCTTTCTTCAGCTACTCTCTCTCATCACCTCATGGATCCTCATTTATCTGAACCTCATGTCGTCCTGCGTGGAAGCTGATAGCTCCACACGACACTGACGTTTGTATTTTAATTTAGTTTAATTCGAATCAAATGTCATGTCGAGGAGACATTTTGATTCTGAAAACATGAAACGGATTGAATTCAAGAGCAAGCAACGCATATAAACTACTCCAATGCATCAACATCATTATTGCATATTGTGAACATGATATAATCTTTTTTTAACACTTAATTTAAGCAAGAGCTGTATATATATTAAAAGATCATACGTTGTTCCCCTCTGTGTTCCAGAAAACCGTTATACGAGTGGCCGGCTTAAGATTATTTGGACCATTGGATTTGAAACAGATGGTTGAGACCTATACGTAGATCGCTCCGGTGGTTCTAGTCTTCTAGATCCAACGATATAGATTCTAGAACAAAGACGCAATGAATGCAAGTCAAGCAAGAAAAGTACAAGGGCAAGTACGCACATACACGATTCCAGGAGTACAGATTACAAACTCCGGCCATTCCCCATGCATGACTGAAACTGCGGCTACTTTTTGCTCATCCTCTGTTCATACATGGAGACAAGGAACCAACAAAGTTAGGCTATATGATCTAGAGACGGCAGTGCAGGCCAACGGCTAGTTTGGTTGGATTGGTCAAAGGGATTGCTTCCGACTGGGAGTAGCATATACGGTGGTGACAAGTAGAGCTGGAGAAAGTTGAGTAATCTTTTCAGCAAGGCTTTTGAAGCCCTTTCTCAGTTTTGCTGATGCCAGTTTGCCACATTCTTTGCCTGCTCTAGAGTCTAAGACCTGTTCAATCTCCTTATCTATCACTACACTTTTGATCCTCTAGTTTAAGAATGAGAAGCATGCAGCCACAAAGAGGCAAGCTTTTTATTATATTTATATGCAGGCTGAATATATGCTATGTCCTAAGATCCTAGGAGACTGACTTATCAATCTTGTTTTGTATACTATGTAAAAGCTTTTCTATGATAGTTTATGGCACTGGTCAGGTTGGAGTCTAGGACAGTTGTAAAGCATGAGCAGATTGTGATTCTCTCCCTGCTGATTGTGATTCTCGTTGAGCCATACATAGTAGACCAAGGTGCCTGAGTTTTCTTGTGCTAACACGGTTTCAGTAGAAAACTGAAGATCTTCTCTAACTAAACGATCACAATTGTTGAATTATTAGCCTCTCCTGGTCTTAAACACTGTGACAGAGTCAATTATGCAACACCAGAAGCTATTACCTATCTGATGCATCATAAAGTAAGCTTCTAGCCAGTTCCTATGCCCTATCAGTGTGCTTGAAGAAGCAAAGGTTTCATTTAGTGCCTAACAACTACTCATCATAGGAGCTAGGACTTAGGGTATAATTTTGTTTTTTTTTCTAAATTGTTTTTAAAATATTGATTTATCTATTAAAATGAGAAGAGATGCCTGTCAAGTTGTCCTAGAGGGTCAACATGGAGCTTAACAAACTAGGGAGAAAGATTTGGTAAGGGAGCCTTTTCCTTCACGCAGGAGATGAGCTCCTGGACCTGTCCCTGCCAGATACGTCGCATTTGATTTCAGCGCATAGTTGAAAAACATGGGTCAAATGTTTTAAAATGTTATTTCAGCTTCCATACCTAAAAGGATACTTTATAATCAGGTCACACTGTTTAAAATATGCTGAAGATAATGTAGCCTTCTTAGCCACCTTATCTGAAATGTTTTATTCTTAGAATGTATAAGGAACACTCTTCTCATGGTAGAGTAGATATATTTATGTCCCATACCATGTGCACCATTTCTTCATTGATCTTTGAAAATTCAGAGAAACACATAAATGAACATCATTTGGATACATATTTAGGATATGCAATCTGAAATTTAGTTTCAGAAGCTAAACTGTTTAATTGTACGAGAGAACAGTTTGGATATTACTGTGTGCCTAATCATATATAAATGGGGACAGGTTTAGGCAGAAGTTGGACTGCCGAAGCAACATGTCACCTTCAATACTTGAGGCAAGCACTAGGCAATATTGTTGACAGAACCCACAAATTGACCATGGTTGACAACACCAGGGAGGTGCCTGAAAAACCCGCGATCCACGGCATTTCTTTTCATCGATTTGCTGTCACCGATATCGGCTCAACAACACGCGACCTCATGGATGGCTAGGATGATTTTCATTCGGCATATTTTTGGATGAATTTGAGATCTTGTGGGGCTAACAAAATCATGAGAGAGTTGTTTCACAAAGTCTATCAGATCGACTTAGTGTGATGTGATGTCACTTGTTCCTTGAACAAAAAGCAAAAACTTCAAATGTCGAGGAGAATAGGCAAGCGAGCAAGCAAGCTACCCATCAGCGGTTAGGTAAAGATCAGTCTTGTGCAGAAGAGCTGGGAAATGTTCAGCATTTCCTCCACGGGAAGCCACCTCCAATTACTGAACCCTCACTCGCAATGTGACGTTGCGGCTCGGCAATTCGGCATCACAAAGTCTGCAAGGATTTCACCCAGAAACACCATGTCAATGTGAACATCAGAATTGAGCACCAGCCATTAGTGAAAGCAAAAGCCTGAAAATGCCCTTTTTTTCTCCAAAGCGTGATGCATCACATTTGCCACCGAGCCATGACCGATCTCTTTTCATGCTGCTTTCTCAGTCAGTCCCCACACAAATGCAGCCACGGGACAGCCCACTGTCAATACCTTTGAAGTGGGGATTGCATGCTTCTGACGACTGATGTGTGTGGCGTTCTTGGCTGTGAAGCAAGTCTGACTCTTGGCCACCTCTGATCCAATAATCCACAAGGGCAGGATCAACCAATAGAACTTTTTTGAACGAAAAACATTTGACGAGTGTGTTTCTATTGATATAGCAGAAAAATGCAAGATTATATCCATGGAACTCTGGGAGGCCATAACCAGGCAACAAAAAGAAAGAAAACAAAGCAAATAAACTGGCGGGTTGGATTGGGACATCAACCGAGACGCACAACACATCTCTACAAAGACGCTTCTGCCTGATCAACCAGAAGAAATGCTCATCATAGCTACTGGTAAATCCTTGTGAGCTAAAAGAACATAACAATTTTCAAAAGCTAACCGCCTTTTAAAGAAGGCAGAGAACACATCATGCAGGGATGCAGCCAATGCCTGATGGGAAGAGAAATTAGGCCAGGCAGGGACGACAAAGATTAGGCTGGTGCCTTTGTCTCAAGGGCAGCCAGAGCGAGAGGGGGCCCTGCCATGGAGTGCCCAATGATCTGATCCTCTCTTCCCTACTCCCTAGCCATCTATCGAACTGCGGCACCGACATGGCGGCGGCCGCGCAGCACTGTTCGGCACAGATCAGGAAGATCAGGGAGCGAGGTCTTTCAGACAGTGGCCGCGTTTAGATGTTTCGCGAAAAAATTTACAGTATGTCAGGTACACATTTGAAGTATTAAATATAGACTAATTACAAAACTAATTACAAATTCTGTCAGTAATCGCAAGACGAACCTAATGAGTCTAATTAATCCGTCATTAGCACATGTTTACTATAGCAATTTATTGTCTAATCACGACCTAACTAGGCTCATTAGATTCGTCTCGCGAAGTACACTCCATCCATATAATAGGTTATTTTTTTCGACTACATTTAATATGCCATGCATGTGAGGGAACACACTCGAAAAAAATTTCGCGAAACATCTAACAGGGCCAGTGATGGGCTGTTTGCCTGTTTGATCTTTTTCAGGTGTTGTTAGGCCTGTCCTCGAGGTCTTTTGGTCCTTCAATGGTCAGAATGAGATGAGAGCTGGGGGAGCCTCTCATCAGAGTGCCAAGTGCAGTGCTTGCTTTGTCTGGTGCTGACCAGGCATCCATGTGGAGTGACTCATCTGCAAAAAGCTTTCGTGCCTTGGGGATGGATGGATGGGGCCACATGGAGGTGGCGCACTGAACTGGTGGCGCACCAATGATTCGGTTCAGGTCGGCAGCAGATGAGCACACGAGCAGTGTTTACATGTGCTAAAATATGCTGTGGCTTGCAGCGCTAATGCCTGTGATCGTGCACAGAGGCTCCAGACTTCAGTTCCTTGGCAATTAAGAGAAAGCTGTTGCGATTCAGGGCTGCAACTACCTTTTGCTTTTGAGAACACTATGGCCTATGTAGACTTTCTTCTCTCTATATGGGAAGCACATGAATTTCATGCACGCAGATATGCATGTTCTTGCTTTGTCTGCATTTTGAAGTCTGATATGGTTAAATCTGGGAAATCCATACATTTGGCTCTGGCTGCTGCCTACTATGCCATGTTTGGCCTAATGCCTAAACAAGCCATAGTAAGACCACAGACCACACAGCCACCTCCCAGACCGTTGACTGAAATGGATGTCCCGCCCAACATCGCCAGGAAACCAACCCTGCTACCAGTCTACCAGCATGAAAAACAAGGAAGATGCGGGGGCAAGACTTCGAGGTCAAAATTACAATCTTGTAAGTTTCCAATGATACATTGTTATACATGTGGTTGACAACGATTTCTGTCCAATGTATTTTGCAACAAGACCACGATCCATGGTCGGCTGTACTAATAGGAACTGGGTATATGGAGTATGGACTATACTGAATCATCTCTGTACTCACAGTCAACACACAGAGTATACCACCTAAACTGTCAAACTGATGTTAGACTCGTGACTCGTCCTATATGAACAACCATTGACTGAAGCCGAATGCCTGTCATATGCTTCGAGGGGCAAAATCGAGATGTCACTTGGGTATTTTGAATGTGCCCTTGAATGTACGATCAATGATGTACCTTCAATGTGGCTGCTCAATCAGTTCAGGTATAAGTCGGAGCAAGAACCCAAGTTGCTGCTGTGAGAAGGCCTGATGCTTTGCTCCGTCCACAACAACAACGCTGCGGTTGAGCTCGGTTTTACTGAAACCCTCCACAGCATTTGAGATCTCCTCCACCCGATCAACGATGACGCCGTTTATGCCCATCAGGTACTGGACATAGACTGCCTCCCACACGTTACTGCATATGTATTTAACCAAGATACACATGAAGGCTGTAAGATGATTGATGAACAAACAGTGGTGGACCGGCATGAGAAACACGATATTGGTGTGCTGCTTACTTGAGCTGCCCATAAGTGAGAAGTGCAAGGTTGGAGTCTTGTGCACTGACGACTGCAGCGGGGTTCTTGAGAACGCCTCTCACTTCCGACACGATCCCATGCAAATCATACTCTAAGCATACCTGAATGGCACTGCCAAGAGAGTTCCTTCTTGAATCATGGTGTTTGGATGTCCCTCCTTCTGTTAAGAAAAGTACCTAATGCAACATAGGATAAAGGATGGAGATTATATTCTGAATGCCAAGATGTATCTAATACGATGCGTTGATGCCCAGCAAAATTTTATTTGATCAGGCAGTAATTCTATTGTACACTAGAATTGGATGTAAATATATACAATCAAATATCAGCAGAGAATTGGTTCAGATTTTAGATCCCTTTAGATATAGTACCTTTTCCCTTTGCAGCTATCTAGTGTAGGATTGATTGGAAACCTGCCTAAGAATGTATTGAATCTAGGAATTTCACAACCAGTGCAATACTAGTTAGGACTACAGATTGAGGAAACCTGACAAACAATTCAGAATAAAACGAAGTTTGAAAGCATACGTACAGGATATAAGCTTTGGAGTTCCCGCATCATCCGTGCCGCGTCAGGATGGAATGATGAGAAAAAGACTGGTCTGTTCCTAGCACACTGAAAAACAACCTGCCAAAATGATTCGACACCCTTATTGACACCAGCTGTCACCTCTTAGTGCTGAAATGGGTGTGAATAGACTGGATGCAAATCAAATGACATTTTAATAACCGTGAGAATTGACAAGAAGGGGAACAGGCCGTACTTGCAAAATAGCTTGAAGAGCATACTCAAGGTCTTTCCTGTGATAGATAATGTGATCATCAAATTTCAGCTCAATGTTAAAACCCAGACGAGGACTAACAAGTTCAAAGACCTCTTGCAATGTGCAAAGAGGATCATCTTCTTCTGTACTCCAATTAAGGACTCTACCATCTCCTGTTGTCCGTCTAAATAAGGCTTCGAGACCTGAAAGGCCAGGGCAAATGACAGTGAATCTGTCAGCACATCCTGCACACACTCATGAACTCTGCATGAAAAAACCGATAGAAACAATGTATGGTACCTTGCGAGATTTTTTTTGTGTCCCATATGAGAGGAAATCTTCCAAGAGAAGATCAGTAACACGCCTTTCGTATACAGCCCCCTACGCACCATGCAACAACAGTTAGTTTTAGTATAGTGTTCTTTTTCCTGACAACATATAGATAGACAAAACTGAATGAGCAGGATATGTGTAAAAAGAACATACAGTCCGTTGCGTTAGGATGAAGTCATCATGGAAGATTATTGGGCAGCCATCTTTTGTGACCTGTAAACGGAGTGGTGGGATTAATGGTTCCTTCAATACATTAGCTTGGTCATCGTAAAATCAGAGGCAACATGGATAAATATCACAGAGTTGCACAATTTTAATGAGACAACACGGATACCACAGAGTTGCACGAATTTAATCTGGTGAAGTACATGATAACCTTAAAAAGGAAGAGCACACATTCATCAACAGCCATGGTTATTTGGCATAAGCTGGTTAATGAGAATGTTCTAACTAATCATACTTTGATCACAGGACAATATGTAAACGGAAATGCCTCTAGTATTTGGCAATGAACACATTGAAATCCTGACACTCGCGTCACTGAGAACTTTAGCACTAGAGAACATCTATAATCGGTCCATCGGCGTCATTGTCATACAATTGGGTGCCGATATCATACTAACAGAAGTTGTAATAAGCTCACACATTGCTGTGTTGGGAGTTTAGTACACAAATTAACCAATCAACTTCACAATTCAACCCACCCACATGATTGCTTGCTTTTTTTGGCTAGCCGAAAACATAGCAAAAGCATATACTGTATATATATATCTGTAACGCACTGTAACTGCATACACAACTTCAAGTTCCACACAGACACAGAGATTGGTCATGGAGATCGTAACAAAAATACAAAATTAGCAGGCTATAGTTGTATCCATTATTATACTTGAGCAAGCATTTTCATCATTGTGAGGGAGAGCCCTCATTGACTCATTCCTAGGTTGACAGCACTACCAAACAGCTACCGATTACCAACCTCGCCATTGCATCGCAAGCTCCAATCCGAAAGCTAAACAAGCTTGAAAACTAAGGCCGCGCCAGCTACGCGTACGGCGTACCTGGACATCGAACTCGACGAAGGCGACGGCGGAGTGCGCGGCGGCGCGGCCGAAGGAGAGCAGCGTGTTCTCCCGCTCCCTCGCTGCCCCGACGCGGGCCCCCGGCGGCGCGCCCACCGCGTTCATCCCCATCCCGCGGTGGCCCCCCACCACCATCCCGCGCTCCGCCAGCCCGAACGGCAACTCCCGGTCCCGCTCTCTCCTCCTCCCGCCGGCCGGCGGAGCCGACGACGACGGCGGCGAAGAGGACGCGCTCGCCGCGATCCGGCAGAGCCCCAGCCCCGCCGCCCCGCGGGTCGCCGCCGGGAGCGCCATTTTGGGCTTCCGAGCCCGGGCCCGAGCGCGAGCGCGTCGCTCTCGTTTGCTGAGTTGGCACGGCTAGCGTCCGGGACTCCGGGTACTTTTGAATATTTTTAGACCCGCAGTCCGCCGCCGCCGCGGCCGAGCCACGTCAATGTGACGCCGACGCGGGTTTATTCGAAAGCATATTCCGTTTGAACCGACCGAATATTCTTTCAGCTGGGCCGGTTGCTCTGTGGTGGCCTATTTGCATAACGGGCCGGAAAGCCCAAATATATTCGGGCCCTTTTTCTCGACTGTCAAGTCGATAAGTTTGGCCCAACGAGGAGACCGCTTCGTTATCGGGCATCACTCATCAGCGCATCACGATTACAATAGCAGCAGCCGGCGGCCGCCGCCGCAATCCCCATCCCCTCCTGCAAGCAAAAACAGAGCTAGGGTTTTAGGAGAGAGAGGAAGAGAGGGGCGCCATGGATAACCCCGAGATGCAGCGATTCCTCCAGGTGAGAACTTGTTTCTCCTGCTCGTGATCCGTTATTGGGCCGGCGTGCACTGCTGTTGCTGCCCTGGAAGGCGCGAGCTCCGCTGTATCTGGGCATGTGTGATGTGGCTGTTGATTTCTCGGGCGCCGATTCATTAGATTCTGGTGTATTGCTCGGCCGTCGGTCGAATAGGTTCTTAGTGTGATTTTCTGCGTTAAGGCTTCGTATGTAGGACCTAGGGGTGCTAAATTTCTTCGTATCGATCACACTATGCTGGTGCAGTTTGGTTGGGGGATCTGAATCCTCTTGAGAGGCAGGATGATCGATGCTATTTCCCTGTCTTCTGCGTCTTTTGTTTGATTGGCAATGCATAGTTCTTAATATGTTCAGCTGTGCTAGATTCTGAGTACTCGTTATTCAGCTATTGTATTTGTGCCACTCTGCCAGGTGATACAGGTAGATTTGATGTTTTACTTTTATGATTGGAAGCGAACTAGGCGCATCATCAGATATGTCGGTCCATCATAGTTTATTGGTAACACAGTAACCAATCAAGCAATTTACCACTACTGCAGAGTACAATAAAGGCTAGTTTGCCTGCAATCAAAACGTGTTAGGAGCTCACCACCGCTATATTCGACGCCAATTTGTTTATACATCCATAATAATGGATGAGGCAGGCACTAAGAGCAAACTTTGAACATTATGATAATATATTGAGTTCCCTTAGTTTGGATGGTTCTCCTACCTAAAAAATTGAAAAATTAGGTTCCTTGACACCTAGTGAAACATTCAATCTACCTAAATAGCTTGTGCAAGTTAGAGGCCTATGGCGAATCCTGTTAGCCATCCTCCATGTTGATTTGCAGAGTGTGGTTTTTAGGAGCTGATTTTCTATCACATTAAAGACGTGCTAGCTAAAATAATGATTTTCAGTGTTGCTTTAATAGGGATATCAGCCACTTCTGCTGTAAGGGTTATTTTAGGCCTTCTTTTAGCATTTAATTCATGTCCTGCTAATAAAGAAACATATGTTATATTAAGCTTTTACCCGCTTTTACATGCTTGATGCCTGCTTCACTTTGGTCTCAGCCTCTGTTGCTGTATCACCATTTCAGTCGTTTGATTCCTCTCCTTTGTTCGTTTTCCTTCACAATCAGTTTGTTAGATAATGGAATATCTTGCATGTTGCAGCTTAAGAACAATACCACAGCATGGTATATCATTTCCTATATCTGCATATTTCTGTTCTTGATGCGTATTGTTGTATTCAGCTTTTGATGTTGGCAGAAATGATTTCCTTTGTTTGCTGCTCAAGATTACAGGATTCATACTGTTAGGCACTTATCATTTATATTTTAAAATTGTATTACTGCTTCTCTGAATACATATAATGGAGTAGATGATATGTAAGAGCATTATTTCGCGACAATGCATGCTTAATGTATCTCTTATGTTTCATCAGTCTGTTGCCAGTAATTTAAATACCTGCATTTGCATTTTTGACTGCATTGCATGTGTACCTAGAGAAATCCAGATTTGCATTGTATATTTTTGCATGTTTGATTGTGTTGCATATGATACCTAGAGAAATCCAGCTGTTCAGATTTCACATTGTAGCCATATTTTCATCTGGTACATAGTCCAACATTGCAAAGCAGAAACAAGACCATTTTTTAACGATTCTTTCTTGTTTTACATTCTTTTGACCTAACCTCCCCTGCAAGAATGCATGATAGTGAATTTGAACTGGCATGGGCATTTTGTTATCTTCTATAAATGAGCAGGAAAGTCTTACCTTAATTTCTGTAACACTGCAGCAAGAGCAGCAGAAGGCGATGATGGGCGAGATGGTTGCCAAGCTGACAAGCGTGTGCTGGGACAAATGCATCACCAGCACCCCAGGAAGCAAGTTCAGCTCCGGGGAATCAACCTGCCTCACCAACTGTGCCCAGAGGTTTCTCGACATGAGCGTGCTGATTGCCAAACGGTTTGAGATGCAGTGAGGCGAGCCTCCTTAGTTCCTACAGACAAATTGAACCATGCTGGGTTCTTAGCAGAAAGAGTTTAATGTACTTTCGATATTTGTTGCCTCGTTGGGCAAAAACGTGTGATTGATCCGTTTGAAAGTTGAAACTCAACATCCCCTGTTCTGAGTTTAACTAAACATTCTGCTCTTGCGTCCCCTAGTACCGAGTGATTGTTTAAAAATCCTCTCTCCTATCTGCAGAATAATAAGAATTACGATTTCAGTTTCATCAGGTCCAGTAACAAGATTATTTCATACAAAATATTGTTTTGAACAACTGGTTATACCGTTCCAGGCTCGAGCTGAAGAATCTGAAGATTATAACTGACAAAATGATCATGGTAATTAAAAGGAGAAAGCTACATGGGCCAAATGGTTGCAACATTGTGCCATCGGAAAGCACAGGGCCCAATTAAAAAGGGAGCCCACAGAGCCCATGAGTCCCCAGATATTTCGGCCCCAAGCCAACTAACCAGCCTCATTCGCCGCTATAACACCACACACCCACTCACGCGAACCTTCGGCTTAAACCCTTATCACCTCCCCCCGCATCTCCGCGTCCTCTCCCCCCGCATCTCCGCCGACTCGTCTCCTCCCTAGGGTTTTGCTGCCGCCATGGCGTCGGCGTCGCGCGCGCTCCTCCTCTCCCGCGCGGCGCTCTCGCCGCTCGCTGCCGCGGCCGCGTCCCGCCGCCTCCCCGCGCTCCTCCGCCCGCTCGCCGGGGCCGCGAGCCTCCTCCCGGCGGCGGCGGCGGCGGCGGCGCCCTCCCCCGGTTCCGGGATGCGGTGCTTCGCGACGCAGCCGGCGACGTCCTCGCTCCGGGACTCGTCCCCGAACTGGAGCAACCGCCCGCCCAAGGAGACGATCCTCCTCGACGGGTGCGACTTCGAGCACTGGCTCGTCGTCATGGAGCCGCCCCCAGGCGACGCCAGCAACCCCGAACCCACGCGCGACGAGATCATCCGTTCCTACATCGAGACCCTCGCCCAAGTCGTCGGGAGGTATCTATCGCCAGATCCATTTCTCTATTTTCTTGTTGCTGCCCTATTTCTGTTTCTACCGATAAGGTTGAGGTGATAATTCATATTGATGGTTGTTTGAAATTAGGGCTGGTTTGATACACTATTGCTTGAATCTTTATGAATCTCTACTCTCTAGGTATTATTGACTCTGGCAGTGGGCTTTATCAAGTTCATCTTTACTGTAAATTTGTGCAGGAAAAATTGTTTCGTCTTTTGGTGCCTGTACATAGTATCATTGCCGTATTAGTCGTGTCTCTGGGTGATGTGCACTTTTGCAGTTGATCTGCAGCTATGAACCTTCTGGCCAGTGGGATTTTTTACAAGTCAATTTAGTAAAGTTGGGATTTGATCCTGTAATTTGGCCATATGTTCTTTTGTGTGATTAGGTCACTTGGTCTTTGTATGGTACGCCAGCTGTAATATCTGTGCAAGTTTCGGTTCATTGAATGCAGGGCTTCTTGTTAATTTTGCCTTTACAGTCCTTTCATCTAAAACTAATTCCATGTTTCAGTGAGGAAGAAGCTAGGCATAAGATATACTCGGTGTCAACTCGTCACTACTTTGCCTTTGGTGCCCTTGTATCCGAGGAGCTTTCTTACAAACTAAAAGGTATTTGTGTTTCATAATGCAGGGAATTTCACTATTAAATAATTAAATCTTCTCCCTTGGATCTTATAATTCTTCATCATTTGCAGAATTGCCCAAGGTCCGTTGGGTTCTCCCTGATTCATACTTGGATGTGAAAAACAAGGACTACTGGAGGTAACGATAACATGCTTCCTACCTTAATATAGATAAATTATTTAAGGTTCTTTTGTTGAGCTCAAGCAATCATGCTATTTTATTCATGGACTCTGATCTTTCTTGTGTTCTCTTTTTTTTTTTTTTGCTTGTCGATGCTGTTGTTGGTTGCTAGCATGTTGGAAAAATATAATAGGATTTTAGCATTGAGCTATTTGAATCTTCATGATTTGTGTTCGATACAAATAGCATTCCAAGTTTTTTGGTGGAATCCAAACTCTTGTGTTTTATGGAATTTTGCTTGCCACTTATTTAACTTGCCTGTTATTTTCCCACTATTTGCTTCTTCACGTAGCCTTATGTGATTTAGGATAGCACTGCCCTAGTGTTTTATGGAATTTTGCTTGCCACTTATTTAACTTGCCTGTTATTTTCCCACTGTTTGCTTCTTCCCGTAGCCTTATGTGATTTAGGATAGCACTGCCCCCAAGGGTGCATAAAATGTGACCAGGAACTCCTGGATACATCTCAAATCAGCTTAAATGATACGCTGATATAGCATGATTTCCATCTTGTATGTTTTAGTTCCTGTCTTTTTGAAAAAAACAGAAATTCATGAGCCTAACGTGGAATAGCAGTTCATTGTATAACCTTTATTTGAGATGGAAAATGTGTTCATTTTTTATGCCCTGCTGTGTTAAGCCTACTGATTGTACGTGTATCTCTGTTTCAGCATATATTTTTATTTTGAGCTTAAGTTTGTTTATGTGATGACAATGAATGAACTGACCAGTCCCAAATTCTTTTGATACCATCATTTCTATTTCAGGAGAACCCTTCATTAATGGGGAAGCTGTTCCTTATGATCCTAAATATCACGAGGAGTGGGTCCGGAACAATGCTCGTGCCAATGAGAGATCTCGGCGCAATGATAGGCCCCGCAACTTTGACAGGTCAAGGAACTTTGAGAGGAGAAGGGACAACATGCAGAACTTCCAGAACAGAGATATGCCTCCAGGGCAGGGTTTCAACGCCCCTCCACCCGGACCTGGCCAGAACCAAATGCCACCCCGTGACAGCCCTCCGCACCATGCTCAGGGCAACATGCCTCCACCTCCACCTCATGCTGGTGGTGGCCCGTCAAACTACCAGCAAGGTGGTGCTCCTGGCTACCCACCACAAGGCGGATACACCCATGGTGGGCCTCCGCCCTACCAGCAAGGTGGTGCTCCTGGCTACCAGGGCGGGCCTCCTGGTTATCAAGGCGGCAACCAAGGTTACCAAGGTAACCCAGGCCCAGCTTACCAAGGTGGGAACCCTGGCTACCAAGGTGGTGCACCAGGTTACCAGGGAGGCAACCCCAACGCTCCACCCCCGTACCAGGGAGGCAACCCCAACGCTCCACCCCCGTACCAAGGTGGTGGCAACCCTGGCTACGGTGGCGGTGGCTCGGGCTACCCAGGCCAAGGAGGCAACTCGAACTACCAATGAGCATGACCACGAGCATATGCAGGCGCCCCTGTTCCAGAGTACTCTTCTGGAAAGTATGGTGTGCAGTAGTATAAATCGAACCCTTGTTGCCGTCTGATTTTCATGGTTTGTCAGTCACTGTATTCGCCTAATTATCGCATAATACTCAGAACTTGTGCTTGGGTGTCGAACAATGTTTCTGGAAGTCTGAAACTATGGATGATAGCATGTAACAGCTGCTTCTCTATTATTTTGCTGTCCTGGTTTGCTGAACTAGTAGTTATCGATTGTCATAGTGAGCTTCATCCGTCTGCTGCGTGCCACTGGGATGTCTTTTCTGATGAACTGGTTGGTTGTTTAATCGCAGTTTGTTGCTGGTCATTCTGTTGAAATTATGGTGATTATTCCATTCAGCTCATTATTTTATTTTTGTTTTGAAAAGTTCATTCAGTACGTTGATCATGCATCAGGGAAGTGATGCTCGTAGTTGCTGCATTATTTTTAGGACAACTTACTTAGCAGCTGCTGCATAGGGCTGGCCATTGGCTAAGTACTTGTAATGCGGCCCAGGCCCATCGTCTGTGGACCTCGGTCCACGACCCGAAAGAAACATGCGGGCCCACCCCCCCAGCTGCTGCACTGCCCCCGCGGCCCCGCCCGCCAGCCAAGCCTACTGCTACGCGCACCCCGAGACCGTCCCGGTGCGCCCGCGCGCGCAGACGGAGACCACAGGCCAGACGGGAGACGACACGCGCGCACGTCCCAACGCCAACTCGAGAGCGAGCGAGGCGAGCCCACCCCGACCTAACCCGAAGACCCCCTCGTCCACCTCCCACCCACCTTTCCCCTCCTCCCTCCCTCGCGGCCCGCGTCCGGTCCGACGCCGCCGCACGCCTCCACGCCCGCGCCTCCCCTCCTCCTCGACGGGGGACGTCGCGCCGCGCCACGCCTGGGAGGCCTCGCTCGGGAGGAGGGTCGGTCGGTCGGTCGGTCGGCTGGCCGGCGGCCGTACAGGAGGAGGACGGGGGGAGCTTTGATCTAGGGCTCCTGCGGCGGCGGGATGTACGTGCCGCCGCTGCCCGGCGGCGCCGGCGGCCGCGACGACGGGCCCGCCGTCGAGCAGCCTAGGGTTTACCAGGTCTGGCGGGGGAGCAACGTAAGAAATCGCCGCCCGCCCCTCTCCCTGTCCTTCTCCATATGCAGTGATACGTGAGCGCGTTGTTGAAACCGAATCCGTTGGTCGTGCGTGCTGTTACTGGCTGGATTGCTTGGGCTATTTGATTGATTAGGCGGATTGTAATGGGCCTAGTTAGTGTTATTGCAGTAGTTCCTATTATGCTAATTGGGGTTGATGCTGGATGGAATGGGGGGATTTGCGTGCTTCACATTGTGTTTTGTTCTATTCGATAATTAGGAAATGGTTAGTAGTTGAAGTCCTGTAAATATCTTGTGAGCTCTTTTTTTTTCTCTGAGATGTGGGCTCCCACTAGAATAAACAACATAGTTATTCCCAATCATTCATCATTCACATAGTTATACTCAGCATTGTGAGAAATTCTCCGCATCATGCTGTGTTCATTGTTTTGGGTTATATGAGGAGAATACTTCAGTGAGTGTTGGACTCATTTTGTTCATTGATACACCAACTGCAATTTAATGATTTCATCCGCCTGTAATAAATAGTGGATCTTCTTCATGTTGGCCTAGTTGTAACTTTGAAATGATTTGTTAGGTTTTTAGAAATGAAATGGACATCTGTGCAAAATTTGAACGATAAAGCCTGCCACATGACAATCTCAATTGAGGTCACTGTTTCTAATATCCGCATGTGAACTATCGTCAGCCCTTTTTGTACACTGATGGCCTGATCCCTTGGTGGCATATTGCTAAGTAGGAAACCAGACAAGTAAGCAGGTAATAGGCTGGGCCTCTAGGAAGGTAGGAACCACATGAATTCATTGGTTTGGAGCAAGGTCCATCAAATTCAGACTCCTAGTTCTATGGACCCGCACCAGTTCTGCTTGATATGTTTCAAATCTTCTGTTACAGTTTTGTAGCTTTTCATTGGTCATTTTGCATTTTTCTGGCTAATGCTAATATAGTCATGAGTCGTAGCATCAGGATATATTTTTTAATTCCCAGTACACCTTTTTTTTTACTTTTACTTTTGGCTTGAAAGTATGTGTTTTCACAAATTTGAACTTTAGTAATCACAAGTGTCATCGGTCAGTTCTGTATCTTTGATAACTCATTTCCATTTTTGGCAAACCTTATCAATTTGAACAGCAAAAATACTATGTTTCTCTTTATTCTGAGTTCTCAGCCTTTGTGATCCCTTTATTCATCCCACTGCCTATCTAGTCGCCCATTCTGTATTTAGCTAACATAGTCAGAGTGGAGAACAGGCTCGTAGCCTAGTGGTAGTAGCTTTGGTGTGAGCGATGCCTATCCAAGTTCGATCCCTGGGATCTGACTTGGGTGTCTCACATTGGATTGATTCCTAAAAAATAATCTGTAGGTCTTGGACATAGCACATATGCATGGAGCCACAATGGTACTGCAACGTGTCTGTTGCCTCCGAAGCCAGTTGCACTTCATTGATCTCCTGAAGGATGCGTGATGTGTGTATAATTTGTAGGTCTAGCATGTGCATTGGGATGTGCATTTGTGTGAGTATGGGTTGTAGGTGTGCCTTTGTGCGTGCATTCAGATACTACAGCTGTATCTTAGATGTCCAGATTCAAAAAAAAAAAAGTGTCAGAGTGAACACAATCTTTTCTCAGAAAAGAATGTCTGAATTTATGTGTAAACAAGTATTTCAAGTTTACTGTGGTTTCTTGCAACTGGGTTTTCTGAACTTCGTTAATGGCGTTTAACACTTGTATCTTTGCTATATGCAGGAATTCTTCTTGCAGGGAAGATTCATATTTGGGCCGGATGTGAGATCTGTGTTTCTCACTATGTTCCTCATCATTGCACCAGTGGTTGCCTTCTGTGTGTTTGTTGGAAGGCATCTCATGAATGATTTCCCCGATAGCTGGGGCATCTCAGTGGTGGTAGTGGTGGTTGTCTTCACCGTTTATGTAAGCCTATTGCTGCCACTGCTAAGATACATATTTACTACTTGTCATAAGCAGTTGATCTGTAGCCATTACTTCTTCCCTCAAAGCACACTTTTCTTGTGCTTACTAGTCTGTCTCTTTCATTGTGCTCACTTGACTGCTGATGAGTTGCTACTTGTTCTTTTTGAGTAAAATTACAGGCTGCACAAATAACTGAACTTCTTTTTCTTTACCAGGATTTGACGCTGCTTCTTTGTACCTCTGGTAGAGATCCTGGTATAATACCTCGTAATACTCATCCTCCTGAACCTGAATCCATTGATGGGATCAACGATTCGGGAAGTCAGACTCCACAGCAATTTCGTTTGCCTCGCACAAAGGAAGTTATTGTAAATGGAATCAGTGTAAGGGTCAAGTACTGTGATACCTGCATGCTGTACCGACCACCTCGATGCTCACACTGTTCTATTTGCAATAACTGTGTGGAACGGTTTGATCATCACTGCCCATGGGTTGGCCAGTGCATAGGACTGGTAAGTTATTCAAGATCATTAGCAGTTTTATAGGCGTCCTTATCTTACAAGCATGCTGTTCATGTATACTTGAGTTGATATTCAGAGCTACTCTTTCTGGGTACCTTTTTCATTGTTTTAGATTTCGCTGATAAACTTTCTATTTTGTTAAGCCTGACCATCTGCTTATTTGTGCAGCGTAATTATCGTTTCTTCTATATGTTTGTGTTCTCGACCACATTACTCTGCTTGTATGTATTTGCCTTCTGTTGGGTGTACGTGATCAAGATTAGAGATGCCGAACATTTGACA
Organism: Urochloa ruziziensis; assembly: GCA_015476505.1. Lineage (NCBI taxonomy): Eukaryota > Viridiplantae > Streptophyta > Magnoliopsida > Poales > Poaceae > Urochloa > Urochloa ruziziensis. The sequence goes on along the minus strand of CM027124.1, from coordinate 50,975,427 downwards.
ATTTGGAAGGCCTTGGCGAAGACACCAGCTTCAATTGTTCTTATTATCTACTGCTTTCTTTGTGTATGGTTTGTGGGTGGTCTGTCTGTCTTCCATTTATATCTGATGAGCACCAACCAGGTAGGTGTTGGTTCATTTCTGATTGCTGCCTCCTTAACGCTGCAACTGCAATTCAATAGCTAATCCTTTACCCATTTTTCTTGTAGACAACATATGAGAATTTCAGGTATCGCTATGATCGGCGTGATAACCCATACAATAGAGGTATTCTGAACAACTTCCTAGAGATATTCTGCACTGCTATTCCCCCTTCGAAGAACAATTTCCGGGAAAGGATCACAGTAGAGCAAGGGTTGCAACAAATGCGCTCACAGTCTAGAGGTTTCATGAGCCCAAACATGGGCAAGCCTATTGGAGATCTTGAAATGGGCAGGAAGCCGGTGCCTTGGGACGAGCCAAGGACAGCTGCTGATATCAGGGACTTGGAAGCAGGCCTTGGGGGCATGTTTGAGGAGAAAGAGGGCAGAGTAGCCCATGCATCCCCAGATCTGAGCAGAGATGAACTTCCAGTGGAGTTTGTGGAAGGCCGAACTGGCATGCATTCGAGGCAGTCAAGTTGGGTTCGCACGGGCGGAGAAGAAATAGATGCCATGGCTGTGCAATGGGTGGCTGAGCGCGCGAAAGCCGCCTCAGGTGGCAACAGTGTTGCCCAGAATGGCACACATTAACCCCAAAAAAAACAAACGAAAGAAACTATGGTGTGTCTCAGTTGTGCATCGAGTGGGTGTTTATCGATCATGTCTGAAAGCGAACCGCCATGTGTTTCCACGCATGCCGGGTAACGCCCTGGATCAATGTAATTGTAAACATGCTTGCTGCTGTGTCTCATTCCCTGGTAGGGCGTTGTTTGTTTGTTTGGTTGGTGTTTTTAAGAAAAGTAGCCGACGAGCTTAAGCACCCGCCCGGTTTGGATGATGTGTATGTATATAACTAAAACTATCAGGTTGCAACAGATGCTGTGTTTGGTTTGCCACTTCCTTGTGCCATCGAGTAGCCAAGTCGGCTCTCTGCCTCTCTCTTTGTTTATGATTGATCTATTTGCGATTCGGCACCTGAAACCTGTGAAGCTTTACTCAGATGATGTCATTCTGGTTCATATACGATGTCAGCATGCTCTTTTTTGGCATTGCATTGCAGCACTGGGCGTGGAGATTTTTATTATAGAAGAACCTTTTATGCCTGTGGAGTTGCGGGGAAACATTGGTTGGTAGGGGAACTTTTCTGCATTGCAAGTGAAAGTGTCACCCCAGTCTCTCTGTTGCCGTGGAGCGGTGGCAGCCAGGGTATCGGGCTTGGCCTGGGCTACACAATGCATATCGATATCGTGCTATGAAAAGGTTGCCTGAAAACTCGCGGGCCGCAAGCCTCTGCAATCGCTGCAAGTCTGCAACACAAAACCAAGATGGAGCTGATCGATGAACTCGCAGCACAGCAGCAGTAGAGCAGCTGCGACTGAGCGGGCACTGGATTGCAACTGGGTAAGTGCAGCACTCCGATCCCACGGCCAGTGAGATGGGACAATAATTGTACCAGTACTAGCCAAGTAGCCATAGCTCGATCTTCCAGCCTCCAGGCAGCAGCCTTCAACTAGACTAGAGGCCGGTGCTGCTGCCGGCGTGACATGTGGACGACCGCCCAATTATTGGTAGATGGATGGATGGGTAGTACATGTGGCACGGACGACGATGGGGCGGTCGACATGGATGCAGCTCGTCATCGCACTCGTGGCATGCATGTAGGACGAACAGACAGGATCGGGTGGGATTATTGCATCATCTCTTCTGCATGCAGTGCCGGCGGTGGGTGTGGTCTCGATGATATCCCAGTACGTGGTGCACTATACTCGGCCGTCACAGCTGACAGCTGATCGGGTAAGGCTAGGCGGGGTGGTGGGTGAGATGGGAGTCGCGCACAGCTGAAGCCTGAAGCCGGCCTGTACCTGTACCTGTACTGTACGTACATGCACGCTGGAGACTGGAGTACTGGACCAGAGCGCCGGGCCGGTCGACCACCCTACCTGACGCAATGCAACTGATGCGCGCGGCATATGACGAATTACTGTAGGGAACGGCGTATCCAGACGCATGCAGCTTAATTCGGGTTGATCTCGGTCGACCAAGATGCATGCGGCTGCAAATTGCTGGCCTCCTCCAGCTCGAGATGGACGTTATTGGGACGATGTTTTTTCGTTCCTCGATCGGCTTTATTTATTTGTTGGTGCTTAATCCACGAAGCAATGCAAGATCGATCGGGACAGGTCCGATGCATTAGTTGTGTTTCCCTGCGAGACGCACACACGCTACGGGCCGCCGGCCGGGGACGAGAAGATTCGCACGCCCGGCCGGCTCGGGCACTGCACTACCCGCGCGCAAATTGCTTTGCTAGCTAGTGGGGCAAAGGAAAGGTAGTAAAAAGCAAGTGGGGAGACACAGCCTAGTCAGGGCCGATGAGAGCACACACAGCATGCATCGCAAGTGTTAGGAAAGAGACAACTAGCTAGCTGCAGCGCCCAAGTAAGCAAAGAGACAAGCATGCACGCGACAGTGCAATTTGCGTGCGTGCGGCGCGGCCGGCTGGAGTTGGAGTTGGGCGAATTAAAGCGATAGGATCCCGCTCCGCGCAAATCATGCATGATGTGTGCGTGCAAGTCATGCGCCGCGCGGCTGGACAGTGGCCGTGGCCGGCCGGCGCGGCCTGGTGCGAATTTCCTCTCGGTTTCCTGTATCATCATATACACCATGCCCGCCATGTACACGGTGTGTGCACACTGTTTTATCTCGAAGCGAGTTGCCTATCTACACGACCCCACACAATGCAAAGGTGGTGTCCTGCTAGCCAGTGGGCACTTTCTTCTTCCCCATCATTTCAACCCTTGTCTTTTTCGGCGGTTTTGGTACCGATCGACGACCCGGTCGGCACAAGGCACAGCGGAAATGCAAAGACCCAATATGCATTATTACTGTCACCGATCAAGTGGTGTCCTTCAGAAGAAGGGAACAAAAAGAAAAAAAAAAACTGTCAAGACTCAAGACGGACCTACATGTGCATGTCAGACAATCCGCCCTGGCCCGGCCCCCAAATTAAACAGCACCTAGATGCGCCTTTTGTCGGCTTGTCTAGGAAGAATGAAGAAGCTTTCCTTTCTCTCCGTTGCCTTTGCCGGGGCAGACATAGGGAGCAGCAGTATTTGCAAAATTACTTGCCTTTTCAGTTGGCCATGTCTCTGTATTTTTGGGGTGGTTTTGGAGACACAGACATGTCAAAGTCGCCAAAGTGGACAATCTGTAGCTAGCTGGAGACGGGAGTTCGTCGTCGATGTGAATCTTAATCTGCGAAAGTTTGATGGCGAAATTAAGCTTTAACTATGCAGGGGATTCAGTTACAGAAGAATGAATATTCCCTCGAGTCCTTTACTCTTTTCGTTGGGTACGTTAGCGTGTTGCCGGTGGTCGCTATACTCGCTGCTAGTGTACACGAGCGAGTGCTTTTTCATGGAAAATGAAGTGCAATAATGCAAGCAAAAGCGCCCAGCATATCAAACTTCAAAAATCTAGGTGAGAATTGGCTCACGATGCCTGCACCCTGCAGGGTTCTTCCTTTCATTTTCACCTTTTGAGATCCATATAGCCAGGGGTGTACGTGCCAGAGGGGCCTGGAGCTGTACAGTCAACGACATATGCTAACCACATTTCAAAAGGCACTTGTGGCACAAGATTTTTGCTATATATGTGACATACTGGTCTGCTGTAGGGTTTGTACAGGCGAAGGCTCTGTCGACCCATTCTTAACACTGACAATGACAGCATTCTACCTTAACCAGCAGGAAGTACACCCCCTACATACAGTACTTTTTGAAAAAGCACAACCGTTGATATTAAGCAGAGGAATCTAGTGACAAGATGCTTCCAACGCTGTTTAGCCACTTTGATAGCTTTGCCTCGTGCTCTAAGAAAAAACTGTCCATTTGAAAGATTCAGTTAATATGTCGTTCTAATTAAAGAACTCCCACGATCGATTTATGTTTCCAATTATGGCAAAAAAAAAAACATGGGGCCATCTGCATTGGTGCCACATGGGCCAAGGCAATAACTTGACCAAAAAACTGAAACTCGTTCTTTGGAGTGGTAAAATATCAAATAGTTTAAAAGCACGTGGAAAATGTGGGCAAGGGTGACACAATCTGTTTCTTTGGGAAGGTTGCGATGGTTTGATGAAAGCATGGGAAGAGATCATTCAAGGGTATATATATTCAAGGGCAGAAGTAATGCAATAATCTCCAAGGTAGTTGAATGGCTTTGTTTGTTGCTTCCCTATCCAATCTCATTGCACCACTTCTTTGTAAACGATTAGGCTTTCTAGGCGTTGCGAGAGCAGGTTTTATGGGTGCGCTCGCTTGCGGGCGTTTGGAGCTCCAGCTCACCCGAGCTTGGTAGCGGGCCCCCCAGCCTATTAATGTGTTGCGGTGCTCAGTTGTGATCTGGATTGATTTGACTGGGCATGTGCAGGAGAGAGAGGATTTCGCCCGCTCAAAGCGAGCGTCTCAAGAGTCAGCTCGATTTCTTCTCTTTCCTCCGTTCTCTCTCTTTCACGTTGGATTCTGCTGATATGTTTCATGTATTTAGCCTGCCGAAGTGGCCTTATAATGCTTGCTCTAAGCGTTCATATTGCGCGTGCCCAAGGGCTGTTCTCATCTGCTAGCCAAGTCAACCCCCCCCCCCCCCCTCCCATCCACGTTCCTACCTATTGCTAGGGTTTAGAAAGGCCTAGGACAGGTCCTATGGAGATATGCTAAACCGCATTACAAAAGCAATTTCTAATAATTGCTTTATATGTGAATAAATGTGATTTTTAGGATATGTACAGGTACAAGCAAAAGAATTAATTGATGTATTCCTAATATGACAATGACAGCATGCATGTTGTATACTCACCGAAAAAATGGCTCAGATACAACAATATCTTTTTTTGTCGGTGATATAAGAAAACGTGGGCCACCGCGAACCCGCATATATTTGTACTATGGAAAAATTGATGGCTTGCCAATGCTGCTTGAATTCAAATTGTTATTACAACTTGTTTTAACGATGACACGTAGGACCATCTAAGTAAATGGCATGTGAAATCAGGGCCACTGATGATCAAAGCATGCTCCCACGGTCACCTAGCCACATGGAACAAAGAAAATATAACAAACATCGAATGAACAAAACTGGAAGGACAGTCAAAAGTGCAGCTATTGTAATGAAACAATTAAACACTTGTTCTTTGATTGTCAACATGCAAAGATAATTGGAGGACTGTACAAATCGCTACTGGTTTGACCCCATCTAGATCAGTAACCCATATACTTGGGAATTGGCTTCGAGATTTTAATGCTCAGAGGTCATTACTATTCTAACATAGGCATCAACTCTTTGTTAGGCAATATGGCATTGTCGAAATGATATTATTTTGATAACGTTAAACACTCATCTTTTATGCATGTTATTTTTAGGGAAACATACTGACTGCGATTTTGGTCACGATTACGGTGTGAGGAGAGGACAAAGGATCTATTCATGAAGGCCAACACGTCTTTAGGGATGGTAGCCTTAGAATGTTTGCGCGCAATGGATGGAAGTATAATAATAGACTTTATTAGGCTTAATTTTACCTTTTGACTCTCCTGTTAGTCCAACGATTGAAGCTGTGAAGATGTAATAATTGAATGTTGTGTATACTAAACCATAAAGGTCGGAAAATTCCATTATCTAAAAAAACAAGATTATGAATATCTTTGCAAAAATAAATATATAAGTTCTAAATCTCTAACACAAGTTGAGACTAAACAGGGTGACTCTTACTTCTGGAGAGGACTTATGAAAATTAAAGATAAGGTCTTAGCTAATGGCTTCTTTCGGATAAAGGACGGAACCCAAACAAGATTTTAGGAAGATACATGGACATCAAACCGGCCATTTAAAAATCTTTACCCCAATATTTATAATATCAGCCACCATTCGCATGCTACGGTGGCAAATGTTATGAGCTCAACACCGTTGTACATCTCTTTTCGAAGAGCATTGGTGGGCGAGAAATTAAATGAATGGCTGAGACTAGCAGCACAGGTTTCCAACTTTTATCTGACCCAAGGAAGGGATGATTTTGGATTGCACTTAACCAAGAACGACCAATTTACGGTTCGCTTAATGTATCTTCATCTGATTAACCATAATTTTCCTTTCCGTCATAAATTTATCTGAAACTTAAAATTCCCCTAAAAATTAATATTTTCCTTTGGTACCTACAAAAAGGGGTCATTCTAACCAAGGACAATCTTTCGAGGAGAAACTGGAAGGGCAACCAAAAATGTAGCTATTGCAATTGTAATGAAACAATTAAACACTTGTTTTTTGATTGCCAACATGCGAAGGCGATCTGAAGGCACTGTCCATGTTGCTACTGGTTTGACCCTGGTGCTGTTTCACATCATCTGTATTTATTGGCTAAAATCCAGTGTCAACACATATGTTAGGAAATGGGTTTCAAAATTTTAATGCTCAAGAGGTCATTACTATTCTAACAGGGGCAGCGGCTCTGTGTTAGGCAATATGACGTTGTCGTAATTATATTATTTTTGATAACGTTAAACACTCATCCTTTATGCAGGCTATTTTCAGGGGAACCTATTAGCTACGATTTTGGTAGCTACTGCAACATGAGGAGATGACAAAGGAGCTATTCATGAAGGCAAGCATTTCTTTGGGATTGTAGCCTTAGAGCTATTTGCGACTCATAGGTGGAAGAATAAGAAGGTTGTGTTACATAAACTGTAGAGGCCGAAATTTTCATTATTAAAAAATGGAATACTCTTTGCGAAAAAGATGATCAAGCAAATGGAAATAAAAGACTGCCCCCGCGGCCCCGCCCGCCAGCCAAGCCAACTGCTACGCGCACCCCGAGACCGTCCCGGTGCGCCCCGCGCGCGCAGTCGGAGACCACAGGCCAGACGGGAGACGACACGCGCGCACGTCCCAACGCCAACTCGAGAGCGAGCGAGGCGAGCCCACCCCGACCTAACCCGAAGACCCCTCGTCCACCTCCCACCCACCTTTCCCCTCCTCCCTCCCTCGCGGCCCGCGTCCGGTCCGACGCCGCCGCACGCCTCCACGCCCCGCGCCTCCCCTCCTCCTCGACGGGGGACGTCGCGCCGCGCCACGCCTGGGAGGCCTCGCTCGGGAGGAGGGTCGGTCGGTCGGTCGGTCGGCTGGCCGGCGGCCGTACAGGAGGAGGACGGGGGGAGCTTTGATCTAGGGCTCCTGCGGCGGCGGGATGTACGTGCCGCCGCTGCCCGGCGGCGCCGGCGGCCGCGACGACGGGCCCGCCGTCGAGCAGCCTAGGGTTTACCAGGTCTGGCGGGGGAGCAACGTAAGAAATCGCCACCCGCCCCTCTCCCTGTCCTTCTCCATATGCAGTGATACGTGAGCGCGTTGTTGAAACCGAATCCGTTGGTCGTGCGTGCTGTTACTGGCTGGATTGCTTGGGCTATTTGATTGATTAGGCGGATTGTAATGGGCCTAGTTAGTGTTATTGCAGTAGTTCCTATTATGCTAATTGGGGTTGATGCTGGATGGAATGGGGGATTTGCGTGCTTCACATTGTGTTTGTTCTATTCGATAATTAGGAAATGGTTAGTAGTTGAAGTCCTGTAAATATCTTGTGAGCTCTTTTTTTTTCTGAGATGTGGGCTCCCACTAGAATAAACAACATAGTTATTCCCAATCATTCATCATTCACATAGTTATACTCAGCATTGTGAGAAATTCTCCGCATCATGCCGTGTTCATTGTTTTGGGTTATATGAGGAGAATACTTCTGTGAGTGTTGGACTCATTTTGTTCATTGATACACCAACTGCAATTTAATGATTTCATCCGCCTGTAATAAATAGTGGATCTTCTTCATGTTGGCCTAGTTGTAACTTTGAAATGATTTGTTAGGTTTTTAGAAATGAAATGGACATCTGTGCAAAATTTGAACGATAAAGCCTGCCACATGACAATCTCAATTGAGGTCACTGTTTCTAATATCCGCATGTGAACTATCGTCAGCCCTTTTTGTACACTGATGGTCTGATCCCTTGGTGGCATATTGCTAAGTAGGAAACCAGACAAGTAAGCAGGTAATAGGCTGGGCCTCTAGGAAGGTAGGAACCACATGAATTCATTGGTTTGGAGCAAGGTCCATCAAATTCAGACTCCTAGTTCTATGGACCCGCACCAGTTCTGCTTGATATGTTTCAAATCTTCTGTTACAGTTTTGTAGCTTTTCATTGGTCATTTTGCATTTTTCTGGCTAATGCTAATATAGTCATGAGTCGTAGCATCAGGATATATTTTTAATTCCCAGTACACCTTTTTTTTTACTTTTACTTTTGGCTTGAAAGTATGTGTTTTCACAAATTTGAACTTTAGTAATCACAAGTGTCATCGGTCAGTTCTGTATCTTTGATAACTCATTTCCATTTTTGGCAAACCTTATCAATTTGAACAGCAAAAATACTATGTTTCTCTTTATTCTGAGTTCTCAGCCTTTGTGATCCCTTTATTCATCCCACTGCCTATCTAGTCGCCCATTCTGTATTTAGCTAACATAGTCAGAGTGGAGAACAGGCTCGTAGCCTAGTGGTAGTAGCTTTGGTGTGAGCGATGCCTATCCAAGTTCGATCCCTGGGATCTGACTTGGGTGTCTCACATTGGATTGATTCCTAAAAAATAATCTGTAGGTCTTGGACATAGCACATATGCATGGAGCCACAATGGTACTGCAACGTGTCTGTTGCCTCCGAAGCCAGTTGCACTTCATTGATCTCCTGAAGGATGCGTGATGTGTGTATAATTTGTAGGTCTAGCATGTGCATTGGGATGTGCATTTGTGTGAGTATGGGTTGTAGGTGTGCCTTTGTGCGTGCATTCAGATACTACAGCTGTATCTTAGATGTCCAGATTCAAAAAAAAAAAAAGTGTCAGAGTGAACACAATCTTTTCTCAGAAAAGAATGTCTGAATTTATGTGTAAACAAGTATTTCAAGTTTACTGTGGTTTCTTGCAACTGGGTTTTCTGAACTTCGTTAATGGCGTTTAACACTTGTATCTTTGCTATATGCAGGAATTCTTCTTGCAGGGAAGATTCATATTTGGGCCGGATGTGAGATCTGTGTTTCTCACTATGTTCCTCATCATTGCACCAGTGGTTGCCTTCTGTGTGTTTGTTGGAAGGCATCTCATGAATGATTTCCCCGATAGCTGGGGCATCTCAGTGGTGGTAGTGGTGGTTGTCTTCACCGTTTATGTAAGCCTATTGCTGCCACTGCTAAGATACATATTTACTACTTGTCATAAGCAGTTGATCTGTAGCCATTACTTCTTCCCTCAAAGCACACTTTTCTTGTGCTTACTAGTCTGTCTCTTTCATTGTGCTCACTTGACTGCTGATGAGTTGCTACTTGTTCTTTTTGAGTAAAATTACAGGCTGCACAAATAACTGAACTTCTTTTTCTTTACCAGGATTTGACGCTGCTTCTTTGTACCTCTGGTAGAGATCCTGGTATAATACCTCGTAATACTCATCCTCCTGAACCTGAATCCATTGATGGGATCAACGATTCGGGAAGTCAGACTCCACAGCAATTTCGTTTGCCTCGCACAAAGGAAGTTATTGTAAATGGAATCAGTGTAAGGGTCAAGTACTGTGATACCTGCATGCTGTACCGACCACCTCGATGCTCACACTGTTCTATTTGCAATAACTGTGTGGAACGGTTTGATCATCACTGCCCATGGGTTGGCCAGTGCATAGGACTGGTAAGTTATTCAAGATCATTAGCAGTTTTATAGGCGTCCTTATCTTACAAGCATGCTGTTCATGTATACTTGAGTTGATATTCAGAGCTACTCTTTCTGGGTACCTTTTTCATTGTTTTAGATTTCGCTGATAAACTTTCTATTTTGTTAAGCCTGACCATCTGCTTATTTGTGCAGCGTAATTATCGTTTCTTCTATATGTTTGTGTTCTCGACCACATTACTCTGCTTGTATGTATTTGCCTTCTGTTGGGTGTACGTGATCAAGATTAGAGATGCCGAACATTTGACAATTTGGAAGGCCTTGGCGAAGACACCAGCTTCAATTGTTCTTATTATCTACTGCTTTCTTTGTGTATGGTTTGTGGGTGGTCTGTCTGTCTTCCATTTATATCTGATGAGCACCAACCAGGTAGGTGTTGGTTCATTTCTGATTGCTGCCTCCTTAACGCTGCAACTGCAATTCAATAGCTAATCCTTTACCCATTTTTCTTGTAGACAACATATGAGAATTTCAGGTATCGCTATGATCGGCGTGATAACCCATACAATAGAGGTATTCTGAACAACTTCCTAGAGATATTCTGCACCGCTATTCCCCCTTCGAAGAACAATTTCCGGGAAAGGATCACAGTAGAGCAAGGGTTGCAACAAATGCGCTCACAGTCTAGAGGTTTCATGAGCCCAAACATGGGCAAGCCTATTGGAGATCTTGAAATGGGCAGGAAGCCGGTGCCTTGGGACGAGCCAAGGACAGCTGCTGATATCAGGGACTTGGAAGCAGGCCTTGGGGGCATGTTTGAGGAGAAAGAGGGCAGAGTAGCCCATGCATCCCCAGATCTGAGCAGAGATGAACTTCCAGTGGAGTTTGTGGAAGGCCGAACTGGCATGCATTCGAGGCAGTCAAGTTGGGTTCGCACGGGCGGAGAAGAAATAGATGCCATGGCTGTGCAATGGGTGGCTGAGCGCGCGAAAGCCGCCTCAGGTGGCAACAGTGTTGCCCAGAATGGCACACATTAACCCCAAAAAAAACAAACGAAAGAAACTATGGTGTGTCTCAGTTGTGCATCGAGTGGGTGTTTATCGATCATGTCTGAAAGCGAACCGCCATGTGTTTCCACGCATGCCGGGTAACGCCCTGGATCAATGTAATTGTAAACATGCTTGCTGCTGTGTCTCATTCCCTGGTAGGGCGTTGTTTGTTTGTTTGGTTGGTGTTTTTAAGAAAAGTAGCCGACGAGCTTAAGCACCCGCCCGGTTTGGATGATGTGTATGTATATAACTAAAACTATCAGGTTGCAACAGATGCTGTGTTTGGTTTGCCACTTCCTTGTGCCATCGAGTAGCCAAGTCGGCTCTCTGCCTCTCTCTTTGTTTATGATTGATCTATTTGCGATTCGGCACCTGAAACCTGTGAAGCTTTACTCAGATGATGTCATTCTGGTTCATATACGATGTCAGCATGCTCTTTTTTGGCATTGCATTGCAGCACTGGGCGTGGAGATTTTTATTATAGAAGAACCTTTTATGCCTGTGGAGTTGCGGGGAAACATTGGTTGGTAGGGGAACTTTTCTGCATTGCAAGTGAAAGTGTCACCCCAGTCTCTCTGTTGCCGTGGAGCGGTGGCAGCCAGGGTATCGGGCTTGGCCTGGGCTACACAATGCATATCGATATCGTGCTATGAAAAGGTTGCCTGAAAACTCGCGGGCCGCAAGCCTCTGCAATCGCTGCAAGTCTGCAACACAAAACCAAGATGGAGCTGATCGATGAACTCGCAGCACAGCAGCAGTAGAGCAGCTGCGACTGAGCGGGCACTGGATTGCAACTGGGTAAGTGCAGCACTCCGATCCCACGGCCAGTGAGATGGGACAATAATTGTACCAGTACTAGCCAAGTAGCCATAGCTCGATCTTCCAGCCTCCAGGCAGCAGCCTTCAACTAGACTAGAGGCCGGTGCTGCTGCCGGCGTGACATGTGGACGACCGCCCAATTATTGGTAGATGGATGGATGGGTAGTACATGTGCACGGACGACGATGGGGCGGTCGACATGGATGCAGCTCGTCATCGCACTCGTGGCATGCATGTAGGACGAACAGACAGGATCGGGTGGGATTATTGCATCATCTCTTCTGCATGCAGTGCCGGCGGTGGGTGTGGTCTCGATGATATCCCAGTACGTGGTGCACTATACTCGGCCGTCACAGCTGACAGCTGATCGGGTAAGGCTAGGCGGGGTGGTGGGTGAGATGGGAGTCGCGCACAGCTGAAGCCTGAAGCCGGCCTGTACCTGTACTGTACGTACATGCACGCTGGAGACTGGAGTACTGGACCAGAGCGCCGGGCCGGTCGACCACCCTACCTGACGCAATGCAACTGATGCGCGCGGCATATGACGAATTACTGTAGGGAACGGCGTATCCAGACGCATGCAGCTTAATTCGGGTTGATCGGTCGACCAAGATGCATGCGGCTGCAAATTGCTGGCCTCCTCCAGCTCGAGATGGACGTTATTGGGACGATGTTTTTTCGTTCCTCGATCGGCTTTATTTATTTGTTGGTGCTTAATCCACGAAGCAATGCAAGATCGATCGGGACAGGTCCGATGCATTAGTTGTGTTTCCCTGCGAGACGCACACACGCTACGGGCCGCCGGCCGGGGACGAGAAGATTCGCACGCCCGGCCGGCTCGGGCACTGCACTACCCGCGCGCAAATTGCTTTGCTAGCTAGTGGGGCAAAGGAAAGGTAGTAAAAAGCAAGTGGGGAGACACAGCCTAGTCAGGGCCGATGAGAGCACACACAGCATGCATCGCAAGTGTTAGGAAAGAGACAACTAGCTAGCTGCAGCGCCCAAGTAAGCAAAGAGACAAGCATGCACGCGACAGTGCAATTTGCGTGCGTGCGGCGCGGCCGGCTGGAGTTGGAGTTGGGCGAATTAAAGCGATAGGATCCCGCTCCGCGCAAATCATGCATGATGTGTGCGTGCAAGTCATGCGCCGCGCGGCTGGACAGTGGCCGTGGCCGGCCGGCGCGGCCTGGTGCGAATTTCCTCTCGGTTTCCTGTATCATCATATACACCATGCCCGCCATGTACACGGTGTGTGCACACTGTTTTATCTCGAAGCGAGTTGCCTATCTACACGACCCCACACAATGCAAAGGTGGTGTCCTGCTAGCCAGTGGGCACTTTCTTCTTCCCCATCATTTCAACCCTTGTCTTTTTCGGCGGTTTTGGTACCGATCGACGACCCGGTCGGCACAAGGCACAGCGGAAATGCAAAGACCCAATATGCATTATTACTGTCACCGATCAAGTGGTGTCCTTCAGAAGAAGGGAACAAAAAAGAAAAAAAAAAACTGTCAAGACTCAAGACGGACCTACATGTGCATGTCAGACAATCCGCCTGGCCCGCCCCCCAAATTAAACAGCACCTAGATGCGCCTTTTGTCGGCTTGTCTAGGAAGAATGAAGAAGCTTTCCTTTCTCTCCGTTGCCTTTGCCGGGGCAGACATAGGGAGCAGCAGTATTTGCAAAATTACTTGCCTTTTCAGTTGGCCATGTCTCTGTATTTTTGGGGTGGTTTTGGAGACACAGACATGTCAAAGTCGCCGAAGTGGACAATCTGTAGCTAGCTGGAGACGGGAGTTCGTCGTCGATGTGAATCTTAATCTGCGAAAGTTTGATGGCGAAATTAAGCTTTAACTATGCAGGGGATTCAGTTACAGAAGAATGAATATTCCCTCGAGTCCTTTACTCTTTTCGTTGGGTACGTTAGCGTGTTGCCGGTGGTCGCTATACTCTTAGTGTACACGAGCGAGTGCTTTTTCATGGAAAATGAAGTGCAATAATGCAAGCAAAAGCGCCCAGCATATCAAACTTCAAAAATCTAGGTGAGAATTGGCTCACGATGCCTGCACCCTGCAGGGTTCTTCCTTTCATTTTCACCTTTCGAGATCCATATAGCCAGGGGTGTACGTGCCAGAGGGGCCTGGAGCTGTACAGTCAACGACATATGCTAACCACATTTCAAAAGGCACTTGTGGCACAAGATTTTTGCTATATATGTGACATACTGGTCTGCTGTAGGGTTTGTACAGGCGAAGGCTCTGTCGACCCATTCTTAACACTGACAATGACAGCATTCTACCTTAACCAGCAGGAAGTACACCCCCTACATACAGTACTTTTTGAAAAAGCACAACCGTTGATATTAAGCAGAGGAATCTAGTGACAAGATGCTTCCAACGCTGTTTAGCCACTTTGATAGCTTTGCCTCGTGCTCTAAGAAAAAACTGTCCATTTGAAAGATTCAGTTAATATGTCGTTCTAATTAAAGAACTCCCACGATCGATTTATGTTTCCAATTATGGCAAAAAAAAAAACATGGGGCCATCTGCATTGGTGCCACATGGGCCAAGGCAATAACTTGACCAAAAAACTGAAACTCGTTCTTTGGAGTGGTAAAATATCAAATAGTTTAAAAGCACGTGGAAAATGTGGGCAAGGGTGACACAATCTGTTTCTTTGGGAAGGTTGCGATGGTTTGATGAAAGCATGGGAAGAGATCATTCAAGGGTATATATATTCAAGGGCAGAAGTAATGCAATAATCTCCAAGGTAGTTGAATGGCTTTGTTTGTTGCTTCCCTATCCAATCTCATTGCACCACTTCTTTGTAAACGATTAGGCTTTCTAGGCGTTGCGAGAGCAGGTTTTATGGGTGCGCTCGCTTGCGGGCGTTTGGAGCTCCAGCTCACCCGAGCTTGGTAGCGGGCCCCCAGCCTATTAATGTGTTGCGGTGCTCAGTTGTGATCTGGATTGATTTGACTGGGCATGTGCAGGAGAGAGAGGATTTCACCCGCTCAAAGCGAGCGTCTCAAGAGTCAGCTCGATTTCTTCTCTTTCCTCCGTTCTCTCTCTTTCACGTTGGATTCTGCTGATATGTTCATGTATTTAGCCTGCCGAAGTGGCCTTATAATGCTTGCTCTAAGCGTTCATATTGCGCGTGCCCAACGGCTGTTCTCATCTGCTAGCCAAGTCAACCCCCCCCCCCCCTCCTCTCCCATCCACGTTCCTACCTATTGCTAGGGTTTAGAAAGGCCTAGGACAGGTCCTATGGAGATATGCTAAACCGCATTACAAAAGCAAT
The DNA here is from genome assembly GCA_015476505.1 of Urochloa ruziziensis. NCBI lineage: Eukaryota > Viridiplantae > Streptophyta > Magnoliopsida > Poales > Poaceae > Urochloa > Urochloa ruziziensis. The sequence goes on along the minus strand of CM027124.1, from coordinate 50,960,375 downwards.
TTCTAATAATTGCTTTATATGTGAATAAATGTGATTTTTAGGATATGTACAGGTACAAGCAAAAGAATTAATTGATGTATTCCTAATATGACAATGACAGCATGCATGTTGTATACTCACCGAAAAATGGCTCAGATACAACAATATCTTTTTTTGTCGGTGATATAAGAAAACGTGGGCCACCGCGAACCCGCATATATTTGTACTATGGAAAAATTGATGGCTTGCCAATGCTGCTTGAATTCAAATTGTTATTACAACTTGTTTTAACGATGACACGTAGGACCATCTAAGTAAATGGCATGTGAAATCAGGGCCACTGATGATCAAAGCATGCTCCCACGGTCACCTAGCCACATGGAACAAAGAAAATATAACAAACATCGAATGAACAAAACTGGAAGGACAGTCAAAAGTGCAGCTATTGTAATGAAACAATTAAACACTTGTTCTTTGATTGTCAACATGCAAAGATAATTGGAGGACTGTACAAATCGCTACTGGTTTGACCCCATCTAGATCAGTAACCCATATACTTGGAATTGGCTTCGAGATTTTAATGCTCAGAGGTCATTACTATTCTAACATAGGCATCAACTCTTTGTTAGGCAATATGGCATTGTCGAAATGATATTATTTTGATAACGTTAAACACTCATCTTTTATGCATGTTATTTTTAGGGAAACATACTGACTGCGATTTTGGTCACGATTACGGTGTGAGGAGAGGACAAAGGATCTATTCATGAAGGCCAACACGTCTTTAGGGATGGTAGCCTTAGAATGTTTGCGCGCAATGGATGGAAGTATAATAATAGACTTTATTAGGCTTAATTTTACCTTTTGACTCTCCTGTTAGTCCAACGATTGAAGCTGTGAAGATGTAATAATTGAATGTTGTGTATACTAAACCATAAAGGTCGGAAAATTCCATTATCTAAAAAACAAGATTATGAATATCTTTGCAAAAATAAATATATAAGTTCTAAATCTCTAACACAAGTTGAGACTAAACAGGGTGACTCTTACTTCTGGAGAGGACTTATGAAAATTAAAGATAAGGTCTTAGCTAATGGCTTCTTTCGGATAAAGGACGGAACCCAAACAAGATTTTAGGAAGATACATGGACATCAAACCGGCCATTTAAAAATCTTTACCCCAATATTTATAATATCAGCCACCATTCGCATGCTACGGTGGCAAATGTTATGAGCTCAACACCGTTGTACATCTCTTTTCGAAGAGCATTGGTGGGCGAGAAATTAAATGAATGGCTGAGACTAGCAGCACAGGTTTCCAACTTTTATCTGACCCAAGGAAGGGATGATTTTGGATTGCACTTAACCAAGAACGACCAATTTACGGTTCGCTTAATGTATCTTCATCTGATTAACCATAATTTTCCTTTCCGTCATAAATTTATCTGGAAACTTAAAATTCCCCTAAAAATTAATATTTTCCTTTGGTACCTACAAAAAGGGGTCATTCTAACCAAGGACAATCTTTCGAGGAGAAACTGGAAGGGCAACCAAAAATGTAGCTATTGCAATTGTAATGAAACAATTAAACACTTGTTTTTTGATTGCCAACATGCGAAGGCGATCTGAAGGACTGTCCATGTTGCTACTGGTTTGACCCTGGTGCTGTTTCACATCATCTGTATTTATTGGCTAAAATCCAGTGTCAACACATATGTTAGGAAATGGGTTTCAAAATTTTAATGCTCAAGAGGTCATTACTATTCTAACAGGGGCAGCGGCTCTGTGTTAGGCAATATGACGTTGTCGTAATTATATTAATTTTGATAACGTTAAACACTCATCCTTTATGCAGGCTATTTTCAGGGGAACCTATTAGCTACGATTTTGGTAGCTACTGCAACATGAGGAGATGACAAAGGAGCTATTCATGAAGGCAAGCATTTCTTTGGAGATTGTAGCCTTAGAGCTCTTTGCGACTCATAGGGTGGAAGAATAAGAAGGTTGTGTACACTAAACTGTAGAGGCCACGAAATTTTCATTATTAAAAAATGAATATCTTTGCGAAAAAAGATGAATCAAGCAAATGGAAATAAAAGAGCTAGTACGTGCTCGTGTTTGTGTATCTACTATGTACGGTGTACAGTCCTATTACATCATCTCTCTGCACAAACTTCCTTTTCTTTTCTTTTTAAAAAGATCAAAAAGCTTTTTAAAGTGGAGGCCTGGAGGGCCTGTTCCGGTGTGATTGGGCACTCCCCGATTGGCAGGCTCGCCGAACACAGCTGTTGATTAGGCGACGCAACTACGTACACTGCCCTCGCACCATCACCAGCCCGGCCACCACCACCACCTCCGATCCTGAAATAAACCTCGTACACGCGACAGCAAATTGCTCGATCGGCCTGCAATAATGCATGGATCCCCATCAATGTTTCATCTCAGTGCCCTCTTTTGCAGCTGCTCAACGCCTGAAAGAAATATGAACAAAACCAGAGCATGTAAGTGGCCACATCGGCCGCACCACCACGTACGCCCCCGTCGTTGCAGGATAAGATCACGAGGCCTGCAAATAATGGAGGAGTTGCATGCTCAAGACCCTCTACTCGGTCTCCAGAGAGGTCTGGATCGCCGTTGTTCTGGAAGGGAGCAATGGACACATCAGCCGCGCGTCGGCATCGCACCCTGCAGGATCAGTGACTGCCAGAGATGCAGTGGTGTGCGAAAGCTAGCGCTCTGGCTGGCCGTCTCAGCGATCGCCTCCGATTCGGAGGAGGAAGGGGACGAAATTAAAGGACACGTACGCTGGCAATGGCATTTGGCCGCACGGTGGCCGGGCTCTCGTCCTCGTGTCTGGGTCCATACCTGCAATGCAATGCAAGCTGGGGAACCGACTGGTGGTGTGGAGATGCATCGTCATATCTTGTCTGAATCCCGGCCCTATAGCAAAGGAGAGGGATAGGATCCAGGCCAAGCCGACTGATCGAGCTTACTCAGAAAGGGCCCAATATGTGTGTGCTGTCCACTGTTGCAAATGATCAGACGAGCGAGACTGCTCATCAGAGTTTCGGTGCCTAATTTAGCTAGGGATGCATGGCTAGTAGGGTAATGGCCTGATGGCTATGTTCTAGACCAGTAACACTGGTCAACTTGTGTGGTGTTGCGTTGCTGGGGCGGACATATATCTTCTGGTACACTGATCATAGCCTCTGCATGATGGCTCACCCGGACTACTACTGCATCTTTGAGAGATACTGAGATGTATCAACGCCTCTTTTTCTGAGAGATACGGGGGTGTGTGCCGTTCTCACTGGCCGATGCTAGCGGTGGTGCTCGCAATGGCAATGGCGCCAACAGGGTCAGGAGGAGGATCGGCTGGGAATTGAGATGAGATGCGATAGAAAAGGTAAAGGGAAAAGGGGCCCTAATCGAGCGCCTCTCATGCAGTCCCAGCCGCTACTGCGAGTCCATTGCAAGTGCCACTAGCTAGCTGGGTAAAATTGGCTTGCAGCAGGCTTCGGCGCAACCACCCAAGTTGCCTGCCGCCCCGAGCATCTCTTATCCCACGCCAAAATGATCTCATCTCAACAAGAAGGGTCGCGCAAATGGGTAACAGCATTACCACACCAGCCACTACGACCCATCGATCTAGGCATCTAGTAGCTGCTAGGCGTCTCAGGGTTTGTTTCATTGTATATTTGTATTGGTTCGTGGTTTATGGTTAATACAAAAAAAAGCAGGACAATTAAACCGCTGCCAGGTATTCCATCTCCCGGTTCGAAAAAATGGCGTACCCAGTGCCGTAGGCTCCCGCACTATGCGGGGTCTGAGGGCAGGTTGTTTAGCGCACAACCATTCCCGCACATAAATGTGCAGAGGCTGGGGCTTGAACCTTGGACCTTTCTGCCACAGGCGTTTAAGCTCTAGCACTGCACTAAAGGCTGCACTTTTCTATCTCCCGGTTCAAAAAGGAAAAAAAAAGGAGATGTCAATGTAACCTGACACGTGGATTTTATTGAGAGATGTATTCCATCTAGCTAGGCCCAGCTGATGATTGAGAGATGTTCAGCTCTGGCTGTTCTGTCACCTGGTGGCTATGGATTTTATTGCATTCTGGATCCTCCAGATTCTAGGGCTACAACAAGTTCGAACTCGGGTTAGAATCCTCCCCGGGTTAATTCGTACTTCTCACATGCAACAATTATTTTTGGTCGTCCTTTGCCAAAAAAAAAAAAAATCTGGTCAAGTTCCCTGCAATAACGTCCCAAACTGAATAATCATAGCACATCTTTTTTTTTTCCTTCAAATTGATGCATCTTCACCCATCAACTGCAATTTCAACCCAATGTCCAAAGCCACCGAGAGACAAAGCTAGCTCTAGTCTCAGAGTGGAGACCCATCACTGAATGTACTGTGAGATGTAAAGTGAATGTACACTGCAATGTCTGTGCTGCACAAACGTACATCTGCTGCATGTGTATACTGAATTATACACAGATCGATGTTGTTGTAGTATTATTGTACTATTAACATGGGAGGTTCTCCATAAGTGCACAAAAAGGTGACTGGAGAATGATCGCCCCTTCCTTTTCCCCCTGCTCCTCCGGTGAGGGCATCATCAATGATCAAAATGCACAGGGTGGCCCATCCGCCCAAGCATGCATGCTGCCATGGAATGGAACTGCCACTCTGCGAGATCAGTTTGTATGCTCATGGCTGTGAGAGCCTGAGAGGTGCCTGGCTGTCAAGTCACCCGGTCAACCCATGCTTTCCTTTACTTTACACAAGGCTTTTGGCCACTTTGACATGCCTCTGAAAAGGATCATAATAAGTGAATGTCAAAGTGCTTACACTGCAAATACTTCATTTCTTATAGAAAATCTGATTATTTTCTTAAATGTAAAAATGCCCTTTTTGGATGTAACACCTTAGGAGCGAAGAATGGTAAGTGAATCTCTACATGATCCTCAATGTATGGCTACTTATTTACACACCTGTATCGGTAAACGTTACAAATTAAACCAGCATTATTGTTTGCACACACGCATATAGGCAGATATTTTGTCAAGCTTGGGATCTCTTTTGCTGTACTTGAACGAGCCACAGAAGCTGATTTCTGGCTAAGCTGCCTGCACCATTGACCAGATAGCCAGTGGGGTGCTGCTCTAGTGCTCTTTATGTTGCGCGCCTGTCTTTTTCCATCCCTCTCAGCCATTGGTAAGAGTACTTTGTAAATAGGCACCACATCTTTGAGTCTCCAGGTTCATGATGGGGGTAAATGCATCTAACTGCACCAGAAAAAGTTAAGCCTCATCTCAAAATTTCAATAGTATTCTAATTCATGGGCTCATACGTATATAGGGCTAATTTTAAAGTATGTAATTTAGGCACATGTTTAAGCCTCACTTCGAACTCAAGAAAATTTCCCAGATTCCTGTGACAACTGAACCGAGCTATATATAAATCCCCAAACTTTAGGTACATTTGTTTATCCTTCTAACAAAATTTAATCATCTGAAGCCACACTTATATTCTTGGTTGTTTTACCCAAGTAAAGTAGGAGCTGCCTAACAGTTTGTTGGGCTTTACATTATACAGAACACGTGCAGCAAGGTCAACTAGGTGCAGTGTGTCTAGAATGTCTAAATCTAGTTATCCTTTTGCATTTTTGGACAAGATAGGATAACTGGTTTGCATCCGCTGTCCTATTTAGAACGGGTGTATACTTATGCGTATGTCTTTTGAATATAAGTGGAGGTTAATTATGGCATGATGAGAACTAATCATCCTATATTGCCTAATTAATTTTGAAATGGAGAACAACAACCTGACACAAGCAAACATCAATTTTCACACGCTTTTCTGAAACTGGATGTTGGAATACAGCTGTTGACAAGAAAGCTTCAAGAAAATGAAAGACAGATCTAGTATTACTTATCTTCAATCTTATTAGGCGATACTGCTACAACATTAGCCCCTAATATTATTTAAAAAAATAAAATAGCACCTGAAAGCGTGTGTGAAATTTCTTGGCTTTGGCTTGCAAGCTACCCAATTGCTTGAACATCGCATCGAAGTGTCTCTGAATATTTTTTGATGTAGAACACTTTGGTGTCCATGTATTTATTGACTAATGGAGATATATGTATTCATATAGTAAGACAGGAAATGCGTATGAAATCGGAACTTTGGAAGCCAGTTCCATGCATCATTTGGTCACTCTGATCAAATCTATTCTCTTGGGAAAGTAGCTTCTAAGACAAGATATTTGTAGTAGTTATACGCAATTCCTTTGGTCCAAACTTTCCTAGATTAATTATAGCTGCTACAAATACCATTGCATCGAGGTGTACCATTGATATTCAAAATCCATCTGAACTTGGTTTCTGCATTTAAATTACTTCAATCTTGAAACAAAAATTGCTTCCTCAAGTCAAGCTCTTGGTGTGCAAGTAGAAAAAATAAGGTTGAAAGAAGCCTAGAAAGCCTGTGGTATATGCACAAAACCCCAGAGCAGGACAATAATTTGATGTACTTTTGCAGGTGCGGTGAGCCTGAGGGGCCCTTATTCTGCATTCCAGATCTTTTGGTAAGAAAAGATGGGGACAAAAGAGGTTGTTTCTTGACATTTATTCTCTTTTGTGGAAAAGAGGTTATCTAATTTGCTTAATTCTAGCCAGTTATGATTTGCCACTCATGCCACGTGGTCAAATACTCGTATGCATGATCTCGACCAGCTTCCATCCATGCTACCAGTGCAGCAACAATTAGGCTCCGACGATTGGCAGAGAAAATAAGAGAAAACCTAATCCAAAGGTAATTGCATTGGAAGAAACTCTAAGCGGTGGCTAGTCCACGCATCGGCGACAGACAACACTAAACCACGGATATGCAGCACTTGGTGGAAATTATGGAGATTGATCTGCTCGGGGACGAAACAATGCTGAATATGAATTCTAAGTGAGAATATGAATACACCGCGAATTGTGGATTGGTTCATATTTTAGAGTCATGGGTTGTTTGTATAGTGGCTTGGATCTTAAGCAATATTATAGGTAGAGATGGGAATCAATCCCCACCCTACTATAACAACATAGATCCTTGTCATATACTCTAACATTGTATACCATCTGATTGCCCTATAAATATAGGAAACACTCAAACACAGAATATTTATCATGTCCCTGAAAGCAAGCAATTTTATTCCTATTACTAAGAGCATTAATTAGCTCCTAATCATTGCCATGACAATCTAGTTAGTTCAGAGTAACTGAAGCTACTGCAAATTCACACGGTTGTTCAGGCTAGTAGCTTGTACGCATGCGAGTAACCTTCCACTACATGTTTCCTCCTCCAATCAGATCAGATCATACTCATGGCCCATAGCTGCTAGCGGCTAGCTGGTCACTCACTGGAGGACAGTGTGTTTGCATAGTACTGACACTGTTATTTGTGATCAAGCCACTTTTCAGTGTTCACAAGAGAACTGAACAGATGTTTTCTATGTGGCTATATGCCCCACCCCACCGGTCAATACATGCATATAGGAACCAATGCTTTTATTTTTCTGTCGGCCTGGTTCAAAAAAGGGTACAAAACGTTCTTGTCGGCTAAGATGTTCATGCTACAGCTTATGACTTAGATATGACCTCTGAGTTCCTTTTGTTTTCCCTTTCTACTGTATGTCTGCAGTATCTCTTCCTTCTGTGCTGTAAAGATATTCTAGAGGAGGATATTTTCCATCCTTCAAAATTTCATTATGCCATGTATTTATTTTGTGGTGTTCATGTAAGAACTCAACTGATTCGTATAAAATTCAAGGAAAAAAATGTAAAATTTATATGTTCCAGAGTCCAGACAGTTGCATAACCAACTAGAACAAACGGCTGGTTAGGATATATGGAACGGAATTGGTGCCTAAGGCTATTAGGAGAAAATAGAAATAAACTCGAGCAAAAAACATGAGCATATGTGGGAATTGTTACTTAGAATTGTGTTAAGAAGTATATGGGACTTCATTTAAGAAAAAAATTTGAATCGGGGCTACTACAGACATATTAATATCTCCAAAACCTTATACTTTTGCTATTACATTATGCCACTAGACAGTGTATTATCACATTTTAGACACGATTTTCTCTCACTTTTCATTTTGTTTAGAATTATTTGGTTTGGCATGTATATATATCTACGTCAGGTCGGCATGAGGTAAATGCTCATCCAGCATCTATCAAAAGAAATATTGGTTACTTTCTTCAGTGGTACAAATACTTGATGATTGCTAGTTTTCGAAATTTATTCTTGTAGAAAATTATGATACAGTGATTAACTGGTTACTCAAAGTGGTTAAGCTCTAAGACATTTTAACACCTATTATTGATTATGCAGCAAGTGACAAAATAATTTCTTTTAAGATTCATTTTACCTAAGAATAGGCTTACCATTATGTAGCTATCAAGGAATAATATAATTATTAGCTAGGATTTTTAATCATGACAAGTTGATATTAATAGTGAAAGAGATCTTGACGCAAGCACTTCAATGCAAAAAAAATGATTGAGCCTCCTATTCTCTCTAGGAAAACAATGGCCTTGTAAAATCTCTTTTTTTGGGATAAAGGAAGCTTTATATTTCAAGAGGGTTACATCGAGTTGATACAATGCCTTGAAACACCCCGACCTCTGTATAGTATAATGCACGCAACCTAATTAAAAGAGAGAACTCCGAGACTCTAATGACAATCAATTCGTAGCAATGCCATTGGAACCAAATTCTGTGAGGTTGGCTTCTGTAAAAGGGCCCACATATGGAGCAAAATCAGTTAGATAATCTGCAATGAATAAGGGATATGTTTTTGTTTTCAAAAATAAAATCATTTCTGCACAGCCATAACGACCAACAAGTAACAGTCGGCCAGTCGCTCCAAGCAGAATTAGCGGTTTCATTTCCTTTTCAATACCCCATAGCCAACTACCAAACATATTGTAAAAAAATATTTGGTAGTTGGCTATGGGGAAGCTAAATGAACTAAATATGAAGGTTAAGAGGAGGCAACTTTTGAAAATTCTCAAAAGACTGTGAAATAGGGTACGGACCATGTCAAAAATTCAAAATGTCCAAGGGACAGCTCGACTTTGTTTGACATGAATGATAAATATTAGTAGTACTTCATTCTTCAAGCTCGAAATGTATTTTTTTTAATATGAAAAATTGTTGATATTGTACTACGAAATTGGATCTTCTATGGAAGTAGACCTGAGTATTTTAGGCCCAGCTGGAGCCCGATGGGTTTTGGACCACCCACGACCTTCTATAGGGCGGGCTTGGATAGAGGAAATGAAGTTCGATTTTTTCTTGGCCCGAGATCAACCAAACTATTGTTTTAAATAATTTTCCACTAATATAAATTAAAAATGAGTGGGAAGCCCTATCCAGCCCAAATAAACAGGCCCGTTGTCAGGCGTGAGCACGAATTTCCAGTTGAATCCAACCATGATTTTTTCCCCGCAAAATACTCATGTCTAAGCACACCATGTTCCTACAACGTCATCTCACAATGACAACGCATTGAGATTTGTTTTGTTCATATTGTGGTTAGACGTTGGGCTCCAGTCACACCATATATAGATGCACACCTGTGCTTGTTTTGGTTTAGGGGCCAGGAATACGCGTACTCCTTTTGAATCTTCTGCCTGATTTCATCCACGTACGCTAACAGATTGTGCACGACCCACGTGTTCTTCGTTCTTGGTGGCTCCTTGTGCGTGGCATGTCCCCCATGCCTTCTCCAACGCATTGTGATTATGCTAGATCAGTTCTACTACGTTTTCGTTAGATCATTAAGCAGTACATTTCGCTCCACGGATCTGTCTTTCTACAAATAAACCATACGTACACAACCTAAAGTTGTAGTAATCCTTTCTACTTCTGATCAGCAAGGTGAAAAGAAAAAACACATCAAGTGTAGTGTTTTTTTTTTCAAATTAAACTTTTGGCCTTTAATTTAGCATCACATAGCCTAGATCTTTCTACACAGTTATATATATATATATATATATTATATACATTTTTTCTACAAAATACACCACGTACCAAAAGTTTTGATACCCCCTTTTCTGCTCCTGATGCGAGTGAAAACCCCAAACGTACACTTAACTCATGCAAATTTCACATGTTTCACATATACCAACAAAAAATGCAAGTAGGGTGGAGTGCCTTCTTACCCTTGCATGCATGACCATCTATTCTGAGTGTGGAGATAGGAGAGAAAGACAAACAGCTATACACAGCTGTGGCATGAACGAACAAATTACTTGCCCAAAACTGTAAGAGAAAATAATCTACTGCAAGAAAGTGTAAGATTAGATACACCCCTTGTATGACAGAGTATGACCAGCTGGTACATCCAAGGATATGCACACTATCTCTCTCTCTTTGATCCAATGCCGTCCAGTAGATGATGGATTGATCACGCGGCTAGGAATGAAGGAGCTCATGAGTGCACCGAACTGGCGAACTGGACAGCACCCAAAACGCGCTATAAAAACGAGAGCACTCCCCGGGGTCCAAACCACACACAAATCAGCAGTCATAGCATAATAACCTAGCAGCAGCGAGCTCTCCCCTAGCGGAGGGAAGTAGGAAAGAGACTCTGATCTCTTCTCCCGGCCCAGGAGAAGAGCAACGATCTCTTGAGCTCTAGCTTGCCGGCCACCGCCGCCGTCGAGCTAGTTCTCACTCCTCTTCCCTGTCCTCTCGCTCCCCGATCCGTCGTCGTCGGCAATGGCAGGAGGGCTCTTCCACATGGCTCACCCGGCCATCACCCTCTCCGGCATCGCAGGTAAACGTCGGCGATCGACGCCGTCCCACCATGCATGTCTTCTTTCACCCTTGCTTCGTGTTACGTTCTGCTCGTGTACATGCATGTGGCCTTTTCCTTTCCTCACCTTTATTTTGTGGTTTTTCATTCTGATGCAGTACGTGCGTTCTTTACGCGCATCCTGCTGCTAGATCTTTTGTGCACCTGGCCGACATGGCTGCCCTTTCCATCCTAGTCTTCTTAGTTTCATTGCGAGCATGCTGGGGTCTTCTTCCATTTTGTTGTTTGTGCCATTTTGCACTGTAGACACGCATGGAGCTGACAGAGGACAACACACAGTATTGTTCCTCGATTGATCCATAGCTAGCTTTCATCTTTTTTACTAAGTTATACTAGTCCATCTTCTTTAACTTTGAGCAAACACTTTTTCTTCTTTAGCTTTGATCACTGTCACACAGCCCTAGCTAGTGTATTATTATAGCCTCTCCAAAAAAAACCTAACCCCTTATGTTTCTAGCTATCTAGCTACAACACACACATGGTTGCATGGCCTATCAACTTTCCAACTGAAGAATGGTAGGAGCTGAGTGCGGCACTGCATGTTCCTTGCAAGTAGTGTGCATTCATCGGCCTCGAATAGTTAAGATCGGCAGCGGCTCGCCGCGCACTATCTCAGAACCAGTACTATATGCGCTCTATCCTTCTTGAAATGGCGATCGGTTGGGCAGTGAGGAAGGCGTGCGCCTTGGACCCTTTGCCATATTAGCATTTTCCTTAACCTAATAACCAACGCATTTTGCAGCTAGCTATTGTAGTAACTTGTGTGCTTCTGTGGTAAAGAATATACTGAAAATGGTCACTGACGTGTATGTTGTTCTCCCTTTTTTTTCTGCAGGGAACATCATCTCCTTCCTGGTGTTCCTCGCACCAGTGTAAGTAACCTATCACTTTCACCAACGTTGGTCGTTTCAGACTTGATTTCAAACGAAAATCTTCGAGTGACTGATTGAGACTGACTGACCGATGGGCGCATGCATGCTTATTATTGCTTGCAGCACTACGTTCCTGCAGGTGTACCGCAAGAAGTCTACAGGCGGGTTCAGCTCGGTGCCGTACGTGGTGGCGCTCTTCAGCTCGGTGCTGTGGATCTTCTACGCGCTGGTGAAGACCAACTCGAGGCCGCTCCTGACCATCAACGCCTTCGGCTGCGGCGTGGAGGCCGCCTACATCGTCTTCTACCTCGCGTACGCGCCCCGCAAGGCGAAGCTCCGCACGGCCGCCTACTTCCTGGTCCTGGACGTGGCGGCCTTCGCGCTCATCGTCGGCGTCACCCTCTTCGCCGTCCCCAAGCACCTCCAGGTCAAGTTCCTCGGCAGCGTCTGCCTCGCCTTCTCCATGGCCGTCTTCGTCGCCCCGCTCAGCATCATCGTCAAGGTCGTCAAGACCAAGAGCGTCGAGTTCTTGCCCATTAGCCTCTCCTTCTGCCTCACCCTCAGCGCCGTCGCCTGGTTCTGCTACGGACTCTTCACCAAGGACCCCTTCGTCATGGTAATAATTGATTTGTTACTGAATTACTGATCGATCAATTCACTTGAGATTCTTTCAAATGAACAAAATCATCTGATGATTGGATTGGATTGTTGTGTTGGTGGATGGATTGCAGTACCCGAACGTGGGCGGATTCTTCTTCAGCTGCGTGCAGATGGGGCTCTACTTCTGGTACCGCAAGCCGAGGAACGCGAACGCCGCCGTGCTGCCGACGACCAGCGACGTGGCGGCGGCGGCGGCCGTGCAGGTGCAGGGGCAGGTGATCGAGCTGCCGGTGAACACCATCGCCATCTTGTCCGTGAGCCCCATCCCCATCGTCGGCGTGCACAAGATCGAGGTCGTGGACAGCCAGAACAAGGACGCCGCCGCCGCCGCCGAGGCCTGCAGGATGGCCGCCGCCAACCCCGATGGCCCGCCGCCGCAGATCATCGAGATCGTCCCGGCTGCCCTCTGACGATCGATCCATCAGCAACCAAGACAACGAGCAGAAACAGCAGTAAACGACACTCGATCTTGCAGGAAGCAGCATCTTATCATGGCCGGATCTACCTTTGGTGGTGTGCCTGCCTATCCCCTATGTCGATTAGTTGGTCGTTTTTAGTTGGTTAATTGTTGGATTATTTCCATCTCGTGTGTGATGTGTGATTAGTTGCCCTTGTTGGATATCAGATCAGCGTGAGTGGTAGTAGTTTGCATTGTTGGTGGTGTGAATCCGAGTCGATCAATAATCAGGTTGTGTGCTTGCTAGCCGTAGCTGCTATCTTTGTGCGTGTGTCATCTAGTAGTAGAGGTTGCAACCTTATGATCCTGATCTTTGGTGTTGGTGCGATGCTGTGTGCACGTATCGCATCAGTGCTTAATTTTGGGACATCCATGAGATATTGTAACAGGGCATCTACTTTAACTTAACATATTCTTTTGTGTTGTGTCATATGTGAACCTAGCTACACACCCTTGCCGCTGTCTCTTCTCAGTGCTGTGCTTGATATGCATGTGTTTTTGTCTTGTCCTGGACAATTGGAGTAGGCATCTATCAAGAACAGAAAACTAGATACTCCATCAACTGGATATATATAAATAAAGTCCTCCTTTAATGCTCGAAACAGACATGTACCCTTGCAATTCTAGAGTTAAAAATTCACCAAAATAGCCTTCTATCAAGATCAGGAAACTAAAGTTGAAGCAGTATAGTAGAGGTCAAAGTTGATGACAATAAGTTGGAACTAACTTTACATATACTGGTTAGCTGGTGTATGCAATCAGTTGAAATAATTAAACATGAAGTTAATTATGGGCTATGGCTGCTGTAGCTAGCACATGATGAATGGCCACCTTCTCTTATCGTACACTAGCTAGGAATCTATAATCATGCACACATGCATGCACTCTCCACTGTCTCGGAACGGACGCGCAAACAACGCTGCCGCAGAGAATGAAGCAGCAGCGGCTTTGGCATGATGGCACGGCCGATCGTTTCGCTAGCCCATTGGCCGGCCCACACCTTCTTACCTAAGCTCCTGGCCCAGCCGAGATCCATCGCTTGCTTTCCCTTTTTCTCTCTAGCTCGATGCTGCTACACTACGCTAGTGTGGCGTGGCGGTGGCGCAGTATGAATCTGGTAGTGCGCACGATCCAGCACAGCACTACTCGCATGTGACAGTGTGACTGGCGCTTGAGGAAACCAAAAGTGCGTACGATACGGCCGGGAATGACTGTAGTGCGTTACACGGTGCGGTCAGATCATATCAATCACAGTGCCCACGTACGTCTTTGATCGATCTACCTCGAAGCAGAGCGGAAAAGCTCAGCGATTGATCAGATCAATGTGCGCGTTGCGGCCGGCAGTGGGCTGGGAGACGCGCAGGTCTCTCTGCGCGCATGCGCGGCGGACTAGCCAACGACTATAGTAGCTAGCATTGATATGTTCCGGGGACTTGCGGTCGATTCCTTCTCCTTTCTGTTGGTGATGACGTGGAGCTGTAACCCGGACCTGGCCGGATTCGCGTAAACAAAATTACCACCTTTAAGCACCTTTAAGAGCAAGGCTTACGGTCTCGCCGGCATGCGGACTGCAACGATGCCAGGTCGATGTGCGCTAGTGGCGGGGCCCGCTGGACTTTATGGCGCAACAGCCAATGGAAACAACATGCAACAAAATGGGGACCGTATGCAGCAAATGGGAGCCCCTTGCGCCGGCTTCGGGCGGGCGAGCGGCGAAGCGCACGTTCCCTTCTCTCTCCTCTTTTATCTTTCCTCCGCGTAGGATACAGCCCGCTCTACACCCATCATAATACTTGCTCTAAATCGATCTGGTAGTTCGTTTCGTTACGCTCTATAGCTCTATAACTGCTCCTCCGATCGATGCCAATTTAATTTCTATCCTTGAATATCCAATCGGATAAATTCAGGGCCGATACATTAGCTAGGTTCTTCCCCGTCCCTCCTCACGCAGATTCTTCAACAAATTCCCGCGGGATCGAGCGTGTCAAGATGTTGGCGAGTCACCTCTTGTTTCAGTCCAACTTCTCCGGGATGTCCAGATCGGCGAGCCTCCTCGGCGCTCATGCGTCTGCCGCCGCGAGGGCCGGGACCTCTCCGGTACGTACAACCCTCCAGTTACATGGATCCGGCTTCCTCGCAGTTAGGGCTGTATTGCTTAATCTTTTAACTTGTGAGTTGCTGAATTTATTACTTTTGTTTCTACAAAGACTTCAGGGAGACTTTCTATGTTCTTATCGTCACCTTCCTAGAGGTGGTCTTAAAGTCAAAGACGGTCTTAAACTCCTCAGCGATCTTTACTGTTGAGCTGTATGTTGTTCATCCAGGCATGGGCAGTCCCCAATAAACATATTGATTCATGGAAACTAAAAGAACATATATATTTGCCTCAAATAGTCAGATGTTAATCTCCACATATATATTGGTGTCACAATGTCGATCAGAAATGCATTTGAATCTCATTTTACTTGGTCACAACTCCAAGTGGATAAATTTCTTTTCTTTGTGGCGATATATGCTAGTTTGTATCTTTGAGGATTTATTAGGATGTTACTGTGACTAGATTGCATCAGTACTTCTATAGTCTTGGGAAAGAAATCTATATGGCAAGTGCGTGTTCTGACTTATGTACTGCGTAACACAGGCTGCAAGGTACTTCGACGTATTCCCATGCTCCTATGCTGATGCTAAAACAAGCTCGGCAACAACTGAAAGCCAGTCGACTATCACGAATAATGGCATCAAGCCAGGCTTTCTTGAATTTGCTAAAGTTGTGAAGAGAACATTTTCATCGCGCGCATCCAAATCCAACAGCCACAATTTTACTATGGGAGCCGAAATGGCTGCACGGCAAGCCCAAGATGCAGCGTGCGAACCATTTTCAGTGTAAGTGATAATCAAACATTCAAACTTGATGTGTTTGGTACTTGGTAGTATGGATCTATCTGCTCGAATCATGCTTCTTTTTTCGGATGTAGCTTTCTGCTAGTGATTTTCTAACTAAAAGCCCTTGGGTGAATTTTATCATCAGAGCTTCAATTTATCTTTTTTTTCTGGTTAGAATTTAGGCTACTCCTGCTAAGTTTCTTCCCTACTCTACCGTACCCCAAACTTATTGCTTGAATACACAGTTCAGGTCATAAGGAAAATCTTTACATCTACATTGGAACATCACGTGTAAGACAAAAAAAAGTTATTGGCTTGTAATAAGAAAATTTGGGAATGCCTTGACCATGAGAATATTGTACGTCATTTTTATGCAAAAACGCCTGGTGTTACCTAGGCTAGCTGCTATTTTCACTTTTACATTAAAGGGAAAAAGGCCATTGCTTTACCCCTTTGAGTTGGGCAACTTATCAAAAGCATATGTTTTCGAAGCTATATATAATATATGAGTTTCGTAAATTTTGTCTGCTTCATATTGTTTCATATTTCACGATGGAATAATTGCTGTTAGATTTGTTTATTAATGGTGGCAGATGTGCAAAACAGAAACAAACAAAGGCAAACGAGACACTTTTTTTTGTCATTTATGCAAAGAAAAAGGCATTGTGTTGTCTTGATTTGAGCATCAACTTACTGATGCAATACTTCATATGCAAAATGAAATTGGGATGTTCATTGATTCATCATTTTTCTTTCTAATGTACAGGATTGAACAAGTAAGAAATGACGTGGATACTACTATAGCCTTGATGGCTTTTACTTGCCTTGGTATCCTCTATATGTCTGCCAATGATAGCACAAGTACAAACAATGGTTCAAGTTGTTGCTCAAATTGCTGCAACTGCCAGTGTCAGGGTTTAAATCCTAAGGTTCAACAAGATTAGGACTTAGGACCTGAAAAGTACTATAAGGCAGTTTTTTTTTTTTTACTTTTTGACAAGACCCCTTTGACTTGGTATGATCCTTGGCTCCCAGTGCAAAGCTAATAGCAGTGGTCTGGAAGTAGTGATACAAGTTGTCACTCTTTGTCTGTTGCGTGTTTGCAATAAATATTTATTACTGGGTTATCCACTAAATGATATCTGTCCCTACGATGTATGTTACATGATGTAAAATGGGGTTTTGTATAGTATGGGGGTGTCTAATCTGCACACGCACGCACGGGGTGCCGTGCGCTCGGCCACCCCGCACGCGACCCCCACCATGCACACTCGACAACCACAAGTGGACCCCAATGACGGCTCCCAGTAACCCTGTGATTCATGGCTATGTAAGTAGCTACGTACCTTTTCTTCTTCACTCTATTGTTCATTCCGCTAGTTTCTATCTTTTTCTAAAAATTAGGTGGTCCCCTTATTCCATTTCAAATACTTAATACTTATAAACATTAGACCGATGTGGACATATGCCATGTCTACTGTATAAGCCACTACAAGCATGGCTTCATCAGTTAAAAAAAAATAGCAGTGTTGCTTTCAGGAGCAAGAAGCAATGGAACATTAAGGCCCTGTTTGGCATAGCTCTAGCTCCACAGATTTCAACTCCACTCCCAAACTCCAGGTGGAGCGAACTCTTGGTGGAGTCAGAGTTGTCTGGATGGGGTGTTTGGCTAGAACGATGCCTCCAACTCCAAAAGAGTGAGTTTTTGAGATGAATTGTCATTATTGCCCATAACTAGTGGTCCCACCTGCCATCCTCTCTATTTCTTTTCTTTCTTTCTTCTTCCTCGAGAAAAAAAGGCAGGGGCGCAAGCTCCTTGTCCTCATGGCACCCACACACACGGGCCTCCTGCCCCCATCCGCTCGCCGGCCGGTAGTATGTGTAGGACGAAGGCATGGCCTCACAGGATTGGGCCGCCAGTGCTGCGAGACAGGGGAGCGGCGGCATTTTTGCTGGCAATAGGATGGGGGCAAGACGGCGCAAGCGGCGCGGCTTGCCTGCCTAGGCACGGCCGCGTGGGAAGAGCCCGCTAGAGCTGCGCCGCAGCGGCGACTAGGCGACGCAAGTTGGGCCTGCAGAGGCGCGACCACGCGGGATTGTGCCGCCGACGCCATGAGATAGCCAGATCTGGGCAGCATCCTTGGGGACGACGGGAAACGACGGTGGGAGTCGAGCTCTGGCGGCGGGGGCGGGGCAACAGGGCGGTAGGGAGGCACGCTGCCACGGGGAGGCGAACTGGAGGGCGGCAGCGGCGGCGGCGACGCGGCTGGAGGGCGACACAACGGTTCGGGGTGAGCACGAGATGGGGGAGAAGCAGCGCGAGGGATGAGGCAGAGTGCTCGACGGGGGCTGAAAGAAATAAAACGAACCGTTATGTTTGTGTAACGAGTGGCAGTGGTGGGTAATTACCCACAAACTCCACGAGTAGGTTGATATCTTAGAGTTTTGGAGCAGCAAAAGAGGTACTCCAAAACTCCAGGCCTATTTGCACTACAGCTCCAGAGTTGGAGACGCTCCACAGAGTTTTGGAGTTGAGATGTTTGGCTAGAAAATTGGTTGGAGTTGGTGGAGTTCAGCTCCAGAGCCATGCCAAGCAGGGCCTAAATGGTAGCCTTCTGCTAGAGCACCTTCTGCTCCACTGTCACCCAACGAGCAGGCCACCCACATAGTCCAGCTTGAGCATCTTCTGCTGCAATGCCTTGGTATAAGATCCATCACCAGCAGTAGTATATATCCATGCACAGTCCTCCCCAAATCGGCGGAATTCCATGCATCTTCTGCAAAATTTTCCTTGTTCACCCTTGTCCCTGAAAACATGGCACACTATATTTTTTTTCCCTTATAGTATATCCCTAAAGGTTATCTTTTGATAACTTGTGAGTTGTTGAATTTGTACTTTTATTTCTACAAAGACTTCAGGGATACTTTCCATCTTCTTATCACCTTCCTAGAGGTGGTCTTAAAATCAAAGACGGTCTTAAACTCTTTAGCGATCTTTACTGTCGACCTGTTGTTCATCCAGGCATGTCAGTCCCAATAAACATATTTGTGACACCCCGTGTCACTTTTGAAAAATTTATCATGCACATCTACTCTTTGTACAAAGTTCATGGTGCTCATCATGTTTTTGAACTGAGTATCATGTTTGAATGGACTCCCAAAAGTCAAATTTCGTTTTTAAACTCCTTTGAATTCAAATTTGGTTAAACCTTTTCCTTTTAACCCTTTTGGGGGCTTGTTTAAAATTAAAAATGTTTAAGCAAGTGGCTTTTGGCCAATTTGAAAATTCATTAGTGAACTATCTACTTTCA
Source organism: Urochloa ruziziensis (assembly GCA_015476505.1). NCBI lineage: Eukaryota > Viridiplantae > Streptophyta > Magnoliopsida > Poales > Poaceae > Urochloa > Urochloa ruziziensis. The sequence continues at coordinate 50,941,334 of CM027124.1, read as the reverse complement.
GCTAGATGTTTTGGTTTTGAGCAAAAACATCTTTTGCTTGCTCAAACTCTTGGTCAAATAGTGGTCAAACTGCTGATTTCAGCACTTCTGAAAATTGGCTAAGTCCAATTCCTGACAGCAGCTTTGAGCCAACTTTAGAGCTCTATATCTTTTATTTTTCAATCTATCCAAACCAAATCAAGTTCATGGTTTGAAAGCTGGTAGTTTGAACTCTTCAAAAATCATGAACAACTCCAGGATATCAAACTCTAGCTATTTCTTTTTCATGCTCAAAGTCAGCTAAATCCAATTCAGTTCTGGGACTTAGAAAATTTTCTGAGTTCGAGATTTTGGCCGAAGTTTGATCAAGTTTATCTCTCAAACCAAATCTTTTTGAACCTGGTGACTTTAACAAAAGTTGTTCCCCTTGGTACCATCTACAACTTTTGTATTGGAGTTTTGGAAAGTTTGCTACACGAAATCTCGAGTTGGATTCAAAGTTTGGAGAGGGTTTCGCGAGCTCCTGTAGCTACTGAATCGACTTCGTCGATTCAGTCAAGCGAGCAGGGGGAGGTTCACCCGTGCCGTGCGCTGGCGTCGCCCTTGCCACGCGCCGTGCTCGGCTGGCCTTTGCCACGCGCCATCGCTTCACATCGCCAAGTCGTGCCCCATACCATGCGAGCTGCCTCTGGTGGCGAGCTCGGCCGGCAACACCGCTTCAGCAGCGAGTTTTGACCGCACTGCAAGCCGCGCGTGGGCTAGCAAGGAATTCACTGCTGTCAATCCATCTGGTCCAAATTCACTGTCTTAGTAACTCTCTCACATCGCCCTCGTCGTCCGCGACCACTCCGCTCCACCGCACTCCGCCTCCAGAGCCGTCGCCGGCCAATTTTTCCGGCCGCCATTGCCACCGTCCCACCCTCACACGGAACTGCATCTTCCCATCCTCCTCCGCATCTCCAAGCCACTCAATTGGAGTTCTCTTGAACCCCTGATACCGCCCGCACCCTTTTCCCCATTCCTCGGGCAGCGGTGAGTTCTCGCCGGCGAGCTTTTGTTTGGCCGGCCGCTTCGCTCGTGGGGAACACATGTGCGCACTCTAATCCTGAGATTTTTCTTGGCCAGGAAGTGCGGCATGGGGTCCTGAGGGGAGGGAGCAACTCCGGCGCGACTCCGGCCCCTTCTCCGGCGAGCTCACGGCGGCGGCATCCTGCTGACCGTGAAGAAGACGGGCCAAGGGTGTTCAATTAGAAGGACAGATCTTTCCAGGGGGTTACGTGAAAGAGCGCAGGGTTTAAGTGTGAAGGTGGAAAAGTTCTAGGGGGTTATCTGGAAAATCTAGGGGCTTATCTGTGAAGAAAGGACTGGTTGGTAATAGATCTTTTAGATCCAGGGGCCTAAGCGCAAAAGTGTTTTCGGGTTTTCTTTTGTTTTTCATTTCAGCATACATGTATTTCTTGTTTAATGCATAGAAAATCATAGGAGAGTGGGAAAATTGTGAAACCAATTTTGTTGTACTTGTTGCATCTTTGGTTACAGCAGAAAAATATAAAATTATGTTATTCTTATGCTGTTTTCTGTGTAGAAGTTTTAGTTAGTTTATTAGCTTTCTGTCAAAATAAATAGTTCTGCATGTCCAAAAATTTTGAGAAAATCACAGAAGCTCTAAAATGTGTTTTTGTGAGCACAGTAAATTTTTGGGTTGCATGCTGTCTGTGTAGTTTAAGTTAAGCTTTTTCTCCATGTTTAGCTTGTTTGTGCTGTTAAAAATAGTTGTGAATATGTTTTTGAGCTCAGTAAATCATGGTAAATCTGTGTTAGTGTGTAGATAGTGTTTCTGTGAAGTTTTGCATTTTTGTGCATAATCTTGATGCTGTTTGTTGTTTTGGTAGATTTCTAGCCTTTTTGTCTTTTTCAAAATAATTAGTTTCTGTTGGATTAAAGTGTTGAAAAATTTCCAGTGGTAACCTTGAGTTAAAAGCTTCTCAGAGAAGTTTTTGTGCTGCTAGATAACCTGTGTAGGCTTGTTTGTTTATTTAGTTGCTAAATAACCCTTTATATATGTGTTTTAAATGGTTTTATATATATCTTTATGCTAATAAAGTGTTTTCTAAATAGTTTTGGTGAACTCAGTTAAGTGGAATCTGTTGTAATCTTTCTTTCTTAGTGATAAGTTAATCTTGCTTAAAGAGATATGCACTTACTCTATAAAATACTAAAAATGGTTTTAGCAACATTTCATGTGATTTCATGTGCATATCTTGTTTTGTACTTAAGCTGTATAATTGAATTGCTGCATTTAAGTTTTTGAATCTTTTTCAACTGTTGTTCTAAGCTCACACATGTGCATCTTCATGTAGAGAACGTGCTAGCTGACGGGGTTTACAACTTGGTGCCTGAGTCCGAAGCCGAGCAGCCAGAGCCCGAGGTCGTTGTTGTTGAGGCAGATCAAGACCCGAGCCAAGACTCGGAAGGGCCCAAGGCCAGCGAAGGCAAGCACCGGAGTGCATCCAACCTTTTTAACGCAGCCGCAATTTAATTTATTTAATTTACAAGTCTTTACCTTATGCATTTAAGTTTTCATAGGAGTTGACTGAAAACCTAGTTGCATGATCCTTAGGAAAACCCAGAGTTTTTCTAGTATGTGTAGGTCGATAGAATTGCTAGGCTGGTTAAACGGTAGAAGTCGAGTAATTGCCTGTTACTCGCGAGAAGCTAAGTTGGTTCTTTCAGCAAGTTTGTTAACATGTCAACTAGACTGGAAAAAGTTTAGACCGGGCGGAGAATGTTGGTAGGGAAAGGAATGGAATGTTGTAGCTCCGCCTGTGTCATTTAAGGCCCGTTCGTTGTTGGCTCTGGGATCAAGATTGAACTGTACTACCTCACATGCTGGGAGTAAGAGGTAGTTGAAACTGGTAACTTATGTACTTTAGCTCGCACTGGTATGTTGAACTACGCCTGACTGCCTATTCATGTACCGGTTAGAGTAACTCATGGCTGACCCGTCGTTGGTATCGGTGGGGACTGGTACTTGAGGGTAGCAGGGTAGGTCAAGTATTTAGTGTTGGCTGAAGGAACGGCTGGCATGAGCAGCTCGACGGGGCTCGTTTGTGCCGTGTGGGTAGGTTAACCTTGCAAGGGATAAAACCGAATCGATTCGCCGTACTCACGGTATTGAGCTCTTGATCACTGGGCAGCATCGCTAGTTAAGAACTTGAATTTTGTTGCTGGTCATATGCTGTATGAATTGTTAATCAAGTTCTTGCTCTCTTTTGTAAAAGTTTTATAAATGCTAATCTAGATCAAATAGCTCAACTAAAATTTGAATGCTAAAAACTTGAAAGTAAGGATCTATTTTAGTTGCTCTTTTTGGCAAAACAAAAACCCAGCCAAAAGCCTTTGCATACTAGGGGTCTTAGTTTCTTAAGTCGGTTAAGTCTTGCTGAGTATTAAATTACTCAACCTGCTTGTGTTTACCCTTTTTCAGAGTCTGAGTCTAGCTTAGCAGAGCAGGCCGCTGAAGCTTTCCCGTTCGGTGTTCCCGAGGGTTTTCAGTTGCAGTTCGTTCCGGCTTCGCAGGGTGTGGAGCCGAGGGATTGATAATGCCAGCTGGGCTACCTGTGCATTATTATGTTGTTTCCTCGTAGACTCGTTATGTTTTAAACTTCCGCTGTGCTTTAAAAACTCTGTGTTGTAATAACTCTTTTATAATGTCTTGTTTTGTAAATTAAATCCACGTGTACTGTATTGTAAAGTTTGTGACTCGTTAATCATCTGTGCTCATTCTGGAGTGAGACTTGCCTCGTATTAGTTTCGACAATGTGATCAGTGGTGTAATCGGGAGCTACCCAACAGCAACTACACGGTTATGTCGGTTGAAGTGCGAGTGTGCTGTACTGCTTGCATTAGCTAAGGGACAATGCACTTGAGCTGACATAATTGGAGGTGGTTCTGCCACAATATTGATTCATGGAAACTAAAAACAGCATATTTGCCTCAGATGTTAGTCTAACATATTGGTGTGGTGTGACAATGTTGATCAGAAATGCATTTGAATCTCATTTTTACTTAGTCGCAACTCCAAGTGGATAAATTTCTTTTCTTTGTGGCGGTGCTATAAGTATGTATCTTTGAGGATTTATTAGGATATTAGTGTGACAATATTATTGCATCAGTACTGTTCCCTAGTCTCAGGAAAGAAATATATATGGCAAGTGTGTGTTCTGACTCCTGTACTGCCTAACACAGGCTGCAAGGTACTTCAACGTATTCCCATGCTTCCATGCTGATGCTAAAACAAGCTTGACAACAACTGGAATGCCGTCGACTATCACGAATTGCTTGAAGCCGAGTTTTCTTAATTTTACTGAAGGAGTGAAGAGAACATTTTCATCAAGTGCATCCAAATCCAATAATCACAAATTTACTATGGAAGCTGCAATGGCTGCACGGCAAGCCCTAGACGCAGCTTGCGAACCATTATCAGTGTAAGTCCTCCTCCTTATACCTGCCCCACCTCCCGGCGCTCCGTGGCAGGCGGTTCGACGCCGCCACCGGCCGCCTCCTCGCCGCCGGCGTGTACGACGACGACCACACGGTGAGCCTCGTGAACCCGCTCACCGGCGACGCCGCCTCGCTTCCTCGTCTTCCTTACAAGCCTGTCACGGCCCGGTGTCGTCGAGGACCGCCGTCGTCTGTAGCAACGGCGCCGTGCTGTGCGACAGTAGGATGGGCCGTGGCTTCGTGGCCGTGCTGCGGCCCGGCAAGTCGCGCTGGAATGAGGTGCACGTGGCCTCCCCGCCGGGGATGTCCCGCCGCGACGTACTGCGCCTGGACGAGCACGACCGCCGCGCCGCCGCGATCTGCTCCGCCGGCGGCAACCGCGCCGTGGCGAAGCTGCCGCCGATACCGAAGCCCAAGGGGGACAGGTACGTGCTCGAGTGCCGAGGACACGAGCCCACCTACCCGCCCCGCAAAATCATATATCCTTTGTGGCGAATTGAATGCGGTTGAGCTGCAAATCTTTTGCGGGCCGACATTGGCTAGTCCGCACAGCCCGCTGGACGCGAGCGAAATCCCGCAGCGACCCGCATGCCGCAGCTTCCGCGTCGCGTCGTACCCTAGCTAGCACCATCGCCCGTTGGCCTTCACCAATCATCTTCTCATGCGCTGGATGAGAAACGGGAATGTGTAGCGTCATCAATCTACGTCGTGCCTCGATCTTCCTTGATGCATGCCCAAAACCAGATCGCCTTGGCTTCTCCTCCATGGATCGTGGCACGCACTTCCACTGGCCGTTCTCGGACGAGGCCGGGTAACTGGGTAAGGGCCTGCGCGCCGCGCGCGTGTATATATCTGCCCCACGCTTTGGCACTCTGCGCGTCGTCTTCTGTAGCCGCGGCGCCGTTCCGGTCGACGTTACAAGGGGACAACCTTTTTGCAGAACGGAGAGACAGGCTGCAGGGAGCCTGGGGACTACCAGCTAGTGATAACCAGCGAAGCTGCCGCGGAAGACCAAGGGAGACAGATACGCACTCCAATACCAAGGCGATATGATCTGCTGCGCGTTAGGGCATGTACAGCCCGTCGGTATGCAACGTCTCTATGATGCAGTTTTTGCAAAAAAATCCTCGCTGAGGCTAGAGACGGCCTTCCCGTCGTCTGGTGAGGCGACGCCTCTGTCCCGTTCTCCCAGGCGGAGCCGACGGACGCCCGCGCGTTGTACGTACCTGTCTTCTCGGAGCGATGCCGTGCTCAGATCCCGCGTGGGGCGCGCGAGCTGAAGATTTCCCCGCCAAATCGTTGGGAGGCCATCTTCGTGAACGCGTCTCGCTGGAGGGAGGGAAGAGAGCGCAGCGCCGGCCTTGACCCGGCCATCGGAGGAGGAGGCCGCCATGGCCCCGCCCGCGCCGGATCCGGCCTTGAGGAGGAGGCTGCCATGGCCGCGGCGGGGTGGAGGAGGGAGGGAGGAAGGCGACGCAGGAGTGCTCTCCAACGGAGGAGCTTCATCTCCGGAGCAAGTCGCCGCTCCTCCCCTTTGCCTGCGGTCGCAGCCGGCCAGATCAAGGATGAGGACGCCAAGAGCGGGGACGGCAGGGAGCTGCGACTGCTCGCCGATGAGGCAGAGCACCGGCAGCAGCAGCCGCTGCCATGCTCAATTTGTCGCCTCCTCTCTCCCACCGTGGTGCTGTACAGGCCGCCCTCCTGCTCATCTCTCCTTCATTGGCAGCAGGAGCCGCTCTTTTGTCCTCTCTCTCTGCGAATGTGTGGATGAGGATGACGAATGGATGGATATAGATGGACTGTGTGTCTATGTTGATGGAAATATTAGGAGCGCATGGGAATCGAGCAGAGTACAGCCACAAAATGAGAAAGAGAGAGATTGAGGCAGAGCACAACCATCTTGGTGCGGATGGATATGAGGAGACGCAAGTGAAAGAAAAAACAAAAATAAAATAAAATACTTATTTTATATTTACCTCATATAAAACAAGTAACATTATAGTATAAAAAATGCCACACAATGGTACACACAAATACATTTGTAGTTGATCGTAGTTATATAAAAAACATTAAAGTCGGTGGGCTGTATGACTTGTCTATATAGCTGTCTGTATGCTAAAATCGAGGTTCTGCAGACGACTCACCGTCTGTAGGCTGTACATGCCCTTAGGGCATGTACAACCCGTCGGTAAGCCCCGTCTTCATGATGTTTTATTTGCAGAAGAGCCCCTGCCAGGCGAGACGACGGGGGGTTACGTCGTCTGATGAGGCGACGAGGAAGTCCCGTTCTCCCAGACAGAATCGACGAGATCGACGTTGTTGTACGGCCTCGTCCTCCGGAGGCGACGCTGCGGCCGGATCTCCCCTGCGAGCGCGAGGACGGAGCCCTACTCCAGCTCCTCGACGCCCACTCTCTAAGGCCAACCAACCCTTTCCTTCAATCTTTCTCCAAAATTCGTAACCAAACTTTTCAAAATTCCTATGTAAAAGTTGTAGCTGGATCATTGGTCTCCAACTTTAGTTTTTGGTGATATATCAAAAGATTAACCAACCAAAAGATTTGAACTCCAACAGATTGGTCAAAACTGTAAAACTTGAAGTCTGTCAATTTCGACAGTTAGCTCTTCAAACTTAGTTACATTCAACCATCTTGGGATTCTCCAAATAAATAGAAAACAATGTTTAATTCCTTTGATATCTAGCATGATGAATATCCATATATCCAAGATTCCATTTTGCATCTTACATCTGTATGTTTCATATGCAAAAATTAGAGAAATCCTTTTCTGAAGATAGCTAAAAATATGCTCAAAGTGTCCATCACAATCTACATTCAGTTTCGTCAGTGAAAGTCACTGGACAGTTTCGTTTGGCCATCTTCCAATCAACATTTAAATTTGAGAACCTCAACTTCAAACTCGAACAAGTACTGAAATCATTTAACCACATATCCAATTTCTTACTGTGAAGATCTCATAAACTTTTTATGTACAAAAACTTCCAGAAATCGAGATCCAATATGACCATTTATTTCTGTTATGCAGACTAGGGTAGATTTCAGCTAAGGTGAAATCATTCAAACTGCCACTCTTTTCTAATCCAAATGATTTGTAGTTGAGACAAAAAGGCTGCCACACAATGATATATACAAAATTATTTGTAGTTGATCCTAACTACATACAAAGCATTAAAAATTTTAGAGACAAATCCTGTCTGTGGGTTGTATGACATCTTTTAGTCATGTTTTTGTATCCGTCTATATGATAGATTTGAGGTGGTTAGAGACAACCCCTGTCTCTGGGTTGTACATGCCCTTATACGGCGTCGGTGTCCGTTGTACGTATTGACGCAGGCACGTTGGGTTCTATGTCAAGGACATCGACGCACCGCAGCTCGCCATGGGCCTCTCGATCGACCACGCGTACCTGCACACTGGAAGAAACATGTTGCGGAGGCGCACGCGGCAGGTTAATTAGCGGAAGCACACGCGCCGCCGGCGAGGACGCTGGATGAGCACGGAGCTGACACGGCCGGCGGATGACCTGCTTCTGCTCCAGGAACGTCCACTGCGCCAGCGTCCACTGCTGCCTTGGCGCGGGGAGATGCAGGGGGGATGCGAAAATGATATACAGTGCGCGCGCGCCGCGACCGCTAGCGGCGAACAGGTCCTCCTCGTCTTCTAGCAGCGCCCGCCATCCTTTCTTCTACCCCGCCCGCGAGCTTCGCCGCCATCGTTCGTCGCCGCCGGCCTGCCACTAGGGTTAGGGTTCGGGTTTCGAGGTTTGGGTGGTGCTGTATCTCCGGACCTTAGAGGGTTGTCGGGAGGCAGGCCGGCCCGGCGGTGGCCGGTGGTTGGTGGGTGGGGCGGCGAGGCGGCGAGCGCCGCCGGCCACGGGGGGCGGAGGCAGGCGGTTTGGGCCAGGGAGGGGCGGGGGTGTGACGCCGGCGAGGGTCGACGGAGGCAAACGGGTTAGTGCAAGGCCGAGGAGGAGGGCGGCGGCGGAGGTGGCGGTGGCGGCGGAGGTGCGGCCGGCGTGTGCTGCTGCCTGGTGAAGCTACGTTCTTGCCCAGATGTGGATGGGCGGCGCTCGGCTCGAACCTCACCATGTACGATGTTCTTCGGCCTTGGGGCCGGCTCGGCCACCGGCAAGCAGGCTTGCGGCCGGTCGGCGCGCGGGAGGAGGACTTCGACGAGGGGATCTCTTGTCTCGTCTCGTCTCGCGCGCACCGATTGCGAGCAAGCTTAGCTTTCCTCCCTACTCGTGATGAAGAAGAAATTCCGTCAGTACGTCCTATCTTTGCGTCATTCATTTGAAACTGCTGCTTAATGCTTATTCATGCAATCGAATTATGAAGTTATCAACCCACTCAAGCTCCGCTTGTTCTCACTCTTTGCCCGGCGGCCGCGACGACGGGGAGAAGGCTCCTCGGTGGGTGGAGAGGTTGCACGGCCGTGGCATGGAACGTTTGCTCGGTGGGAGAGCAGCTTCGCCCACTAGAACAGAATGAGGCATCCGCGGACCACATAAACATGGCCATTTTTGGACCCGGTGCTAATGGAGCATTAGCACCGGGTCCAACGGCTAGCAGCCGCGCGCGCCTGCGCGCGGCGCGCGTCGGTGGGGAGGGAGGGGCTTTAGCACCGGTTGCTGGATGCAACCGGTGCTAAATGCCCACCTTTAGCACCGGTTGCTGGCTGCAACCGGTGCTAAATCTCGAGGCACATTTAGCACCGGTTCTAACCAGGAACCGGTGCTAAATTCCCGAAGTTAGCACCGGTTGCAGCCAGCAACCGGTGCTAAATATCTAGCTATATATACACTTCGTCCTCCCCACGCCCGAGCTAGCATGAACACTCCGAGCTGTGTTCATGGTGTGCTCGGGTTGAGGAGAGATTTTGTCTAATTTTTTTCAAAAATTGTGATGCTTTTTCTCATTTGAAGGAGTCTACGAGGTACACAATTTCATCCTCTCATATTCTTGTTTAGCTTCTATCGTTACTATATTTTATAAATATGAAATTTGTGAAGAACAAGATATAAGAGAGAGAAATGGTTATATATGTGTGTTCATAGTGGTTTAAATTTAATGTAAGGTATGTATTGGAGAAATTTTGTTAGAAATGTTTTTTGAGTATGCTTATTAGTATTTTATTTATAAATGGAATATAATGATTTTCAGCTTGTGTGCTATATAATTTGGAATATAATGATTTTGAGAGAAGTTTGTATGTTGTAATGAGTATTTTTAGTTTATCAATATGGCTACTGCTGGAGGGAGTGAGACCGGTGATAGTGATCGTGGTTCGTCTCGCGGGAAGGGCAAAACTCCTGTAGGACCTCATGATAAGTCGAAAAAACCAGGAGTTTGGGTGAAAGCACAACTTCATTTTTTTTTAAAAACACATGAAGAATGTGTTGCACGGGATGAGGGACCTGGTTTTGATCTTGAAGATCTGCTGCGGCGCTACGGTCCATCACCACCAAACCCAGCTCCACCATCTTCTGCACCAGAAAAAAATATATCAGAGCATCGTACTTTCCCACCCAAGGATGGTTAAAGATATAGGTCATGTTGCATGTTGGATGTGGAGAAATTTATGTACGACATCTTGTATAAATTATGGACATTGGTCGTATTTCATCGTGACTTTGAGAAATACAATTTTATTTTCAATTAGATCACTTTGTAATGTATGAATAAATTATGAACCTTGGTCGTGTTGGATATTTCGTTAATTTTGTAATGTGTATGATTTAATTAGATCACTTTGCTAAATGTAGATGAATAGGCAATGGATGCACTTGGCAGACCGACGCAGTCAGGAGTGGGTTGATGGCATGCATGCTTTTCTCAGTGTGGCGGAGGAAGTCACCGTCAGGTGACATGTTTTGTCCGTGTGGGCAATGTAAAAACCAGAAATCGTACAAATCAAGAGGGGTTCTTCATTTCCATCTGATGACCCATGGTTTCATGCAAAACTATGCGGTTTGGTCGAAACACGGTGAAAGAGGAGTCATAATGGATGACAATGAAGAAGAGGAGGATGATAACGACATTCAATATGGTGCCTTTGCGGATGTTGCAATGGATTATGCAGATCAGGATGGTGCTGACTAGGAAGATGTTGCTCCACAGAATGACCCTAATGATGCACTTGGTCAAATGTTACGTGATGCCGAGAAAGACTGCTGACAATGACAAGGAAAGGAAAAAGATAGATCATATGTTATAGGAACACAAAATGATTTGTACCCAAATTGCAAAGAGGGGCTGAAAAGGTTGGGTATCACGCTTGATTTTCTACAGTGGAAGGCATGTAATGGTGTTACTGACAAGGGTTTTGAGGAATTACTGAAACTCGTGAAGAAGATTTTTCCCGAGGGTGACGAATTGCCATCAACAACGTGGGAAGCAAAACGGGTTGTTTGCCCTCTCGGTTTAGAGGTGCAGAAGATACATGTGTGTCCTAATGACTATATCCTATATCGTGGTGCTGAATACGAAAATTTGGATTGTTGTCCGGTTTGCAAATGCGCACGCTACAAGATCAGACAGGATGACCCTGATGAGGTTGATGGGGAGACTATTAAGAAAAAGATTCCTGCGAAGCTGGTGTGGTATTTTCCTTTAATACCACGTCTGAAGCGTTTGTTCAGGAACAAAGAGCATGCCAAGTTGATGCGATGGCACAAGGAAGAACGTAAGAACGATGGTATGTTGAGGCACCCCGCCGATGGATCCCGGTGGAGAAACATTGACCGAGCATGCCCAACGTTCGATGCTGATGCAAGAAATTTAAGGCTTGGTTTAAGTACTGATGGCATGAATCTATTTGGTGAAATGAGCAGTAGTCATAGCACTTGGCCTGTGACTGTATATATCTATAACTTACCTCCTTAGCTATGCATGAAGCGGAAGTTCATTATGATGCCGGTGCTTATCCAAGGTCCAAAGCAACCTGACAACGACATCGATGTTTATCTAAGACCATTGCTTGACGAACTTAAACAACCATGGAAGGAAGAAGGTGTTACTATGTAGGATGAGTACAAACAGGAAAGTTTTAACCTTAGGGCACTACTTTTCATCAACATCAATGATTGGCCTGCACTAAGTAACCTGTCCGGACAAACAAACAAAGGATATAAAGCATGCACCCATTGCTTAGATGATACTGAAAGCATCTATTTGAAGCATTGTAGAAAGGTTGTTTACATGAGTCATCGTCGATTTCTTCCTTCGAAGCACGAACTACGAAAGAAATGTCCACACTTTGGCGGGGATGCGGAGCACCGTACAAAGCCGATACATCGCAATGGACAAGATGTATTTGATATGGTGAAGAATGTAGAAGTAATATTTGGAAAGGGAGATGGAAGCCAACCTGTCAAGGCAGGTGAGGATGGGCGTGCCACGATGTGGAAGAAAAAGTCTCTCTTTTGGGAGCTTCCTTATTGGAAATTGTTAGAGGTCCGCAACGCAATTGATGTGATGCATCTGACGAAGAATCTTTGTGTGAACTTGATCAGTTTCCTTGGTACTTATGGGAAGCCAAGAGATACACTGGAAGCACGGCAGGAGCTGAAACGTTTGAATCTACGGAATGATCTACATCCAGAAAACAGAGACAAAGGACGCAAGTACCTGCGTCCCGCTAGCTTCACTCTCAGCAACGAGGAGAAGGCAAGTATGTTTGAATGCTTGAACAGTATCAAGGTCCCGTCAGGCTATTCCTCCAATATTAAAGGAATAATTAACATGAAAGATAAGAAGTTCACAAACCTCAAGTCCCACGACTGTCATGTGTTGATGACCCAACTGCTTCCCGTCATACTGAGGGGTGTGCTACCAGTTAATGTGCAGAAAGCGATTGTGAAGCTATGTGCATTCCTTAATGCAATTTCTCAGAAGGTGATCAATCCTGAAGATTTGGATAGGCTACAGAATGACGTGGTCGAATGTCTTGTCAGCTTTGAGATAATATTTCCACCATCATTCTTCAATATTATGACACATCTATTGGTTCACGTCGTCAAAGAGATTCGTATACTAGGCCCGGTATTTCTTCATAACATGTTCCCTTTTGAGAGATACTTTGCTGTTCTGAAGAAGTATGTACGTAATCGTGCTCGTCCAGAAGGATGCATTGCTAAGGGATACGAAACAGAGGAGGTGATTGAATTCTGTGTTGACTTTATCGAAGACCTCAAGCCGATTGGGTTGCCTGAATCACATCATGAGGGGAGACTTGGTGGAAAGGGCACACTAGGAAGAAAGACGATGGTAATCAGAGACATGCTGACATTTCGTAAAGCACATCTCACAATTCTACAGCAGTCAGCCTTAGTTGCTCCATACATTGAGGAGCACATGAAGATTCTGTACGAAGAAAATCCAGAAAAGACTGCGACATTTATTCAACGTCAGCACAATAGTAGTTTCGCAGATTGGTTGTGAGAACATCTGATGGGTGTTGTGGGTATTGATGCGCAACTAGCCTTTCTAGATAGGGGTCCATCGACCACGATCTTAAAATTTCAAGGCTACGACATAAATGGGTATACATTTTATACAAGAGCCCAAGGCAAGAAGAGCACCAACCAAAATAGTGGTGTCCGGATCGATGCGACCGACAGCAATGGCAATAGGAACTCATACTATGGTGTCATAGAGGAGATATGGGAACTGGAATATGGACGTTTGAAGATCCCACTGTTTAAGTGTCAATGGGTGAAACTGACTGCAGGAGGAGTTACAATTGATGAGTATGAGATGACTATAGTGGACCTAAACAAGAATGGGTTTCTGGACGAACCGTTCGTCCTAGCCAAAGATGTGACACAAGTTTTTTATATAAAAGACATGGCTAGCAAGTCAAAGAAAGGGAAGAGTAAGCAATCGGACCCATCAAAAGACGAGCCAAAGCGTCATATAGTTCTTCCTGGAAAAAGAAAAATCGTAGGAGTTGAGAATAAGACAGATGAAGATTATGATATGCTCGACGGTCGACCTCCATTCTCGGTGGCTTGTGACCCAAGCATCCTGTTAGCAGCAGAGGAGGCACCATATCTACGTCGCGATCACAATCAAGGGACATTTGTGAGGAGAAAGTTTGTTAGTGTTCAAGTAAACAATAATGCTGTGTAATTTAATTGCACTATGATGAAAACTGTAATATTGTGTTTTTTATGTGTATATATATTTTGTAAATATTTTAGTGTCTTTTACAATTTGTTATGCTCAACATTTTATTTTGAAGCTAAACAGATGTGGCTAAATAAATAAGATTACTAATATTTTATTATAACCTATAGAAGTGCTCGTAATATTGTATTGTTTAATCTAACCCGATGTGGCTAATAATGTTTTAGTTATAATCTAAATAAATAAGACTAAGTGTAACCTAAATAAATAAGATTAATATTATTTACATTAGAAATGTAGATGTAGTAATATTATTTACCACCGGGTATTTGGAAAACCCGGTGCTAAACTTAAAATTGCGCCAAAAAATTGGCGCCAAATGAAACTGGGGCACTTTTAGCACCGGGCAGATCTAAGACCCGGTGCTAAAGGTGCTCTAGTTTTGTTTGGCGCCGGCGGCGCACATTTAGCATCGGGTCTTGGGAAGACCCGCTGCTAATCCTAAACCTTTAGCACCGGGTCTTGGCTACACCCGGTGCTAAAACACCTTTAGCACCGGGTGTAGCCAAGACCCGGTGCTAAAGGTCAATCATATATATACCAACCCTTAGAAATTTTCTGCAGCCGCCGCCTTCTTCGTCTTCTCCCCCACCTCTCGCTTCGTCTCCCCGTCGACTCCGCCGCCGCCGCTGCCGCTCGACCGGCCATCTCCGCCCGCCGCGACCCCGGTCGACCGTTCTCCGACGCCGACGCACCTTCCCTGACCGCGACGTGTGCTCTTCCACCGGCCCCGTCGCCGGCGCCCCCACCTCCTCGAGCCCGTCGCCGGCGCCGTCGTCGACCCCGCCGCGCCGCCTTCTACAAAGCCCCGGCGCCGCCCCCACAGCATCCTCGAGCCACCGCGGCACCGCCCGATGTGGGCCCCGCCTCGGCGGGCCCACCCAACATGAACTAATGTCATTTCCTGATAAAAGGAAAAACATTAAATGCATAAGAGTTGGTAGCGGCTAACCAGATTTGGAAAGTGAAGATCGGAACTAGGACCTGATCGAGACGACTTGTGTGCCGGTGAAGGGAGGGAAGCCTTCCGATGGAGCTACAAGATTTCACAAGCAAGTCTGAGTACCACCACACACAGCAAGTACTTAACAATCAAAAGGTAAAAACATGCATTATTAGTTGATAAGTGATTAAGTGAATCGGTGTTGGGTCCTGGAGGGGCAAGAACCTCCCTACCAGTCCCCGGTGATTCTGGCCCGGATCCTTCTGTCGATCCCGCAATCACCATCATCTCATAATCATCTTTCCTATGGGTTAATCTTGGCTAATCTATGGGAGCTTTAACCAAACGGGCTCATAACCGAGAGCCGCGGCTATCGATAGATTGGGTAACTCTGCAGAGGTTTGTACTCTTGAAACTATACGGCCAGGCGACCCTCCCGTGGCCAACGGCAGGGCCACCCTACGGGACTCGTATCCACTGGCGTCCATCTCTGGACAGCTTCCATCTGGGTCTACCCACGGATGCTAGTGGGTCTAAACAGGGATCGCATAAACGTCCACAAAAGGACACTAACCCGGGTATGGATGCATCATATAAATTGGGCATGCATCGCCCATGGGCCCTACCAGCCCTGTCACATGCGACCCGTGCCGACCAGTCTCAGCCCTCTGTCTGGGGCTATCTCCAGCATTTCTGTTGCCCACCGTGGCCCCTGGGGTAGCTTTACCAGAGGTAGATGGTGGAGTGTGAGTCGAGGCCTCACATTACAGGGCGGAGTAACTACACAAGCATAAATATATAACTAATCAATCATCACAGTGGTTGAAGTACTTGTAAAGATAGGGATTGAGAAGAATGGCTATAGGGGTGATTTCTAGGTTAAACAAGGGTTCGGAGCCAGGGTTTTAAGGGCTTCGGGGCTTTTCCTCGGGTTTAGGCGGGGTTTGGAAAACGTCGGTGGAAGGCAATAAATCGTTTCTAAGTTTAGGAAAGGTTTCTAGGGATTCTAATCTTATGAAAAACCTTAGAATATAATCTAATATTTTTAGGAATTTATTAGCTATTTACGGGGTTTTATTTTAGATTTGGCATAAAACCAGGTACGTTGACAGAGGCTTTCTATAGGCTGAAAAAGAATCCTTTTAATTCTAAACCCTAGAAATGTGTATAAATAATTTGGATGGTACTAAACAGCTTATTATTTTCCCTAGTATTTTTAGGTATTTTCTGGGAATTTTTGGGAAATTCTAGGGTGGAGAAATAACTTCTTGGGTGCACTAAGCCGAGTGCACCTAGCATTTTTTTCCTTTAGTTGTGCGGCTGACAAGTGGGGTCAGCTGACGCCAGCTCTGGCGCCAGCCCGCGCTCCACTATGCTGTGGACCAGAGGCGTGGGCGCATGAACCACGCGGCCCGTGAGCTTGCGGTCCATTGGACCGAGCGCACGCAAAGCAGAGAGGAGGAGGTGGCGGCTGGCGTGGGCATGCGGGGTGGCTGACAGGCGGACCCCGTGCTGGCGTGGCTGCCACGCGGCTGCCAACGTAGCTGCCGCACTTCACGGTGGCGCGGAGGGGTTACAGGGGAGGTTCGCCGGAGTGCTCGCCGCCGGCAGCTACAGGGCGACTCTCGCAGCGGTGAGGGCACCTACGGATTCAGGAGAGCATGGTGGACACGGCGAGGATGATCTCGTCGAGGGTCGAGGGCTGATGCGGCAGAGCAGGCTCGCCGGAGCTCGAGCGACGACCGATGGAAAGTGGGAATCACGGCAGGGGGTTCCTGGGGCTTTGGCTAAGGGTTGTGCACACCCAGTGGGTTGCGTGGAGCGCGCTGGGGTGCAAAGGCGCCGAAGAGGGGTGCCAGGGCCGTCCGGCGGCTCGCCGGAGTACGGTGGTGTGCACTACAACCAGCCGCGGCCTGGCCGGACATCGCGGAGGGGGACAGAGAGGTTGGGAAGGGAGTGAGGGGTCACAGATTGCTTACCACGGGGTGGCTGAGGCAAGAGATGGCCGGAGTAGCGCGCCGACGTGCGGTGGCGCTTGCGGTTCACGGCGGTGCTCGGGCGGCGTTCCTCCAGTGCACGAGCGCTCCCTGGGGTACGTTGCTTTGTGCCTTGGGCGCCACGGGGTGCTCTGGGCGGCGCCGCGGCGGTCAGAAGGGGGTCCAGAGACTTGGCGGCGGCGGGACTGCCGGAGCAGTGCGGCGGCGCTCTCGCGCTCGCAGTGGTGGCCGTGGTGGCGGTGCGCTGTAGTGTGGTGAGGGTGAGCTCCATCCGGGGCACGAGCAGGGCTATTTATATCCCAGCGGTGCTCCCCGGGGGCTCACCAGGGCAGCGGGGCTACGACGCGTGGCACGGCGAGCTCGCCGGCGTGCGACGCGTGCTGCCGTGGGTGTTCGTGCGGACGGCCGGGAAGAGAGCGTCGGCGCCGCACTCTGTGTGCGGTGGCTTTGCGTGGTGACGGCACGTGCCCTGCGTGCCCTTGTCGAGCCTATCCCGGCCGCAAGGTGGAGATCGGGCGACGGTGGCGAGGGCACGGGCGCTGCGGGATGGAGGAGGAGGGGGCTCCCGTGCCGGGATGGCCCTTCCGACGTGAGCAGTGGATGGAGGTGGACGCGCGGCGCTGATCCGCGGCTGCCACAAGGGCTGGGGATGATGCGGTAGCAGGATGGGTGACGGCGGCGTCGGCACCGGAGTTATGAGGGAGGGGGAGGAACCGGAGAAGGGAGAGGGAGGAGGAAGAAGGAGGGGACGGAGTGAACCGGGCCAGAAGTTGAGGGGCGTGGAATGGACTTCGCGGGGAAAAGCTGAAGGGAAGGTGGGAACCGGGCTGGGCCGCGCGGGAGTGGACCAAGGAAGAGTTGAGGGGCCTAGGCTAGACTTTAGGAAGTCTGGGCCGCGGCTGGCCGGCCCACCAGCATAGGATTTCCTTTCTTATTTTTCTAAGGGGTTTTGAAAGGGTTTTTGAATTCGATTTTTGAACCAACTTCTTTTAATTTAAACCTAGGGCTTCCGATGCTATTTCAATCCTTATAAAGCACTCAAGTTATAGAACTTTATTTTATTTTTCTGTTATAATTTTATTCCCTATTATTCCTATTCTAGCCTATATTAGTCTTAATAAACCTAATAGTTAATCTAATAATTGATTAAATAATCCTTATTAATTTTGAGGGTGTCATAGATCTACCCCACTTAAAGAAATCTCGTCCTCAAGATTGGAGGATGGTTATGAGTTACTGGTAGGGTTTTTGGGTGAGTTATTTTGGGGAAAATCACTCCTCATTTTGTTTTGGTATGATGATTCTTTGGAAAACTTTGAGAAGTGTTTCTGTAAGTGGCCAGTGGTTATTTTTCTTTGGACTAAACAGGATAGGGTTTGTTATGGGTTTGGGGAGGTATTTTAGGAGGGATGGTCAGAGGTTTTTCTTTTGATCGGTCTTAAGGTTAAACCTACCCCACTTAGAGTGGTTGGCATGGCTTTAGCGGGGTGGGGGTAATATAGGGTTTCTCTTCCCCCCCCCCCCCCTTTTTCCAGTATTTGGGTAAAGGCATATTTTTGGATGGAAGTATGGGTTTGAGGGTTCTAATGTATCTCAAGGAGTCAACTTATTTGTGTGGGGTTAGTCCTTAGCTCAAGCATCAAACAACTTTTATTGAAGGAAATTTTTACACTTTGAACAATTTCCTTCCGCACAGGTCGCTAGTCGACGGTACAAAACCGAAGTACAACCTTCCCTATACATTATTCTAGCATCCTTAAGTCCGTACTTCCTATTTACATTTTTACATATTATTTTGTATATTACCCCTTTTTTTACCTAGACGGAGTAAAAGATATCTTCATCCGGCAGCGGGTCCTCTTATTCGGGAGTCTCAGCATTTTCCCCCAAATACTCCTCCTTAGCGGGGTCGCGGTAGATTTCTTGGATGATCCGTTCCTTTTCGGTCGAAGTCTTAGATCCTGGAATCATTCGGATGGCGATAGTAACCGCCATTTGTGCTTCCGTTGTTAGAGGAGGTGCGGGGTGAATCTCATCATCTCATGCTCCCAAGTCCAAGGTGGTGATAGGAATTTCATAAGTAGTTGGCTTAATCTCTTTCCTGAGCTTCATAGGTACTTGGTATAGCATTTGTTCTATCTCTTGGAGTCTCCCGGTATCCGACTTTTGCCATCCCATCTTCATTCTTTTTACCTTATCTTGAAGATATATCACCTTTTGGGTTAGGGTGGTGAGATGGATCTGGTTATCTGCCAGATGGCTACGTTGGCGACCTAAGCAATATCTTAGTTCCTTATTTCGCTTAGCTTGGTTCCTGGTGTCGGCTTTGGTTAAGGATTCCACCCTGCTTTGCAGGGCACCAATTTGTTCATGGGAGGAGTTTTGTTGCTGCTTGTATTCCGCTTGCAAGGTCTGTAGTCTTTCCCTTAGGTTGTTTCGTTCACGTTGGTAGCAACGACATCGCTCTCCCTGATGTTCCAGCATTCTCTCGTAAGTTTCGGCTTGTCCCTTCAATACCATTTGCTTGAATTCTCCTTTTCCAATATCCTCTCTTAATTCCTTCAAAACTCGGGCACTAGTCTCAAGTTGCAGGTTGTAACCTCTTCGCTGTCCCTCCAGGGCTAGGATATGCTTGTGCTGGGCTATGACGTATTGTCCCGTGATCCTACGGCATGGGTCATCTTCATTGCCGGGCGCTTCCTCCATTTCCTCAGCTATCCGTGTTATATTTTCAGGTCCTTGTCTATGTAGCGTTCTCGGCAGTAGTCGGTATGGGGAATCTGCAAAACGATCAGGATTTTCTGTGTGCAGTTGACATAGCATTTTCTGAGCGGCTGATTGTACGGCTAAGTCAAGCGAGTTCTCTACTACCATTACATTGGTGGGGTGACGGTCTGGGTTTTCAGGTGCAGCCGGCACGGTAAGGGTAATCATAGCAGTTCCTTGTTCGTGGTTTAGTCCGTACATGCTTCCGTGGAACTGGGTATGCTGCGAATCAAATCTGAGATCCTGAAGACATTGGCGTAGCAGAGCCGGGAATCCCTGGTGGTGATCATCGCAGAATCGAACCTCATTCCAACGATCCATCTTTCCTGCATAGATATTCCTTTATTCAAATAGGCTGTATGATTTAAAACAACCCTTACTACACAAGTTATTTTACAACTCTTATTCCTTGTACATGAGTACATTTTCCAACTCGCTTCCCTTTATTTTATGCCCTTAGATTATCCTAAGGATTGATTTGTTCATCTTGAGTACAATTTCTGGGGATCATGGAGAGGACGTCCCTAGGTGAGAAAGGCCTACGTCTTCTTCCGTTAATCCATGTCGATGAAGAGCCTCTATCATCTTATCTCGTGGTCCCACTACTATATAAGTGTTTCCCAGGTTTAGGCGAGGCTTAGAGGTAACCGCTTGGTCGGGTGTTTCAGGTTTAGGGGATCGGTTGTCAGAGTTTTCACCTGCAGATTCAAAACGTAATGGGGAATGAGCGGAGGGGATGGTTGAGGTAGAGTCTAATCCCGATACTTCCTCTTCCATAGGTTCCTCCTCAGAGGATTCTTCTTCACTAAGTATTACTACCTCTTCTTCTTCAATTAGGTTCTGCTGGTTATGGGCATCATGCTGAGCCTGGTTTAGTGCTTCGGTGAGTGCTTCAATCTCCTCCTGTCGCTGGGCTAAGGTCTGGTTAAGGTTATCGATAGTGAGTTCAAGCTCATCTATGGTAGAGGTCATGTTTCTCATTGCGGTTTCGGTTTGATATTCTGATAAGGCAGCTTGGTCTTTGGTTTTCATGAGTCAGAATTGGGCACTTCTTTCCCAATGACGCGCCTCTTCTGCTTCTTGGCGATAAGTTTGGGCATCCATTTCTTTTTGGGTGTGGAGATTATACAGGGAGATTGCATATTGGGTTGTGGTGGCTAGGACATGACGGAGCTCTGTGGGTTGGATAAGCTATAGATGCTCGGTTCGTTGTAGCCAGCGGTGGTCTGTTAGGTCTAGCATAGGAAGGTATTTGGCTGGGGTATTCTCGGTTTCGGTTATATGCCTGGAGAGAATCTTGGTGAGGGCTCGAAAAGCTATAATTTGAAGGGTATCGGAGAATTCGGTTCCCTCAGCTTGTTCTACCCAGGGTACCCATTCCGGATGTGCTTGTATGCCGGACATTCGGAGGTACATTTCACAACTTCTCACTCCATTTCTCTTAGTTTCTTTCCCCGAATATTCTGGGTATTGTCCATATCCCAATCTCTGCAGAGTATCCCACAAGATTCGGGGGAATCGATGCTTCGTGATATAATGCCCGTGCGTCCAACCTTCTTCGTCAACCCAGTTGTCCCAGCTGTCCCAACATTGATCCTCCGCCATCTACCTGTGGTATAGAAAGGAAGGTTAGAAAGTTCCCTTCCTTTATAGAGTAAGGTAGGAGAGAATCATGTTCGGATGAGAAAAAGATTATTTCTACTTGTACGTGCATTCTAGCCCTCAGGGTATTTAAAGTAGGAGTTAAGGATGTATTTTACGGCTCCACGGCTCTGATACTAACCCTGTGGGCCCCGCCCCTCGGCGGGCCCACCTAACATGAACTAATGTCATTTCCTGGTAAAAGGGAAAACATTAAATGCATAAGAGTTGGTAGCGGCTAACCAGATTTGGAAAGTGAAGATCAGAACTAGGACCTGATCGAGACGACTTGCAGTGCCGGTGAAGGGAGGGAAGCCTTCCAATGGAGCTGCAAGATTTCACAAGCAAGTCTGAGTACCACCGCACTCAGCAAGTACTTAACAATCAAAAGGTAAAAACATGCATTATTAGTTGATAAGTGATTAAGTGAATCGGTGTTGGGTCCTGGAGGGGCAAGAACCTCCCTACCAGTCCCCGGTGATTCTGGCCCGGATCCTTCTGTCGATCCCGCAATCACCATCATCTCATAATCATCTTTCCTATGGGTTAATCTTGGCTAATCTATGGGAGCTTTAACCAAACGGGCTCATAATCGAGAGCCACGGCTATCGATAGATTGGGTAACTCTGCAGAGGTTTGTACTCTTGAAACTATACGGTCAGGCGACCCTCCCGTGGCCAACGGCAGGGCCACCCTACAGGACTCGTATCCACTGGCGTCCATCTCTGGACAGCTTCCATCTGGGTCTACCCACGGATGCTACTGGGGTCTAAACAGGGATCGCATAAACGTCCACAAAAGGACACTAACCCGGGTATGGATGCATCATATAAATTGGGCATGCATCGCCCATGGGCCCTACCAGCCCTGTCACATGCGACCCGTGCCGACCAGTCCCTAGCCCTCTGTCTGGGGTTGTCTCCAGCATTTCCGTTGCCCACCGTGGCCCCTGGGGTATCTTTACCAGAGGTAGCTGGTGGAGTGTGAGTCGAGGCCTCACATTACAGGGCATTCCCGAAGGCTATGTCCTTTTTGGCCCGTAGAGCCGTACATGGCGTTGGAAAGACTTTCCCAAGAACCGGTCCTTAAGCGACCAAGGTAGGCCTCTGGACAGGAGCTCCTCCGAGACTATCCACCCTACCTCGCATCTTCTTCCCCCTTGGTGCTTCTCGCAACAAGGGTTTTTGGTACTGGGTAGTGTCTTAGTAGTTGGGGGTATCTGAGTGGCTAATCTCAATGCAACTATAGATATCAAGAAGGGAGTAGAGCATATTAATGCAGTTGATTAACATGAGCAAGGGAATTGCTAAGACTTGCCTGATACGATGGTAGTCTCCGCCGGGGCTATAATCCTGAAGTTTCCTGGCGGAGTAACTACACAAGCATAAATATATAACTAATCAATCATCACAGCGGTTGAAGTACTTGTAAAGAGAGGGATTGAGAAGAATGCTATAGGGGTGATTTCTAGGTTAAACAAGGGTTCGGAGCCAGGGTTTTAAGGGCTTCGGGGCTTTTCCTGGGGTTTAGGCGGTGTTTGGAAAACGTCGGTGGAAGGCAATAAATCGTTTCTAAGTTTAGGAAAGGTTTCTAGGGATTCTAATCTTATGAAAAACCTTAGAATATAATCTAATATTTTTAGGAATTTATTGGCTATTTACGGGGTTTTATTTTAGATTTGGCATAAAACCAGGTACGTTAACAGAGGCTTTCTATAGGCTGAAAAAGAATCCTTTTAATTCTAAACCCTAGAAATGTGTATAAATAATTTGGATGGTACTAAACAGCTTATTATTTTCCCTAGTATTTTTAGGTATTTTCTGGGAATTTTTGGGAAATTCTAGGGTGGAGAAATAACTTCTTGGGTGCACTAAGCCGGGTGCACCTAGCATTTTTTTTCCTTTAGTTGTGCGGCTGACAAGTGACGCCAGCTCTGGCACCAGCCCGCGCTCCACTGTGCTGCGGACCAGAGGCGTGGGCGCGTGGACCACGCGGCCCGTGAGGCTGCGGTCCACTGGACCGAGCGCACGCAAAGCAGAGAGGGGGAGGTGGCGGCTGGCGTGGGCATGCGGGGTGGCCGATAGGCGGACCCCGCACTGGCGTGGCTGCCACGCGACTGCCAACGCAGCTACCGCACTTCACGGCGGCGTGGAGGGGTTACAGGGGAGGTTCGCCGGAGTGCTCGCCGCCGGCAGCTACAGGGCGGCTCTCGCGGCGGTGAGGGCTCCTACGGATTCAGGAGAGCATGGTGGACACGGCGAGGATGATCTCGTCGAGGGTCGAGGGTTGATGCGGCAGTGCGGGCTCGCTGGAGCTCGAGCGGCGGCCGGTGGAAAGTGGGAATCACGGCAGGGGGTTCCTGGGACTTTGGCTAAGGGTTGTGCGCACCCAGTGGGTTGCGTGGAGCGCGTTGGGGTGCAAAGGCGCCGAAGAGGGGTGCCAGGGCCGTCCGGCGGCTCGTCGGAGTACGGTGGCGCGCACTGCAACCAGCCGCGGCCTGGCCGGCATCGCGGAGGGGGACGGAGAGGTTGGGAAGGGAGTGAAGGGTCACAGGGTGCTTACCACGGGGTGGCTGAGGCAAGAGATGGCCGGAGTAGCGCGCCGACGTGCGACGACGCTTGCGGTTCACGGCGGTGCTCGGGCGGCATTCCTCCAGTGCACGAGCGCTCCCTGGGGTACGTTGCTTCGTGCCTTGGGCGCCACGGGGTGCTCTAGGCGGCGCCGCGGCGGTCGGAAGGGGGTCTAGAGGCTTGGCGGCGGCGGGACTGCCAGAGCAGTGCGGCGGCGCTCTCGTGCTCGCAGTGGTGGCCGTGGTGGTGGTGCGCTGTAGTGTGGTGAGGGTGAGCTCCATCCGGGACACGCGCAGGGATATTTATAGCCCGGCGGTGCTCCCCGGGGGCTCACCAGGGCGGCGGGGCTACGACGCGTGGCACGGCGAGCTCGCCGACGTGCGACGCGTGCTGCCGCGGGTGTTCGTGTGGACGGCCGGGGAGAGAGCGTCGGCGCCGCACTCTGTGTGCGGTGGCCTTGCGTGGTGACGGCACGTGCCCTTCGTGCCCTTGTCAAGCCTATCCCGGCCGCAAGGTGGAGATCGGGCGACGGCGGCGAGGGCACGGGCGCTGCGGGATGGAAAAGGAGGGGTCTCCCGTGCCGGGATGGCCCTTCTGACGTGAGCAGTGGATGGAGGTGGACGCGTGGCGCTGATCCGCAGCTGCCACGAGGGCCAGAGATGATGCGGTGGCAGGATGGGTGACGGCGGCGTCGGTGCCGGAGTTATGAGGGAGGGGGGAGGAACCGGAGAAGGGAGAGGGAGGAGGAAGAAGGAGGGGGCGGAGTGAACCGGGCCAAAAGTTGAGGGGCACGGAATGGACTTCGCGGGGAAAAGCTGAAGGGGAGGTGGGAACCGGGCTGGGCCGCGCGGGAGTGGACCAAGGGAAGAGTTGAGGGGCCTAGGCTAGACTTTAGGAAGTCTGGGCCGCGGCTGGCCGACCCACCAGCATAGGATTTCCTTTCTTATTTTTCTAAGGGGTTTTGAAAGGGTTTTTGAATTCGATTTTTGAACCAACTTCTTTTAATTTAAACCTAGGGCTTCCGATGCCATTTCAATCCTTATAAAACACTCAAGTTATAGAACTTTATTTTATTTTTCTGTTATTATTTTATTCCCTATTATTCCTATTCTAGCCTATATTAGTCTTAATAAACCTAATAGTTAATCTAATAATTGATTAAATAATCCTTATTAATTTTGGGGTGTCACACCCGACGCCCCTCGCACCGACGCCCGGCCTCCAACCGCCGCGCGCCGCCGTCCGCCGGTCGACTCCAGCCGAGGCGCCGCCGCGTCTCCAACCTCGGCGCCGTCCTCTACCGGCCCCGGCGCATCCTCGAGCCGCCGCGCCGCTCCTCCGCCGCGCCGCCGCCCCGACGCGCCGCCGTCCCTGACGCGTCGCCCCTGACGCACTCCGCCGCGCGCGCCGCCGCCCCCGATGCCCTCCGCCGCGCGCGCCGCCGCCCCCGACGCCCTCCGCCGCGCGCGCCGCCGCCCCTGACGCGCGCCTTGATGACGCCCCGCGCGCGCCGTTGTTGAACAGCGCCCCGACCGGCCTCCGTCGACGCCCAGCCCGACGCCCAGCCCGTTGCGCCGCCTCCACGTACCGGCCGCGTGCGAACTGCGGTTCGTCTCAAGCCGGCCGCCTGCAAACTGCTGTACTGGCTGCCTGCGAACCGCCGCACGAACGCGAGGTCATCTGAAGCGGGCCGCGCACGTAAGCCTTTCGGACGTGCATGAAGAACCCCACTAGCTGCATGTATTAGTTTTATAGTTAGGGTTAATGATTATGGTTAATGATAATTTGACGTACAATAGTTATTTGACGTAGAATAATTTGTTGACTTGAATGTATTTGACTTGGAATATGTATTTGACGTAGAATATGTATCTGACTAAATTTATTTATTTGACTTACAATTTTTAATTGGCTTAGAATATTTGACTAAGAATATTTCTTTAACTTCAATTTTTTTATTTGGCCTATTTGACGTAGAATATTTCTTTAACGTACATATTTCTTTAACGTACAATAATTATTTATTTGACGTAGAATATTTCTTTGACGAACAATATTTAGTTGCGAATATTTATTTATTTGACGTAGGATATTTATTTTTGAAGATGACGATCCACGAAGAGGATAATGATGAATTCTTAGCAACTCAATTTAATTTGGGTGGAAACACTGATCGGCCACCGAGCATGGAAGAAATAATGCTTGGTATTTCTAGTGGCGATAATTTGGACCAGATGCCACCAAATGTGGGTCAACGTAGTAACGATGTGCCCACGTCTAGTCAGGTGCTAATATTCGTCATAAACATTATATACATTATCTTAAGCTAATGTTGTGACTAATTTCTATCGTCTAATTATTCTAGCCATCTACGGCGACAACTGGCGCTAAGAAAGGCCCTGGAAAAAGAAGTACCACTAAGAGGCTGAAGGAAGTCAAATTGCACATCACCAAAGTGGAGGATGATGGTGGGCCCAGTGAACCCAAAGAAATTGCCAGAAGATTTGTCTCTCAATGTGGGGTCATTGTTCGTGAATGCGTTCCCATTAGCATCATGAAATGGAGATCTACGGACCCCAATGAACCGTATGTTCTGGCTGATACGGAGAAAGAAATGCTATGGGTTGATGTGAAAGAAATATTCGGATTTCCTGATGATCGTGCTGAGAAATTGAAGGATTGGACACTGAAAAAGATGGCAACACAATTTCAAGATTACAAGACAATTTTGGAAGAAATATATCAAGACAGAAGAAATCCCCGATTTTGACAATCACCCTACCATAAGACCTCATCATTGTGACGCGTTCGTGGAGTACAAACTGTCCACAGTAGGAACAGAGATATCCGTAAGGAACACGGGCAATGCTGAAAAAAGAAGTACACCCATCAAATGCGTTCAGGCGGTTATAAAGACAGCGTCGAGAAATGGGACAAGATGGAAGAAGATTTGTATACTAGAGGCATTCGTCCAGCGACGCATGATTGGCCCTTACGATGAAAGCATTGGTATTATGGTCATGGCGGCACTCTGAGTCCTGTAGACGGATCTTTGATTTTCGGCGATGACTTGCTAGAACTAGCTCACCGTCTCCTTGAAATCATAAAGAAAGCTGAGGCCGGAGAATTCATTCCTGACAGAGACAGAGATGAGCTAACCTGGGCCTTAGGAAACAAGGAGCATCCTGGATGTGGGGGATATAGTACCCGGGTACCTCACGAGCAAGCCTGACAGCCCACCAAAAGGGGGCAGGCCCAGCCCACTGTTCTGGACCTGATGACGTGCGGAACAAGTCGGCGCACGAAGGAAGGATCTGGAAGGAGAAGTTCTAGTTGGAATAGGAATTATTGTAAAAAGGAAAGGATTCTTAGAGATAGGATCGGCTACAAACCGACTTGTAACCCTGCCCCCCGATATATAAGGCGGGTAGGGACCCCCTCCAAAACAACTCAACTCACCACATCTCAACTCATAGCGAAATCCACGCAATACAACACCCCAAAACAGGACGTAGGGTATTACGTCGAGTCGACGGCCCGAACCTGTCTAAACCCCTGTGTCTGTCCAACCTAACCATCTTGCTTCCGATCTTTGCGATCTTCCCTGCAATACAAATCACTTCCGTGGGCTACCCCGTGGAAGACTGTCGGAGATAATATCACCGACGGTGGCGCGCCAGGTAGGGGGTATCGCCGAGATCAATCTGGTAAGCTTGATGGATCGTGTCAAAATCTTAGACAGCTGCAATCTCCCGGACGTCGACGGATTCGAGATCCAGTTCGGGGACGTCACCACCGCCGCCTTGGATACCCAAGCGGCAGGAGCTACGGTCGCCACAGAGGTCTCCTCTCTGGCGCCGACTTCGGCCGTCACGGCCCAATCCGGTCCGATCGCATCTGATCATGCCGGTTCTACCCCGCTGAGTCCATCGCAAAACGCGAAGCCCAACCAGTCGGGAACAGATCTACAATCACTCAGTTCCGATCCGGCTCCTGAGAGTCGCATCGCCGAGTCATCTCAGAGTGTAAACGCTCAACCGACGCGCGTCCAGAGCCCTGAGGTCATCACTGTCCAGACCCCTGGCTTTTGCGCGCTTGCTCAGAAGCAGAAGATGAAGGACATCGTCCAGGCGGATGATTCCCTCTCTGGGAGCGACTCCTATGAGTTAAACCCACAGGGACCCTCAATCCTGGACGACCTGCCGGAAGGTTACACAGTGTCCGACGCCTCTACGGAGCCGGAACTGCTAGGATCACCCAGAGAACTAACTCCGAGTAGCTTGGAGCGTTATACGCCCACATCCGACTTCTCCGAGTCCGAGGAAGACTACCTCACGCAAGAAGGAGTCGGGTCCTACTGCTACATGGTGGCGCCAGCGACGCCACCCAATCTTGTGTCAGAAGACGAGGTCACCCCAGCTGAGGAGACGACTGAAGCCAGGGACCAGCGTCGAGGACGCAACGCCAGTCGGGCGACTCGCAGAGCCGCATGACCACACGGAGCCACCGCGTCAGGATCTGTCACTGCTCGACTCCAGGAACCACGCTCTGAAGATCATCGTCGCCAACGGGATCGGCACGACAGGAGGAGCACCCGGAACTTGATGCGCGACGGCATGTTCGAGTTCAACGGATACGACGTCTACGAGACGCCAGTCCAGAACCTCGTCACCATCAACGAGGAAATCAGTCGGCTGCCACCCAGCACTCCAGGCCTGGAAAAGGTAAGGGCTCTCGTGCAGGCCGCCTCCGTTCAGGTTCACCAGATGCAGGGTAGAGCAACCACGGTCGCTCCTGAGCCCGGTCCGTCTCGACGCCGGGCCAGCGGTGGATCGGATCGTGACGAAGACCTTCGCACCACGATCAACAGAGATCGAGACGCAAGGGATGTCATCCGCAACAGCACCGAAGAGCGCCATCGTGAGGAAATCTGACGGCGCGAAGAATACGATCGGGATCATGGAAATCCCCGTCGTAACTCCAACAGGAGCGGCTACTCGACGGAGTCCAGACTACTCTGACCCCTCCGGTAGTCCAAGGTGCGGCAACGACGGCGGTCGCACTCCGCCACGAGGACGAGCGCTTGCACCACCCAGGCGACCGACTCCGCCAAGGGAGCGAACTCCACCGCGCAGCAGAACCTACCGACGGGACCGAACTCCATCCAGGACTCGGAACTATCGGAGGACCCGTTCCCCGCCCAGGGACCAGGATCACAGGAGGGATAGCACTCCCCCAAGAACAACAGACGGCTCGGGTCCGAGCGGTTCCCGCCCTAGAGGTCGGATCGACGGATTCCAGTCGTTCACTGAGCGCTTGAGAAGCGTGACATGGCCCAGAGGCTTCAAGCTGTCGGATATCGACAAGTACGACGGGAAGTCTGATCCGCCAACGGGTACCTCACGAGCAAGCCTGGCAGCCCACCAAAAGGGGGCGGCCCAGCCCACTGTTCTGGACCTGATGACGTGCGGAACAAGTCGGCGCACGAAGGAAGGATCTGGAAGGAGAAGTTCTGGTTGGAATAGGAATTATTGTAAAAAGGAAAGGATTCTTAGAGATAGGATCGGCTACAAACCGACTTGTAACCCTGCCCCCCGATATATAAGGCGGGCAGGAACCCCCTCCAAAACAACTCAACTCACCACATCTCAACTCATAGTGAAATCCACGCAATACAACACCCCAAAACAGGACGTAGGGTATTACGTCGAGTCGACGGCCCGAACCTATCTAAACCCCTGTGTCTGTCCAACCTAACCATCTTGCTTCCGATCTTTGCGATCTTCCCTGCAATACAAATCACTTCCGTGGGCTACCCCGTGGAAGACTGTCGAGATAATATCACCGACACTGGAAGAACACGTGGAGTAGGAACTTCTGTTTCTTGGAAGTATGCTTTCAAGGAGGACAGCGCCTCCTATAGGAGCCGTAAGCGAAAGAAGACCGAACAAGAGAACAGGATGAGGGAGCTAGAGGAAACTGTAGCCGCCCAGGGCGCACGGATACAGGAAATGGAGGGAGAGATGGATCGGCGAGTGAAGCTAGCACTTATTCAGATGACACAAGCTAGAGGATCAGAAGATCCTAATGCTTTGGTTAGCCCTCCACAACAACGGAGCAGTCACGCTTCCACAGAGCTTCCCGCAGCTCAATCGCAACCGACCCGTTACCCTGTGGATGAAATATCTCAGCGCACCGCTTGCGAGCTTCATTCAACATTAAAGAACATATCTGTGGTGGTACGTATAATAACAATGACTTAGAGTTAGTTTACATATGTTGAACATATTATTGTGTTATTAACTTTTTCGAATACACTAGGTTGCATACGGTACGGCTAGACCATTGGAAGAAGGATAAACAGTACACCCCAGGGAGATTCCATATGGCTATGCACCAGTCGAGGTGGAACAAGTTGTCTCAAATTACAATGGCTTGCAGCTTGACATCCCCGGAGGTGATGGGGAAACACTTCTTGGAGAGTGTTGAGCGTCCCCACATAAGCAGAGACTAAATGTGATACAGATATCAGTCCTAGGAGGCTGATACACATTTATTCCACAGATAGTTCAGTCACCGTGTGACCTCAGAGGGTCACGACACTCGATACAAATTATAATAGTAACCAAAAGTACAACAATGCTTAACCAGAAAAAGATTAAGACTGGATCTAGCCCTATCTCGGTGAGGAACGACAGCGGAAGCATCTTGAAAGGGACCACACCACAGGCAACGTCGGGTGCGGACACGACCTCTACTCGAACTCCTCGCCGACAAAGTCCGGATCCTCCTCTGTAGCAACAAAATAGGGGGTGAGTACAAAAGTACTCAACAAGTCCAACCACGTCCACGGAGGGGGATATAAAGAATATGCACAGAGTAGATCAAGGATACGGCTAAGGTTTAATTTGCGTGAAAGCTAGATTTTCACATGCAAGGGTTTATTTTGAATATGTTTTTGGAAAAGCAGTTTTAATATCAAGTGGGGTTGATCCTCCACAAAGGATCCACATTTTATGCTACCGGACTCCCCGTCCGCCGTAGCTCACGGCACACCTGCCAGACACCTTCCAAAACAACTCACGCCAAAAAGACAACCATCCCCCAACACTAGTTTCAGGCCCAAGCCGTGACTCATCCAATACCGTGAATACGGCTATTCGAATAGATTTAACTCTGCAGAGGTTGTACACTTAACCCACCCAAACGGTGCCGCGACACAACATCGTCATGCCGGCGCGGTCCTGTCAAAGCCATTACCACACCTTAGCTAAGCCGGACAAGCCAATATGGAAGCAACCAAGGGGTCCATGTCCTACCGACGAGGCATGACCGGGACGTAACTCACACAGATCATACTCCTGCTCCTTGTTCTCCCATTGCTCACAGCTCACCCATTGGCTAACCAACCAGCTAGTGGGATTTATGCTAAGCCATTGCCCCATACAACGGTCGGGCGGTAGCACTAAACTGGGCCAGTCTAGATGACAATCAACTCGGTCCTTACATTAATGACAAGATGGATATCTCCACATCCCGCTCAGCCACACAGGCACGAGCTCACCAGCTTGGTGCTTCACACAGAACACACCATCCATCTCATCGGTTTCACCATTATTTCATTTTCACCAAAACCCACCCTTTGCTTTTAAACACTCACACCATCCTTCATTTTGAAACATATGAGCATCATTAATATTGTAGTAGTGAGAGTAACAAGCCCTAAGCGTATCTAGCAATGGCTATCATTCAAACAGAGCAAGTCCTATTTAATGATAACCTAGGTGATCAAGGAATAGTCATAGCAATCAAGGGGTGGCTATCCAACTGGGTCTTGCAATAAAACAATGCATTTTATAAATAGGCCAATAGGTTGTGTTTGTAAAACATAGGATAAATATGCATCAAAGGACGGGATTGAACTTGCCGTCGTCGAAGTCGTCCGGAAGCGCCTGCTCGCGGTACGGGTCCTCGGTCTCTGGTCGCGGTACTCGCCTGCGTACTTCGGCTCGTGGTACGGTCCTCCAAACTCCTCGCCGGGTTGCTCCTCGGTCACTTCGCGGTCTACGACACACACAAGCAAGCATACAATAAATAAAAGAAAAGAAAAACGAAAAAGGATTTTTAGTTGAGCTCAGGAAAGGGAGATTAAGGAAATAAATTATAAAAGGGTTATTTTTGAGGGATTCTTGTATAGCTCGGCCGAAATATATGTGGACAGGCCATGGTCGAATTTGGGGAGAAACGGGTGAAGTTTGGCGCATAAAATGACGCGTCGACGGATGATTAGGGCTTAAATAAGATACATAAGGATTTGTTTGTGATGGTTTAGGGGGCTAAGGGTTGTTTTGTGGAAAGACAGGGGCAGCAGGGGGTTTTCTGAGAAGTGGCATAGAGGTGGAGGGGTTCATTAGCGATTTGGAAGAAATGGAGAGGGTTATAGGGGAGATTGCCCTTTCTTCCTCTTTCTTCAGTCGAAACAGAGGAGGGAGGGGGTGCTTGGCCGGCGGCCGGCCGGCGGCGCTCGCCGGCGCGCCCGGGCACGGTGGCGGCTGGGGGCAAGGGGAAAAGGGAGAGGAGGGTGAGGGGGACACGTTACCCTCCTCAACTCGGGCCGGGGCGGCGCGTGGAGGCGGATCGGCGGCGGGGCAGTGGCGGCGGCGATGGCTCTGGTGGCAGCGGCGACTGGCAGCGGTGGCGGCGCTCGGGAAGCTAGGGAGGCGCGGAGGGCGCTGGTGGCGGTGTGGTGGGGTGGAGCGACGAGGGAGGGCGAGGGCGGCTTTTATAGGCGGCGCGAGGGGAGCTCGGCCCGGCGGCCGTGGGGGCCAGTTCGGCCGGCGGATCGTCGCCGGGGCTGTGCTCCCGTCGTCCCGCACAGGGGCGGCGTGGACTTGCTGCAAAGGGTGGAGAGGAGGGCGGCACTGCCGGTGGGGTCACGGCGCGAGGCGGCACGGCGCGGGTCGGCTACAGCGGCGGCGTGCAGGCGCGGCAGGTGGGGACGGTGGCGCGGGCAGCATGGTGTCAGCGGTCGGAGTCGCCGCTGGTGCTGTGCGGCCGTCGCCGGGCACAGGGGCGGCGCGTGCAGCGGCAAAAGGAGAGGCAGCACGGTGGCGTGTAGCGGCAGAGGAGCAGGGGAGGCGTGCGGTGGTGAGCAGAGGAGGAAGCAGGCGTCGGGCTGCAGCAGGAAGAAGGAAGAAGGAGAAAGGAAAAGAGAAAAAGAAAAGGAGAAAGAAGGAGGGAGAGAGAGAGAGAGAGAGAGTCGCGGCGCTGATCGCGGGGCGGTCGGGCACGCGCGACAGAGAGCCGTGCGGCGCGCGACACGACGCGTGGAGGGACAGATAAAAGATAGGTGTCGGCTCCGGTGCCGGGACGGCAAAAATTGCCGGGAAGGGATTTGAGAGCTCAACAGCGAAAAGAATTTTGAAAACCAATTTTTAGCGAGTGATTTGACTTGGTAAATTTTCCGGATGTTACAAACCTACCCCACTTAAAATGAATCTCGTCCTCGAGATTCGACTGAATCCTTAAAGAGATTGGGGAATTCTTTCTTCAACGCATCTTCGCGTTCCCACGTGGCTTCTTTCTCGCCATATCTGCTCCACTGAACTCGGCACATCCGTACCGTGGAATTTCTTGTGTGCTGGTGACAGTATCCAAGATTTTGACGGGTACTTCCTGGTATCTGAGGTCCTTTTGCAAATCTATTGTTTCCACTGGTATATGTTCTTCCTCGGGTACTCTCAAACATTTTCTGAGCTGGAAAACATGAAACACTGGGTGGATATCTGACAATTCATTGGGGAGCTGAATACGGTATGCTACGGCTCCAACTCTTTTAAGCACCTGGTATGGTCCAATGTATCGAGGGGCTAACTTTCCCTGAATTTGGAACCAGCGAGTCCCTCTAATCGGGGAAACCTTTAGGTAAACATAATCTCCCACTTCAAAACTTAATTCCCTTCTGTGCTTGTCTGAGTAACTCTTCTGACGGGACTGAGCAGCCTTGAGCTTCTCTCTGATCTCAGCTACCTTATCTTCTCCTTCTTTTATAAAATCTGGTCCGACCAAGGTACGCTCCCTACTTCTGACCACATCAAAGGGGTTCTATACTTCCTCCCATAGAGAGCTTCAAACGGTGACATGCCTAAGCTAGCTTGGTAACTGTTGTTGTAAGAGAATTCTGCATAGGGCAAACTCTGTTCCCAGTCCTTTCTATAGGTCAGGGCTGATGTTATTGTAGGTAGAAGACCCACAATACACCAACAATCAATACAAATAAGCAAATCAAACAAGATCACAAAACAAAGCATTATCATGCAAACACAAAATTCCAACAGTCAACAATTGTCAGTCGATGCTATGTGTTGTTAGTAAGGCTTCAAAGTGGTACTCCTAACTCCTAAGCAGGGCTCTAACGTCATGCTTGAACCAGCGTTAAGATAGGTGGTGTGGATCACCTTAGATTTCAAATAGATGAGTGTAGAAAAGAGACTTTAGAATCTAAGAGGCTCAAAAGGGAGACTCCAAAGAGAACCAATAAGTGTCAGACGAGAGAAATTGGATATTCTCGTATGAAGGTTGAGGAGGAGATGAATAAGCGAGAGTGACCAAGGCAAGTATAAAGAGAAATTGAATAAAAAGAGATACAAAAAGGGATGGTAGAAATTATAGGTCAACAAATAAGCAAGGAGAGGTTTGAGAGACAAGGATTGGGATTAGTAACATCACCGGTATATCAAAAAGGTGAGATGCGAGAAAGGAAATTCATCAAAATAGAAAGATATTCAACATCAAGTAGTCAGGGATTTGCAGAGGGAAGAAGCAAGGGATCAGTAATAGCAACCACAAGGTAGAGATAAAGGACCAACGGTCAAGGATAAGAAGTGAACGGTCAAGGGGTAGATAAGTAGTCAAGGAGTAAGGAGAGTTAATAGAGAGAACAAGGATATTATAGAGAAAGTCTCGATATCAAAATGAACCTTAGGAATCAACCATTTCTATCTAGGTTGTGATCCTACAGTCAGCACGGCTCTGATACCAATCTGTCACACCCGGATTTACACAGAAACCCAAATGCTGCCATATGTGTGCCCAGGAAGACCACACAACACATATAGCTTACAAATATGGTATTATAGAGAACACAATGCTCGAAGAAAACAATTTACATCAGAGTTTACAGAAATTACACAGCGGAAGTCTATCTTATTGAACATTATCTTCTAGTCAAGCCTTAAGTCCACAGGGACACCGACTGGTTGACCACAGCTCAGATGTACAAAAGGTCTTCTGATAAATCTTCAGCCACTGCCTCACACGCTGCTCCATCTGGTTACCCATCCGGGATTTTGTTATTTGATTGCAAGTGTAAGTAATCCATCTTACTTAGCAAGTATAACAGGAGTTTATGAAAGGCTAAAAAGGCTGACTCGGGTTTACTGCGTTAGCACTTTTAGTTGATTCGTTTTATCATTCTCCTAGTTACTACAAGTATATGAGAACTCCCGGTTGTAACCCCAATTAGAAGAGTATAAGTATAATTAGAACCATAGAGCATCATCATCTTCTAATCAAAAAGGATCCAGGCCGCTCGTGACCGAGAGCACGGCTATCATGATAGATTTACACTCTGCAGAGGTTTCACCCTTTAACCACCGGTCGCGTAAAAGCTCAAAGGAGCTTTGCACCCAACCACGCATGACTCACACTTCCGACGTGTGAAGGCATAGGGATGCTACGAGGTTTTTCCCAAGACACCCTAACAAGCACAGTAGCCGTTTTGGTCCAACTTGCAACGCATGACCCCGAGGCATCGAGATTGACGTACGCTCATGGATATACGCACCATAGGGGGATCAATGGCGTCCGGAGCGCGGGCATCGCCCTTTCAGCGCAACGTGTGGAGTTCCCATCACACAGGGACTCCCAGCACGGGACTGTGCCTAACTAGACATAGCCAACGGACTCAGAGCGCAGGTGAGACCATCCTCGATGGATCAAGTCCATGCTTGCACCGCAAGCTCCCCACGTACGCCTTCCGGTAACCACTGGCAAGCTAGAGACGTACAAGATACTTGACCAAGACCAGAGCCATAATAGTTCTGATGGTGGCGACAGGCTCCTGGGTTGCCGCTTTAAGAACCAGACCTTACGGAGAGACACTAGAGCATACACTAAGCAAAACTCTAGCTCCCTGAACCATGTTGCTAAAAAGCAAGTTTTTACTATAAGTTGAAGTGAACCATTAAGTCATGATTAGCAGATAAATAAAGGTGATGTAGCTGCGCTTAGCATAAGACTACCCATATGCATAAACCCAGGACGACAAGGTACATGGTAAAAGACTAGGAGCAATCCTTAAGGTAATCAAATTAAGACACATGCATATGTATGAATTAATTTATGATTAATAGGTAACAAGGATTGTCCATGCTATACTTGCCTCAATTCCAGTCTATTTGCTCAGGGTCTTTAGCTCTGCCCTTCAAACTCTTGTTCTTCAAGATCCTCAGATGACGTTCCTTCTACTCGTAGCAATCAACGAGCACAAACATACAAATGGACAAACAAGCACAAATAAGAACATTACACCAATCAAAGAGAAAAGCTTTAAAAGAACATACTAAGCGGTAGGCCTCGAACGCGCTGCGCAAGAAACGCTAAAAACGGGACTACGATTAAAAGGAAACCACTATCGAAAGGTCTTTGATTACAAGACCAAAGACTATGTGCTGGATATATTTTAATTAGATAAAATCATGTATATGGGTTATTTCAGAGAAACACCCTATTTAGAATTAACAAAAGTTATATTTGCATTTGAAAACACGAGTTGAACTTAGTAAATTTTATTTATCAACATTCAAGTACATATTACACCAATTAAACAATTAAGTTTAGAAAAGAGAGTTATATGAAGCATCTAATCGAATAACTTTATTATTCGTGTTACACTAATCAAATTATTATTAGAAAGCGGTGATAGTAATATTAATCATATTAGCTTTATTCATAAAAGCGAGGTATAACCTATATAGCTTTTATTTAGAAAGCCAAATGAACTCTATATTAATCAAATTAACATTTGATTTAGAAACACCGAGGTGTAGCTCTAATTATATTTTATTTAGAAATACGTTGAGATAGTATTAGTCAACTTAATATTAGTTATGAAAACCGACATGTACTGCTAATTTGCTTTTATCTGGAGCTCACAAAAAGGATTATAGGAGCCTTCTAATAAATAGAAAGGGCTCCAGAGAAAAGAGAATTATATTCCAGAGAAGCCCAGAAAATTCTCAGAAGAACCTAAACGTCGCATAAACACATTTCAAAACCTGAGCACTGATGAAACACCAAAATGCATCAGCATGAATGCAACACACATAACAAACTTATTTAATTTCAAAAGAACAATCAATTGTTTTTCATACACTAAATTCCCTGTAAAACAAATAAATGTTGGAAAAAGTTTTAAAATTATGAGAAATCGTTGTTTAATTTTTCTTTTTAATCACATCCTGAAATCCAACAATTTCAGGGTGTGACAAGGTTTTAATTTATTGGCTCAATGTATATATTTCAATTTCTGTTGGTTCATGTGGGGCATGCCCGTGAAATGGAGCTCCCCAAGTACCTGCATTAGCCCTGGAAGTCCTAATGCAAGTAGTTCTTCACAAGCGGTATCGAAAACCATCATCGAATAACCTTTTATTCATAATTTACATCAATGTACAGCTTAGAGTCTGTACAAAGCTACAAGCGGGCCTCAAGGTCTCCGCTTATTCAGAAAATATAAAACTACCGGTACTATGTAGAGCCTCAGCATCGCGGTGGAGCACGTCACCATTCCGAGCCTTCGTCGCCTGCGCCGTCTTCGGTGAAGTCCTCTGGTATGAAGTGGAAGCAAGGGTGAGCACTCCTGTCAGGGGTACTCAGCAAGTCCCAAAGTAATTTAATTGATTAAGTTTGGTCCTGGAGGGGCATAACCTCCCTACCAGTCCCGGTTAGTGAACAGAGGTATAACGACCTGCGGTAAGAGAAATCAGCGGGTCATGCTCATTTTAGTGATCTAATCGACGGGGACTTTTACCAATTGGACTCTTGCCGGAGTCATGGCTATCCAGATAGGTTTGTCGCTCTGCAGAGGTCGTACTTTCCTGTCCCGCATTCGGTCAGCCCGTACCGTGTACTTTGGCGGTACTGCCCTACGAGATCCTTCCCCACCAGCGTCTGTTATTAGACAGCCACTCCCTAGCTCTGTCCACGGAAACTGTTGGGGCCTAAGTAGGAGTCGCGCACGTCCACACAGGGACCTTCCCGGGAAAAGATTCTTGATGCATCAAGAAAATATCGTGGCACTCTGCCACTGGGTCCTCCCGACCCTATCACCTGCGACTCGTACCGGCCAGACCCAGCCCTCTGTCGGGGTCTGTCTCCAAGAGTCCCGTTGCCCACCGTGGCCCCTTGGGACAGTTTACTAAAGCTGGCTAGTGGGGTGCGGATCAAGGCCTCACATAAATAAGCATTCCCGAAGGCCATGCTTTTTTGCCATGCGGAACTGTACTAGGCAATGGAAAGATTCTCCCGCGAACCGGTCCTTAGTGGCGACCCGAAGTGGCTCTTAGGACAGAATCCCCTTCCTTGGGATCTTCCTTCCACTCCCCGGTCTAAAGTAAAGACGGTGCAATCAAGTTCCGGTTCTCCAATTTCAAGTATCCAGCATGCGTATATACAAAAGTAATTTCCATAATTATTATTGTGGGCGGGACTTGCCTTGTCCAGCGTCGGGGTCGTCCCCTGCTTCCTCTTCGTAGTCTGGATCCTCGGCGTTGTTCTCCGGGTCGGAGTCTGTAGTTAGTCACACAAATCAATACATCAACCAAGGGTTAACGGGCGATTTCCGTAACTGGATTTAAACCTAGGAGAGAGGTGCCTATTTAATCTGGGGTTTGTGGGTGAGATTTTTGGGAAAGAAATGTATTTCTAGGCTTAAGAATTATTCTAGGATTTTTAGTGAATTTTTGGGAATTTTTGGAAAGCTCTAAGGTGGAGAATTAACTTCTTGTGTGCATTTGGCCGGGTGTACCTAGCAATTTAACCAGGGGAGGGAGAGACAGACAGGCGGGGCCCGCGGGGCGCGGCCCGCGCTGGGTACTGTGCTGTGGACCCGTGGACTGCGGCCCATGGACCCGCGAACCCCTTGGGTCAGCGGTCCACTGAGGACCGGGTGCACGGAGGGGAACACGGGTGAGGTGGCGACCGCGTGGGCACGGCTGAGCCGCTGACCTGCGGGCCCGCGGCCAGCGTGGCCGCCACGCGGCGCCAGCTGGGTAGAGGGGAGGAGGGGATGGCGGCGTGCGGCGGCGGTGGCAGGGGTGCTCGCCGGAGTTGAGCGCCCCGGCCACGCCGGGCCGCGAGAAGGGCTGGGGTTTGGCAGGGAGGGAGAGAGTAGTGCGGCGGCGAGGTTGAGCATGTACTGGCGGAGCAGCGGGGCTCGTAGCGGCGGCGCACGCTCGCCGGAGTTCGAGCGGCGGGCGGCGCAAAAGGGAAAGGCGCGAGGAGGGGGTGTCGGCCTCTGGGAAGCGGTGGAAACGCGGCTGGTGGTGCACTGAGCAGGGTGGCGTGCTCAGGCGCGGTGGCGGACGGCCAGGACCCCCCAGCGGGTCGCCGGAGTGCGGAGGCACGCGGGGTCCGGTGGCGCAGGGCTGGCTGCATAGGGGGAGGGGAAAAGAGGGTGGCGGTGTGGTTGCGGCGTGGGGAGGCTTACCAGAACACGGTGGCGAGGCTCCCAGCGTAGCTCCGGCCAGGCTCGCGCGGCAGCAGTGGAGCTCGTGCTCGGCGGCGCCGGCGAGCGAGCGTGGGAGGTGTAGGAGGGAAATGAGCGGGGATGGCCTTCAAGGGAGGGTGCACGGGGCTATTTATAGCCCGGGGGTGAGCTCCCGGAGCTCCCCCAGAGCTCTCCCCGGCCAGACGCGTGGCGCGCCGGCGAGCTGGGCGGCGACGCGTGTCCCCCGGCGGCGAGCTCCCTGCGGAGCTGCGGGGCACGGTCGGCGCCACACTTGGGGTGTGGTGGAGGGCCGTGGGGGTGACACGCGTTGCGCGCGTCCCCCTAGGCTCGATCCATGCCGGTGGAGGCGGATCGAGCGGCCGCGGCGGCGAGATGGCGCGACGGCGAGGGGAGGAAGAAGGGGGGCTGTACGGTGACGTCAGCGCGACGTCACCGGGGATGAGCAACGCGCGCGGGGGGGAATTGGAGGGGGCAAACCGAACTTCGGTAGGGGGAGGCGGGGCTGGTTTGGGCCGCGGGCGAGCGGAGGAAGGGGGGGGGGGTTGCTGGGCCGGCCGCCAGGTTTCGGCCCAGGGTAAGGTTTTCCCTTTTTCTTTTTCTGTTTTCCTTTTCCTTTTCTATTTTGAGTTTGAACTTGATTTTGAATTCCATTTCAAATCTAATTTGAATCTTTGGATGGTTTCTAAGGTTTAGAATTATCCTAAGGTTAGAACAAGCATATGCATATGGGTGGTTTCAAAATACTCCAATGCAATTTATTTTTCTAATGCATTATCCTATTAAAGTTAATCTAGTTTTTAATATTAAAAATACTTTTAATGTTCTTTTTTAAATGCTCTCTAATTTTAGGGTGTCACAGTTCACATGCTCAACAAGTCGGTACCAGAATTGCGTGTCTACGTGGCCATTGCACTTGCTTCCATTTCTGTGTCTTTCTCCAATAATTATCTATATGTACATGCTTCATACTTTTAACATTCATGGTTGCCCCTGTCTTCATTACTTCCCTAAGAAAGGGGTTATATTAAAACAGTTTGTCTAATATAATCCTCCTTACTATAATCAGTGCACTTATATATAGTTCATATTTGGATTTTGTAGGCTTCAATGGAAAATATGATGGCACAACCACCTGCTGATCGGGCACCGGCAATGACTAGTGTTGAGGTAGTTTCCAAGGTTCTATCCCAGAGCAGCTCTAGCTCCCCAACTTTTATGAAGAATGCTGGTTTACCCAAGCATCTCCCCATGCCGCCTCGCTTGAATAGTGAAGATTCACTTCGGCAAGAACTTGCTGCTGAAAAACAAAGTTCAGCAGTTCTCCTTGATACAATCGAAGATCTGAAGAGCAGTTCTCCTTGATACAATCGAAGATCTGAAGAAGAGGAGTGAAGCAGCAGATGAAAGGCTTGCCACGACTCAAAGGTTGTACGAGGAGCTCAAGAAGCAACAGGAAGAGAGCCAGCTGCTCCTCGTGAAGCTCTTTCAGTTTAGCTAAACTGGTACCTCTTCTCAGGCTTGATCCTATATCTGTTGAACTGTTGTTGATACACTTGGCATTCTGTTGTGTGGATCCAAACTTTGATCTTGTGGTGAACTTTGTCTCATTTTTGACATTCGTTGGGCTCGATGTAATTGTACTAAATTTTCTGTGAACTATTTGTAATTTCTGGTTTAATAATGTGATAAATGGGCCGGTAAAGCCCATGATGTGGCCTCATCACGGAGCGACACGTAAACGAATAAAAAGATGAAACGTGGACAAATGGAACCACGGCACGTTGACGAATAAAAAGACGGCACCTGGCCTAATAGAGATTCGACGCGTGGGCGAATCAAAACGTGAAACGTGGGCAAATAAAAATAAGACACGTGTCATGTTTCAATTGGTCCACGTAATCCAATAAAACTATGCCACGTGTGTCACCGAAAAGGGGTACGTGGACGCACCAAAACGCGACACGTGGACAAATTGGGAAACGACACGTGGACAAATAGGAAATGGACACGTGGACCAACCAATTGATGCCACGTTTACGACGGGAAGAGTGACACGTGCGCCAATGAATACTCAACACGTGGACGAATGAAATCGCGACGTGTGGAAGCCTGGGATGACGCCACGACTGCAGCCACGTCACTCGCCACGCTGCGGCCACGTCACTTGCTAGCGTGCAGAGGAAACACGTCAGCTAACAGAGTTCACGGCTCTAGTTGACGGTGCCACGTCAGCAAACGGGGATGACGGCGCCACGTGGATTTATTGCTTCAATGACGAAATTTACCTTTCATCATAGAAGCAAAACAGTTCTATGACACAACACATTTCGTCATTGAAGCAATCACTTCAATGACGAAATTGGTCAATTCGTCATGGAAGTACATTTATGACGCTCGCTTAATGACGAATCCAATTCCGTCATTTTTCATCATTGATCATTTTTAATGACGAAACCCCGACATCATAGAAGCAACATTTTGGCATAGTGAGATAAATCCGATTTAATCTGATCTGTTGAGTAATCGGCTATTCATGTGCATTAACAAAATAGACCGATGGAGACATTTGCTAATGGAACTCGGAATGTCCGATGGAACCTAGAATGTCCGATGGAACAGAATGTCCGATCCATATGCAAGGATAGTTGGAATAAAGAAAGCTAGATTGCCGTATGGGAGGTCCAAGAGAGTTTTGGACAATAATTAAATCCAATGATGCAAGTCAAGATGGATACGGATAGGTTGAAAGAAGCTAAGCATCGGCGAGGAGTTTTTCATTGAACGTGACTCTACAGGAAGGGAAAATAGAGTCTGTATATTTTAATATTTCCTTTAGCTTAGAGATAAATTAAGGTAGTTAGAGTCCTAGTTGGTTTAGACAAATTTGAGTATGCGTGAGATCTATAGCCATCCCTATAAATACAAAGGGGTGACAGTTCGTGTAACTCATCACACGATCAATACAACTTGACGCATCGCTACCCTTTTTATCTTTTGTAATGTTTTTACATTAATCATTGGTGGAACTTTGGCACTCAACGCGGGGCTGCAATGTCTTGATCTATGGCCGGCGAAGGGATAAGTCCAAAGTTTTGCCAAGCTATCGAGTACCTCAGATCTCCGACCTATGGCGCATCGCTTCTGTCTTGATCTACGGTATTCACCAGTTACCCAGCCTTGATTAAGATTGCATCGTCTGTATTTATCGTCTTAATATTAAATTGGTTTCGATTAGCTTTTATCTTATTGAAATAGACGATAGATTATTTAATAGCCTGTTGCATCTTAATTTTGGTTGCCGTGCTGTTGAGATCTAGTTTTATTGTGGATAGAATTATCTGCTAGTGAAGGTTAGATTAATGTCCTGCTACCAGTGCTTTTAGATTGCAACTTCCAGGCGCATTGCTGTCGTTTCACCTAGAAGGACTGGTAGTAGTATTAGTTTAACCTTTATTGGTTGATGGCTCTCGCTGCAATAAGATGAGAAACCCAACAGTGTCACGTCGTGTCGGCCTAGCATCCTGATTCTATTAAATGGCCGATACGACGTCATCGTACACCTCGTCAGCTGAATGGTCAAGCTGACTGGCACGCTGCGCAGTACACCACGCGCGCCGAAAGTTTTTTTGCGTTAGCAAGTATTGCCTTGGGAAATCAGGACTAGATCTAGACGTATTGAATTACAAGATGATTTGGCAGTTGATAATTATGCCATTTTAATGAAAGAAGAATTAGAAGATTTAGTCAGTCATCGGTTAAGAGCTTTAAGTAATATTGAGAAAGATAAAGCTTGTGTGGCTCGGTGGTATGATAAAAAGGTTAAAGTTAAGAATTTCATTGAGGGAGGTCTCGTTTGGAAATTAATTTTACCAATCGGATCGAAAGATTCTAAATTCGGGAAGTGGTCACCAACATGGGAAGGACCATACCGGATTCATCGTTGTATATCAGGTAATGCTTATATATTGGAAACACTTGAAGGAGAAGTATTTACAAGGGCGTTAAATGGAAAATACTTGAAGAAGTATTACCCCAGTATTTGGGTAGATTCATGAATTGATTTTTCAAACAATGATGAACGAATCATACATCCTGCCGTTTTGGGTATCCATAGTTTGATTTCATTATGAATCGGAAAATACGCGACTAATGTGATATACATCATCTTAAGTCAGAAATTGAGAAAGAGATGAAAGATATCAAATATACATCAAGCAAAAGTATCAATTACAAGAATTCACGATTGTATCAAAGAAGGATCACAAGGCGTTCACAGGAGAGATCGAATTGCATCTAATGCTCGTTGGCGAATACGATCGACGTCGTCTACAACACGCTGGTAATCTTCGATGGAGCCTTGGATCGGAGGGATGTTCCTGCGAAGCTTAAGAGCATCAGTGGCCTGAGACTTGAGACTTTTGTTAAGTTCTTCGATCTCAATCGGAAGTTGTTGGAGCTTGTT
The DNA here is from genome assembly GCA_015476505.1 of Urochloa ruziziensis. Lineage (NCBI taxonomy): Eukaryota > Viridiplantae > Streptophyta > Magnoliopsida > Poales > Poaceae > Urochloa > Urochloa ruziziensis. Next base: position 50,897,476 of record CM027124.1, on the reverse strand, counting down.
TTCTTCCTCTTCAAGTTCTTTAATGACCGATTGCAGCTCTTTGGCTAGTTCCACTTTGCGAGCTTTCAGATGATCTACTCTTGATACTATTGATGGGCGATTCATCTCAAGAAATCTAATTTTGTCCTTTGTCGTGTTGGCCAAGTCCCTTTTCTCCTCTGCTGCCTTGATCAGAGACTCCCGATTTTGATGATCGGATATTCCTTCTTGTGTTTCGGCAAACCTAATCTGATGGGCTTCAATATAGGTTGCAGGAAGTATGGCGGCTTGGACTTCCCGAGAGAGATGAGGCTTCAACTGATGAAGAATTAACCGAATCAGTTCGGCGTCTTAAACTAACATAGAGAGATCTTGTTCTATCAAAACCTTCAAATCCGATAGCTTGCTTCGGACATCTTCAGGAAGAGTTGAAGAGGTGGTATCGGTTGCCTGTGCATTGGTCACTGTTGGTGGTCATTATTATACGATTTTACCACCAACATTCCGCACTATTTCAGGCTCATCTTGCTCATAACAAAGTAAATTTAATTATTTCTAATGAGTTCCACAAGTTTTGTGCAATTTGTGAGTGAATGAGCAAATGAGGAAAAGATGGAGCGAATTGGGCACAGGGCCAGGCCGGCCGGCCTAGGCCAGGCCGACCGGTCCCCTTTCACCTCTTCTGATCACGGCATTGATCCACAAGTCCACTAATATATCAAGGATGATCATGAGGCGTGCATCTGATGTCGGTTTGATCAAAGGATCCGAAAGGCCTAGGGTGGGATAAACATGGATTGAAGGGCTCATGCCCTAGGATTCTTGGACAGCTTCAACCGAACGCAACCGTTACCGACTTCAAGACATCATCACAGCCGTCCCTGCAAAGGTCGGTGCCACTTGGCACCAGAGCCAGGCTGGCTGGCCTAGATGAGGCCGACCGGCCTCCCACCGTGGCTCCCACGCTTCTCCTTTCGTGTGGATGCTAAGCAGGAGGTTAGCGTGACCTTTACACATGCTTCTACCCTTGGGGGGCTATAAAAGGCGCCCTTCACCCTCACTCAAGACACACACCACATTGGAGAGAAGAGAAGCTTAGTGAAAGTGCTCTCATCTTTTGAGTTAGAGTAGGGAGAGAGTGGGTGAGTTGCTTGGGTGATAGCCCAGCGTTCTAGAGAGAGTCCGGGATTTCTTCTCGGCCACATCTCAACATTTCCGCCCCCGAGGAATATATTTCAGGAGTTATCTTCCGTAAGTCCTCGGTCTCTTGCCTTTAGTACCTCGCTAGTTCACAACTTACTTTCAGTAATTTATCTTACCAATTTGATCTCAAGTTTCTTCGAGCCCCAAATCCGCCGCAAGCAAAAAATGGCTTCAAGCTCATCTGCCTCTCAGGTAAAGATGCTTTTAGTCTCATCTTGCTTTCCTTATACTGTTCTTCGCCTTCCTCGAAGTACCCACAGATTCATAGACTTATATCTATCTTTTCTTTTTTCTTTGTAGAAGCCCACGAATGAAATTACCATCCCAATCCCAGAATCCCCAGGCCTTTTTATTTTAGGCCCAATCGGTAGTGAGGACCCTACCGATTTCACAAAACTGGAAACCAACTGTCTCCCCTTTAAGAGCCTGTCAGATCCTCCTTCTATATGGAAAGACACCTTCCGATCCATGCCAACTGTGATTGCGGGGTGGAAGAACTGGTATCTCCATATGAGCAGCAAACGTACCGATTGGGACACTTATTCAATCGGTCAGTGCCTTACTTTATCTCTATCATATATCAAGAAAAATGAACCGCTCCTGATGGCAGCTTCCCATTTTTGGTCTGATGCTCTCAATGCTTTTCTGTTTGGCCATGGTCTGATGGCACCATCCCTGCTTGACGTAGTCATGTTGACGGGACTCAACATTACTTCGACCACCCGATTGGATAGCTTGGCCAAAGCTACTCACAAGATCAAAGTATCCAAGATGGGTTGGAAGGATTATATCACTGCTTATTCAAAGAACACATGTGCTATCGTCCCCAGAGAATATTCTGCTTTTCTCCTCATGTGGTTAGAAAAGTTTGTTTTATGCGGAAAATCCTTTGCCCCTTCCATCAAATTTCAGAAACTGGTTGAGTATCTAGCATCAGGAAATCATTTTCCATTGGGAAAGTACCTTCTTGGATCGGTTTATCACTTGTTGCATGAAGTTTCGGTCCAATTGAAAAAAGGTGAACCGATTACTTGCTTCGGAGGTCCTTGGTGGTTTTTGAACTTATGGTTGAACCTGCATATGCAACAAGCTTGGAAGGTGGATCTTTCCAAACAAGGATTCCCATCGGACCAGGCAGAAGGATCCAGAGTCGTACTTCGTAGATGCACATATTTTGGAGAAGCTGCTGCAACTCTTGATGGCAGCCTACTTTCAATGCTTCTACAATGGTCTTAGCAAATCAGCTCTGATTAGGTTCCTTCATGAGGATCCTAACAATGCATATGAGAACCCTTCCTCTTTCCAACTTGATTCAATGCTATTAGACAAAAGCATGAGGTCCATCCTTAAAGAGATAATTCGTCCCAACATACTCCCTGTTGCCTCTGATGAACACTTCTATGAGTTTTATTTCCCCTCTGTTGTGGCATGACAGTTAGGCTTTGTTCAAGCATCGATCAGACTATTCTTTGCCGATTTGATCAGATATCGAGATTTAGTTGAAAATGGCTTAGCTTTCTGCCGTCTTCTGGATCGAGTCCCTGATTTGGACATGTCCGATCTGAACACGTGGAAACTGACATGTATCGCCTCCATGGTTATACCATCTTTCAAAGCTTGGTGGACCGAATGGTCACAACACCTCTTCTGCAAGCCAGCTTCATTATATTGCCAGGTGCTTGATCCAGACTTCACCGTTGATCCGAAGGTAACCAACAAATCTCAACTCAATCCTTTCCACTCTTTATTATTTTTGCCAATATTTTTTCTTAACTATGTTCTTTATATATAGGAAAAGGAGATCATCCCTTCAACCATGAGCAAAAGCGGACGGCCGATCCAGTATGCCCCTCCGACGGACAGACCTCATATCGGCTATACTGCTCCATCGGTAGATGATATTTACAAAGGAAAATCGGTAAAACGCAAGACTGGCACCATGGCGAAGAAAACATCAAAGAAACCCAAAGTCGTGGTGGTAGATGTTTCAACAGCAACTACCATGCTTGCCGATGCAACTCGAGACCCGACTATCCAACTTTCACCGATTCTGGGTACCGATTTTCTTTATCTCCAATTCTTCCTATATGTTATTCTCTTTAATTAACCCTGATGCATTATGTAGAACAAGCTGCTGAAGAAAATGCAGGAAACAATTCCCCTCAAGCACCCCCACGTCAAGACTCTCCGGCCTTTTCTGCCTCAAATATTCCAATCGGTAAAATCAATGTCTTCCACAATTTACAACTAAATATCCAATTCTAACCATAATATGTTTTAGGAACTTCAATTCGAAATCCTCCGATTAGCTCTGCTGAAGAAGAAATCATCCAGACTCAACAAATAAGGGAAGAAACCAGTCAACCAGAAATCGAACTGTTGAATCAGGAAGTTATCAATCCACCACCAACTCAGGTAGTCTTCTTTTACTCGTATGAATTAATTTTAACATAAAACACCAAAACATTCCCTTTGTTTTAGCACGAATCGGCTGGCACTTCCAAAGTTGCCAAAGAACAAACTCAATCGGAACATATTCCGATTTCGTTATCACAGCAACCCACCCGATTTGATGAGATAAATCTGAAATAGGTAACTAGTCTACCACTGTTCAACTTTTACTTCCTTATCCGATTTTTACCTTCTTTTTATTGTTCTAACAAATCTTGCTGAAAAAGCCAATTCTGATATTCAAACAGCAATGAGCCGATTGAAGACTAAGCAATAAAAGACAACTATAAAAGCGATCTGATAAAGCTTAGCGTAACAACACTTAGAACAAGTTAAACAGCTATTAGATGAAATCGGTGATAAAGCCTTTAACAGAGCCGATTACATCGTGTTCTAAGGGATGAGAAAAGCTAAAAATAACAAGAAACTTGTAAATCTAGCTGATATCAATAACTGTCGAATAAATCTAAACGAAGTAACAGCGATGCGCCCGGATGCTAAAGCTTAGATGTTACTCAGTAGGGGTAGAACTCACGAGCAAGCCTTTGGGGATCGAAATCACCTCAACTTGCCCAAGAGAATTTGAATCCACACACAAGCCTTGGGGATCGAAATCGCCTCGACTTGCAAGAGAACGTATCTTGTACCTGAACCGGTGGCTCACTTTTTCTAAGTAATGGGGAAGAGGACTGAAACATGCCACTGAAAGACTCTACTGAGACAAAAAGATGGGCTGTCAAAAAGGTAGAGGAGGTAGGATGGGCAGTTGGTCAGATCTAGTATGGATCGTACGTGGACAATAGTTGGAGTCGGCTGCTCTCCTAGGCTTCCCTCATCTGGGATAACAATTTGCCCCTGAACCCTAGCCTGATGGTGGAAATTCAGATGGCTTGCTAGAGGCTTCCAAAATGAATTGGTAACTCATCTGGATTTGGGGAAAGCTTCCAAAATCGGCAGCAAATTCAGGCTGCCGATTAACTCGAAATCCACAGTGGTGTGTCCTGCCGCCCCTAAACAACGTAAGGTCAGTGTAAATTGGTTTTGACAGACCACGGCAACGGAGTTAGAACTTGGGATTATAAGACCAAAAATTTCGATCTACGATTGGGATCCGAGTGCATGAACTTTGGAAAGAAGACAACACATGGCAGCGGCTAACCAGTGAATGGTCGCGTGCTCGCACAACGCACGATCTGTCGTCATCGCACTGCTGCTGCCAAGTGCCAAGCACCGCCGGATTAATTAGGAAGCCAGGGTTGATGGGTTGGAGATCATCGGTGGCTCTAGAAGAAGCCTCGGGGTGGCGGTTGAGACATGGTGGTGGGCGGTGGCGCGGCAAGGTAACGACGCCAGGGAGGTGGGCGGATTCAACGACAGGTCCTGGCGGCGGTGGGTGGAGGGATCGCACAATGCAATTTGACTCAATGCAGAGGGTGCTAATAAAAAATGTACTGAGTTGAGCAGGCGTTAAAATGCAAAATGCTCTAGGAACGTTTGGCGCCTTAGGTTTAGTCCAATGGTAAGACAGTCCAGTAGGACGCTACCCTGGTATTGCTCGCACCTTTTTTTGAGATTTTCTAGGATTTACCGGCGTTATGCCTTAAGTGGTAAGCTACGTTCCCGTCGACAACGAGACGCCAATGGTGACTTCAGGGGTTAGCGTACGTGTGTTCATAGGGGTGAGTGTGTATGCGTGTTCTGAGCTTCTGCGTTGTACTGTGTAATTCTAAAATAAAAAAGGTTTCCGATCCAATATGGTCCACGGCATTAGTTTCCATGTACCATCTAGTTTCCACCACATTTTCCCATGCAAATCTGGACAAATCTGGTTTCCACCACACTATCGGAAAGGATTATTTGTCTCTTCAAAACAATCAGATCTTTGCAAGATGGCATGTATACACGCACTCCTGATTTGTAGCTTCGAAGAATGCACTAATGACGCAAACAATTATGTTTCACATATCTCGGATAACCGATAATCATCTGTTTTTACGCTAGTTTAACAAATCATCTGTTGGATACTTGGATGTGTGAAACAGATGATAAATGCAGCCTTCGCATGAGCAGCAACTAAATCATCGGGTTACACAGAATCGCACTAGTTCAAGTCGGACCGACTTCGCCGACACAGAATCGCATAAAGGAGCCGATCCGGAACGTATTTCAAGTCTTCGATCGGGATGGGAGTATGGGACACTGCCACGCCACGTCTACTAAAGCAGCTACGGAGTACCAGCTATACACAGTGCGCAGCATGTTTGCTGTTGCCACTTGCTAGTACGTACGTACATTACAGTACTCCGTACCAGTCATGGGCATATGATTGCCTCGGCCGGTCGGCCCTCGCCCTCGACATTACACGGCCGCGACCGCGACAGCTCCTCATCTTCAATGCACCTTTGGAGGCTCTTGCCGTCTCCTTGTCAGCCTCCGGCCAATGTCCTTATCCATGTTTGCTGCCCGATTGGAGCATTCCTTTACACAGCCACAAGTGCATTTATCGCCGCATGAAACTCCTTTCCTCTTACAAATGCATCGGACGGTCTTACATTCTGAATTCCTACAATCAACCTGTCCCTTTAAAAAGAAAAACATGAGTTTTAATATCACTCGGTCTACAACTATACTAAGAAAGGTACACCGAAGAAATGCAAGAATGAAGAGACGAAACAGGGCAAAAATACCTGGCCGCTTTCTTTTCTTCTCATCCCTAAACCGGACGACTGTCAATTGAAATAAAAAATGAGAAATGACTGTATATTATTGTGATAGAAAACTTCGACTGAAAAATATGAGAATGACTGTATATCCCTAAACACGCCCTTAGAATTGATGCTACTGAACTACCAGAGGTGCAATTGCTCTACTCAATATACTCACAAGCTAAGTTAGAAACGTGGAGTAGAGGGCAAGGCTCCCAACCACCCTACAACCAATGAACCTATATAATATTGTGCTCCTTGCGTACCAATGAACCTATATAATGTTGTGCTCCTTGCGTAGAGTACAAAACAAGGCATTGGCAAAGGAAAAATACCTGGCCAACGCTGGCTGGGATCCTCTCGCGTTCTCCTTTCCTTGAAGATAAAGCCTGTCAAGAAACAAACATATGAGAAATTAAATTGCATTTTAACGTGTCCATTTGCTGCTAATTGTGAATAATAAAGTTATATAAAGACAAAGTCAGGCATTAAGTAACTTTGGCAAATTAAATGAAACAAAACAGCGCACAAATAATTATGATATACAAATGTAGAAAACATATTAGAGAAAATTCCATATTTCACACTACTAAAGTTTAAAATTCCCTATTTGACCACGATTTCAACTTCGGTTCCTATATGACATTCCACTCGTTTTTCCATCCGACAGCTGATAGATGACATGTGAAAAAGACCCTTTTGCCCCTGTCAAGATTGGAGGGTCACAGTCTTCAGAGGGGCAAATTTGTCTTTTCATGTGTCACGTGACATAAATGGATGGATAAACGAACAAAATGTCATATAGGGAACCAAAGTTGACATCGTGGTCAAATTAGAAATTGCTAAAGGAAAATACCTGGACAATACTCATCGGGGTCCTCTCGCATTCTTCTTTCTTCTTACTTGGATATGAAGACTGTGAATAAAAAACATATAATAAATTACAATTAAATTTTAACGTGCTAAAAACTTGCATAGAATTACCATTCCTCGGGCCACTTACTTTTTGTTTCTCCAAGATGAGTCCGGTCAACACACGAATTATCTCATCTTTTTCATGGATGATGTGATCTTTTTCTTGTATCATCTGGTCTAGCCGGTCTGTTTCTTGTATCATGTGGTCTATCATCCAGTCTCTTTCATGTATTATCTCCTCTTTTTTTTCAACAGCATGTTTTAGTGAGGCACATTTCACTATTCCTTTCCGTAATTCATCTTGGAGATCTTGTATCGTTAGTTCACATTCCATGAGTGTTCGTTGAATCCATTCATCATCAGCTTGCAGATGATTCTGATCGGTGGAGCATTTCAAATTGAACTCCCTCTCAAAAAATTGGCCTCCATCAATCAAGGGATCCTGCATATTACATGGGTATATCAAAACCCAATAGCAACATATGGACAATTGTATTTATTGTGAAGATAAGAGACACTTTTCTGAATGAAAAAATGCAATATTGAGGACTGTATTAGTATCATTCAGCATAATCATACTCACAACACAGCTGTTCCAGACTCAAATATGAGTTCAAGGCCATAAAGGAAATTCATGGGTATATCATGACAGACTGAGGAGCAGATCAGATGCAGAGATTTGGTGTGCAAACTGCACATATTCGTCTAGTGAATTTTCTTAGCTAGGAATGTCAATGACTAGTGGGTCAATTAGTCAAGAGCCCTCACGTCTCAACGTACCAATGTAACCCAATTTATCTTATTTGCAAACATCAACATCATTGCAATAGCTACAAGATTCATGAGTTTCAGCCAACAGAAGAACCAGCACAATATAAAACCATATAGAAGTCCAAAACATCTCAATTCAAAAATAAAATTTAGATCAATATCTCAGTTACCTTGTCGATACCAACAGAAGAACCAGCTTCCTTCTCAGTTTCATTAGTAGGTTCAGCAGAAGAACCAGCACCAAATGGATAGCTACCTCCCATTGCCTGGCCAATTTTTTGAGGAGTACCAGACTCGTTCCGGTACCTAGATAAGCAAAAACAGAAAATTGAAAGACACGCTCTATAAACAAAGCACATCTATAGCAGATATGACATACTTCATCATTGCAGCAGGACCTCCATTCTTTAACTCGTCAAGAATTGACTGCATAGCTGGATCTTCCTTAATGCAGAGCATACGCTCTTCTAGCTGCTCCTTGTGTGATGGACTACTAAAGGTTTCCAGCATACTGGACATAGCAGGATCCTGAGCCAAATAACAGAGATTTAGGGAACTGACAGCCAAATAAGACTATGGAAACCAGGGAAGACCTCTGGACGAACAGGGGAAGTAGGAAACAAAATCTAGTACCTGCACAAGAGCATTCCCCAGACGCTCAGCCATTTGCATAAACTGGGGGTTTGGCATGACCTTTTGCGTCGATTCCATGTACTGTTGAGGGACTAATGGAGGTATTCCCTGTTCTGTACTCTGAGCACCATTCTGTAGCTGCTCAGCCATCTGATTGAATGCAGGATCCCTTGCAATTTGATCTGCCATCTCCTTGATTGATGGATTCTGCACATAACAAGGGTGGACTTTGAAGCAACTTGAACAGTACCAAGGCTTATTATCAAAAACTAATTAGCAATCTGCTACAGCTATTAAAAGCACATAAGTTATTTGTATGTCACAGAACATCAAAAGTATATAAGTTTCTGACTTCTGAGCTTCAGAGAAAAAAAAAGATATCCCATGTGGTTCGCAACTTAATAATTGAAAAGTGATGGTATTGTTCCACAAGTTTAATTTTTATCACATTTGAATTAGGCTCCGGAGGTCCACATACCTTAGACCAAAGGCATCGGCCCTGCTTTTATTGAAAGCAATCAGTTTTGCTGGGGACACCAGATTACATGACAAGGCGTTTTAGAGTTTAAGACGCTCTCCCCTCTCCAACAAAGGAAACCAAACAAACTGAACACAACTACTTTAAACCTCCGAACAGCCCACAGAAGAACATCTAAAACAGCAAAGACGAGATCCACATACCTCACCAGACCCATATGTAAAATGTAAAGCCCTTCTTACCTCAGAGTCTTCTCCGTCCTTGTCTGCTCCACCATCCAGTGCCTTCTTCAGACCCTGTTCCATAGATAGATGTCAAAAGGCAAAATCTAGTACACTTTTCAGAATCCAATAGCAACATATGGGCAACTGTATTTATTGTGAAAATAAGAGACACTCTTTTCAGAATGAAACATGATTGATGACTGTATTAGTATCATTCAGTATAATCATACTTATACACAGCAATTTATGACCATGCGAACACAGAACATACTGTTTCAGGCTCAAATAAGAGTTCAAGGCCATAAAGGCAATTTTGCATATATTCATCTAATGAATTTGCTTAGCTAGGAATGTCAATGGCTAGGGGTCAATTAGTCAAGAGCCCTAATGTCTCAACATACCAATGTAAGTCAGTTCATCTTATTTGTAAACACTAAAATCATTACAATAGCTACAAGATTTATGTGATCAAGCCAGTCCACCTTAATTGAAAACATCAACATGATTATGATAGCTATATTCCACTGCTATCACTCAGATTAATATACTTATAGTGTGGCCAGCACAATATAAAAGCATATACAAGTCCAAAACATCGCAATTCAAAAATAAAATTCAAATCAATATCTCCATTACCTCGTCATCACCAACACTAGCTGTGTGATGAACAATGGATTCATCTTCATCCCCACCCTCCTCAGTTTCTTCAGCACCAGAAGGTTCAGCAGAAGAACCAGTACCAAATGGGAAGCTACCTCCCATTGCCTGGCCAACCTTTTGAAGAGTATCAGGATCGTTCCAGTACCTAGATGAGGAAAAACAGAAATGTGACAAACAAGCTCTATAAACAAAGCACATCTATAGCGGATATGAGATACTTCATCATTGCAGCAGGACCCCCATTCTCCAACTCATCGAGAATTGACTTCATAGCTGGATCTTCCTTAATGCGGGACATACGCTCTTCCAGCTGCTCCTTGTGTGATGGACTACTAAAGGTTTCCAGCATACTGGACATAGCAGGATCCTGAGCCAAATAACTTGATTTAGGGTACTGACAGCCAAACAAGGCTATGGAAACCAGGACAGACCTCTGGGGGAACTTGGTAAATAGGAAAAACAATATGGTACCTGCATAAGAGCATTCCATGGACGCTCAGCCATTGTCATAAACTGGGGGTTTTCCATGACTTTTTGCATTGTTTCAATGTATTGTTGAGGGTCCAATGGAGGCATTCCTTGTTCGCCTGTACTCTGAGCACCTTTCTGTAGCTGCTCAGCCATCTGGTTGAATGCTAGATCCCTTGGAATTTGATCTGCCATCTCCTTGATAGATGGATCCTGCAAATAACAAAGGGAAGATTTGAAGCAACTTGCAAAGAATTAATGACATGAAATGAAGAGGAACACAGATTCTGAAAAGCTAGAGTGCAAGCTAGAGTAAAACTACAACAATGCATTGATATACTGATTGAGTGCGCATGCCCATCTTGCAACAGTCATTTGGAAAGTTAGCATATATAGTACAGGCTCTTTTTTTATCATAGAGGGGCATACATTGAGCAAATTTTGCATAGAAGCAAAATCGAAAGGATTTGAGAAGCCTGCTGGAGGAAGCCCTTGACCCTCGTTGGATGAAACTTCTGGTTTGGGAGTTTTCTTTTCATCTGAAAAAGAAGGGCATCAGAACATAATTACACATCACATGGTAAGTAACTATGACAACAAAGCAAAATGAAACCGCCACTGAAAGAACTGAACAGTTTGGTGGATACATGAATTATCCATAGCAACTATCACTAAGCTTCTTTCTTTTCAGAGTGGAAGGAAACAGCCTATATTATATTATCTTCTAAAAAGAAGAAAGAAAAAAAAAAGTAATCTGGTTAAGCACACCAAATTCCCTGCCCTTTAGAACCTTGAACTGCCCACAACCTAAACAACTAGAGAATATGATAAAAGTTTCCCAGGAATGTAAATGAACTGAGTAAAACTGGCCACGGATTTTCCTACTTCGGCTCACCAGTGAGCAGCCAAATGAAGTAAGAAATTCTCATCGAACAATTGCAGAAACATACTTCGTTCCTATAAATTACTAAATTAGTATCACTGACATCTCTTGCGTGCAGGGGTGGTAACGGACCTGAGATGGTTGAACTAACTGATCCCCCAAAATTGTGCATGTTGAGGCAGAATGCAATCCTGGAGTTGAATGCAATTTGCGGCTCGTTTGTCGAGTAGACATCACCAGTTTCCTTCGACACCATCCAGCCATTCGCATAATCAATGGTGGCGTGGATTGCGCCATCTCTTATGGCCTTGGCTACAATGCTCTCGGCATCAGCGACAGGGTTCTCGGAGTCTAGCCGTAGCTTCTTAGCAATATCAGCAAGGGAGATCCTTGAGTATGAAATGCTGATGTTGCGCAGTCCAGTTCGGATGACATTGTGGCGCAGCCTCACAATCAAGTTGCAAGTCCCATCTGCACTGAATGTGCTTGCAAATTTGTCTGCAACGGCCCTGAACAGTTCCAGGTCCCCCACCCTGACAGCCTAGAGGTAACAATACAGGTTTAGAGTTCTTCGCCTATTTCACTATTTGTAACATAAGAGTTTAAACAATGACAAGTTACTTACATTTGTGAGCTCAAAATAAGGTGTCAAAGTTTTCTTCATCCCTTTCTGCATGAAAACAGTCCTCTCTGGAATCTCTCCAAGAAGTAGCCTCACAATTATAGCCCATTTGTTGCACTGAATACGAAAACCACGAGCTGTTGTGGGTGCCTTCCGAGCAGCTTGCAGGAGGCTTTCTTTAGCATCAGTGTACTCCAATTGAATGGTCCTAATTTTACCCAAGTAGAGCAAGTACCGGCAGAACTGCAACAAAAGGAATTGTTAGTATTTATTTAGAAGGTTTCCATACAAGTCAATTTGCTGAAAAAAGGTCTCATATTTAAATTACCAACAGTGTACCACCAAAGGTATCTTAGCAGAATACAAAGAGTGTTTACACACATGCAAAATCTGAAACATATAGTATATCAAAAGGTTGTATAGTATATCAAAACTACCCCAACTTGCTTGGGACAAAAGGCTATGTTGTTGTTGTTGTTGTTGTTGTATAGTATATCAAAAGGTTGTATGACAAGGAATGGAATACGCAGATGAATTACTTGTTGGTTGGAATGCGCTTCAAAGCGAGGTGCCTTTGATCTAAGCTTCTCTGCCTGATCATACAAGTTATAGTGGAGGTAATTGCGGAGGAGGAGATTGAGCAAAGTGTCCTGCAATTGGGAACAAAATATGATTAGATAAGTTGGCAAAACTATACAACGAGACAGGTTAGCAGGGAGCAGAAAATCAGAATTACCTGGCCAAGCTCATCATGGTGCAAAGTTGCCATCCTGTGTAATGCAAGCAGATTCCTGAAAGAAAAGACAAAAGGTAAATGTAGGAGAGATGAATGTTGGGTTCAGTTGAAACTGAAGAAACCAGGAAACTACTACTGACAGCGAACAGTAAGCATGGATGAAACATTTGACTTACCCACGGATTTCAGCAAGGCTGCTGGTAAGCTCATACACATAGGAGTAATAAAAGTACAGGCGAGAAGCCAAAACATCAACAGTTCTCCTGTTCAAGTTCTTCAGACAAGCAATGCTTGCAGTTGCGCATGCTTTAGCCTTGGCACAAATGCAGAACTTCAATTACTATGTTTCACAGATCAAACAGAAAGAAAATCAGTGGCCCTAGATTTACCTCATCATATTTCTTTTGATCAATGAGGAAAATTAAGACAAGCAAGTAGCAATATATTTCAATCTCAGGGAGACCATGCTTGATTGAAATCTGAGTTGCTGGAGCCGCAGCATCGACATCCATCTCAGTATCATCTTCCTGAAAGATGACACAAATAAACATTAGGATTCTTGAGTGTGATAAATGAAATAAACTCCAACTGCTTATTCTCACTCTATCATGGATAAACAGTGTGGTACACTCTAGGTGTGAACTACAAAACAAGCAGCAGATAGCAAAATCTATATTAACTGGGCAGGAAGATTTTGTTAACTAATTCACACTGAAGAATCAGACCAATTAACAATCTGCCATACATAAGCGATTCATCATACTGTTATCCAAATGTATTGGTGCCATAGCAATATAGTCACACAGAGCAGGGCACTAAGCCATGAAGAAGCAACTCTAGGAATGATTTTTAACTTGTCCTAAGCTAAGTGTGAGCATCTCGGCATAGAGAGACAATGAACAAAATAACAAAAACATGATACTGAGAACATAGCACTTTTGAAGTTCAAAGCAAGAGATTAAAGAAACCCAAATGATTTGCAACAGGTATACTGCTTAGTGACAGCAAGTCTAAGTCTAAGAACCTACTAGTCCAACATAATTAGCTTGCTCAGGAGAAAACTAATAGCGACAAGAACATGTTTATATCTTTCATGAGATACAGTAGAATGGCTTATTGTGCAATGACAAATAAAATGACCAAAGGTCATCATTGATACGGATACTGTGACAGAGCAATATCTTCACGGCAGCAGCAGCAGCAACTCGGTTCACGACGGCAATTGCAGCACTACTCCTGAGTACCAAAGTCCAGTTTGGTCTAATTTAGTCTATGCCTCAACACTGACGCTAGAGAGGACAGGTAGCAGCAGCTGGGGAAAATCGACTTGTTATTTTTACCTTGGGCACCAGCGCGATGAGGCAAGCGTAGGCCACAGAGGACGCGGGGAGCGCGAAGGCGAGGAAGGCGGAGACGTCCCGCGCGGCGAGGCGGCGGCGGAGCGCAACGGTGAGGCGGACGGCGCGGGAGATACGGCGGACCTCCTTGGACAGGGAGCCGGCCTCGATCACGGACGCAATCTCCTTCAGATCTGGCACAAGCGCTGCGTCAACCACGACAAATCCGGGGAATTCCGCGGGTCTCGTAGGCGCTAGGGTTCTGGGGAGGGGAAGGATGGAGTGGGGGAAGCTTACGGTGGAGGGTGGAGAGCGCCGGCGCCGCGGCGGCGGGGGCGGCGGCGGGAGCTGGGGCCGCCGGCTGGGGCTCCGAGTCGTTCATCTGCACGTCTCCCGGCATCGTGGCGGCGGCGGCGGCGGCGGCGAGGAGCTGATGAGTCGAGGATGTGTGGTGTGGTGGCGGATCGGTAAGGCGAGCAGGGAGGCCTTTGCTTTTTTTCTTTTTTTCTTTTTTTTTTTTTTTTGGCTTCCTGCTCAAGAAGGTCGCTTCCGTCTTACCTGCTCTCTGCTCGCCAGTTTGTGTGACCCTGGGGCTTCTGCTAGTTGCGTTTAGATTCGGTGGAAACAGGTAGACATCTAGTTTGGTTTAATTTGGTTCACATGTAAGAATGGTTTAGACTAGTTCGGTTTTACTCTCGGTGGTTTTGGACTATCGAGCTGACACCTCATGCGGCAACGGCAGCGGCAGCAGCGTTTGCCTCACGCCAGTCTCAGTGGAAACGTCATCGCACGGTTGCCAACGCTGAAAACTTTGAGAACTGTGTCGAGGGAGTGTCATCACCATGACATCCTCTCTCATCCCATTACACTCCCCTCATAAATAGCACTGTCATGTCAGCAAATTTGTTGATGTGACATGCTATTTAATGCTCATAACCCTCCCCACTGAGACTGGCCTCATGCGTGATGAGAAATGGGTTTGGGTGAGGCTGGTTCTGTATCCAGGAGCTAGCTAGTTCGGTTTGGTTAGGGCAGCCCCAACTCTCCAACTAGGATAGTTTCTATAACATTAATTAGATTGTCACGTAGGACTTTTAGCTTATGTTGCACTGTATTAAATAAGAAAGAGAGGAAGAAACTGGGTCTTGCATGAGACCCAATGTCTACACGAGAACCTATGCACTAGACACTACCAAACTTTGCATTGGAGAGATGATGGTTTCTTCATGATAGATAAAGAGTAAATATAATTGGTAGAGAGGAGAAATGATGCATTTATTAACAATCCACATCAAGAAATCATGGGTTGTGGAGTGTAGTTTCTATAGTGATTTTTGCTTATGTGACGACATAAAACTACCTATAGACTCTATGGGTTGGGACTGCCCTTAGGGTCGAGATCGAGAACCATTGTCAGCTTTTAATGGTGTCCCGGTCGGATGGCGAACGCCGCCGCGTTTTTTTTTTTTTTTTGAAACGAACGCTGCCGCCGTTTAGGTGGGCCGAGACGGGGTGGGGGCTTTCTCTCCGGTCGCCAGAATCTTTTTATTTTTATATTTTTTTATTTTTTAAATATAAATGCTCGGCCAAAAAAATTGCAGAATTGGTCTCATGCCGCCGGATGAGGTGGCAATCGCCGTGCCATCCGGCGACAGGTCACAGACGTGGGAGGCGTCAGGGTCTTATCGTCGAATGAAACAACTATAGCCAGTTCAAACGGTTACAGCCGTTTGAAACGGTGATAAGCGCCCTGCCCCACCTATCGCCCACACGCGTCGTCAGAGAAATGAAGATATAGCCGGTTGAACTGGCTATAACCAAGCGACGCGACGAGATTAACTATAATTTTTTTATTATTTTATTGAAAATGATGAATAATCTTACCTAATAAGAGCATCTCCAAGAGCTCTTGTATTTTGTTTGTTAAATATGAGAATTGTACCTCTTTGTAAAAATAGAAATCTCCCTAATTCAATGGCCTAATCCAAGAGACATGCTAAAACATGGCCTCTATAGCAAACGGGCAGCGTTGGGCAAAAATAGCAAGCGAGGACGGTAGGATAACTGCTGGAAATTAGGCCCATGGAGAGGCCCATTTCAAAAATTCCAAAGCAAGAGTGTATGGTAAAAGAGATAGTCTCATACTGCTAGTTTGAGCTGGTGCAAGCCAACTTAAATAGAAGAGCTCTCTCACTTCACTGAATGTGTGTGAATGAGAGAATGGCTTGGTCTACACAACACAACGCGCGCACGGCGCGCGTACGCGTTCCTTTTCGCGTGACAGACTGTGTGACTTGTGACTTGCGACACAGCGAGCAGCCAAGCCAAGTCAGCGCAAACCTTTTGCCATTTGCGTGTAATTATTGACAACGGTCATTAGAGATAATTAACACGCAGTCAATGCCCTAATCCCGAGTTAATTGGGCAGTTAGCACTGTCATCTATTGGGGCGTTATTGTAGGCGATTCAGCAAAAGAGCTGTTGGCCGCCTCCTCTATAAGAGGTCCTGGAGACGTCCAGGAACAAACGATTCCAACACCGGAATAACCCACGCTCTCATTCTTTCTCCTTTTCCATCTGGTGATTGTGCTGTAGTACTGAGCTGCTGGATCTCGCCGGCTCTTCCCTTGGCGTGCACCGAGGAGAAGAGTGAGCGGAATCTCCGAGCCTTTGCCGTCGTGAAGCCTGCACGAGGGGCGGCAATAAGGTTTCTGGGCAGCGCAACTGCGCGACCGCTCGATCGACTACATTCTGCGCTGCCTCGACACGATCTTCACTGCATCGAGTCTCCACAAGGACGGAGCGCTATTCTGTAAGTTAGATGGATTTATTTACCTTCTACATGAGTATGTTTCGGTTTCTTTTAATCTGTCTACAAGTTGATTTGATTTACATAGCAGTAGCTTTGTTCTATGTAATTTGCCTAAACTAAAATCTGGTAGATTTAAACGCATGTTTCCAACAATCCAGAAACCTTATTGTATGCGTTTACTGTAATTCAGCAATGGCTGGTGCATCGGATGCAATGAAACATGAGAGGTTTGCTGGCGGTAACTTCCGTAGATGGCAGACTAGTCAAGTTTTGGCTCATGTCTATGGGACTGTGGTGGGTGATCCACCCAGTGATGCCATTCACGGTTGAGCAGACCGAAAAATTTGGTACTTCAAGTGATATTGCACTTGGATGTATCCTGACCCTGCTGTCGGATCAGCTCTACGATGTGGATATGAATTACACAGACCCCACTGAGTTGTGGGATGCACTTGAGCGCAAGTATGCAGTCTCTGAAGGTGGTCGCCTTCTCTACTCCTGTGAGCAGTTCTATGACTACAGCATTGACGCTGCAAAGTCGATAGTTGCACAAGCGCATGAGTTGCAACTACTGGTTGGGGAGATTGCAAGTTTGGGTTGTGTCTTGCCGGACAGGTTTGTGGCAGCGGGCATTATTGCCAAACTCCCTGCTTAATGGAGGGATTTTGCCACTTCCCTGAGACACAGAAGAGAAGACATCTCCACCGAGGATCTGGTTATAGCCCTCGATGTGGAAGAAAAGGCAAGGGCGAAAGATGTTCCAGGAACGTCCGCTCAAGGTGCAAGTGCAAATGTCGTAGTGAACAAGCCCAATTACAAGGGCAAGGGGAAGGGTAACTATGGTGGAAAGGCTAAGAAAACCACTAACTTCAAGAAGAAACCTGAGAAGGATGAAAAGATCAGAGCATGTTATGTGTGTGGCAAAGAAGGGCATCCTGCGAAGAATTGCCGCCACCGCAAGGACCGAGATGATGGCAAGCCGAACAAGAAAGTGAATGTCACCATTGGCGACAGCAATGAAGCTGGTGGATCTCGGTATGGTAATTTACCATTTGTATTTTCGGTATTTCAATCTACAGATTGGTGGGTTGATACTGGAGCGAATATACATGTATGTTCTGATATTTCCTTGTTTACTTCTTACCAGGGAGTGCGGGCTTCCTCCGTCTTGATGGGAAACGGATCAGCTGCTTCTGTTCTTGGTGTTGGTACGGTCGAACTCAAGCTGAGTTCATGGAAGATTGTCCATTTGAAGAACGTGCAGCATGCTTCGTCGATAAACAGAAATCTCATTAGCGGGTCCTTGTTATGTCCAGATGGTTATAAGTTAGTGTTTGAGTACAACTTTCTAAATTCGGAAATTTTATTGGTAAAGGCTATGATAGCGGAGGCTTGTTCCGCTTAAACACTGTTGAGCCAAACTTTCATTTGAATGTTGCATCCATGAATAAAATCTGCGAGTCCAATGTGTGGCACTCTCGTTTCTGTCATATCAATTTTGACACCATTGCTAGAATGTCCAGATTAGAGTTTATTCCGAAATTCGATGTAGTCAAAGGATCAAAGTGCCCATCATGTGTGCAAGCAAAAGAACCTCGAAAACCTATTAAGAGTTTAGAGAAAAGAGAGATTTGGCACCATTAGATCTTATTCATTCTGATCTATGTGAGATGAATGGATTGTTGACTAGAGGAGGCAAAAGATACATTATGACTTTAATAGGTGATGCTACACGTTATTGCTATGTTTACTTGCTGAAAACAAAAGATGAAGCTCTCAACTATTTTAAGATCTTTAAGGCCGAGGTTGAGAACCAACTTGAGAGAAAGATCAAGCGTTTGTGCGATGATCGTGGGGGAGAATACATCTCCAATGGTTTCTCTCAGTTCTATGCTGAACATGGTATAATCCATGAAGTTACACCACCATACTCACCTCAATCCAATGGGGTGGATGAGAGGAAAAACCGGACACTAACAGACTTGGTAAATGCCATGTTGGAGTTCCTGTGACAGCCCAGGGCTTAATAGGATTGATAGAATACTCATACCAATAAGTTGCAACTTCTTTTGTAGAAGCTCATCTCGAAAGAACTCCGAGGTTAAGCATGCTTGGCCCGGAGCAATTTCATGATGGGTGACCGACCGGGAAGCCTTCCCGGGTGCGCATGAGTGAGGACAAAGTGCGCAGAAAAGATATGTGTTGGTCTGTGAGGATAGTCTTAAGGTCCTAGAGAGCTGCCAGGGTAAGCGGGCCCGACCTCAGAGAGGCGGGACGTTACATTTGGTATCAGAGCCGACTCTCGCGGTTTCACGGGCGCGTGGGGTCGCAGTTGCGCAGGCATGGTGCGCATGGCTGGTGTGAGCCCAGTGGTCACACAGCATGGCACATGCGCTGGCACTAGGCACACGGACATGGCCAAGAGAGGGCGTTCCTGGACTGGGGTTGACCGACGAGGGCGTCGATCTCCTAAGGTGGTGAGGTTGTGACAGCCCAGGGCTTAATAGGATTGATAGAATACTCATACCAACAAGTTGCAACTTCTTTTCCGGAAGCTCATCTCGAAAGAACTTCGAGGTTAATCGTGCTTGGTCCGGAGCAATTTCATGATGGGTGACCGACCGGGAAGCCTTCCCGGGTGCGCATGAGTGAGGACAAAGTGCGCAGAAAAGGCATGTGTTGGTCTTTGAGGATAGTCTTAAGGTCCTAGAGAGCTGCCAAGGTAAGCGGGCCCGACCTTGGGGAGGCTGGACGTTACAGTTCCGGTATGTCCTATGAATGGTGGGGGAAGCTATTTTGACAGCGAATTTTGTCCTTAATCGAGTTGTGACAAAGAGCAAAGATGTCACTCATTATGAGGGATGGAAAGGACGAAAGCCCAATGTCAATTTTCTGCGCACGTGGGGTTGTTTGGCTAAAGTCAATATACCAGCGCCGAAAAAGAGAAAGCTTGGACCCAAAACAGTTGATTGTGTGTTTTTGGGTTACGCACAAAACAGCACGGCTTATAGATTTTTAGTTGTGAAATCAGATTCTCCTGATGTAAGCGTATACACAATCATGGAGTCACGTGATGCTACATTCTTTGAGGAAGTGTATCCTATGAAAGCAGCAAGTACTAGTGAAACTCAGGTTTACACTTAACCTGAAACAAATACTTCACCTGAATCGGATAGTGAACCGGTTACAACTGACGAAGATGATGATAAAGTCGATGATGCTCCACGCAGAAGTAAAAGACAAAGGGTTGCGAAAACCTTTGGTGATGACTTTATCGTTTATCTTGTGGATGACGTGCCCAAAACATTTTCAGAGGCTTATGCATCTCCTGATGCAGAGTATTGGAAGCAGGCAGTCCGTAGTGAGATGGACTCCATCATGTCCAATGGGACTTGGGAGATCACTGATTGTCCAAGCGGGTGTAAACCAGTTGGATGCAAGTGGATCTTTAAAAAGAAAATGAGGCATGATGGTACAATTGAAAAGTACAAGGCAAGACTTGTGGCCAAGGGTTATACCCAAAAAGAAGGAGAGGATTTCTTTGATACATACTCTCCTGTAGCACGGATTGCTACCATTAGAGTACTGCTAGCGCTAGCAGCTTCCTACGGTTTACACGTCCATCAAATGGATGTAAAAACGGCTTTCCTTTATGGAGAGTTAGAGGAAGAAATATATATGGAGCAGCCGGATGGCTTTGTTGTTCCTGGAGAGGAGAACAAAATGTGCAGATTAATTAAATCTTTATATGGGCTAAAGCAAGCACCCAAACAGTGGCACAAAAAATTTGACACCACTTTAACATCTGCAGGGTTCAGCGTGAATTAGGCAGATAAGTGTTTGTATTACCGTTATGGTGGAGTGAAGGTGTTATACTGTGTTTGTATGTCGATGACACCCGTATATCTGGGACCAACACTACTGTGATTGAAGAGATCAAAACTTTCTTATCTCGGTGTTTTGATATGAAAGATTTAGGTCCAGCAGATGTAATTCTAAATATTAAGTTGATTAAAAGTGAGGATGGGATAACATTGAGTCAATCCTAGAAGATTCTTAGCCGATTTGGCTTTGAGGACTGTAAAGTCGCTCCAACTCCCTATGATACAAGTGTGAAACTTCGAAAATTCGAAGGACAGGGAAGACATCAACTGAGATATTCACAAATAATTGGATCCCTTATGTATCTGGCTGGTGCGACCAGACCAGACATCTCCTATGTTGTGAGCAAATTGAGCCGGTTCACGTCAAACCCAGGAGATGATCACTGGAAAGCACTCGAGCGAGTGTGCCGATATGTGAGAGGTACATCAGATCTTGGAATTCACTACACGAGATACCCACCTGTGTTAGAGGGGTATAGTGATTCCAATTGGATCTCTGATGCGGATGAGATCAAAGCTACTAGTGGCTATATATTTACTCTAACGGGTGCTGCAGTTGCGTGGAGGTCCTGCAAACAAGCAGTCTTGACTAAATCAACGGCTGAAGCCGAACTTGTAGCACTTGAGACCGCCACTAATGAGGCTGAATGGCTTAGAGAGCTGCTGATGGACTTGCCTTTGCTTGAGAAGCCGGTACCACCCATCCTAATGTATTGCGATAACTAATCAATGCTAGCTCAGGTTATGAATACAAAGGATAATTCTAAGTCCAACCAGCATATTAAGCGGAGGCTTAAAACTGCCAGAAAAATGAGACACTCCGGAGTAATAGCTGTAAGCTACGTGCGAACTGAGAAAAATCTGGCAGACCCTTTTACAAAGGGATTATCACGGAATGTGATTTCTGTGATGTCTAAGGACATGGGTATGAGGCCCATATGAGTATGTTACACCACAATGGTAACCTATCCTATGTGATCGGAGATCCCGTGAAGTAAGTAATAGGAAGAACAAGTTGAGGGTGAACTCGATGAGTACATTAATAAAATAAAAATGTACCCATGTCCAAATGACAAATAAAGTACTCTTTACTGCTTGGAAGGTTGGCATAAAGCTTTAATATTTTCCGTTGAAAAGATATTAGCCAGCAGGATATCTTGAAGGAGAACACCTACGTGAGTCTAACTGTAGGTCGCAGTTCTTGAGACAGGACGCTCTCATCGAAAACTCACTAAAAGATATGGGAGCAGACCATTAACGCTCCGATTAGGCGAGGTCTCACTGGCAGCCTAGTATCAGCTATGACTTCAGGTGAAGTCCGATTGCACTAAAGCTGGGAATTCAAGGCCTAGTCCATTTTCCAGCCGCAGGAAGATGAATCTTGTTGTTCTAGGTATAAGTTCAACCCGTTCGGGACTTATACTAAAACACTGGTATATTAACAGTATTACAACACAGTGATCCTTTGTCCTTCTTAATCTTACTTTGGCATTGGTGGGGGATTGCTAGAAATTAGGCCCATGGAGAGGCCCATTTCAGAAATTCCAAAGGAAGAGTGCATGGTAAAAGAGATAGTCCCATACTGCTAGTTTGAGTTGGTGCAAGCCAACTTAAATAGAAGAGCTCTCTCACTTCACTGAATGTGTGTGAATGAGAGAATAGGCTTGGTCTACACAACACAACGCACGCACGCGCGTGCGTATACGCGTTCCTTTTCGCGTGACAGACCGCGTAACTTGTGACTTGCGACGCAGAGAGCAGCCAAGCCAAGTCAGCGCAAACCTTTTGCCATTTGCATGTAATTATTGACAACGGTCATTAGAGATAATTAACACGCAGTCAATGCCTTAATCCTGAGTTAATTGGGCGGTTACTACTGCCATCTATTGGGGCGTTATTGTACGCGATTCAGCAAAAGAGCTGTTGGCCGCCTCCTCTATAAGAGGTCCTGGAGACGTCCAGAAACAAACGATTCCAACACCGGAATAACCCACGCTCTCATTCTTTCTCCTTTTTCCATCTGGTGATTGTGCTGTGGTACTGAGCTGCTGGATCTCGCCGGCTCTTCCCTTGGCGTGCACCGAGGAGAAGAGTGAGCGGAATCTCCGAGCCTTTGCCGTCGTGAAGCCTGCACGAGGGGCGACAATAAGGTTTCTGGGCAGAGCAACTGCGCGACCGCTCGATCGACTACGTTCTGCGCTGCCTCGACACGATCTTCACTGCATCGAGTCTCCACGAGGACGGAGCGCTATTCTGTAAGTTAGATGGTTTTATTTACCGTCTACATGAGTATGTTTCGGTTTCTTTTAATCTGTCTACAAGTTGATTTGATTTACATAGCAGTAGCTTTGTTCTATGTAATTTGTCTCTAAAATCTGGTAGATTTAAACGCATGTTTCCAACAATAGCAAGCCTTGATTTATAGCAAAGCAGATAAAAGAGCTGTTGGATGAAGGTTTTTTTGAATCTTTTTTTAGCCAAAAGAAGTCCATATACAAGAGCTCTTGGAGATGCTCTAATAAAATAAGGATTGCTTCTGGCTAATTTTTGTGGTACGTCTCTCCCTAACTCACGGTGTAAATTCGAGAGAAAACCGAAAAAAACTGTGTGAACCAAAGGTTAAAATATAGAAAAAACCGGAAAAAAAAGGGTGAACCAAAGGTTAAAATATAGCAGAAAACCGGAAAGGAGGAGGACTAACCGGGATTCGAACCCACACACCCAATCGCCGGAAAGAATGAGGACTAACCGGTATTCGAACCCATACCGAATCGCCTAAACATCGGATGTTATAACCAACTCAACTGACTTGTATATCTGTGATATGAAGACATAGATATTAAGTTCCATAAATATAAACTAAAAAAATATGTTTTTGCCTCCTAAGAAATCACTTTCTCTGATTCATGTACCACTCTTTATTGTCTTCCCCTCATACTCGTTTGCTAAAAAAACATAATTCTATACCAATCTAAAAAGAAGCATTGGAAGAAAGGTTCTTGCGAGGAAGCGTCGCAAATCGCGTCGCCCTCTGCGATCCAAATCGGCGCCGGCAGGTGGGCCTCCGACGCCCCTCGCTGCGAAATCGGCGGTTCTTAAAAAATTTGGTGTCGCAACTTAGCGACGCTGCTCCATGCGATCGTCCGCTCCTCCTCCGCAAACCTTCCCACGATGCGGTGCTCTCCTCTCTTCCTCCTAAGGATGCAGATTTCAGTGGGTCAACCCAATGACCCGCTACCCAAAGCATCAATAGTGGTACAATTACCCAACCGGCCGACCCAGTGAAATTTTAGTGCCAAGTAGTGCACATCGTTATGGGTTATTTGGATAACCCAATCGGCAGGTCTCATCCCAAGGAAGGCGGCGGCCCTTCGCTCATCGCCGGCCTCTGGCTGGCCCCGCACATGCCGACTCCTGTCCTCCATCAAGCCATGGCACCGCCTGTGCAAGCTCTGTTGTTCGCCTCAGAGGCCGGCTGGCCTCCCTGACCTGTGCTGTACAACGAATAGAAGCGCAGGCACCGTTGCTAGCTACGTTGCGGCCGGAATCAGAGTCGCATTTTGCAAGCTTTCCAATCCAGAAATCAAACTCGGAACAACTGTAGTGTTGGACTCTTTGGATCCATCAATTTTTAACCCATTTTTTATTTAGCTCACTATTCGAGCGAACGATTCGTTTGGGAGTTGTAAATTTGCATGGCAGACCGCCAGACCGTGCGAACTCTACTTCCAGCTTGCGGTGTGATCTTGTTCTAATTTCTAAAGAAAAAAGGCCACCGGAGGCAAGCAAACAAGCATGATTAAATAACTTTCTGGGTAACCCAATGGGTTTCGGGTAACCAGGTGCTTTTACTTTGGGTCGACCCATTTATCCAGGCTCTGCCTATTGGGTTGAGTGGGTTGGGCACTGGTTGACCCAAAATCAACCCAATTGCATGCCGACTTCCTCCCACTCCCAAAATCTCGCGAACAGTTTCCATTGCCGAAAGCTGCCTAGCTCCCACGATCGCGAGACACACGGCGTGCATCTCCCAAAAACGCTCTCCATCACTTTCCAACATCGCACAGCAGCCATCCTGGCCCATCCCCGCCTTCCTGCTCTCGGTTGTCGTCGCCCCCTCCATCGCCTGGCCGTGGATCGCCGCGGTCGTCACCTGGCCCCAACACATCCTCGCCAGCCACCGGACAACTGGCGGAGGGGCTCCACCGCGTGAAGGACCGCACCGCCGCTGCCTTCGCCGTCTGCCATCGGCCCGCCGGCGTCCAGCACCGACTCCCACGCCGGCGTCACCAATAGCACGAGGGCTCGCTTCCATGGTGTGCGGCGACAACTCCTGAAGGCGTGATTGCCCGCTTCACGGTTTCGTCATCGTTCTTCAGTTTGATCGGTGCACACTGTTTTCAGAGATAGTTGGGTCTTGTGCTTGGTGATTTCATGCTTGGGTTCTGATGGAAATCGTTGACAGATGATTTGATGCGTGAGTCGTGTGTATGATTTCACGCATGAATTATCTGTGCTTTGAGATTTGATCCATGAGTTCTCAATCGCTTGGACGTGGATTAACTTCTCCATTGCCTGGACCCAACGCGCAGCCTTCATCGTCTGGCCCAAACACAGCCTCGCCACGCCCGACTGGCCGTGATCAACTTCTCCATCGCAAAGCTGTGGATACCGTCGGGCAGCGGCTGGCCGTGGATCACCGCCGTCATCGCCGGCCTCAACGCAGCCTCGCCGGGCTCCCGTGGTGCGCCCGACCGGCCTTGTGATCACCGGCAACCATACAGGCCACGCATCACCAGCGAAGTAGACGACGCGTTGTGACCGGCGAGGTTATCAGCGAATAATTCACGCTGCCTGGTTAGTCTGTCATCCCATATAAGCATCTATCAAGATCTGAGTGAGGCTGTTCTGCATGTTCGTCATATCTCAGGTCCTTAGAAGCCTGGAACGCGGAACGTGGGCGTGTTCCACGTTCCCCCGCGTTCCGGGAACCGCGTTCCGGAACGAGGAACGGGGACGGCCAGGAACTTCGTCCCCAAACCCTATAGAACGCGTTCCGACGTTGCTAGGGACATGGAGACGGTTTGAAGAAGATCAAAGGTCCAAACCAGGTTTGTGGAAATTCCAAGCGTCATCTTGGGCTTGACACTTGCTATAAATAAGCACCTTGATCATCGAAGAATCACATTCATATCAACACTAAACCTAGCAGCTTAGGTCTCCAGGAGACCAAGAGTCCACGGCTCCACGCGAGTGAGATCCAGGTATTGTGTTCCACGTTCCAAAACAACGTTTCGGGAACATCGTTCCGATCGCACTTGGAACGTGTTCCATCTCTGTTAGGAACATACGAAATAGGTATACCCCTTTCGTACCTGTCGGGGGGCAATACCAGAGCCCCCCAAGACGAGGGCATAACTTGTAAAACTAGCCTAGTACAAAATTGGGCCCAACAAAGAAAGGACGACCCATTCAAGATTCCTTGGCCGGCCCAAGTTTACGATAGAACGACTAAAGGCCCAGAATGGCAAAAGCGTCCCCCTCGCCCGACCCAGGGCAGGGAAGTATGCCCCAGGTCGGACCTGTCCGCTTCGCCCGACCCCGAGGCCGGGAGACTGAGGCAGGGTCGGGACCGTGACCGCCTCGCCTGACCCGGAGAGGAATCTTTGACCCTCGCCCCGCATAGTCCTTGTGGGCCCCCGGATGATCAGGATGGACAGGGATTCATCAAAAGGCACGCTACAGGACTGAGGCACTGTGCCAAACTCATCATGAGGCCAAAGAAAATAAGCCGACTTGGCCGCCACGATGAGCCTGCCGTAACAGAGGCATGGGCATGAAACGGAACAAGCCTGTCACTCTGCCTGAACAGCAGTGAGACAAGGGCAACGCCCGTAAATACTTGACGCTTGGCTAAGGGGCCAGCGTCCATACGACCGACAAAGACATACCCCAGACCGGCGGGTAATAGGAGGTAACACCAGGTAATAGGCGGGTAAAGGGAGGGTGCCTGAACCACTGTTCAACGCCGTCCCCACGGCCTGTATGGGTTGACGGTGAACCGACGACGGACGTGACAGAAGGACGACCGCCCATCTGACAGCAAACAGGAGCACGCGTAACCTACGGAATTAGGCTCCGGGCCAGGCTTAGGCTAGTTTTCCTTTTACCCCCTCGGGGGATTTGTTCCTTTTTCATCCGACCCCTTGTAAAAGGGCCTCCCCTTGGAGTATAAAAGGGGAGGCCACGGCTTCCTTCCCTCTCTCTCGAACACTCCACACACAACACTCACGTACTCCTCAGAGGCTTGAGAACCCTTCTTTCCCTCGATCGTTTGTATCCCCTACTACGAACACCAGAGCGAGCAACACGAGCTGACCACCCCACTGGACGTAGGGCAATTCGCCTGAACCAGTATACATCCTTGTGCTTGACTCGCTAACCATCAGGATCCCCACACGCAAACAGATAAATTTACTAGCCGGTGGTACGAAACACCGACAGTTGGCGCTCCAGGTAGGGGACTTTGCGCGTTTTCGTCGATTCAAGCGGGCTCCTGATGGCCCTCTGTCCCTCGAGTTGGCCTCCGGGCACGATCGTGCGCCTGGGAGGCTTCCGCTACGTCGCCGCGGCGGACGGACAGTTGGTGCTCACAGCTGCACCAGCGGCCGTCCGACCCACACTTCCGGCCGGCGTCCACGCCGCCGCTGGTCCCGACGTCCACGCCCCTGGGACGCTCCTGCGTTTCGGGAGCATGGACTTCGTCACCACCGCGAGCGATACTGCGGAGCGGGTGCAGACGGCAGTCTCCTGCGCCCCTCGCGCTCACTATCGACGAGGTCGTCCATGAGGCCCTGGCAGGGGAAAAGGAGAGCGCGCCTCTTCCTCCCGCCGCGGTCACCGATGATCCCGCTTCACCAGAGGCAGGGACAGGCCTGGCACCGAGCCGGACCATCCTGGTCACCGCTGAGGTGGAAAAGCCGCGGGAGGACCCAGCACCGCCCGCCGCCAACATTGACGACACCATCGACGCCACGGTACGTGCGCTTCGGGAGTTGAAGCTCTGCCCTGCGGAGGCGTTCTCCCCCGGAAGCCCGCGCCTGCTCGACATTCACAACGGCGCCCTCTGGCGCCAGCTGGGCGCCTACCTGGGCCCAACGCCTTCCCTGGAAGATGTACGTATGGTACTTTTTTCCTTTTCCAACATCACGCAGCAGCTGGCCGGGGGGCCGCCGATTCCTCCTCCGGATCTGGCCGCCCCCAAGGTATACCTGCCTTACGGGCTTGCCAACGCGTCTCAGGTCATGCAGGATCTGGCTGAGAAGAAGGGCAACGCTGGCCCCCCGAGCGGCGAGCTCGTAGGGATGGCGGACTACGTCCCACAATCAGTTCACGATCTCCTCGCAGAGGAAGACTTCGACCTCGACGAGGACGACCTCCTTGACGAGGAGGACGACCGCTCGTCGAGGGAGTCCAGCAACGTCGCCTCCCACCACCCGTCGAGGGAATGCTTTATGGCGGAAGACGTTGATGGGCGCATGACGGACGCCAGCGACGAACCGCCGGCACAGCAGCTTCCAGCTGGCGAGCCCCCCGCCGCCGGGGTTGGCGCTCATGACCAGCTGCCAGCTAACCTTCCACAGCGACCCTCGTAGGTCACACCGCATCCCTCCGTGGCGTCCCGCATGCCAGGGGGCCGACCCAACCGGATCCTGACCCCAGAAGAGTGAGTTCAAGAGCGACGCCGTGAACTCCTCGCCATGTAGGCGGAGCTCGACCACGAGAGAGCCCAACTCGACCTCCAGCAGGCGCAGTTGCGCCGCGAGCAGGAGCACAGCGCCCGGCCGGGTGGGGCCCGGGCCCATGCCCGCGACGTGCAGCGACGAATCGTTGATGGTAGCAAGGGGCCATCCGGCTTCGCGTGCCCAAGCCAAAATCTCGCCGCCGCAGCTACTCTCTTACAGGCGCTCCCTGAACAGCTGACCCCGGACACGCGACGTGTGCAGCGCGATGCCGCTGCATTGCTGGCGCGCGCCGCGGAGCAGCACGCCGAGCGATCCCAGTCGCAACGCCGCACGTCCAATGCCGTGCCGTCATGAGGAGGGTCGCGCGTCAACGTCCACGACGTGTCAGTCCACCAAGCTGATCCCGAGGTCAGAAGGGGTGGACGGCCACCTGTGCACGAGCGCCTCGGCGCGAAACGCGACATCCGCCATACCCTCGACGCGCGGCGGCGAGCAGACCACGCGCCTGGGCCACGGGCGTTCGGCACACACATCAGAAGGGCGGAGATGCCACCGCGATACTGCGCTCCCACCAGCTAGTGCAATTGTTCTAAAAGCCTCACAAGATAAACGTTTTGTTTGCGAAGCTGATGAGGCAGCTCTTATATCAATGACAAATTGGATCTCCCCTTCACTACTTTTACCAAGAATGCAGCCCTACCTCAAGAACAGGAATCCAAGGATTCGAGCAAAAGCATCATTGTGTTTCAGCAAGAGTGTACCTCGCCTCGTAAGTGAAACTCCTTGCCTGAAAATACATGTCATTGAACGTCATATATTTATGAAGGAGGTAGTATTAACAAGTCGTTGTGTCAGAGATTTGATTGTCTGAGAACATTGAACGTCATATATTTATGAAGGAGGTAGTAATTAACAAGTTGTCGTGTCAGAGATTTGATTGGCTGAGAACATTATTGCATATTTAGGTTTGGCTGTATGTTTAAATTTATGCGTTAACTTGTATTTTGCTGTTATCTTCGATAGAACAGTAGCAAATGGAGGTTCAACAGATCAGTTTTGTGTACTGTAGATCTGCACGCTCCAGCCAATACTGGTTCTCCTGCATGTGAGGGATATGTTGTTACTCTGGTTGTTTTACAACAATAATGTTTTGCTTTTGTTCAGGGTGTGGAGGGAATCAAAGAGTACGGAATGGATAAGCTCATCCAGATTGCAGCAACCCAACTTAGTGACCAGCTTCCGGAATCAAGGGAGGCCGCTCGTAACCTGGCACTGGAACTACAAGTGATCTATGAGAAGTCCCAGGCCTCAACTTCTGGCGAAAATGAGGGCGAACCTTCTGCCTCACCGGATGCTGAATCATGGGAAGCTTTCTGCCAGTCCAAGCTTTCTGCCTTAAGCGCCCAAGCCATCCTCCGTGTCACCTCCACTACTCCAAAAGACGGCGTGACTGCGGGTGTCACTTCTGCTCCAAAAGAAGGCGTGGCCGTGGGTTGCTAGCACAAGGAGTTAGTAGGTGCAATGAGATTGCGATTTTCCATCCAGATCACCTTTCTTTTTGCTGTACATGCTTATGGTTGGTCCTTTGTTACATCCAGTTGAAAATTCGTTGATCATCGGTTCGAGAGTTCAGGTGTGACCCACGGTGTTAATATCGGTGTGAGATATATCGGTTATAGATGACTGTATAATCATTTCGTTTCACAAACTTGGTATTGGTTGGTCAGGTGAATGTAGGATTTCTTGCACGGTTCAATGTTATATGGTCCTTTCCGCCCTTCTGTTGCTGGTCCTGTTGTTTTGAAGGAAAATGGCTCTCGTGTTGCTCTTAATATGTCATGTTGGTATTAGTTTTGAAGGAAACTTGATGTTGGTTCCTGTATCGAGCAATCACCTATGTCATGTGTTCTAGAGCTGTTTGCCTTCACTGTGAACTCAAAATGCACCGTCCTGTGGTGATACGGGCTTACGTTGTTCGGTGGTGCCATGGTGGTTGTCTGGTTGTTCAGGACATGGCCGCGTATATGCATAATCTGCTACTATTTGCAATGTGCTATCCGAATAATCAATCGCTTAGACGTTCCATGACCATGAAGTTTCATTGGAAAAACATTAGACTTTCTGAACTGGGCTCTCGGAAGGGAAGATGCCTGAGGCCCAGTAGCTACTTGGCTCGCTCGAACTGGGCTTGTTGAGACGTTGACAGCCGCCTGAACGGTTTCATACCCCGTTGCCGTGGATTCTTTCCCCGCCGTATTGCATCGCCGGCTCACCGCGTATCACCGGAGAGCGCGGAGACCAGCTCACCGCCGGCGACGGCACATAGCGAGAAAGATTCCTTCCACCGAACTTAACTCTCGTCGAGAGGCCGCCCTTCTCCTCTCCCCCTCTCTCCTCTGGTATTGTCCTCCCTCCTTTTCCCGTCCCTCTGCCTGGGCGCCTACCGTGGAGCGTAGATCTGTCCGGACTTGATCTGTTTGTTTTGTTGTTGGCGAGCTATCCAAGTATGTTTCCTCTTCATTAATTTAGTTGCGGGTTCGTTTGATGCGTGGAAGCATCGCCAATTTAATCTTATCTAACCCATACCTCCGTGGTTTGATTAGGTTATTGTTCTTCCGAGAGGAAAATCGATCCATAAGGTTCGAGTGCAGTTAATTTTCCAAGATTTCCAGCGGTTCGGCTGGACGGCCTCATGCCCCAGGTCAAGTTCGCCACTTCTTCTACATGAGGCTCAACAAGGTGGAAGTGAATCTCAGAAGGTTGCTGGAGGTGGCTCCTCGGCAGCAGAATCCTGCTAAGCTTGTACATGTATGTAAGCTTGGGCTCATACTATGGATCTATTAGGTATTTGATTTCCATCCTGCGTTGGTAATGTTGGGCGCCTGACTTTGTGAACTTCCTTTGAACGAAGAGAAGAGTATATAGCATGCGTGTGGTATCTAAATGTTTACCATTTGAATGAACTGTGTGTACTAATCACTGACGGCTTCCACTCTAATGCAGTATGTAACCACAGCCAGGGAGCTATTGGAGCAGTTAGGAGCAGAGATCACACCAGAAGGGATATCAAGGTGCGTTTTTCTGCGATGGCTGAGAGCTTTCTGGAACAGTGTATACTGTGGGTGACCCAGTTGATGCATGTAAAAAAATCTATAGTTTTAGTGGAGAAGGAAAACCAGTTGCCATTTGACAGCACCAAACAAAATTTATCTGTCAATTGTAAAACTGTTATGCATAGAGCTTGCCAGTACATCAGTATGACCATCCATCTTTTGCATTTAAATTTGACATTTGTGGCGGCAGTTCTGGCTACTAATTTGTGACTACATACTGATGGCATATTCTTTGGCTGAGTGTGGAAAGACACAAATATGGACCGGGACTTTCAGAATTATGCAACCTTTTCTATAATCTGGATACAAGAAGTGGGTTCACTAAGCTAGCTTCCAGAAAGATCCTTCTTGTTTCATGGAGGGCGCCTTGCTTCACCACTTCATAAATGCATGCTTGTCTTTCAGATTCACTAAAAAGCTGTTTTTGAAATTTGGATTGTCTTTCTGTAGATATGTTCCATCTTGCATCTTCCGAAACATACAAAGTTAACAGTCACTAGTTTCCTCCTTTTTTATTTGATGGCCTGCATTTTTATGATAAGAATCTTTGAGATATTGCTTGCTTTTTTCATGTATCTGGTTCCGTGGTATTACTGATTACTACTTAACTAAAGCAAGCATTTCTCTGTGTTAAAACCTTTCCATTGACTGCTTATGTTTACTTTTCCATGAGCAGTAGAACATGCTTTTAATGAGTTCGTTCTTTTCCAGTGTTTCTAAGGCTAAGCTTTCTGATTATTCAGAAAAGATTGAAGCTCTAGCTGTCAAGCTCGCTGCTTCAGTGGTATGTTATTATCACGTCGATTCATTATATGCTCATTGTCATTCTTATTTCATTTGCAGGTTCTTCATAGGATTCAAAGCTGCCACGGCTGATGTTGTTGTCATCTTTTTTATATTAACCTTTATCTCATATAGCCTTTAGCTACGCTTCTTATTTCTATGTACTGCTGTACAGCCTGAAAATGAAAAGCCAGTTGTTGAAAGCAGAGAAGAAGAAATCTCTGAGGAAATAGCTAAGGCAGAAAGCCCCATATCTTTATCATCAGGATTGCGAAGGAGATCAGCGTAAGTTAAAATTGATCCCCACCTTTTCTTACCACTACAACTACTGAACTAACATATGTAATTAAATAGAGCTCATATCGAGGCTCGTGCAAGCCATCAGGAGAGAACAGGAGATATCGGTGCACCTATCAAATTGGATGCAGAAGCTCAGGCTCACATTGAGAAGCACAGGTATCCTACCTTTCATACATATATAGGTCTCCAGCTCAATCCCCTCGTTGTTCTTTTTTTTTTAATACTCAAGAGAGCTGAGAGCTGGTATCATTTCATTAATAGGAGAAGATCTTATCCACAGTCTCTATATTGAACACAAACCAGTACAAGTTCCATTCATTTTACTTGATTGACTGGGATTTTCTGTTGGAAGCCATAATGTGTGCCATGTTTAACTATTAGCGAACCAATGTGTTCACGAACTCTTTCGTGGTCATGATGTTTTCCCAACCAAGCGTTAGACATTTCATGTTGCTGGATGATAGTTGCATGCGCTCTTTAAAACTAGACAACAGCTGCCTGCATGGAGGCTTCGGTGATTGTTGTTTCATATTTTCGTTGGTCAGCCTGCCCTGAGCAGGGGCTAACTATTGGTGTAGTTTTCAGTGCAATGGTCCAAAACTGAACTCCTGTATGAAGAAGCTATGCTCACTAGTTATTGCACTATTAAGCATGTGATCCAAGCATCTCCTCATTAAAAAAAAAAATCATTTCTCTTTATCGGTTTTCTATGTGATACTCCCTCTGTCCCACAATATAAGCATTTGTTGACTTTCAGACATTACGTTTGACCATCCGTCTTATTTAAAAAATTTATAAAAATAAATAAGTCATATTTTAAGTATACCTATTGATAAAACAAGACATATTAAAATAAATATTATATTTATAAAATTTTTGAATAAGACGAATGGTCAAACGTGATGCACAGAAGTCGAAAAATGCTTATATTGTGGGACGGAGGGAGTACGTTTTTTTTAAAAAACAATGTGGTGGACACTGAATTTGGCCTCAGTCTTGGGTCCGCCATCTCAGCTCCCTTACGTGTCCAGCTCGAGTTCGTGGAGGTGGCGTCCTTTTTTCTGTCAGCGTGGAGCTTACCAACCTTGAGTTTGCAGGAGATCCCGTAGAGCAATATAACTACAATTATTCACAAACAAATAAAATTTCTGTCCCCGTATTTACTATTAGTATAATGCTAATATTAATTAATTTTTTGTAATACAGTATATAAGTTTGATCGAGTGTTTAGGCCTAAAGCTGAACAAGATGAAGTATTTCAGGAAGTGTCAAAACTATTAGAGAGTGCTGTTGTTGGATATAAGGTAGTACTAATAATAATAATTTGTGTTTTACGTCGTAGTTTTAATTGTTCTGATTTTGTTTTATTTTAATGTTATATCATAAATAATTTGCTTTGTTTTTTATCTCTATGTGGGCTAGATATGCATATTTTCATATGGTCAGACTGGCACGGAAAAACATATACCATGATCGGTAATTCGAAGAATAAAGGCATCATCCCTCGTTCTTTTAAGACTGTTTTTGATTTATGTCAGAAAAATGAAAAA
This sequence comes from Urochloa ruziziensis, assembly GCA_015476505.1. Taxonomy (NCBI): domain Eukaryota; kingdom Viridiplantae; phylum Streptophyta; class Magnoliopsida; order Poales; family Poaceae; genus Urochloa; species Urochloa ruziziensis. The sequence goes on along the minus strand of CM027124.1, from coordinate 50,863,224 downwards.
GACAATGGATGGCAATATTCTGTAAAGGTTAGTATATAAAAAACCTCATCCAAGCACCATATTATTTTTTAATACACAGATACATATTTTTTATGTTTGAGCAGATGTCCATTTTTGAAATTCACATTGGTGAAATTAAAGATCTGTTATCAGAGTCAAAAGTGTCACCAAATTGTGCATTACAAACTCCTTATAAGACCCTTCGAAAGCCATTGCATAACTCATTATAAGGAGTTTGTAAAGAGTTTGTAATGCACAATTTGGTGAAACTTTTGACTCTGATAACGTATCTTTAATTTTACCAATGTGAATTTCAAAAATAGACATCCGCTCAAACATAAAAAATATGTATCAGTGTATTAAAAAATAATATGGTGCTTGGATTAGGTTTTCCATATACTAACCTTTACAGAATATTGTCATCCATTGTCTTTTTCATTTTTATGACATAATCAAAAACAGTCTTGAAAGAACGAGAAATGATGCCTTTATTCTTCGAATTAACAATCATGGTATATGTTTTTCCCGTGCCAGTCTGACCATATGAAAATATGCATATCTAGCTCAAATAGAGATAAAAAACAAAGCAAATTATTTATGATATAACATTAAAATAAAACAAAATCAGAAACATTTAAACTACGACGTAAAACACAATTATTATTATTAGTACTACCTTATATCCATCAACAGCACTCTCTAATAGTTTTGACACTTCCTGAAATACTTCATCTTGTTCAACTTTAGGCCTAAACACTCGATCAAACTTATATATTGTATTACAAAAAATTAATTAATATTAGCATTATACTAATAGTAAATACGAGAACAGAAATTTTAATTGTTTGTGAATAATTACCATGATCTTTGAAGATTAGACCACAATCAGCCATTTCCATAGATTCTGGATAACGAATAGAAACATCAAGAGACTGAGAGGGGCGCACACGGCAAAACACCCTTATGTTTCCTTTCGCCTCCTGCAAATATTACACATTTCAAATAAAGAGATCAAAAGTAGATTTCCAAAGTAACAACATACAGTATCAAAAATAAAAAGCTTACCAATAATTCATTGAGTAGTTCCTTCATGTACTTCTCTGCTTCAATAGAACGCTCTTCTAGATATTTTACTCTTTCCTTCAGAGCATCTGCTTCAACAGAACGCTCTTCTAGATGTCTTATTCTTTGCTTCAGAGCAGGCATAATTTGAAGCTCATTTTCGAGAGACTCAATTTCCTTCTTCAACGCCTCATTCTCTAACTTTGGATCCCAAAATGATATTTAAAAGATAGTGAATACAAAACATAATTATATTGCCAACATGCATAAAACATAGTTATGTTATAAATTTCGTAAAGTGAGCCAGATCGACTTTATCCTTGCAAGGGGAGAGGATAGACGTGATTGCTTAGATTCTAAGGCGATGCCTGGGGAGTGTGTTGTCCCTCAACACAAACTTGTGATGACGGACTTTCGATTTCGGGTACGTATCCACTGAGACAAACGTGTCGAGACTGCAAGAACGAAGTGGTGGAAGCATAGAGGGAAGCGGTACACATGTTTAAGGAGAGGATGCTAGGCGAGGGGCCTTGGGAAGGAGAAGATGCAGACGACATGTGGCTAAAAATGGCAACATTCGGAAGGTGGCTTCATAAGTGTTTGGCGTCAGTAGGGAAGGCAAACGGAAGGCGAAAGACACCTGGTGGTAGAATGATGAGGTGCAAAAGGATATTAAGGAGAAAACGGAGTGTTTCAAGCGCCTAAACCTTAACAAGAGTGCAACCAACATTGAGAGCTATAAAATAAAATAGCGAAGAGAGCTGCAAAGCGAGCTGTGAGTGTAGCAAAGGATCAAGCGTATAACAACCTTTATCAGCAGCTAGGCGCGAAGGAAGGGGAGAGACATTTATAAGATGGCTAGGGTCCGTGAGGAAGATAAGGGACATCAACCAAATCAAATGCACCAAGGTTGGGTGAAGGACGAGGAGGCGTGGAGGTGCCTAGATGCTAGAGCGATAGTATGGCTAACTAAGCTTTTTAACCTCATTTTTCGGGCAAACAAGATGCCTGAAGAATGAAGAAGTATATTAGTACTGATCTTCAAACAAGGGAGATGTTCAAAGTTGTACTAATTATTGTGAGATTAAGCTGATGAGTCGTACGATGAAGCTCTAGGAGAGGGTTATAGAGCATCACCTACGAAAAGTAACAAGCCTGACTCAAAAGCAATTTGGGTTTATGCCTGGAAGGTCGACCATGGTGGCAATTTTTCTAATACGACATTTGATGAAGAGATATAAGAAGCAGAAGAACTTGCATAAGGTTTTCATTGACCTCGAGAAGATGTATGACAAAGTATTAAGAAATGACATGTGGTGGGTTTTGAAAAAGCACAAAGTCCCAACTAAGTACATTACCCTCATCAAGGTACAAGGATGTGATGACATTTGTTCGAACATGTCGTGGTGACACCAATGACTTTTCAATTAAAATAGGACTACACCAAGGGTCAGTATTGAACCCTTATTTATTCGCTTTGGTGATGGATGAGGTCACAAGGGACATACAAGGTGATACCGTGGTGCTAGTTTTTGGCCGATGACGTGGTGCTAGCTAATGAGAGTAAGGCAGGTTAGATAATGTACGATTTCAGCGCGATTAGGCATAAGGATGGAGGCGTTAGCCTTGATGAGCAAATGGTGGCCAAGAAGGATACTTTTCAATATTTAGGGTCAATGCTACCAAAGGATGGAGACATTGATGAAGATGTTAGGCATAGAATTTGAGCCAACCAGCTGAAATGGCGTCAAATTTCTGGCAACAATCGAGTGTAGTGTAGCAAAGATGCGTATGTTACGTTGGTCTTGTGGGCACAGAAGAAGGGATAGAGATCGAACGAAGATATTCGACATAGGGTCAACGTGGCACCAATCGAGGAGAAACTGATGCAACATTAGTTGAGATGGTTTGAACATGTCCAACGAGGTTCTAGATAGGGTAGATAATGTAAAGAGAGACAGAGGTCGACCTACTTGGGACGAGTGGGTTAAGAGAGATCTTAAAGAGTGAAATATCTCTAATAAATTAGCTATGGATAGGAGCGCTTCGAGACTAAGAATCAATGTGCGTGAACTGTGATCTTTGTTTCTTCTTTTTTTACCGCTAAGCTTACATTTGGTCTTATGTCGTTTTATGTCTTTCTTATCCTTATTTCTTTTGGGTTTCATCTCTAGCCTATCCCAACCGTTTTAGTCTTTCTTTTCCTTGTTTCTTTTGGGTTTCATCTCTAGCCTACCCCAACTTGCTTGGGACAAAAAGTTATGTTGTTACTTATGATTAAATCATTGGAAACCGTAATAGCTTAGTATAAATGTTGGGCGACAGAACCTGCCTAATCATGCTGCGCACAAAGTTTGTTAACTAATGTCAAGGGCTTTACTAAAGCTGGGATGTTAGGGTGCTACAAACAACATTGCCTGAAAATAAATATAGCAAAGTACTCACTGTTGATAATTGCACTTTTTTGCTCGAAATGTTATTTTCTCGCTCCATTTTGTTGAGTTGAGCTTGCAGTCAGAGTATTGTACTCCTGCAAGCTCATAATATGCTCATGAAGCTTCTGAAGCTGTTTCAATAAGTTCAAAAGTAAGTTAAGATAAAAAATATGAAGTTAGATATTTTATTACACTATTAAACATTACCTTCTTTGCCTCATAATCATTTGTACGATACGAGCTGGAGGCTCCGATCGTGTTGTTGGGCCCTGCCCTTATTCGTCTTAAGGCTGCACGAAAATAGAATAGATACAATTTTAAAAGCGGTAAGACCACAAGAAATCAATATATTAATAATTACTATAATATATTGTTGTAAGCGGTCAAGAGATTTTAAAACTCAATTAGTTCAAAGTAATAAAAAATAAACCAAAAAACTTATAAACAATAGTGACAGCAGTAATCTCTGTCCACGTGTTCAGTTATCAGTCAAGTCTTTCTTTCAGTTAGAGTCTGTTAGTCTGTTGAGTCAGTAGTGGTCAAGTCCTGGCCGTGTGCTAGAAGAGAAGTAGTGGAGTCAGTGGAGTCTGTTAGTGGCCAGTTGCTCGATCCTAGTTTGTAGGAGGCCTCACGGCCACTTCTTGTATTCAGTTTTTCCTTTCTACAAAGCATTCAAGCCTTGTGAGTTGAGTTTCTAACAGTTGGTAGTCAGAGCTGAATTGAGAGGGCCTAGAATCGGTCGCGGCGCGGTATCGCCGCTGGCATCGTGATCCAGCCATCAAGTTCGCGCTCATGGTGGGCGAAGACGAAACCATCCCTCCCGGCAGCCAGCCCCCGAAGGACGAGAAGGAGTCGCTGAAGGGCAAGGCGGAAGAAGCCGGTGGTAGTGGTGGTAAGGACGTCATCGTCCAGCGCGTCGTCCGGGAGGTCGGCGTCGGGCCGGCGAACTGGCCGCTCCTCACCAAGGACAACTACACCGAGTGGGCGTTGATCATGAAGATCAAGATGCAGGCGAGGACCTAGAGGTGTCTCGCTGCAGGAGGACCGCATGGCACTCGATGCAATCACCATCGCCGTGCCGCAGGACATGGTGGCGACCTTGGCGGTGAAGGCGGACGCCGCCGCCTAGCGGACGGTCAAGTCGATGCGCGTCGGCAGCGACGCAGTGAGGAAGACGAAGGCGCAACGACTACGACGGGAGTTCGAGTCGATTCACTTCAACGACGGCGAAGCCGTCGACGACTTCATCATCCGCCTCTCCAACCTCGTCGCCGCCCTGAGTACTGTCGGTGGAACGGTGCCGGAGGCCAAGGTGGTGGAGAAGCTGTTGCGCGTTGATGTAACGGCCGATCTGTCCACGTTGACGCAAGAAGACGTTACTGCAAGGCTGCGCGCGGCGGAGGATTGCGCCGCAGAGGACGATGCGCCGCCACCTGCTTGCGTTACGCAAGCTGTACTTCACGGAGGAGCGGTGGATGGAGAAGATGCGCCAGCGCAGCGGCGCTAGGCAAGGTTCGTCCAAGGGAGGCCACGGTGGGGAGCAGCGCCGGCGCCCGCGCAAGCGCGGCAACGGCGGCGGCAGCGCCAGGAAGGAGAAGTCGCCGCCACGGGATGAACCGTGCCACAATTGTGGCCGGACTGGCCAGGGATTTTTGCCAGCCCAGAAGGAAAGGGAGATGAAGATGCGGCCCTCCTGATGGCTGTGGCGGAAGTCAACGCCACCGAGCCAACGCCTCTGCACCGATCCGTTCCGCCTCCGCCTCCGTCCCGCTCCGCTCCATCACAGATCGACATCGACAAGCCCAAGGCGCAGGCTATCCTCGACGCGAGCGGTGACGACGTCGAACCCCTGGAAGGATGGTACCTCGACACCGGCGCGACGAACCACATGACCGGCCGCCCCGACGCCTTCTCCGAGCTCGACCGCGCGGTGCAGGGCACCGTCAAGTTTGGAGGGGCTTGTTGACATCTGCGGCAGGGGGGGCGTCGTCTTCTCCGGACGTCGCGGTGAGCACAAGGCGCTGACCAGCGTGTATTTCATCCCGCGCTTGAGGAACTCAATCCTCAGCGTGGGGCAGCTGGACGAAGGGGGCTCACGCGTGCTGATCGAAGATGGGGTGCTGCGCGTGTGGGATCACGACAACCGCCTGCTATGCCGGGTTGAGAGAAGCCAGAACCGGCTGTACATTCTGCAGCTTCAAGTGTCGCGGCCGCTCTGCCTCGCCACCCACCGCGACGACGACGCCTGGTGCTGGCATGAGCGGCTGGGTCACGTTTACTTCGGCGCGCTCGAGAAGATGGGACGACTGGAGATGGCACGCGGGCTGCCGCGGATCGACCACGTCGACCAATTCTGCGACCCCTGCATCCTCGCCAAGCACTGCCGTGCCGCGTTCCCGAAGCAGAGCAAGTACCGCGCGGAGACGCCTCTGGAGCTGGTACATGGCGACCTCTACGGCCCCATCACACCTGCGACGTCAGGTGGCCGGCGCTTCTTCCTCCTTGTCGACGATGCCACCCGCTATATGTGGGTGGTGCTCCTGGCGGCCAAGTCTGACGTCGGGTGCGCCATCAAGAGGATCCAGGCGGAGCACGAGAAACAGTGCGGGCAGAAGCTCCGTGTGCTCCGCACGGACAACTGGCGGAGTGTTCACCGCCGTAGACTTCGCCGCCTACTGCGCCGACGAGGGAGTTGAACGCCACTTCTCTACGCCCTACAGCCCCCAACAGAACGGGGTTGTGGAACGACAGAACCAGACCGCCGTGGCCATGGCTCGAGCGCTTCTGAAGCAGCGAGGAGTGCCGACGGAGTTCTAGGGCGAGGCCGTCGTCACCGCGGTCTACCTCCTGAACCGGCTCCCGACGAAGAGCCTTGCCGGCGTCACGCCGCGCCGTTCGAGGCCTGGCACGGGCGGAAGCCGGCTATCAGCTACCTGCGGGTGTTTGGCTGCCGGGCGTACGCGAAGGAGCTGAGCCACGTCAAAAAGCTCGCAGATCGGAGCCGCGCTGGAGTCTTCATCGGCTACGCGGAGGGTGCTAATGCGTATCGCATCCTCCACCCGGTGTCGCGGCGGGTGTGTACATCGCGCGATGTCGTGTTCGACGAGGCCAATGGCTAGGACTGAGCTGGAGAAGATGATGCGAGGTCGTCGGGCGAACTCACGGTCGAGTACGTCTACACGAAGATCGCAAGAGGAACGGGGTCGACGCCGCCAGTAATCACTGATTCCCCTGTTCCATCTACACCTGTCGCCTTCCTCTGTTCCCGTTGCTGCATCCCCTTGGCTGCAGCGACGGCACCCTGTACATCGACTACGGCGCCCACTGCACCAACGTCCGAGTTCGTTACCCCTGCTCGAGAACGATGACGACCGCTTCGACGCGGCGCATGGGGAGTCGTCGGTCCACTATCGCACCTACGACAATCTCCAATGGGAGGACGAGCCGGTGCCTAAGCTGGCGACGCGGGACCTCGACGGCGAGCTACTGTTGGCGAGCACGGGGGAGCCATCTTCCTTCGCCGAGGCCGAGCAGGACGCCGCGTGGCACGCGACGATGCAGGAGGAGATCGACTCCGTCGAGCGGAACCGCACTTGGGGAGCTCACGGACCTCCCTCGGGGCCATCGCGTAATCTCCCTCAAGTGGGTGTACAAGCTCAAGCGGAACGAGGCGGGCGAGGTGGTGAAGCACAAGGCGCGTCTTGTCGCGCGCGAATTCGTGCAGCAGCCGGGCATCGATTTCGACGAGGTATTTGCTCTGGTTGCTCGCATGGAGTCGGTGTGCCTTCTTCTCGCCTTGGCCGCCCAGGAGGGGTGGCAGGTCCATCACATGGACGTGAAGTCCGCGTTCTTGAACGGGGACCTGCAGGAGGAGGTGTACATGCGCCAGCCAGCTGGGTTCACCGTCGCTAGACAAGAAGGCAAGGTCCCGCGGCTGAGAAAGGCGTGTACGATCTGCGGCAGGCACCGCGAGCCTGGAACTCCAAGCTGGACACCACACTGAGGGAAAAGGGTTTCATCCAGAGCCAGCATGAGCATGCCATGTACAGACGTGGTGATGGCAAGTCAATTCTGCTGGTGGGCGTGTATGTGGATGACCTTGTGACTACAAAGTCATCACTGGAGGCTGTGCAGCACTTCGAGGAGGAGATGAAGACTGCATTCCTGATGAGCGATCTTGGCTTGCTGTCGTTCTATCTGGGAATTGAGGTGCGCCAGGACGATGGTGGCATCTCTCTCCGCCAAGCACATTACACCAAGAAGACCTGGAGATGGCGGGCATGGCACACTACAAAGGTGCAACCACACCAATGGAGGAGAGGCTCAGGCTGAGTCGTGACAGCAAGGCACAGGAGGTGGATTCAACACAGTACAGGCGCATCGTTGGCAGCCTACGGTATCTGGTACACACAAGACCTGATTTGTCATTTGTTTTGTGAGCCGTTTCCTTGAGCGGCCAATAGAAGAACACCTCCAAGCTGCGAAGAGGATCCTCCGGTACATCGCTTGGACACTGGAGTTTGGATTGCGCTATGGGCGACGCACTGGAGAGGCAAGGTTGCTAGGCTACTGTGAGAGTGATCTCGCCGGTGACATTGATACCAGGAAGAGCACCACCAGCGCGTTGTTCTTCCTTGGAAACTGTTTGGTGAGTTGGTAGTCTCTCAAGCAGCGGGTGGTGGCTCTCTCGTCCTGTGAGGCTGCCACAACTGCCGCTACAGAAGCTCTTTGGATGGCTCACTACTTGGTGAGCTCTTCGGGAGGAAACCAACAAAGGTGGACAGCAAGTCCGCCTTGGCGTTGGCGAAAAATCCTGTGTTCCATGAACGCAGCAAGCACATCGATTTGAGGTATCACTTCATCAGAGAATGCTTGGCTGAAGGAAGCGTCAGCGCCACCTACATCTCCACACAGGACCAACTCGCAGACATTCTCACAAAAGCATTAGGGCGGGTTAAGTTCCATGAGCTGCGGGCTAGGATTGGGATGGTCCAAATCACTTCACCAGGGCACAAGGATTAGGGGGAGATTGACAGCAGTAATCCCTGTCCACGTGTTCAGTTATCAGCCAGTCGAGTCTTTCTTTCAGTTAGAGTCTGTTAGTCTGTTGAGTCCTGGCCGTGTGCTAGAAGATAGGAAGTAGTGGAGTCTGTTAGTGGTCAGTTGCTCGATCCTAGTTTGTAGGAGGCCTCACGGCCACATCTTGTATTTAATTTTTCCTTTCTATAAAGCAAAGCAACATAAACAGAAAAGTTGTCATTGCAGCAACAAAAACCACTCTCGTGTTCAAGCCTTGTGAGTTGAGTTTCTAACAAATAGAAGTTGTTAAAAAAATAAAGATGAAATAATAATACATTTTTCAGACCGCTCCAACACATTATTTGCTTTCATTTCAAACATAATAGCTTGAACCAAATGACATGATTCAGCTTTTGAACCCTGTATGCACCACTTTGTTTTTTATTTCAAAACAACTTGGTCTCTTCTTGCAACATTTCTCCTTATAGGCAGGCTGTTATGTGCTAATTGGTATACAAACACCTTAACTATTAGGGACTTTTAGCTGCCATGTTTTGTACCATTTAAATTCACTCGCAGCTTCACTTGCACTTACATAAGTAGAGGCTAAGAGCATCCCTCCTTGCCATCGCCACCTTGTAAGCTGATTTAATCAATCCTTCTACATCAAAAAACCATGCCGGCCAATCCTTCATAATGTATGTCAATTGTAGTTCCTAGGATCTTAGTAGCACTTCCAGCCGAAAAATATCCCACTGCTCATCCCATTCACCTGTATTTGGATCAATGAGCTCATCAACTTTTGCCAACAAGCATGATCTTCAAGGTGTGATTGGTTTTCTTGTAGAGCCTGTAGGCAGGGAAGGGTCCTCCTATACGTTCACATTTTCACCATTACCAATTCTCCATATAAGCCCTTCCTTCAGGAGTTCTACTCTCAAAATGCTCCTCCATGTATAAGATATACCATCCCGAGGTAAACGATGTTAAATATCTGAATTTTGTCCACATAGTGTGTCAGGGTTGGTTAGCAATCTCCATGGTTGCCTGCAGATCCTGAAATCGTAGACCATAATCTTTGATATAGCAAGCACCAACTTCCAATTTACAGTGCTCTCTTTTTCACCCATGAGGTTGTCTTTATTATCATATATCAAAAGTTTTGGAGTTAGTATCACAGCACAGATATTCTAAAAAGTGGAAACGATTTATCAAATGAAAATTAATATGATATATTGTAATTTAAATGTTTAGTTATTGTTAGCTGTTTCAAAACTATAATTTTCTTGTTCATGTAATTTGTTATATCTGCAGAAATTGCTGAAATCATATAATAAGGGACCAGCAGGAGTACGAAGCACAATTTGTCGTACTATGGTCTCACTTGCTTTGAAGGAACCCAGAGACAATTGGGGACCAGATGGAATAGTGCGATGGATCAACAACGAAATGAAAGCTGAACCAAATCTTAGTCCAGTACTACTTCATCTGCTCGAGTTGCAAGTAGAGAAGTACCTTTGGCAACAACTCGAGCAGATGAAGTAGTACTGGACTAAGATTTGGTTCAGCTTTCATTTCGTTGTTGATCCATCGCACTATTCCATCTGGTCCCCAATTGTCTCTGGGTTCCTTCAAAGCAAGTGAGACCATAGTACGACAAATTGTGCTTCGTACTCCTGCTGGTCCCTTATTATATGATTTCAGCAATTTCTGCAGATATAACAAATTACATGAACAAGAAAATTATAGTTTTGAAACAGCTAACAATAACTAAACATTTAAATTACAATATATCATATTAATTTTCATTTGATAAATCGTTTCCACTTTTTAGAATATCTGTGCTGTGATACTAACTCCAAAACTTTTGATATATGATAATAAAGACAACCTCATGGGTGAAAAAGAGAGCACTGTAAATTGGAAGTTGGTGCTTGCTATATCAAAGATTATGGTCTACGATTTCAGGATCTGCAGGCAACCATGGAGATTGCTAACCAACCCTGACACACTATGTGGACAAAATTCAGATATTTAACATCGTTTACCTCGGGATGGTATATCTTATACATGGAGGAGCATTTTGAGAGTAGAACTCCTGAAGGAAGGGCTTATATGGAGAATTGGTAATGGTGAAAATGTGAACGTATAGGAGGACCCTTCCCTGCCTACAGGCTCTACAAGAAAACCAATCACACCTTGAAGATCATGCTTGTTGGCAAAAGTTGATGAGCTCATTGATCCAAATACAGGTGAATGGGATGAGCAGTGGGATATTTTTCGGCTGGAAGTGCTACTAAGATCCTAGGAACTACAATTGACATACATTATGAAGGATTGGCCGGCATGGTTTTTTGATGCAGAAGGATTGATTAAATCAGCTTACAAGGTGGCGATGGCAAGGAGGGATGCTCTTAGCCTCTACTTATGTAAGTGCAAGTGAAGCTGCGAGTGAATTTAAATGGTACAAAACATGGCAGCTAAAAGTCCCTAATAGTTAAGGTGTTTGTATACCAATTAGCACATAACAGCCTGCCTATAAGGAGAAATGTTGCAAGAAGAGACCAAGTTGTTTTGAAATAAAAAACAAAGTGGTGCCATACCTTCCAAGAAGAGTTGGAGCGGAGGTCAAGCCGACACCTTGCAGGAGCACCACTGCTGATCAAGATTTCCTGCAAAAAAAGGGGGGAATGTTTAATTGCGATGAAAGCAACATACAGCAAAACAAGGGAAATACGCCATATAAGGTTCAATAATCCATGTAATAATAATTGCTACTGCCACTTGTTGGAATATTCTAATAATTTCACTTTCAAAGTGAGTACCGGAAAAGCAACCCATGTGTTATAATCACAAGTTTAGTGACCATTATAAGGACAATTGTGTCCATCTCTGATACACGGACGCCCTCAAGGTCACGTGTCGGAATATTCAGGTCTAGGAGGAACCAAAAACAACAGATTGACTAATATCTATTGGCAGTCCAGGAGCAATTGCACCATCAGTTTGCTTACCTGCTGAAAATCCTTCAGGGCTTCCTTGAACTTTCCCATGGCAAGATATGATGCACCACGTCTATAATAACCCTGCACAAAAGAAAATTTTGAAACACAGAAACTAAAAAACAAGTTAACTAAAAAATGCACAAGACAGTAGAGATAAGGGTAGACAGAAAAAGAAACAAAGGTCACGGTTCAGCCTTAATGGAATCATCTATCTCCTAGACCACCATCTAGGCCTTACCAAGTCATACTGGGTACTAATATTAAAGAAATCACAGGCCCAACTGCATGGTCTAGTTTACATAGAAATTTGTTATTCACAGCAAGTAGATCAATTTGCCAGTGCAGTTGTACAGTAAAACTGTGGTTGAAATGAAAAGGAAAACATCATTATTCAGGCCTCACAACAAACAAATAACTGTGACAATGAACTTTGCAAAGTTGAACACTTGGGTGAGATAAACAAATCACAGAGAGCATGACTCAAATATGTTAAATAGGATCTCCCAGCAAAAATTTTGATAGCAATAGCTATTTGCATTATAAAAGGCAAAGATTGGATAGACCTTTGCCAACTGTTGGGATTGGATAAGATTGATGCGCCTTTGAAACACTGGTTCTGCAAACTGAGCAAATCCTGGTCCCAATGCCTGAAAAGATTAAATAAAAGGATTGAAGTCTCAATATCGTATAGGGACATCTTACGAATAGCTCAGGGGGGAAATCCAACACTGTTGGCACTAGCTAGTGTTCTAATTATTCACATTTTTCATGTTTGGCACTAAGATAGGCAACTAAAAGCATATCCTATTCAAGTAGTTACAATCAAAAAAAATCTTCAAGAACGCTAAAAGACTATATCAAATTTTCATCAGAATGATTTATTTACAGTGCTAAAGGATAACAAAGATAGTCCAAAAGAAAATTAAAAACACCATAAGATAAGGCGTATTCACAGCTACATAGATGATTTGCACAGATTAAAAGAACAGTACCTGTGCAATAGATGTAAAGCATTCAAGGAGCGGAAATAAATCTTTGTCAGAATTTTGGAGCTCCTGCCACTTCATGATTAAAGGCGGCATAAATATATCAAGATATTTCGCCTGGAAAGCATCTTAGAAGAATCAGTATCGTCACAAAGAGTCAGTATACAAGGGAACATCGTGGCAGGGAACGTGAAAGAACCAAACTAATTCTTGATAAAAAAAAAAGAAACAGACCTGATTTAGTTCAGCTCCAACAGCATCAGCAAGAGTACCAAGAGCATCATAGAGTATCCGGAGATTTCGTCTCTGCTCAAAAGCAACAAATAAAACTAGAAATAAGAATATGAAAGCTGACATAGCAGTGGTTGAGAAGTAATTTCTAGTGCATTCACAAAATAAGATTATTTAAATTTTGAATAACCTGGTATTTTCCATAGGCACACATGAGGTGCTGCCAAAATTACTTCCAGGTGTGGTACTAATTCTTCTGCAGCTTCCTGAAAAACAGAAAATCAATAGTCTACACATGAGGTGCTGCAAAGTTACTTGCACGCATGAAACCAATTCTTATGCAACTTCCTGTAATCAGAAAAGCATTATAAGACATGCAAATAACCTCTTCAAGAGTTGTAAATGCCGAACAAGCAGCCTCTTGCACTCTTTTGTTAGTATCCAATATCCTTCTGAGCAATCCCGAGAGAATCTTATCGAATTGTTCGCGGCCATTTGGATGATCAAGGCTCTGCATCAGAGATAACAGCAGTTCAATAAAAACCATAAGTGTAAAAATTAAAATGCAAAAATGATCCTTTTCAAAAGACGATGCGCACAAATGCTGACTCCACATTCCTAAAGCATGATTTTAACAGAACGAGCTTCTGGTGAAACCCTAGGATCACAGGAATAAGAGTAATATCAGGGGAAAATAACCTATTACCTGAACAATGAATTTGCTGTATCGAGAGAGGGTCCAACATGTAATACTCCGTATAAGAGGAAATTTATCGTCAAGAAGTGGGATCAGGAAGGCAACAATCTGCATTTCAATCAAGACATCTTATACAATGTACAACATATATAGCAAGCAAGACGCATGAAGGGCTCATAGCGTAATCAGTCTATATAACTGCCTTTTGATACAAAATACAAGAAATGTTACACTTGCGTTACATGACGTTATCAAGATGATTTAACGTCAGCTACCATGGATATATTTCCTCATCCAAACCATAAAAGCAAAATAGATTTGACCAATAACCTTGCAATGCAAATGAACATAGCCACAATTGCAATGCATATGAACATAGCCACAATGAAGGGCTCATAGCATAATCAGTCTATATAACTGCCTTTGATACAAAATACAAGAAATGTTACACTTGCATTACACGGCGTTATCAAGAGGATTTAACGTCAGCTACCATGGAGATATTTGCTCATCCAAACCATAAAAGCAAAATAGATTTGACCAATAACCTTGCAATGCATATGAACATAGCCACAATTAACCATTACTCATTAAAATTACCTGAGGAAGGTGGGGGTATAAACCAGCAATGCACCCCTCTGCTATAGCACCAAGAGACAAAACAGCGGTTTCCCTTTCTTTCCAAGATTCATCATCTGTTCGAGCCAAGTTTTGCTGCAAATTACAGAAATTAGTGGATATGTAAGCAAAAGACGAAATGTTCTGAAGACAGACCATAGCTGTTGCATATTTTACAGCCAGAGAACTTTCAGGACTGGTTTTTAGGGCTTTCCTGTCAGGCTAGTTGAGTAGTGCTAATAATAGTTTTCACTTTCAGTGACTACGGAGGGTTTTCACATTACTTTTCAAGTAAACACAAAGCCTGAATAGTAGGGTTAAAATGGAAACCACAAACCACCATCCTTTTCCACAGGCCATGCAAAAGGTCAGTTCAGGCCCATTTGAGTAACTGTTTCAACAAAAAACACCATTACTAAACTATACATAGTACAAGTTACCTCAATCAAAGGCATTAAAGTTGGAAGGATGCTGTCGCCAAACACATTAGAGAGGACATCCAACCCAGCAGCACTACACTTCCGCAAGTTCCATACATTTACAGCATCATCATAATCCTGTTCAAGTCACCAGTAATATTTTTAACAATTTGAAGTGATGAGGCGGTGTAGGATGGCAATAGCAATCAAAATCAAATGGCTTAAAAAGAGAGGAAATTATTAACTCACATCGTCTTCTCCAGTTTCCGATCCATGCAATCGAGAGGCATGGAAGCGGGGCTTCAAATCCTGTTACATATTGTCCACGTCTCATTCACAGCAAGAAAATAAACAGCGCATAACTGTAGTAAGCTTAAAGACTCAACTCAGTCAACCCATGTTAGCAGCACTGGCATATTACAAGAGGTTCGCGCTATTTTCTTTATAATGCTAGTGATAATTGACTGCAAAATTTCCGAACTACTAACAAATTCAGCAGCACAAGACTGCAAGGTTAACCTTTTCTATGAAGTGGAATGCAGGAGGAGAATGGCCTGAAACTAGAATCAGCTTGGTAAGCGCATTGCTAAGGTACCACTCCAAAAAAAAAAAGGATCTCACTGTGAATCATGAAATGAGGTAAAGCTAGAATTGGATCACTCAATTCTGCTGGCACAGATCTAACCACTATGATGGATGGCCACAAATGAAGCCATTCTAAAATTAGACCATTATCAGTTATGAATATCGCTCACAAGGATAGAAAAGGGTATAACCAACCTGGTCCCTATCTGGAAAGGATTCTTCTTCCTGAAAAAGATAGAAAAAGGTATTTACAAGAGTAAGCAATTGCCACTGATGACCCACTGTCTGAATATGCAAGACATTAAAAAATTGCCACACCTCAGCATCAGCAAGGGACTCGTCATCATCAGCATATACCATGTTCGACAACAATGTCTAGGGGAAAAACGTGAAATGTAAGAAATTATATCCAGCTCCAAGGTACAGCAGCACTAATCTGAAGTACGAGAGACATACACCGGGATTAATCGTGGCAAGAATTCCCGTAAACCTTCAGGAGGCATGCTGACGTCACAGTATGCAGACCTGACAGGTTTAACAGTTAGAACACTAAAAGAGACAACAACAACAACAACAACAACAACATAGCCTTTTGTCCCAAGCAAGTTGGGGTAGGTTAGAGATGAAACCCACAAGAAACAAGGATAAGAAAAACATAAAACGGCGCAAGACCAAAGGTATCAAAAGGCTTCTAATTCCTAGCCACAAACTTCGGTATTCGTCCTTTGTTTTGAATTTGAACGTTTCATTAATATAAAAATCTGAGAAAAAAATAGTGAACTTCAAGAATCTATACTAAAAAGAGCGAAAGAATTTTGTTTCGTCAAATCCAACAAGTGGACCCATGGTCGTCAAATATTATGGATCCATTGGACCGACAAGTGGGCCATGGGTCCTGTACGTTAGTGGCCAGGACTCTTTCTCACGCTAAACGTCGGCAGCAGGACTATTTCTCACGCTATATTTTTTAAAACACATGGCTGCGGCATGTGCCTCTCTGCTAGTTAGAAAAAAAACAGTTGATTACATTGAAATAAGGGGCATGCACATCACAGTAATACAACTCAGATTCAGAAAGTCAATGTCTAATCCTTGGTGTATTCTATATTTCTGTAAGGATTCCTAGGTACACCCCCTGTGCAGCCATTAGTAAACTCAGTCTCAGAAAACATACCAGAATTCACAAGCCTCCAGAGCGACTTCATCATCTGAATCTTTATTAGCTAGTAGGATCAATTCGGTAACATTTTTCAGATGTGGCTGCAGTTTCAATATCCAGTGTCAGATTCAAAATAATACTTCATGGGCTAAGATTTATAAGGTGAGAGCACGAAAGAAATCAAAGACAGAAAACATAATGTACCTCTAAGATTGATGGCCGCACTTGACTGAGCTGGACCCAAGCTGAACAAACCTACCAAAGAAACAGGGCGGGTTATCAAGATGAGATGTGCGACTGAGCAATCATGAATCATCATTAGCATTTGCGCTTGCGGATAAATCAGCTCGGATCCAAGAAAACAAATCCTACTTCAATTATGCAATAGTAACATCTTGTATGCATTTCAAACTAATTCTCTAGTAAACAACTAGCGCGCCATAATGTGGAATTCTCTTACAAATAGAAGTTGGTATCATAATAAGTACAGTGAATACCAATTTCCGAACATCCGCTGAAGGGTCCTTTGCAAGGTTGAATAATCCCAGAAGATACTGGTCCATGGACGTATAGAGTGCCTGTGTGAATTAAAACAATTAGCCAAGAGCATTGAGAAGGATAAACCGAAGATGCGGAGGACTCTTACCGATGGCATCAGCACAATGTACTGGTTAGTGCAACCCAATGCTAGCTTTCTAAGACTTGCATGCGGTGACTGAAAAAACTGAAAAAAAAAACAAACTGCATGTGTCAGCATAAAACCACGTAACCATTTTAAACCAGACTGTTCAAGCATCTGTATGCATGCTGTTGAATCATTGGCAACTGGTGTACAAAGACATAAAATATGACCAATTAAAATAGTGGAAAGCATAAGAGCCAATTGTATAGGCAAGTAGTATTGGATATAGACCTGCAGTATCCTTGGCATGAATACATTGATCGGCCGTTCAGACAAACCAGGAACATCCACATCAAGCTCTTCAGGTACATCCTCACAGATCTGTCATCAGGAAGCAAGATTATGAGCATACAAATTGTAAGATCCACTACAGCATGCTTCTTTACTGCATAGAACCTCCAGTATGACAGGAGTGCAAATTACCTTGTATATAGCATCCATAGCACCTTCCATATGATCAAGGTCATTACTGTCCAAACACTTGTGCAGAGCCTGAAACAACTCAATCCACCCAGCAACTCGAACAATTTGGAAAAGTACACTGATCACTGTTCCAACTGTGGATCTGATTGCCCTATTGGTTGCCCCTATACATGGTAGCAGCTCAGCCTTGATATACTGCTGCGATGGGGATGGCATAGAACTGAAAGTCGTTCGCAGATTGTTTTTCAGCAGAATACCAGCAGCCTGTCTAACTTCAATGGATTCCCCCTGGTACAAACAGTTTAACTAGATGTCAGCCACAAGGAAACAATAGCTGGACCTGCCAGCGTAGTTGTATCATGTTGCTCCATAACTAAGTTTGACAATTTGTGGAATATTTGTGTGGCTGTGTTTACATGATATTTCAACATAATAAAAGTGTTGAAAACAGATAGGCAGGGAAACAGCACAAGAGGAGCACACAATCCACAAGATTCATCCCACATTGAGTCCATGATACCATGATCCCGTTGACTCAATTCATTGTTTATCACTGTTTCTTATATTCGCCACTGCCGTATGGATTTTTTTGTGGACAGCTGACTGCTTAATGCAACCCCTCAAGGCATAAAATAAATTCATATTATATGTATCTCTAGGCACACACCCACCTGTATGCAATTATTTCAAGCTCAATGGGAGCATCACCAGTCAAAACTAACAAACACTAGAACACAAGAAAAGTCAAAACTAAAAAAACATGACTGATCAAAGATTGTCAATGTTTCCCGGTTGTTGGTTTTTTTTGTGTGAACTTGAGAAATCATTATCCTGGCAAGGATTACAGATATAAAGATAAAGGCAAATGGGACTAGCTAGCTACCAGATTGACATGGAAACAAGCTCTCAGCTCTACCTATACCTCCCATGTACATATATCGGGGCATATTCGCATAACATAAGCCCTAGTTGAACCTCTGATAATACTAAAGGACAGCTCAAATTAAGGAAAATGAAGTGGCAAACGTTAGCTTGATTGCCAGCTAACGACCTTACGTAGGTACACAAACAAATTACTTTGTTCCCACTGAAACATCGAGACGTCAATATCAATTCTGGACTAGAAGTAAGCACATGCGATCCAAGCGCTAAACTACAGTCGCGACGCTGAAATCTATAAAGTCAAGTAACAAGCTCGAACTCTACCATCGGAGAAAACCCTAGGCTTTGGTGGGCATGGCGATTAGAAGAATGGAGCGAGCGAGCAATTGAGGTGAAGGTGACAGGGGGGCAGGGGAAAGGAAGAGCGCACCTCTCCGCGGGCGAGGAGGAAGACGAGGTAGTTGATGAAGTCGGGGAACTGGCTGTGGCACTGGAGCTGCTGCCAGATGCGAGCCTGGTCGGAGTTGGGGAGGAGGGTGCAGATCTCGCGGAGCCCCTGCTCCTGCGGCTGCCAGAGCGCCGGCGCCGCCATCGACGATCACCCGGGGGGTGGGGGCGGAGCCAGGCGGCGGAGGACACCCGGTTGGGCCGGCGGAGGAGGCGGGGGCTCGACGGGGAAGAGGAGGAGAAGTCGTCGGTGGATCTCGCCGGCGTCGGAGGGGATTAGGGTTCCGGGGGAGGCGGTGGCAGCGGGGGATCTCGGCCGGCGATTAGCGTCGGCCGGGGTTGGAGGGCGGCGGCGGGGGCGCGGGTCGCGCCGGAGCCGGGGGAGGCGGTGGCGGCGGGGGATCTCGGCCGGCGATTAGCGTCGACCGGGATTGGAGGGCGGCGGCGGAGGCGCGGGTCGCGCCGGAGCCGGGGGAGGCGGTGGCGGCGGGGGATCTCGGCCGGCGATTAGCGTCGGCCGCGGTTGGAGGGCGGCGGCGGAGGCGCGGGTCGCGCCGGAGCCGGGGGAGGGGGTGGCGGCGGGGGATCTCGGCCGGCGATTAGCGTCGGCCGGGGTTGGAGGGCGGCGGCGGGGGAGGCGCGGGGAGGAGTGGGTCGGCGGCGAGCTGAGGAAGGGGCGCGGGAGGAGGGGAAGGAGGGGAGAGTATAATTTTTGCAATTTGGTGCTTTTCGCGAAAGAATTTTACATCTGGATCTCTGTAGGAAAGATTCCCAGAAATGGACCCTTTGCATGGCGCCAAAGGACATGGCGCCGTGGGTGTGTAGCACGGCGCCTTTACCTTTGGCGCCGTACGTTTCCACGTAGACGCCACCGTGGCCGCGGGCTAAATAGCACGGCGTCAAAGGTCATGGCGCCGTGCTATGTAACCACGGCGCTAAGGATGGTGGCGCCGTGCCGGGGACACTTAACTCCACGCCCGGCCGCCCGCTCCAACACGCAGTAGCACGGCGCCACAAGAATTGGCGTCGTGATGTGTAACCACGGCGCCAGATCAATTAGCGCCGTGGTGGGGGAAAATCAGGAGGACCATTGCACGGCGCCAAAGGATGTGGCGCCGTTCTATGCAACCACGGCGCCAGCTCAATTAGCGCCGAGGTTGGGAAATTGGAGTATGCTTGGCGCCGTGCTGTGCAAGTAAGGCGCCAGAAGATTTGGCGCCGTTACTGTCACACCTTCTAACAGACAACAGAAATACTGATTCAAATGACACAGAATTTCGAACACGTTCAAAACATACCACAAAGTTGACAGAATTTACAAATATCTATATCCCACATAGAAGCTCACAAAGTTCACAAAAGGTCATAACAGCGGACGAGTCGGGCGGGTGGGCGCGCGTGGGGCTAAGGCCCCAGGCATGGCGCCACCTTCCTTAGCGCCGTGGTTACATAGCACGGCGCCATGACCTTTGACGCCGTGCTATTTAGCCCGTGGCCAGGGTGCACGTGTTTTGGCATCTGTTGCCAAGCTGGAAGAAAAAGGGAGCATCTCCGGCCATGTATTTATTGTTGCTCTCTACCGCCCAACAGAAGTCCACCGCGTGGTCCATCTATGTGCCCCGTCACTTTCCGTTAGTGTCTCGCGGCACGTGTTTTGGCAGGCCATGCTGCTGACTTGAATTTCACGGTCAAAGAGAAAACGGAATGTCCGTGTCCCGCTAAGATTTTGGCCTCCGTTCTGCATGCGGCCCACGACCCATACGAATGCAACAGTTTCCAACCTAAGCTAGCAAGCTCTGTATTACTATCCTATATTAAAGAGCCAAGAATTGGCGAAAGGTGAGGACCTCAAGTTGCTGTAGTTGTTCTAGAACCCTCCTTGCTCAATACTAAAGCTACCTGAAATATCTAGAGATTTCTTCTACTAATTAATGTATCCGACAGGGTAAAAACAAATGCTTTGCTCAGTTTTCCAATCTCGCACGGCTTCTCCAAACTCCTGTCTTGCTCCATGCGGTTGTTGGTAGGCTTGGTCAGGCGTTAAACTCCATGTGTAGTAGTTATTGGTAGGCTTGGCCACGCAGCATTGGGCCGCTTAACCCATAGACAAACTTAGTTTCCTATTTTGATGAATGTGCGTTTCTCCATATTATTTAATTTTATTTTTATCCATTTGTTTTTTTCTTATTGTTTGCTGTTATGATCTTCTATATCGGCACGCATAGCGTGCCAATCCGTCTAGTTTTTTGAATAATCCCAATCTTTGTATATTGACAAATAAAAAAATTGAGTAACAAAATCTTACATCATCTTGCATTCTTTGCCGCCTCCGAGCTCTGCTCCTTCCAATTCTCACGGCCGCCTTCCTACCTCTCCAGAAGTCACCATCACGGCATGACCTCATGTTCATGGTGCCACCCGTCAGCTCTGTCCCCACCTCCATAGCCACGCCGGTCGTGGATGTCAAAGTGCTGCTCGAGGGGTGGTCTCCAAGGCCGAGCGGCCAACCGACCACCAGTGGCCCCCCTAGATGAGGGCGCCTTCATAGCCCGCACTGACATGCTAGATTTGGCGGACTCTCCTTTAGCTCACTAGTTCATGGAGATTGAGGTTAACAGAGCGCCCATGGTAAAGGCCACGATGCAGCAACATCCTCAAGCATATCAAGCATAGGGGATTCATGTCGTCTGAAGCTGCCATCATTGCCGACCCAAATTCTATTCTTGAAGCGGAGCAAGCCATCTTTGAAAGAGAAATTTGGGACTGCAGACTCATCCACAAGCAGTTTAGAGATCAAGGCTGTAGCAGTTGTATCCTTGTTATAACTATCAGCAACCTCTGTCACCCATTTAGGAGAAGTTGTAGAGATAGCCAACACTTGATGATCTACATGGGTTCTCCTTGACAAGGCATCAGCAGCAGAATTTTCTGATCCTTTTCTATATACCAATTTGTATTGAATCCCCAATAGTTTGACAAAGACCTTTTGCTGCCATGGTGTGTTCAATCTCTGCTCATTCAAATGCACTAAACTTTTCTGATCAGTAAAAATGATGAATTCAACCTGCTGTAAATACTGTCTCCATTGGTCAACAGCAGTCAAGATGGCTAAATATTCCTTCTCATAGGTTGATAAACCTCTTGTTCTAGGTCCCAAAGGTTTACTGATGAAAGCTAAAGGGTGATCCTTTTGTAGAAGTACAGCACCTACCCCAATATTGGAAGCATTTGTCTCTATACAAAAGGTTTCAGAGAAATCAGGCAAAGCTAGAACTGGGGCACTGAGTAAAGCACTCTTTAAAGCTATGAAGGAGTTCTGGTGCTCATCAGTCCACACAAAGAGCACTCCCCTTTTAAGCAAATTAGTGAGGGGTTTAGCAATGATAGCAAAGTGCTTGACAAACTTACGGTAATAACCTGCTAAACCCAAAAAGCTCCTCAACTCTTTAACATTGTTAGGTTGTGGCCAAGATTGTACTGCCTGAATCTTGCTGGGATCTGTGGCAACACCAGATGCAGATATAATATGGCCCAAGTAATTGATCTGTGTCTGAGCAAACTTGCATCTAGATAGCTTGACACTCCACTTGTCATCAGACAAGAGTTGCAGAACCTGTCTCAGATGAACCAAGTGCTCTTCAAAAGTCTTGCTGTAGACCAAAATATCATCAAAGAACACCAGTACACATTTTCTCAGTAGTAGTGCCAAGGTAGTATTCATGGCCCCCTGAAAAGTGCCAGGTGCTCCACACAAGCCAAATGCCATAACCTTGAACTCAAAGTGCCCAAAATGTGTTTGAAAAGCAGTTTTGAATTCCTCTCCCTTCTTCAGCCTAACTTGATGATATCCAGAGTTCAAATCCAGACAAAAAAACCCATTTAGCCTGAGCTAATTCATCCATAAGCTCATCAAAAACAGGTATAGGAAACCTGCTCTTCATTGTCAGTGCATTGAGATACCTATAGTCAACACAAAACCTCCATGTGCCATCCTTCTTTTGACCAACAAAATTGGAGAAGAAAAGGCACTAACACTGGGTTGTATTATTCCTTTGGCTAACATGTCTGCCACTTGTTTCTCAATTTCATCCTTCAAAGATGGGGGATATCTATAAGGCCTTATGTGGACAGGTCTAGCTCCAGATACCAAAGGGATGACATGGTCACAATCCCTTTCAGGTGGTAATTCTGTGGGAGACTGAAAAATCAGAGCAAAATCATCCAGGAGGAATATCCCCTGAAGATGCAGGGTCTGACTCTATCAGGGAACAGACATGAACCACCAGTTCTTTAGGTAACACCGGCCCCAGGCCCTGCAACAAAACAGTGGAACCCATATATGGTATGGCCATCCACTTATGCTTCCAGTGTACTTGCATAGGACTGAATTCTTCCAACCAATTCATTCCTAAAATGACATCAAAATGCTGTAGGGGCAGGACCTTCATGTCAGTAGCAAAATCATAGCCATCAACCGACCAACTAGCTTGTGGAATTTCATAGGAACAATGCAGAATTCCCCTATTTGCTACCTGTACACTGACTGCATGAGGCAATGGTTTGACTCCAGTGAGACTGGCTGCCAGTTGTGTGCTCACAAATGTGTGAGAACTTCCAGAGTCCACTAGAATTAACACATCTTGATCTTGAATTTTGCCCTTAAGCTTCATGGTTCTTGGGCCTTCTTGACCAGTAGCTGCTTCTTTGGATAAGGCCAGGAACAACTGTTCTGATGGATCAGTGACAGAGACTTGGTCAATATCATCCATATTAAACAACTCCAGCAATTCCTGAACAACATGGAGCTGCACTGTGGCTGCACATTTGTGATCCCGACTCCATTTTTCAGCACAGCGAATACAAAGACCCTTAGCACGACGAAAAGAACGAAGAGCAGCCATTCTCTCAGCAGGAGTCTTGCCTTCACATAGCTTCTTCTCTTCATTAATAATAGGCTCAGCTTGCTTGTCAATTCGTGGAGGAGGAGGCAAAGGATATGGCCCTCGAGGAACAGACTTGTATGTATGAGGCAGATCAGGCTTTTTGAAACTTCTAGCCTTGATGCTGACTTCATCCTGCAACAATGCGAGAGAAGCGGCAGTATCGAAATCCACTGGGCGATGTAAAGATACAATAGATCTAATATCATCATGTAATCCATCAACAAATCGCATTGCATAGTACACTGGTTCTGTAACATGACCATAAGTAGTTAACTGATCCACTAGTTCAGCGAATTGTTCTACATAGTCAGCTACGGAACCAATCTGACGAATGTGGAACAATTGTCGAATTAACGTTTCCTTCTGATCCCTCCCAAAACGCTCAAGAAGAAGCAAGGAAAACTCATGCCAAGAAGCTCTAGACATCTTGACTTCTACCGATTGAAACCAGCGAGCTGCTGCTCCCTCCAAAAACATGGACGCTACTGGGATCCAACGATTGGACTCTACTGAATACATGTCAAAATAACTCTCACATCTAGACAACCACAGTTTCGGATTTTCCCCAGTAAAGCACGGAAAATTCAACTTAGGCAATTTTCCCGTGGAATTCGCTTGATAAGAAGAATTTCCCCCACGAGTAGGAGTCGAATCAATGGATTTTGAGAAGCTAGATCGAGGATGAGGCACATCGAGCATACCCTTGTCCGGGTGCTGGACAAAGGTCGTGACAGACCCGTAGCCAGCATCCCGGGATTGCAGATCGACGCGGTGCCCATCAGGGCCGGTGGCTTGGTCTCCAGCAGGTGGGCGCTGGGACGCCAACCTCGGACTGGGGATGATGCCTGGTTCCGATCCGGAAGGATCCTTGACCGATCGATCCCAATGCTTGTTCAGCTTGCCGACCTCGAGCTTCACGTTGTCGAGGGAGGATTCAACCTTCGGCTTCTAGGACTCGAACGCAGCCGCCGCCGTCTCCAACGCGGTGACCCGCGCATCCTTGGACGACTCGATGTCGCCGAGGCGCTGCTCCCACTTGACATCCTGCTCGACGAAGCGCTTGTTCATCTCGAGCTTCTGCTCGGCGAATTGCTTCTGCATCTCGTCGATGATGATTTTCGTTTCTGGGTTCATGGCGCCTAGCTTCCTCTGGGATCTAGTATAGTGCTTGTGTGAGGAATTGAAATCCAGGCTTGCTGTCTCTTATACCAGGTGTTAGGGTACTAGATCGTAGGAATCAGAGGAAGGAAGAACAGGGAAGCAAGAGGCAATGGCAGGAACAGAACGAGGAATGATTACGAGTTCAGAGTACAGGTTTGTTCATTCGTGCCTCTCTTTCTCTCTTACCCCCCTTACATATAGAGACTCGATACTCATAAGTGGACTCGATACATCTTAGGCCCATTCGTCGTCTGATATCTTCTTGTTGGGCCTCCGCGTCCTTGTGCTTCGGCGCGGCCCAACAACCATCTCAGTGTCGTCAGCACAGGGGTTGCTGACAGACGGCACCGCGTTCTGGAACTTCCTCAACGCGTGGGCTGAGATCGCGCGCATCACCAGGCTCGCGCCACCGGAAGCACGCCGCGCGAAGGCGTCGCGGCCGCCGCTTTTCGAGCGGTGGTCGCCCAACGGCACTACGGCGGCGCCAATCATGCTGCTGTACGTGGACCTGTCGGTGCTTATCGAGCCGCCGCCGCCGATGCGCGAGCGGATGCTGCACTTCTCGGCAGAGTCCCTGGCGGCGCTCAAGGAGCGGGCGCGGCAGGAGCTCCTGGCGACGGGGGGACACAGCCGGCGCCGGTGCCCTGACGTGGTTCCAGGCGCTGACCTCCATCGTATGGAGGTGCTTCACCTGCGCCCGCGCGCAGGACCAGGAGACAATGTGCTATGCGGCCGCCGACAACCGCGTGCGGCTCCGCCCGCCGCTTCCGGCGGAGTACTTCGGCAACTGCGTCAGCGCCGTCAAGACGGAGGCGGTGCTCGCGGGAAGCGGATCTTCTCAGACCGGCGTTACCTGCCCCCCTCCCCCCCCCATTTCGCAAGCGTCGCCGACAGGTGGGCCCCTCGCCCCCGCCGCCGGCACCACCCGCGGCTCCCGCGGCCTCGGCCGCCTCCGTCGTCGCCAGCCGCCGCCGCCAACGCTAAGGAGTGGTCCCGCAGCTCCCCCCACTCCCGCCGGCCCAACCGCCGTCCCCCGCCGCCTCGGCCGGCGGTGCCCTCGCCGCCCGGCCCGCCGGCGGCCACCTGCCACCTCCGCCGGGCCGCCGCCACCCCAGACCCCTTCTAGACTCCGAATGGCCTATCCCCCCTAAACCCGGAACCCTAACAAGCCCCCGGCGCCGCCGGCGGCGCCACCGGGCCCATCTGTCGGCGGCGCTCGGAAATGGGGGGGGGGGCAGCTCACGGCGGTGTCACCGGAACATTTACCGGTGCTCGCGTCGGAGCTGCTGGCGCGCGGGCACGGGTGGGTGGCGGCGGGCGGTGGCGGCGCACACGGACGCGGCCATCCGGGCTCGCGCGGCAGCGTGGGCGGCGAGCCCGGTGCTGTACACTAGGGGTTTGTTCCCCACGAACGGCGTGCTGATGGGGAGCTCGCCACGGTTCGACATGTACGGGTGCGACTTCGGATGGGGGAAGGCGCTGGCGGCTCGCAGCGGCATGGCAAACAAGGTGGACGGGAAGGCGTCGCTGTATCCCGGGCGGTACGGCGGCTTCGACGTAGAGGTGTTGATGTTGCCAGAGCACATGGCGGCGCTGGAGCAGGACGACGAGTTTTGGGCCGCCGTGTCGCCGGACGCGGCGCCGGGCGTGAAAGAGTAAAGCTTTTTAC
The DNA here is from genome assembly GCA_015476505.1 of Urochloa ruziziensis. Classification (NCBI taxonomy): domain Eukaryota; kingdom Viridiplantae; phylum Streptophyta; class Magnoliopsida; order Poales; family Poaceae; genus Urochloa; species Urochloa ruziziensis. Next base: position 50,836,801 of record CM027124.1, on the reverse strand, counting down.
TGCTTATTACCGATCGCCTGCCTCTTAGGAAAGGGAGATGAATTACATTACATGCCTGTTTTTCCAATTCCTGTTTACCTTTAACCTTGAGCTTCAGATGATGAATAATAATTTCGCAAAAAAAAAAAGATGGTGGATAATAAAGGCATGTTCAACAAGCCCCATTTCGAATATTTGGGGGTGCTCATGTCTTTACCATAGATAATAATTGTAGTTATATTGCTCTACGGGATCTCCTGCAAACTCAAGGTTGGTAAGCTCCACGCTGACAGAAAAAAGGACGCCACCTCCACGAACTCGAGCTGGACACGTAACAGAGCTGAGATGGCGGACCCAAGACTAAGGCCAAATTCAGTGTCCACCACATTGTTTTTTTAAAAAAAACGTACTCCCTCCGTCCCACAATATAAGCATTCTTCGACTTCCGTGCATCACGTTTGACCATTCGTCTTATTCAAAAATTTTATAAATATAATATTTATTTTATTATGTCTTGTTTTATCATTAGGTATACTTCAAATATGACTTATTTATTTTTATATTTTTATAAATTTTTTAAATAAGACGGATGGTCAAACGTAATGTCTGAAAGTCAACAAATGTTTATATTGTGGGACAGAGGGAGTATCACATAGAAAACCGATAAAGAGAAATGATTTTTTTTAAATGAGGAGATGCTTGGATCACATGCTTAATAGTGCAATAACTAGTGAGCATAGCTTCTTCATACAGGAGTTCAGTTTTGGACCATTGCACTGAAAACTACACCAATAGTTAGCCCCTGCTCAGGGCAGGCTGACCAACGAAAATATGAAACAACAATCACCGAAGCCTCCATGCAGGCAGCTGTTGTCTAGTTTTAAAGAGCGCATGCAACTATCATCCAGCAACACGAAATGTCTAACGCTTGGTTGGGAAAACATCATGACCACGAAAGAGTTCGTTAACACATTGGTTCTCAGTATACTGTCCGTCTTGTTGTGAGGCTACACTCCTAAATTGGGGGGTTTATGATCAAGGTAGAGCCCTTGAGACGAAGTAACTACAAGACTAGAGTGCCTGCTGCAGCCTCGTCCTTCAAGCTAAGTGATCCGTATGAGCAGAACCACCATTACAAACATGCAGGTCATAAAAAAGATGAGCAGCCACTGGAAGCACGTCGTCTTGGAAGTCAGTGAGTAGACCTCCGCCGCTCGTGAGGTTGCGTGACCCGTGCTCGCCAAGCTGTGCTCCACAGCCCTCTCCGTGGAATCAAGGATCTGCATCACCAAATAGGTCAACTTCCTCAACAAGCACCCAACTGATGAAGGAGATCTTTGTTGCAGTATCACCACAATAACTTTATCCGCATAAAACCCACTGTCAACACAGCAGAAAGCTAAAGGACTAAATGGAACAAGCATACCTTCTCCGTCTCTTGCACAGATTGGTTCATCATAAGGCTACTTTCCTTCAGTTGGCGTGCTAACTCAACCATTTCATCGGTTAAATCTTCTTGCAGCTTCCTGTGCAGTACAAAGATCACATAACAGTAAGGGAGAAAACAGCCATTGTATATTCATCTGATGACCTTGTGCAAGGCCTAAAATTCTCGTACATAGATCTTAAAACACTTTGAGACAAAAATGAAGCTAATAGTTAAACATGGCACACATTATGGCTTCCAACAGAAAATCCCAGTCAATCAAGTAAAATGAATGGAACTTGTACTGGTTTGTGTTCAATATAGAGACTGTGGATAAGATCTTCTCCTATTAATGAAATGATACCAGCTCTCAGCTCTCTTGAGTATTAAAAAAAAAAGAACAACGAGGGGATTGAGCTGGAGACCTATATATGTATGAAAGGTAGGATACCTGTGCTTCTCAATGTGAGCCTGAGCTTCTGCATCCAATTTGATAGGTGCACCGATATCTCCTGTTCTCTCCTGATGGCTTGCACGAGCCTCGATATGAGCTCTATTTAATTACATATGTTAGTTCAGTAGTTGTAGTGGTAAGAAAAGGTGGGGATCAATTTTAACTTACGCTGATCTCCTTCGCAATCCTGATGATAAAGATATGGGGCTTTCTGCCTTAGCTATTTCCTCAGAGATTTCTTCTTCTCTGCTTTCAACAACTGGCTTTTCATTTTCAGGCTGTACAGCAGTACATAGAAATAAGAAGCGTAGCTAAAGGCTATATGAGATAAAGGTTAATATAAAAAAGATGACAACAACATCAGCCGTGGCAGCTTTGAATCCTATGAAGAACCTGCAAATGAAATAAGAATGACAACGAGCATATAATGAATCGACGTGATAATAACATACCACTGAAGCAGCGAGCTTGACAGCTAGAGCTTCAATCTTTTCTGAATAATCAGAAAGCTTAGCCTTAGAAACACTGGAAAAGAACGAACTCATTAAAAACATGTTCTACTGCTCATGGAAAAGTAAACATAAGCAGTCAATGGAAAGGTTTTAACACAGAGAAATGCTTGCTTTACTTAAGTAGTAATCAGTAATACCACGGAACCAGATACATGAAAAAAGCAAGCAATATCTCAAAGATTCTTATCATAAAAATGCAGGCCATCAAATAAAAAAAGGAGGAAACTAGTGACTGTTAACTTTGTATGTTTCGGAAGATGCAAGATGGAACATATCTACAGAAAGACAATCCAAATTTCAGAAACAGCTTTTTAGTGAATCTGAAAGACAAGCATGCATTTATGAAGTGGTGAAGCAAGGTGCCCTCCATGAAACAAGAAGGATCTTTCTGGAAGCTAGCTTAGTGAACCCACTTCTTGTATCCAGATTATAGAAAAGGTTGCATAATTCTGAAAGTCCCAGTCCATATTTGTGTCTTTCCACACTCAGCCAAAGAATATGCCAGCAGTATGTAGTCACAATTTAGCAGCCAGAACTGCCGCCACAGATGTCAAATTTAAATGCAAAAGATGGATGGTCATACTGATGTACTGGCAAGCTCTATGCATAACAGTTTTACAATTGACAGATAAATTTTGTTTGGTGCTGTCAAATGGCAACTGGTTTTCCTTCTCCACTAAAACTATAGATTTTTTTACATGCATCAACTGGGTCACCCACAGTATACACTGTTCCAGAAAGCTCTCAGCCATCGCAGAAAAACGCACCTTGATATCCCTTCTGGTGTGATCTCTGCTCCTAACTGCTCCAATAGCTCCCTGGCTGTGGTTACATACTGCATTAGAGTGGAAGCCGTCAGTGATTAGTACACACAGTTCATTCAAATGGTAAACATTTAGATACCACACGCATGCTATATATTCTTCTCTTCGTTCAAAGGAAGTTCACAAAGTCAGGCGCCCAACATTACCAACGCAGGATGGAAATCAAATACCTAATAGATCCATAGTATGAGCCCAAGCTTACATACATGTACAAGCTTAGCAGGATTCTGCTGCCGAGGAGCCGCCTCCAGCAACCTTCTGAGATTCACTTCCACCTTGTTGAGCCTCATGTAGAAGAAGTGGCGAACTTGACCTGGGGCATGAGCCGTCCAGCCGAACCGCTGGAAATCTTGGAAAATTAACTGCACTCGAACCTTATGGATCGATTTTCCTCTCGGAAGAACAATAACCTAATCAAACCACGGAGGTATGGGTTAGATAAGATTAAATTGGCGATGCTTCCACGCATCAAACGAACCCGCAACTAAATTAATGAAGAGGAAACATACTTGGATAGCTCGCCAACAACAAAACAAACAGATCAAGTCCGGACAGATCTACGCTCCACGGTAGGCGCCCAGGCAGAGGGACGGGAAAAGGAGGGAGGACAATACCAGAGGAGAGAGGGGGAGAGGAGAAGGGCGGCCTCTCGACGAGAGTAGAGTTCGGTGGAAGGAATCTTTCTCGCTATGTGCCGTCGCCGGCGGTGAGCTGGTCTCCGCGCTCTCCGGTGATACGCGGTGAGCCGGCGATGCAATACGGCGGGGAAAGAATCCACGGCAACGGGGTAGGAAACCGTTCAGGCGGCAGTCAACGTCTCAACAAGCCCAGTTCGAGCGAGCCAAGTAGCTACTGGGCCTCAGGCATCTTCCCTTCCGAGAGCCCAGTTCAGAAAGTCTAATGTTTTTCCAATGAAACTTCATGGTCATGGAACGTCTAAGCGATTGATTATTCGGATAGCACATTGCAAATAGTAGCAGATTATGCATATACGCGGCCATGTCCTGAACAACCAGACAACCACCATGGCACCACCGAACAACGTAAGCCCGTATCACCACAGGACGGTGCATTTTGAGTTCACAGTGAAGGCAAACAGCTCTAGAACACATGACATAGGTGATTGCTCGATACAGGAACCAACATCAAGTTTCCTTCAAAACTAATACCAACATGACATATTAAGAGCAACACGAGAGCCATTTTCCTTCAAAACAACAGGACCAGCAACAGAAGGGCGGAAAGGACCATATAACATTGAACCGTGCAAGAAATCCTACATTCACCTGACCAACCAATACCAAGTTTGTGAAACGAAATGATTATACAGTCATCTATAACCGATATATCTCACACCGATATTAACACCGTGGGTCACACCTGAACTCTCGAACCGATGATCAACGAATTTTCAACTGGATGTAACAAAGGACCAACCATAAGCATGTACAGCAAAAAGAAAGGTGATCTGGATGGAAAATCGCAATCTCATTGCACCTACTAACTCCTTGTGCTAGCAACCCACGGCCACGCCTTCTTTTGGAGCAGAAGTGACACCCGCAGTCACGCCGTCTTTTGGAGTAGTGGAGGTGACACGGAGGATGGCTTGGGCGCTTAAGGCAGAAAGCTTGGACTGGCAGAAAGCTTCCCATGATTCAGCATCTGGTGAGGCAGAAGGTTCGCCCTCATTTTCGCCAGAAGTTGAGGCCTGGGACTTCTCATAGATCACTTGTAGTTCCAGTGCCAGGTTACGAGCGGCCTCCCTTGATTCCGGAAGCTGGTCACTAAGTTGGGTTGCTGCAATCTGGATGAGCTTATCCATTCCGTACTCTTTGATTCCCTCCACACCCTGAACAAAAGCAAAACATTATTGTTGTAAAACAACCAGAGTAACAACATATCCCTCACATGCAGGAGAACCAGTATTGGCTGGAGCATGCAGATCTACAGTACACAAAACTGATCTGTTGAACCTCCATTTGCTACTGTTCTATCGAAGATAACAGCAAAATACAAGTTAACGCATAAATTTAAACATACAGCCAAACCTAAATATGCAATAATGTTCTCAGCCAATCAAATCTCTGACACGACAACTTGTTAATTACTACCTCCTTCATAAATATATGACGTTCAATGTTCTCAGACAATCAAATCTCTGACACAACGACTTGTTAATACTACCTCCTTCATAAATATATGACGTTCAATGACATGTATTTAAGAATGTAGGGAGTTTTTGACCCGCCCGGTTTCACTTTATGGCACAGCCGCATAGGAGGTTCAGTGCCCATGGCATACATCAAAGTATCTGAATATATTGGATATAAACTCTAACCAAGCTCACAAGTGGAGGAGACTAATATGATGGGAGACTAAGTTAGCAATGCCTACCTGATTGAACACATGGGATTTGGGACATCTGATAAGCAAACTATAATCTGAATTAAATCTGAATTAAACCTTTTTCCTATCTTAAGTTTCTTTACACTAAAAACGGGGCTTCAGAAGCTGCAAGTATAACAAAATTTTCAGGCAAGGAGTTTCACTTACGAGGCGAGGTACACTCTTGCTGAAACACACTGATGCTTTTGCTCGAATCCTTGGATTCCTGTTCTTGAGGTAGGGCTGCATTCTTGGTAAAAGTAGTGAAGGGGAGATCCAATTTGTCATTGATATAAGAGCTGCCTCAGCAGCTTCGCAAACAAAACGTTTATCTTGTGAGGCTTTTAGAAACAATTGCACTAGCTGTAAACATTATGACAGAAAAAAAGATGTTTTCAGAGACTTTGTAGTTGATAGGAAATCCTAGATAGCACATCTGAATAGCAATACACACCAGCGGATCAATTGAGTCAACCATTAGGTCACCATAGGCCTTAAAGATGTCAGCACAAGTCATTAGTGCTGTTTTGCAGACAGCACTTCTTGGATTCTTCACAGATTTCACAATAACAGGAACTAGAGGCTCCCTGCAATTCAAATAGTTCATAAATTAAAAGGAGATGGCATGCAATTCTATATCACTGGCCAACGGGCATGAATAAGTGGTTCCAAATGATATCAAAAGGGTTGTCCAAAGGGGAACACATTTCTAGTGCATATGCTGGGAGAACTTACAGAAGCTCCTGCAACCTTTCCTTGTGATATATTGCCAATTGACGAACATTGTTAAGAGCTTCACATGTCATAATCCAGTCCTTTGAATCCAACCTTTTAACTAAGGTCTGTTAAAAAAAATAGGAATGAAAAAACTCAGCTTTGATTAGAACAAAAAAAAAACAATCTGCAAAACAAAATATCATCAATAAGCAAGCAGTGGCATACCCTGAGAGCTGCATCAACATCTGGGAGGTCTACTAGATTCTCAGAATCAATGTACTCTACGTCTGCAATTACAGCCTCATTTCCATTAGTCACAGCATCAGGGCAGGCAGATGGAGCATTTTCTTCCTTGTTGGCACATTTGCTGCCATTCAACACAGGCTTGCTGATGCAGGATTTCATAGAATCGTCTTTGCCTTTATCCAGGTCCACTGGCTGAGAAATATTGAGATCTTTCAAAGCGCTTGCAGACATATTCACACCCTGCAAGGGTTATTGACAGAAAAAGGCGCTTAAGAACAGCATAACCAAAATTCAGTGCCCTCTTTACATGTATGGATGAAAATAGTTAATGGTGTATTTCTGGTGATCGATGGGAGCATTGTTCATAAATAGAGTGCACAGAGTGTAGACAACCATTGCATGCAACAAGTGTAAAACAAAATGCAAGGTAATACTTAGATAGTTCCACCAGATCAATCATCATTCGAAACTAGTCAGATCACAAAGGCACACCCAATGACACAGATGATAATCGTAATCCACAATGTGGATTTTGGCCAGCTCTTACCAAACTAAACTCCACAAGTATTACTGTATTAGATCTCCCTTAGTCAAGAACGCGAAAAATTACAGTGATCCCCCAAAAATGTTTGGAAGATTAACAGTAGGAGCAACTTGGGCAGAAACTAACAGAAACCACGCAGCGCACCAACCCGCAAGCAAATGAAATGGAGCGAGAGCGGAATTGGATTTGATTGCCTGCACGGACAGGGCCAAGTGGGAGTCCCCACAGCCCAGTACCACTGCCAGTACAAGTACAGTACGCTGCGTAGCGAGACGCGTCTGGACACCTAGCCTAAAGGTGAGGTGACTCCTACGGAGGGAGAAGCAAGGCTTGCTGCGCCCCGTCGACGGCGGCGAGGTCGCCGGCGACGGGACGAGCCCTCACTCCCGCAGCTCTCCACTTCCACCGCCTAGATCCACCGCGGGATACCACCTCGATTCCGGCGCCAGCAATCCCCACCCGGAACCACCACCCCGACGAATTCACGCCCGAAACCGGGGTTCGCAGCCCAGATCCGCGTCGGCGGCAAATGCCGCGTGGGCGCGGAACGCGAGATCGCGGCGAGCAGATGGGGGACGGGAGGAGAGGGGAAGGGACGGGAGGGATACCTGGGACGGGAGCGCGCCGGCGGCGGCGGACGAAGTCGGGGCGGGGCGGCGGCGTCTGGGCTTGGGCTGCTGCGAGGGTGGTGGCGTCGAGTACTAATACTGCTACTGCCTGCCTCAGTGCCTCTGCCGCGGAGACGGTGTCCTGTTGCTGTTGCTGCGCTCTGGACTTGGTCTGCCGGAATTGCGTCTAGGGCCCTGTGAAATTGCGATATCACACTCTTACTGCCGGGTCACTCACATGACCACGTGTGGTGTTTTGCACAACTGTCCCTGGAACAGTATCTCCGTGTCAGCTAGCATGTGTCATGTGCTGCGCCTCACTTTGTTCTCGAGAGCATGTGTGAGGTATGAGAAATAAGATAAACATATTTGAAAATTGAAATATCGGCAACGTATGTATAATGTTAAGTCCATTCTTTTTCAAAATGGATTTTGAAAAGTTAATTGATGCTCCATCATCACCTAAGTCTTGTTGACACATTTATCTTTGCCAAGGAAGAATATTGAAATAGAAACTCAGTACTGTTACGGCAAATACTACTATCAAGCTGATTTTCCTCTATTTTTTCAAAAAAAAACTCCCTGTCATCGATATGTGTAGTTTTTTGCGAAATCGTGATTACGTACAGGGCCTGAGCGCAAATACCTCATTGGATTCCAAAAATAATTGTGGCAATAATTAAGGGATCCCCTTCCATTTGAGGCGGCCGTCTGTTGGGGCGCTGGCTCAGTTTGAAAAATCAGAGAAACTCCGGGGAGCGATTAATTGGGGCGCGGCGGTTGCGGGTTGGTGGTACAAGTCCACCGGGAGAGCGACCCCCCTGCTCGGAATGCACAGTCCACGTGGCAGCGACGTCGAGACGAAGGCGTGGGCCCACCTCACGGCGAGCTCGCTACTTCCACGGCCAGGGCGGAGGAAATGAGGCGCCACCGTCTGCCGGCCGGCCGTTCGTTTGGACGCCGGCGGCGAGTCACGATCATGACGGTGTGCCGGCGGCGGCCTTCTGGGCTAGCGTGTTGGTAATTCTCAGCCCACTTCAGCCCAATACAAGTCCCAGCCCAGCCCGTTTAGTACTATCGCATTCGCCCTATCTGGGCCGTTCGGCCCAAATGTGACTGCTAAAACCCTAATCCGAAGAACGGACGGGTAAAAGCCCAGGAAGCCTTCAGCACGCCAAATCCGACGATCCAAACGCACCCACGTGGCTCGGGAGCCGCTCCTATAAAATCGCCGCCCGGCTACAAAGCCTCCGTAGCCGCCACCACTCGCCCCTTCCTCCCCGCCGCCGCCGCCCCGCCCGCTCGCTAGCTAGCTCGCCGCAGCCGCCGGCAAAAATGGTACGAGCCTCTCTCGCTCGGTTCCTCTCTTCTGTCCTTGTTGCAACACACTTGCTGTGATTGGCAATGGAATTCCATGCGATCTTGCGAGCTGATCTGGTGATCCTAATTCTCTTCTGGGGATTTTCTAATCTTGCAGGCCCCGAAGAGAGGAGGCCGGGCGCCGGTTCCGGCCAAGAAGAAGACGGTATGCCACTGATTCGCGCAATCTAGTGTTCTTACTGTTGTTTGTTGCGAGGTTTATGGCGTTCATGGCTTGATTTGCTGATGCGTTTGGTCCGAGCAGGTGGTGGTGAACCCGCTGTTCGAGAAGAGGCCGAAGCAGTTCGGGATCGGCGGCGCGCTGCCGCCCAAGAAGGACCTCCACCGCTTCGTCAAGTGGCCCAAGGTCGTGCGCATCCAGCGCCAGCGCCGCATCCTCAAGCAGAGGCTCAAGGTGCCCCCGGCGCTCAACCAGTTCACCCGTACCCTCGACAAGAATCTTGGTATGTCTCTCGTCCTGTCCTTTGCAACTTGTCCACTTAGGTGGTAGGCTGGTAGAGAAAGGTTGGTTTGCTATGGTGTTATGCATTGAGTAGAACTGCAAGGGTTGCAGGCTAGGAATTGATTGGTTAGTGTATGCTTGCCACTGTGCTGGGTATGGTAGGGCATGCCTCGAGCTGTCAGTAGAATTACTAGAGAAAAAGTAGGATATGAACTGCTATGAAAATAATTTGGGTGTCAATTAACAGCATCATAGCTATAGATGAACACGATAGAGAGTAGGTAAGAGTGTTGGCATGTCTGCGGGGCCTCAATAGTGTTTAATTATCTAGTGTATGTAGGGTTCAAGAGAACTTATCTCAGATTATTAAACCATTCAGAGCAGCTAACTGCAGAACCTTTTTAACTTTGGAAATAGGTGAAAGTTCTTATGCTAATGCCTGCTTGATCTTGATAGATTTCATTATCTTGGGTAGGGTTCAAAAGAACTTTCTTCAACCAAGATTATCATATTTTTTTCTGTTTGCCGTAGCTTCCTTTTGCAGTAGAAATCCTTTCAAACATTTGGTACGTAAAAATATAATTAGACAGACTTGTATTTAAAATTCTGACTGTCTAAGTTTGTTTGCTTATAGGTGCTGTTTTATTTGTGAAAATGTGTGCTAATACAGTCAATTTTGAACATAACCATAGTCAAGACTGCTAATAAATAGGTTTTCTTGAAGTTTCTGGTCATCATGTGTGTAGGTTAATCTTAGTGGAGTAACACCCGTTTATATGCTTTTCGAATTATTTCTGCTTGTTTCTTGTTGCAATGCAGTCCAAATTGATCCAGGCTTGCCCTGGGCCATTGTTGCATTGGGTACATCCTTAATGTAGGTGTGGCGTTGGATTCTGGTTTGTGAAATAAATGATAGGGTGGATCTTCTAAACTGATCATCTTGTAGCTGTGTTTTATTCAAGCTTTACATTACTTGAGAATTTAGATCCTTCATTCCTGTTGCTATAGTTATAACTTGTCCTTCATCTGATTTTCCATTTCAGCAACAAACTTGTTCAAGATGCTTCTTAAGTACCGCCCTGAGGACAAAGCTGCAAAGAAAGAGAGGCTTTTGAAGAGGGCTCAGGCTGAAACTGAGGGGAAAACTGTTGAGGTGAAGAAGCCAATTGTTGTGAAGTATGGCCTTAACCATGTGACTTACCTCATTGAGCAGGTATGCACAGTAATTTGGTTCTTTCCTTCTCTTAGTTATATCATAATTTTGCCTTTGGGCATAACATTATGTTGTTTATGTTTTTCCCTACTGCAGAGCAAGGCCCAGCTGGTTGTCATAGCTCATGATGTCGATCCGATTGAGCTGGTTGTGTGGCTCCCAGCCCTTTGCAGGAAAATGGAGGTTCCATACTGCATTGTCAAGGGAAAAGCACGCCTTGGATCGGTATTGACCCTTCCACATTTCTTTTGCTTGTTAAATGTTTGGAGGGATCTTGAAGAAAATGGAAGCTCATAAATATTTTGTTGTAGATTGTTCACAAGAAGACCGCATCTGTTCTCTGCCTGACAACTGTCAAGAACGAGGATAAGCTTGAGTTCAGCAAGATCCTGGAGGCTATTAAGGTTGGATGCTATGAATCTGTTTGTTTCTGAATATCCAAGTTATTTACTATTGACTTGTGGACTGACTGGACCTTGATTCACTCCCAGGCAAACTTCAATGACAAGTTTGACGAGGTCAGGAAGAAGTGGGGCGGAGGTATCATGGGCTCCAAGTCGCAGGCAAAGACCAAGGCCAGGGAAAAGCTGCTCGCTAAGGAGGCTGCTCAGCGGATGACCTAAATCTAGCCCTGTTATATTTATCTTGTACTTCTCTCGATCGTGTGCAATCGTATTGTGGTTGTCTGATCTAGTTTTGAGAGTTTTGCTCCTGAGACGTGCTAGAAAGAAACTTTGTAAGAATTGAAAGCTTTTGTTCGGTGCTGGTTAGTTCATATGACTCAACTTCAATATCTATGATGAATCTCACCTGCTTATAGCGCATCACTATTTTTCTAGATCAAATGAGAATGAGATCATGTTAGCCTTGCGCAGGCACTGGAATGATTTTATTCCTACAAAAAAAAGATCATGTTAGTTTGAAGTTGTTGGCAGAAGTTTCTATTTCCTGATTGTAGTCTCTTTAATCCTTATGGTACTTTTCGTTCTAAAAGAATTTTGCTTTTGGCATTGGTCGCAGACATATCGGGCACGCTTTCTGCTAACCTGTTATTGTATTTCTAATTCACATTCACAGTAGTGCAGGTAATGACATCTGACTTCCTGTCATCCTGCGCAAATGTACAATGCAGCAGCCATGTCCTTCCGCTTCATTATTCCCTAACCTAGGTGAGATTTGTCCGGTAGTGTAATGTAACTCAAATCAAAATCTCTGCGAGCCCTTGAGTGCGGCGGAGGTATCATGTGCTCCAAATCCCAGGCGAAAACCAAGGCCAGGGAAAAGCTGCTCAGCGGATGACCTAAATCTTGCCCTGTATTTATCTTGTACTTCTTCTCCCGATTGTATGCAATCATATTGTGGTTGTCTGATCTAGTTTTGAGAGTTTTGCTCCTGAGACGTGCTAGAAAGAAACATTGTAAGAGTTCAAAGCTTTTGTTCGGTGCTGACTAGTTCATGACTCAACTTCTATATCTGTGTTGAATCTCTCCTGCTTATATTATGCGCACTAGTTTACTAGACTAAATGAGACAGTGCTAACCCTGATGTGCAGGCTCTGGAATGATTATATTCCTACAACTACAAGGGAAAAGATCAAGTTATCCTGAAGAAGTTGGCTGAAGTGTTTCTTCCCTGATTATAATCTCCCGTTGCATGCTGCATACTGTTTGGTTCTCAAAGGCAAGGTTTTGCCGTAGGCATTGGTCACATAGGCCTCCATTTTGTGCGCGCTGCAAACTGATGGTTTTCCACATGAAGCTTCCACGTAGAGAACTATATCAGTTCATTTCTTTTCTCTATACACGTAACCCAATTCAAAAAATTCACCTTTTTCGCAAACTAAACACCCCCGAAATGTCTAAATTTCTGCTAACCTGTAAATTGTATTGCAAATTCACAGTAGTACTGGTAATGACATGTAACTTCCTGTGCAAATGTACAATGCAGAGCAGGCATGGCCCTGCCGCTTCATTATTCCCTAACCTACGTCAGATTTGTATGTACAAAGCCCTGCCCGGTCGTTGTAAGTGCAACTAATCAGAATCATCCATGAATTACGAGTAGGACCTGATGAGCCTGAGCCCCTGGAACGAGCCCTTTAGCAGGCTGCCCAGCACGGACACCGCGCCGCCCTCGGCAACGGTCTTCGCGTCGTGGCCGCTGCCGCCGCCGCGCTTCTTCACCCGCAGCACGGCATCCCCGAGCTGCTCGCCCACCGCGTCCATGGTCCCGCCGTCGACGGGGTTGCCGTAGGCGTCCGACACGTAGAACGTGTCCTCCGCCGTGCCGTCCCTGGTCGCGATCGCCGCCCGGATGATGGAGAGGCTGTTCTCCCGGAACACCCGCGTGATCTCCGACAGCACGCCCACCCTGTCCTCCGTCCTCACCTCCAGCTCCAGCCCCTGCTCAATTGCCAAAAATTGTTTTCAATATGTCATTGCCATGGCGAGGAACGCAAAGATAATGTCATTGGGGGACGAAGGAGGGTGAGTGTTCTTACATCAGAAGCTCGCCGCTCGACGGCGGCCTCCAGGCACCGGACGAGGCGGAGCCGCTCGGCATCGGACCGCACCGGGCGCCCGTCGACGTGCCGGACATAGTACTCCTGCAACCAAGCTGGTAAACATTTTTTTTTACACTGGTATTCGTGTGGTTTTGTGAGAAGGGCGTACTTGGTAGGCGTCCTCCTTGCTCCCTCTCTCGGCGTCGACGGTGCCGTGGAACACGACGTAGTGCAGGTCGGAGAGCGCACAGAGCGTGTCGAACAGCAGCTTGGGCCGGTCCCTGCACCGCAGGATCACCACCGTGTACTGCCGCTCCGTGCAGTCCATCACCACCACCTTGGGCCTCGCCCTGCCGCACCGGTCATCCTCGCCGGCGACAGCCTCCTCGCCGCCGGCACCGCCGCCGGCGGCGCCGTCGTCGAGCATCAGCTTGTGCAGCCGCCTCTCCGCGCGCGCCGCGCCCACGGGCACGCCGCCCGCACACGTGCTGTTGGCGCGCCCGTCGCCGTGCATCACGGTGCGGAGGAGGTCCTGGACCCTGGACAGCCGGCCGGCGTCGCGGATGGCGAGCCCGGTGATCTCGTCGGTGATCTGGAACACGGCGGCGGCGCGCCGCTCGTGCGTCCACACCTCGGCTTTCACGATGTTGCAGCTCAGGGAGGCCAGCACGGCGCACACCTCGGAGAGGAGCCCCGGCCGGTCGGTGCCGGTCAGCTCGATACAGGTGGACTGGTCCTCTGCCGACGCAGCTCCGTACGTCGGCCAGGTTGCTGCCGGCGACGCAAGACAGTCTTCTGATTCCAGGCACTGCTGAGGATCAGCAAGGTCAGGCATCTTGAACTTGAAGGATTTACATAAGAGTTGCTGTGATCAGTAAATGCATTGCTTACTTTCTGAATATGGTCAATGACCTCCTTATTCTGAAGCTTACTCCCATCCTGATCGGTCACATTGAACACTGAACACGACGTGACCCACGAAACGGAAAATATTCATAATGACAAGTCAAACAACCAAACATTTTCTTTCGAGTTGCAAGTCAAATTCAGAAAAAACTGGGAGGGAGGCTTATACTACTAGTAGTAGTACCATGCATGAACCAGTTGCCATCCGAAGAAATGTACGCCTTGGTGATGACAAGGTTGAGATCGACAAGGACTTGAACTGCTTCCAGTAAAATGCCATGCTTCTTGACCCTATCAACCTGGCAAGAAAGAAAAGGTACATCCTTTATCAATTAAATATAATGACTGTAGTGCAAAATTAAAGTTGCAAAGTACAAAGGCTGAACAGGTTGGCTAGATATTGAAATGTGGTTAGCAACGTGGTCCTCCATGAAAGTGAAGTACAATCTCACCCGGATGACGGTTGCGTTGTCACACGAGTCATTGTCTATCACAACTCTGCAAGAAACAGCACAGTAGGTGATTATCTTCTTTAAAAAGGAAAAAACTTATTTCAAAAAAAAAAATTGGCGATGAATATTCGGCAACAAGTAATAGTGAAGATAATTTGGAACAACTTATTAGCAAACAAACAAGTTTTGGTAGTTGATTAGAAGGACAGTTGTATAGTAGTACAGTAATTAGTAAAGCATCTTGAAGAGGTAGCAAAGGAATCAAAGATTCCATATAGCCTTTGCCAAAAGCGGAGGGGGGAATCTCAAAGGACGCTCCATGTCTTTGGGCACCATGACAGAGGTGGTAGCAACAAGGCAAGGAATAAAGGCGACGAAAGGCAGGCACGCACGTACGGAAGCAATACGAGCTTAATTCGTTCCTAAAATGCCGAAATGGAATCTCCATTATGTTTGGATAGGTTACTGTTTAATTGAGCTGAGAGAATCCTGTACATAACAGGCCAGTTTTACAGCAGGCTATCTAGTCGAGATCGGGTGAGTGAATAACCCGGCAGAATCTCCGTGAATCAAAGTGGAATCCTACGAGTGATTGGGGATTCAAATAGACGGATTCCTTGAACATTTGAGGGGGGCTATTTAAAAGTTTGATCGAAATTAAACCTCGATCCGTCCAGCTTGCTACCCCGATCACTGGCATAATTCCCACACCGATTCTCGTAAACTGACAACCAAGAGCAGAGGCGAGCGAGCTCGCTGATCAATCCACGAACGAAAAAGAGAATAGCATGAGATAATCAACAATCCGAAAGGGGAAACAAATTTGTTTACAGTTTTACTGCAAGGTAGAGGTAGCACTGCTACTGGATCAGTGAACGTACCTCGGCGGGTTCATCCTCCGAACCAACTTGGCGTACTCGTCGTCGTCCTCCTCCTCCGCCCCCATCTCCAGGCACCTCACCATGGCAGTGGCAGCAAGCACGACCGAGACCTCCCTCCCTTGAGAGTTGATGAGACCCTTACCGCCGTGAGGCTTCCAAGCCAAAACCACCCGCGTCACATGCAGGGGAAGAAGGCGAGGAGGAGCGGATGAGGAGAAGCTGCGACGGCGAGCCGTAGGGAGGAAGAGACGACCGCGCGAGAGGAGGAAAGGAAACGCCGCGGCAGCAGCGGCGTAGGGAGGGAGAGGACAGAGAGCGCGAGGGACACGGGCGGGAGTAAAGGCAGTCTGCCGCCCGGCCTCTGCTCGTCTCGCTCTCGTCGTCCTCCACGACCCGCGCGGCTTATAAACCAGGGCCGCCGACGCGCGCGGCAGGAGGATCTTTTTTTTCCTCACTCCTGGTACAAATTGACAGTTTTTGCCATGTTTGGGCCGTAACATGGAAACTGTGGCATGGGCTCCAGAGTCGGTGCACCGAAACAAACAACAGCGACGGGCATGGTCAGTTAGCTGCTGCCGTCACGTGGCGGGCCGCCGGGCCGAGCCGAGCTCCTCGTGCCAGTGTGTGCCTCGGATGGATAAGGAAAGGGACAGCCGAGCCGGACAGGTAGGCGGGCCACGTTCATCCGGAGTGGCGCGAGAGTACGGGGTTGGGCCACGTCACCGTACCAGTGGGGTCTGCTGGTCTAGTTTATCCGTTTCGGTTGGCGACCGACCGCCGACCGGAGCGGAAGGACCTTTCAGTTACTTCGTTGTTCACTTACAGTAGTGTCTGTATCTGAATCCACATCGATACATGGTTCAGAGTACTGGCTTCGCGACTTGTGCTCAGAGATCAGTGCTTTGGATTGAGACGAGTCACAAAACGCAAGAGTTTTAGCATCTCGCAAGAATTTCACGGCACGATCCATGCATGCATCTCATCAGATTTCATTCACGAGATGGACGTTCATCACCCATCTGGATTGCCAAGAATCTGCAGCGCTTGAGTTCCTGACATGCCTTGCCCGGCCGGGCGGCGTCCCAAGCTCTGCTCAGACGGCTTGACCGCTTGAGAAAGTGCAAGCTCGTGTCGTGCGTGCCCAGGTGATGGCAAATCAGATAGCGTCCTGTCCGTCGAGAATCCGGTTGTTCTGCACGAGATGATGATATATCTTCATTCTTCCAGCTAGCTGCTCGCGAATCAAGAGAGGGAATTTCGCGACGGCGACACGGCGGCAAAGCCAACTTGTTCCCGGCGGACAGCGAGTTGCATTTTGCAAGAATCGCGGGTAGTGCTGCTGGTTGGGAGAAGAGAATATCTCCAAGTGCAGCAGACAGTAGTAGTAGTAACCCTGTTAATCCCAAATATCTTGGACGACGAGGACGTACAGGACCCGAGTTGCAAACTGCAGAGGGACGAGGAAATCCGGAATTGATCTCTGACAGTGACTGAAACACGAGCACGACGTCAGGCGGTTTAAGGGTAGTAAATGATGGCTAGAGCTTAGGTGATGACAACGACGGTGCCATGGCGCCGAGCCGTTGACGTCTTGACGATCGAGGTAGGCACTGTGTGCCCAACCCAAGTCTGAGGAAACGCAAGCCTTCGGATGGTGGCAATAACCTAGGCAGCCACTAGTCAGAGAATCAATCCTTCATCCTTGCTGGCAGACCCAGAGCCATTTCGCCAGCTTGACGGGTGACTTCTGACTAATGCACGCTGAATCGGCGAATCGTTGAGCAATTCTGGGAAAGGGGGAAAAGGTGAAAAGAGGCAGGTTCAGCATGTGAAGGAGATCGAGCCGGAATTAGAACCTGCAGTCATCCTGGAAATCAGAATAATCTAGTTGTGGGAAGCAAAGGCGACGAGCATTTCTTAGTGCATGCACGCAGGTCGCGTACTCGTGTAAGTCGTGTAGTACCGTCTCTCCTAGCAAAAAGCCCAGGGCCTGTCTTACCCCCTCCAGGTCGAGTGTAGTACTAGCTCATGTACAGTGTGTGTCTTCCTTTTTGCTGTGGAGGAGGGAAAGTCAGGGGATTCAGATTCTCTTCAGTGCTCTATACACTAGGTATAAATCTCTGCATCCCGGCGCATGATCACATTGCTATAGCTAGCCGTATGTTGACCCCGGCGATTGATGGAATCGTGTGCCTGCCATGCAATGGTCTAGGAATATGTAGGCGTTCCTTTTATCCTTGTGTCGCTGCGCGGAACGTCAACTAGACAAATTAAGTTTACCCTGAATATCTGACGACGGCACCCGGAGTCGTCGTCGTTGCGAGCTGAGGCCACACAACTTAATCTCTCGCGCGTACGTGGCGGCACGGCGACGGTCGAGCTGAGTGAAGAATACATTCTGGATCTAGAAGCAAGGTTCACGCACGCCGGCGGTAGCTGGTTGGCACCCAGCACGATCGATCGACGGAGCAGCTTAGTTAGTGGTGGCGTCGCGCCGTGTGCTCGATCACTCTCAGCTGTCTGGTCCGCCGTTCACTCTGTAACGAGCCTGATCGCGACGCCGAAATATCCATCCGCCGAGATCATCGCGGCACGGCAATGTGCGTGCGTTCGATCCATTTGCCTGCCGCGCTCCACCGTGCGTGCGTGGGCGCCAATCGAATCAGGCCACCGAGATATTTCTTTTCAGGATCGCATCGTGTCAGTAGTTGCAGCGGCTTCTTCTTGCAGCTTCATTGGTCGCAGGCAACAACTAAGATTCTTAGGTAACGTGATATATCTCATTAAGGTCCCACGAGTGCGATTAGATAGGGCTGAACGAAACATGTTCGTTTTTTTTTTTTTTTTTGATTGATGGACGTCTCGAATTTTCTGTCAAACCGCTGTCCGGATTTGTTTTCGTACAGTAGCGCTCAATAGATATCTTGCAAAAAGGGCCGGGACCAAAGCCCGTGATGAAATGGAGCCCAGTAGGAAATGCCCAAAAGAAGACGCGAAGTCGGATCGGATCGGATAGAAACGGAAGCGGCCAGCCGGAATCCCGCGTAGCCATAATTGGGAAGATCTTGGCGATGCCTTCCGTGACCGAAAATCTCGTCGCGTGTCACCTAGCTAATCAAAGGTATTCGGCTTTGTTGCGCATAGAGTTGGACCTCTTTGTCTCTTCCTTGCTACACGTACAAAGACATTTCCTCCAATACAACTTTTGGCTGTACATTGTCTGTTCCAACCTCTTCAGACCTTAGCAAAAAAAAACAATAATGAAAGAAATACAACGACTTGAGGTAAATTTCTAGTATCAATCAAGGGTAAAAAAAAGTATAAATGCTTCACACATTTGCGTGCTTGCTATTACTTAAACTTTTTCGTACTACGCGAGTCCTAAATTCGGAATTTTGAATACGCAATCTTCTTTTTCCCCCAGTGGTGGGAGTTGGGACCGAAAATTCGGACCGCAGGGTAGGCCCATGGAGATCTCGGATGGAGCCCACAAGTTTCGTCAAGTGGATGGGCCAACCGGGCCCCCCAACTCGACGTGACCTGTCTCCGCCGCGGCCGAACGGTCTGGCCCGTGTTGGCCCAAAAGTGTGACGCTCACAGCCGTTCCTTTTTTTCCAAGACCACGAGGAGCCTCGCCAACACCAAGTCACCAACCAACGCGATTGTGTACGGGCTGTCGGAACGCCCTCCATGGATCGTAAAAACCTCATCGCAAGTCTCATGTGCAAGAGCAGTGGAAACGTACTGACTTCCTGATGAAGCATCGTCGTCTGTGACCTAGAGATGAGATTTCTTTGGAGAGGATAACATCGCTTGCCTTAATAATCTAACTAATAATCCCAATAACCTCTCTTTGTGTGCAGCTGAAGCGATCGATGCCGGTACAGTGAGCAGGAGCTAAACAGCGGCCGAGATGATAAACCCACGTGCTGAATTTGTCGCTCTGGAACATGTCGGCCGGGGGGGTCCTTAACAGCGCAACGTACGACCACAAGTTAAAAAGCCTACTACTACTATTTGGTCCCTAACCTACAACTTGAACGACTGCAGCAGTGTGGTAGTACGGCCATAGTAGATAGCAACCTTTCTGTCCAGCTGAAGGAAAAAAACTGTCAACGACATGTCTTGCAAAAAAAATTGAACATTCAGCCAGATGCTCACCGGATCCGGAGTGATTCTGTTTTTTTTTTCCCACTGGGCAGCAGGGGCAGTAGTAGTGACAGCAGTGGAGCTCACAACAGCTCATCGTCATCGAGCAATCGGTGCCAACAGGGAAACGTTACGCAACAACTTGTGACGCTGACGACCGGCCCGGCCGGGCACCTTTCCCTGGATCGGAAGCAGCGGCTGTCGTCGTCGGCTCATAGCAAAATCACATGGCGGCCGTCCCGCCGGAATCGGCCATCGGAAACGGAGGAGGGGAGGGACCAACGCACTCGCTCCGTCGCTCGCATCGGTCGACGGAACGGTCCCGTTGCCCGTGCATGCATGCATGCCAACGATCAGTGGTCATCCCAAAGGGGGAAAAAGAAGGTTGAGGAATTCCGATTCCTAGAGCCAGCCAACCGGCGCCTGCCCCGCCGAGTCCTTGAGCGGTGTGTGTGTTCTACTACCTGTCGTCGTCGGGAACCGGTCTGTTGTTTGCCGCTGCAGTTGCCTCGAGATCAGTTTTCTTTTGGCTCATGTCTTGTAACAGTCTCTTGATTGGTGGCCTGATGAGATGAGCCCCTGACCGGCGTGCAGGTTGCAGGGCCAGAGGAGGAGGAACAGTCAGTCATGTGCGCTGCGCGCCTCAAAGAAACAATTTTCTAGTATTTGTGTGTTTGAATTTCAAAAACTTTCTCCTGATGATGAGATACTCCAGTATCTGTGTGGATCGGATTCCTGTCGACTGGGGCATGTCCGTCCGTCACTATTGTGAGTGACTCTTGGCGTCTGTCAATACGTATTTGTGCGTGCCCGGCCGCCGCCGGTGGTGCAGGAGTGCAGGGCAGTTATGCAACTGTCAAAGAGGGAGGGGGCGTACAGCTTGGAAGGATTCGTTTGGCAGGCCTTTTTACAGATGCCGGTCGACTTTACCACACATGCAGACATGCTGCTTCGTTTGTTTGAAGAATGGATGCGATGCGATACGGTCCGTGACCGGAATCGATTCGATCTCCGACGTCCTTTGCAACGACGACCAGGGACAGAACATGAGCACAGCACCTAGTCAAGCTCAGGCATGTCCAATGCAAATCTTTTTTTTATTTTTGAGAAATTGTCCAATGCAAATCTGCAAGACGCAGCGATTTCCTGCCTGGTGGTCAGGCCATTCGATCATGGGGGAGGCGGCGGATTAGACGTGACCTGTGGCCGATCCGCAGGCCGCAGCAGCAGTTTTATAAGGAAACGGTGTCGCTTCAACTGGCAGTGGATCGACGACTGGACTAACTAATCTTGACCGGAGCCAGCCGGGGAAAAGGAAGTGTGGTGCATGCGATGCGAATGCGATGGAGCGAGGCGGCATGTCACGGCCGTGCGGTCACGTGAAGGTCACATGGCCTCAGCTAGCTTTCCCTCGTACCCTGACCTACTGCCCTGCACGATCGATATGGTTACGCAAAGTGATTATGTATGCTCTCCGTCCATAGGGCTCCAAGCCTCCAACTTGGGCAAGAGCAACCTAACCCAAGCAGCAGCCATGAGCACGGCCGGCGTGCGTGAGCGCGGCGCCCACCATGGGCATGGGGGATCCGTTCGTCCGGGCCGGCCGAAAACTGGCCAGACACGACACACGCCGGTAGCGCTACGTACCGGTCGGTACTCTGCCTGCCACGGCGCACAGCACGTAATAGGCGTTCGTACGACACGCCCATGGTCCTCCTCCTCCTGTGCTGCACGTTCCCCGCGCGCCGGATCCTTTGGCCTTGGCGTCGCCCTCACGCACCAGCCGCGGCGTCCAATCCAACCGGTTCCGGCGCCCGGCTTGCAGGGCCCGGAAGGCCGGAACAGCGCACAGCCAAAGGGTCGCGTCGTCAGGCACGTGACCGGGGGCAGCAGGGGATCTGGGATCCCCGCGCCCTCGGGGAGAGAGAGGGACGTGGGGGATGGGGTCGCGCGGGCGCCCATCTCCAGGAAGATACACGCCGGGATACGATTGGGGGGCGCGTGCGCGTGGGCACGGCCGCGCGCGCCTGCTGCGTCCCTCGGCGCGTCCGTGCAGGCGGATACGCACGGCGGGCACGGTTCCGGCGCGGCTGCGTGCTGCTACGGACGGGCGGTACCACTTCAGGTATGGGCGTGCCTGGTGCCGCGCCCGCACGCGTGTCAGCCCCGACTCCTGCTGCTGCAGCCGTCTGCAGGAGGGGATGCATGGGCGTGCAGGGCGGCAGCGAGCTGAGGGGATGCTGCTACAGCACCTAGCAGTCGCCGGAGATACGGTACAGGGCCGCGCGATCCGGCGATTTTGGAGCGACACGGCAAGTGTACGTGCAAAACTGCGCGCGCGCGAGTGCAGCATCAACACTCGTGCCGTAGCACCAGCACTGCACTGTCTTCGTTCCCCTACGTACGTTACGCCCTACGTACAGTGCAGGACGCAAATAAGGCAGGTCGATCGGCTTCGGCGTGACGTGGCCGGAATATATATACGAGTATGTTACACGCGCCGCGGCTGTCACTTTCGGTCTCCCGCGCGCCCCCTCGCTCGAGATCGACCTCTCTTTATCCGGCGGGTAAACCACACGCCGTCACCGCGGGTAACTTTTGCGTTTGTTTCGACCGCACACCACACACATGCCCATCGCCAGGAATTGCCAGCGGCTGGCTCTACTGGGTCGGCCCTTTCTTTTCCCACGGCACTGTGTGCCGGTGCCCCCCGCCCCGGGACCGACCTCGGCCCGCCGCTTTACGATCGCGGGAACCAATAACGAGTGGACGCCCGTGCATGTCCCTTAATTTCCCCCCGAGATCTTCCGTGCTCGATCTCGCCAATGGGAGCGCCGGCCGCCCAACAAGATGGGCAGGCAAAAGACAGGCACGGACCGTAGCCACCAGCCCAACCACAGCCATCGATTGCCTCCAGCTCTGACTCTGATCCCTCCTCCAGGAATCTACGGCGGCCAATGGGCAGAGGGCATAATCATTGCCTGTCTGCCGGCCCGGCCGCCGCGCGCGCCCCATCATGCCGCAATAACGGCGGCTCCACCGTACAGTACGTACCCTCTACAATAGCTACACGATGACGCGTCGCGCGGGGGGGCACTGTTTCGTCTCTGCCGCCGGTCGTTATGGCGGCCACTGCTGCTTACGGAATGCGTCCGGCCGTGAATCTATCCGGTCGCCGACAAGGAGTCATCGGGTCAGGGGAAAAAGCGACGTGTGCCATTGACCTTGCACGACTGTAGGTACCGGTCGTACTGTGGCCTTTGCACCGTATGCGTGTATAGGGAACACATGCACGATGCCATGCATGCGGAGAAGAATACGCACCAGGCTATTATTTGTTTTTTTCTCTTTTCCAAGACACCCATGCTAATATCTTGTTTTTGATCCATTAGAGATTATAATCATGTCGTGGATTGTTGTTACAATCCACTACGAGCTTGGTATGAATAGGTTGCTGGATTACCGATCTGGATGTATACACAATCTAACGAGACTACGAGAGTAGATTATTTCACGTCACTCTACATTATACAATCTACATCTACTTGTGTTCGATCCACACATGGCATTAAAAATATATAATACCGCTCTGCACAATTTGCAACCGCTTCAAACTCATCGTAGAATATATGGCATCATCACTGTTGTGAGGGCCATACATAGTACTCCAATATCAAACGAAATGCAAACGGCAAGGGCAGGACGGACAACTTATGAGGAGCATCATTATTTTTGGAGTCATATAGGCCTTGAATAGACTTGTGAGGCTACTAAGGAGAATGCATCCTTCAATCTCAAATATATAAGTGTACTTATCTGTTTATAGTTGTCTAACTCAAATTCTTTTGCTATTGACTATATATGAACATTTGAAAATGTTAAAATTTTATATACATTCACAAACACAAATATTGGCATTGCTAGATACTCCCTCCGTCCCTAAAAGAGTGTCTTTCTAGCTTCCCAAGAAATGTCTTTGATTAATTTTATATTAAATTAATATTTATGGTACATAATTAGTTATCATTGGAAAGAACTTTTAGTCTATTTTTAACAAATTTATATGGAGATACAAATGTTGGACGTATTTTCTACAAATCGAATCAAATTTGTGACACGCACACCAAAAACGACTCTCTTTAAGGGACGGAGGGAGTATACCATCACAAACAAAAATATTGGCATTGCTAGATATACTATGGTTCTTTATAATATAATTTCCATTTAATGCTGGCTTCATCTTATTTTTAATATAATTGGCAACTCTCTTGCCTGGTTTGTTCCAACAAAAAATTTGGATGTATATAATTTAACTGGAGTAGATTGATTCACTCCAGATTATACAATCTACTTTGCGTTCAATCCACACATAAGTACATGACATTAAAAAATAATATTGTTTTGCACAATCTGCAACGGACTCATACTCATCGAAGAATGGCCCTGTGGGGGTCATACATACAATCTCAGACAGACACAATAGACTTGTGAGGCTACTAAGGATGATACCTCCTTCACTCGATCCCAGGTATAAGGTTTATCTATAGTCTTAACTCAAATCATTTTTCTATTGACTATGAACACTTGAAAATGATAAAGTTTTCTATATACTCACAACACAATGTGGGCATTTCTAGATTTAGTATGATTTTTACAATATAAATTTTCCATTTAATTATATACATATCAACAAAATTTGTTAGTAAAAGTTTCATACTGTAAAACATATCAAACGGATTTAAATTTTTTGATTGGAGGAAATAGTAAAAAAGAAACTAGATGTTCAGATGCTTAGGCTTCATTTGTTTAGTTAAAAAATAGATTTCCTTTCAAAACAATAAAAATGTGATCGTTGTGGAAACATCATCGGGGTGGGAGTTCCGTTGAACCAGGGATGGACCTACGTTGAGGTGAATGGGGGCACAAGCCCTCACTAGAATTCTTTACATGGTACTAATTAGCCAGTTTTCACGCTGTTAAAACTTTTCAAGGGTGTCCCCCATAAAATCGTGCCACATGCCCTACGGTTGAACCGTCTTGTGCCTCGAAATTTATGTAGCTGTACATAGGTGCTTTGCACATGATAACGTGAGATTGAAAAGGTAAATGCCGCATAAGGTTCTACATTGTTGTTATACTCCTACATAATCAAGTTGTTACGTGTTACCAAGTTGAGATGCCTTGGAAAAAGTTTGATGGTAATTTTTTTCCTTTTAATACAATATATTTTAACAAACTTTGATGGTAAAAGTTTCATAATGTAAATTGTGTCTTAAATGAATCTATATTTTGCGATTCGAGTAAATAGAAATAATGCAGAAACTAGGCATAGTACGTACTCCCATTTCTTTTGTTTCAAATAAAAAAAAGAGATTTCCTTTCAGAAAAACAAGATCGCTCGTGTAAAACATAGTGTGACTCGCTGAACGACCAATGCCTCGAAATTAATTAGCTGTTTGATAATAAAGAAAAAACCAAGTAGACTGCAAATACTGTAAGAGGGAAAAGGCAAATACGCTGATGAGATACACACACCACATATGGTCCTACATACAATGGCTGTGTTACATATACTCGACTCGTGACGTGTTACCACGTTGCGCTGCCTTAAAAAAAGTTACGTCCCTCACCTCCTCCTGTAACTTTTGTTTTACGTGCACGTGCTTGCCTTTGTCTTTACAACGGCGTGCAGAGTCAGAGAGAGAGAGAGAGAGAGAGAGAGAACAGTCGAACAGAGACGCCACGTTGCGCAGCACTCACTCGCTGCTTCGCTAGTTGCCCGCAACGACGGGGCCAGCTTTTTACCCTCTGGATCGTAACATGTCCGGCAAACAACCGTGCAGGGATAACTGCCGGCCTGCCTGCCGCTCCCCCTCCTCGTGCCGGGCTGCCGGCCACCTTTGCTTAACCGCGCTGCAAAGCTTGGTTCAGATCAGATCAGCCAGTCAGGAGCTAATAATCCATGGGAAACAGACCACTGTTAGTGGAGTCATCACATCAACTAATTGATGCTCCTTCCAAATCAGATTCACCACAAAAAGTAATTATTTCAGAGAGGTCGACTGCAGGGAGATCGACAGATCGTTCGGCGCCATGTTGCCTCGCCGTACGAGACGGGAATTTTCTTGGGCTTGGGATCGATCGGGCGCCGGAAGGCTAGCTGCCGGCGATGGCTACGGCGACAACACGTACGAGCCCTCGCCGGCAGGGGTGGGCGGCAGCAGAGACCAGAGAGGCAAGGAGTCTTTGTGCCGTCGCCGGCCGCTGCAGATGTCTGGATGCCCGGCGGTGCGGTCTACATGGGCGCGGACTGTGCCTGCCGGGGGATTGTTAATACGAATCACGTGGCCGCGCCCTGTGCTCCTCTGCGCCCGTGCCTGACCGCCGGAGATGCCGCGGCGGCCGAGACCCGCCTTGCCGTAGCTGCCTTGTCCTCTCCTCACTGGCTGCCGCATCTCCTGTAGTCCTGTTCCTTCGAAACTCCAAGAGCTGCTGGACCAGCGCCGTAGAACTGTAGCTGTAGTTGTACTGCGCCCGCTGGTAACCTTTCTTCTCTTCCCTTGCTTTGACCGAGACCGGGTGCCTCGCGCTACTGTTTCCTATGTTGCCCGTATGTACCTCTACTTCGAGCTACTGTTACTCCACGTTTCATCGATTCGTGGCGAGCGCGTGGGTTTGGCCATTCCCATTCGTCCGCCGGCACCAATGCGCGCGCCCATTTGGCCATTTGCATTTCGAAACACATTTTTTGAATGTTGACTTGATAATGAGAGCTGCTGCAAATTGCCATGGATGGGAATGCAATCCATGCAAGAAAGACACAAAAGGAAGACGGTGAGGATATTTACATATGGGATCGGACGAACAACAATACAAAGGTTCCTACGCTGCCTCGTCCAAGTTTTTCGGACATGGATCGAACGATCAACGGGTCGTTGATAGGAACCCCCAACTACTTCACCCTGCTGCTAGATGCTAGCTTAGCTAGTAAGCCTAGCTGCTTGCCCTGAAGCACTCTGTCTGATTAGTTGGTTGAGCAGCGATGGCGGCGGCTACGAGCAGGACCTGATGAGCCCGAGGTTGTAGAGGAACTTCTCGGAGCGTGACCTGATCATGTTCCCGAGCGAGCGCCGCCCGCCGCCGCCGGCGCCCGTCGGCGACCTGGGGTCCCCGCCGCCGCCGCCGGAGGCGTCGTGCTCCGCCCTGACGGAGAGGATGTGCTCGCCGATCTCGGCGCGGACGGCCTCGACGGCCTGCCCCTGCACGGGCTCCCCCGACGCGTCCACCACGTAGAACACGTTGGCCGCCCGCGCCCCGCGCGTCTCCACCTCCGCGTGGGTCACCGACAGCCCGTGCTCGCGGAAGATGCGCGTCACGTCCGACAGCAACCCGACGCGGTCCTCGCAGCACAGCTCCAGCCTCAGACCCTGCATGTACCAATAACACGAACGCCATGGATTAGCATTAACTGCTCACCTTACATGATGCATTGATCTGATCTGACACCGAGCAAAATCTACATTTTGCAGCCATGGATACCTCGGTGTAACGGCGTTCGATGGCGTCCTCTAGGGCGCGGCGGAGGCGGTCGCGGTCCTCGCCGGAGACGCCGGCGCTGTGGCCGAGGTGCCGGATGTAGTACTCCTGCAAGGTCAGGTCACGGCCATCAAATTAAAAGGCCGAGGACGTTACATTACATGAGCGAGCATGTGTCCTTTTCTTTCCGCCGATAAAAAACAAAGGACAGGTCACTCAAGTTCTTCACGCCAAACGAGGAAGGATCTCCCCCTACTCACATGCCAAGATCTACCAGTATCTAGCCGCTGCCAGGCATCTCTGGCAGCGGTCAAGACGTGAGCGCCGGCGTCAAGGCCGAGGCGGCGTGCGTTCGTGCATCTTTGAACATGAACTACAGCATCAGGGGCCGTGCATTGCAGTGCTGTGTTCTGTTCTGCTGGAGCCAAAGTACCAGCACGACGCGATGCCAAACAGTTTCATGATGCCAAGTACTTACAGAGAGACATAGGCAAAAAGGCACACCTGGTAGGCCTCGGAGCCCTCGGCGATGACGGTGCCGTGGAACACCACGTACTGCATGTCGGTGAGGGTGCACACCGTGTCGAACAGCAGCTTGGCCCTGTCCCGGCACCGCACGTTCACCAGCGTGTACCCGCGCTCCGCGCAGTCCTCCACCTCAACCACCGCCCTGCCGGACCCTCCCCTCGCCGCGCCGCGGCCATCCTCCTCGTCGGACTCCTCCTCGCCGCCGTCCTCGCTCTGCTCACCGACGGCGCGGCGCCTGTCGGCGTGCATCATCTGGTGGAGGCGTCGCTGCGCGTGCTCCGCGGCGCGCGCGGGGACGGCGGCGCGGGCGGCGTTCCTGTCGCGGCTGCCACCACGGAGGACGTGGCGGAGGAGGCGCTTGACAGTGTCGAGGCGGGCGGCGTCCTCGACGGCGCCGCCGGCGTCGGCGTCCGTGACGCGCACGAGCGCCGCGACGCGGGCGCCGTGGGTCCACACCTCCGACGCCACGATGTTGCAGCGCAGGTCCGTGAGCACCGCGAACACCTCCGACAGCAGGCCGGGACGGTCTGTCCCCACCAGCTCGATCGTCGTCTGCGCCTCCTCCGCCTCCGCCTCCACCCCCACCGCACGCTCCGGCGCCGCCCGGAAGCTCAGCGATCCCGCTCCCAGCGACTGAAAGCAGAAACCGACACCGAATTAATGTGCTTCGCCTTCTGTTCAGCTGCAGATTGCTCTGCTCTCGTTCTGCTCATGGCATGAAGGAATGGAACTGCACTTTACCTGTTCAATTCGGTCGATGACCTGGCCGTCATAAAGTTTATTCCCATCCTGATCCACGACGTGGAACACTGCAGAAAGGCGACGCAACGCACTGCACATCAGGATCGGGGGAAAAAAGGATAGTAGTGGAAAGATTACAATCCAAGCAAAAGCCCGGCTTTGCATCACCCCGGAAAGGCACCGTGTTCTTAAACTTTCCAAAGACAGCACAGCAGGGAGAGGTTACTGCAAAGCAAGCAAGGGGCACCAGTCACTCACCATCCATGAACCACTCGCCGTCGGAGGAAATGTAGGCCCGCTTGATGGTCAGCTTCAGATCGGTCAGCACCTGAACCACCTCCAGCAAGGTCCCATACTTGTTCGCGCTGTCCACCTGCAGACAGAAACCAAAGCAATCTCACAGGTCCGTCCCTGAAAGAGAGAAAAAAAAATTGCCGCCGTGCAGGAACTCGCAGGAGGCAAGAACGCAGAGAGAGCTGCGGCGCTTGCCTTCACCAAGGTGGCAGTCATGTCGGAGTCGTTGTCCACGGAGACCCTGCGAGTGGCAAACGGCCAAGAACCAGGCACGGTTAGCATGCAGAGGACGGACGGGCACAGGGGTCAAGCATGGCAGAAAGAAACATCCATGGGTGTCGGGGTTGGGGGAGACGAACCTTGGAGGGTTCATTCTGATGACGAGCTTCTCGAACTCGTCGACCATCTCGTTGCTCCGACTTCGAGACCCGCATGCCATCATTGTCGAAGGAGGAACAGGAGCTGTGGGCAGGCAAAAGGGATGCGTCTCCTCTGCTGCCCCCAATCCGAGTGCGTACTTGCTGGTGGTGTCCCTCTCCCTTTGCCTTGTTCTCTCAAGGAGGCAGGAGGCAGGAGGCAAGCTCTCACCTCACCTCACCTAGTCCTACTTATATATCTTGGCTGGCCATGGCCTCTCATTGGGGGCTGGAAGGGGAGAGGGGACAGAGACAACATGCCTCTACTTGTGGATTTGTGTATGGATCCCCCCTCTCCTCTCTCTCTCTCTTGGGGTGCTGTGGGTGACTGTGTATGTGTGTGGCTTTGTGGGCAGGCAGTGGTGTTTTTGGTTGGTGTCCCTTCACTGGTTTAAAGGGAGATGTTTGGGGGGAAAAGACCACCCCAATGGGGAGCTTGTTTCTCTGCCTGGCCATAGTGGACATGCCTGGTTTCCTTCTTGATATGCAGTGATCCAAGTGTGGGACCTATGTTCATTTGGTTCACGATTCATTAATATGTTAACCAGTGTGCATATAATATAGCCGTCGCACCCTTACGCAACAACGTCCGAAGACTTGCATAACAATAATTACTTATTGAGAATATTTAGTTATGTATGGATATAAGATTGTCGCTACCGGTGATTTGTCAGGACATTTACTCACGTATATGCATATAACGGTCGTTACATATTCGATGAGTTGCACAACCGTAGTTTGTTTAGATTTGTCGGCAACGTTTAATCAGGCATGATACAACGATCACTGCATCCAAAGACTTACGCAACCGTAATTTATCGGATTTATCTGTGATATTTAATCATGCATGTATACATGTCAAACGGCTGGAAATTTAAGATATCTTGAGATGATCTCAATAATAAAAGAGCATTTAAATCTCTAGCCTAGATAAAAATCTTTTTTTAATACTGCTACTAGAGGAATGTTTTGAATGTACTGGGAAATTTCGTTGAGTAGCCCGAGAGAGTTTCTCACGTGCACAAAACGTGAAACTGCTCTGACTCTGCATTTTTTTTTCATTTTCTGTAACTGATCTGACTTTTTGGGTTGGCGGAGTTGCATGCTTAATTATGACCCTGCCCAAAGTCGCACAATAGAATACTTCTTTCTTTGAGGGATCACAATAGAAAAGTTCAACGACAAATATACTTGCACGGCTCTTGTACCTTTTTGCATAATAGGAAAGATAATAAAATTGTACCCGCAAAAAAAATGGTATGAGTTGAATAGGGTGGCAAACATTGCATTGGCTGCTTAGTGCCGTGTCATCATCACATTGGCCGCGCTTAAGCTATGGCAGGAAATTTAGCATAGGTTCATGGTACGATGCAAGACCTCGGCAATGCAAAAGGTCAACCTGCACCTTGCCTCTCTTCTTTTTTATGAACCAAAAGGTCAGCCAAGCATTTGCCTTGTACTTGCAGCTTTCACAATATATAAGAAGTTGGGAACTTGTTCTCTTGCAACATCTAACATATAAAAACGACCTTGAGAATGGCAAAAAATTTATGTGAAGATGACGAATAGGTTAGGCCAAATACTATGCGAGCGTACTATTCTCGCTTAACCTTTACAAGTGGCTTCAGATAATTCAGTGGCAAAGCATAACATGATGATAGTACAATTTGTACAGAGTCACTGCGTATCTGAGATTGAATCAAAGAACATGATGACGCTTTCGATCGCAAAAAAAAAAAAAAAAGAAAAAAAAAGAAAAAGAAGAACATGATGACGCGATATATACGGGCACGGGTCTTGACCAATAATTAATTGTCTTTCTTGAAAATAGATTGACCAATAATTATTAATCATACAAAATTGCATGGCATACTTTCTTTTTTTTTTGAGAAACATGGCATACTATTTACTCCACGTATGTCAACAGGATTCAAGCAGCCGCGTGTCAAATGCTTAGATTCAGGGCATGGAGGACAATGAGGTCCCGATTTCATCAACAGTATCAGCATGTGAGCAGAGCTTGGATAGAATGCTATCTTCTCTCTTGGCACTCTTATCTGCCCATCTTTGGTCCCCAACCTCTCTTTTACCATTCATGCATCCACCATTGTATTCCTACCTTCCCAGCTCGCAACTTCCTCATTTGGTAGTAACAAGTGCCCTTTTGGATTTGGTAACATATCTCTTCAGAATCCTCCTTTTCTCCATGGTGGTACATACTAAATAAATTTAGAACAATAACAAGAAGACCAAATTTGAAAAATTTAGTTCGCTGCTTGGCAAGATTATATATTTTTTACGATCAGAAATTATTAGATTTGGTGCTTTTGCAGTCTGACTGATATTGTAGATAACGAATTTATATGATGCTCAGAATCTCAATAGACTAGAGTTTGTTGGTTTAAGTTGCTCATTCTCTAGTATATATATGCTCGACCGACAAAACTCTTGACGATTGCTTTTCAAAATCTCAAGAGACTTAGCAGAACATTATTTATGTTGTACAACGCCAATGTCATTTCTCAAAAATGGTAGTACCTCTATTCTCTAATACTTGACGTTTCCGACAGAAGTTTGTACTGAAAATGAGCTGAAGTTTTGTGTCGGAACGTCATGTAAAGAAAAACGGAGGGAGTACTTTGACTAACAATTTATTGGAAAAACATGATGTGCTAAATAAAATAATTAAAACATAATGAAATGCGTAGTACGTTCTATGACGAGTTCAGTAACATCTATCTTAACGTGACTCTATATGACTTTTAGTCATTCATGATATAAAAGTTGATGGAAAAGAAATTCTAAGATATCAATGGCATACGTTCTGAGATAGAGGCCGGGAATCATAGATTAATCTGAAGCTCAAAAGCACACGCGTTGTCGCGTAGCTGGTGCACCATACACTGCACCGGCACACCCAAACAAACACATCTAGTTGTTTAAGGAGCAGTCAAACGAACAGGAGATGGAGCAAGAGAGGGAACAGCAAGCTAGCGGACATCTGAAAACATTAACCAATCAACACTAGCTGAGCAGAACTAAGTTCTATATGGTAATATGATACACACATAGGCTGGTAAAAAAACTGCAAAGCCAAAGCCCATGGAGGACAGTTTATTAGCATCATACAAGCAAAGCACCCTCAGCGTGGAGCCAGTGTACGTAGCAATAAACTGCGGCCTAGTGACAAATATTCCCTGACACTCACCGCCAAATTACCCAGCAGGGGCGATTAGATTAACACGGTCCGACGGGTAAGATCAGTCTCAGTGGAGAGTGCCATGAGCATTAAATATCATGTCGCATCAACAATTTTGCTGACATGACAGTGATATTTACGAGAAAAGTGTCATGGGATGAGAGAGGATGTCATTGTGATGACACTCCCCGGCACAGTTCTCAAAGTTTCCAGTCTTACAACCGTGCGATGACACTCTCCACTGAGACTGGGCTAAGACGGTAAGAACGAATCTCAGCGGCTCCAAAAGATCCCGAGACAAAGCACCCCGGACTATTGCCATTGGCCATATGATGCCGTTAAAAAACTCAGAGCAGGGCCAATCCTAGACTGCACACAAGGGTCTGTGATCAAACTGGGTTAATTGATCACCTATCGCGGATGAAGAGATTCCCCATGCGATCTCTGGTCAGAGAAGGAAAGAATCTCCTGCTCCTCCGCCGGCTCCGATTGATTGATCCCCTTGGCCCTTGGGGGCCTGGGGGTGTTTGAACCTTGCTTTGTCCGCCAATGCCGCACGCACGACGCACGCACGCACGCCGGCCGGCCGGCAACATGCTGCCGCGCCGGTGGCATGTGCTTGCGCAGCGGCAGCGCGAATCGCTGCGGCATCCGCGCGGCCGGGGGCGACCGACGACGAGACCACCGGCCGAAACGACTCGCCTCCGGCCCGGTCGCTTTCGGCTGGGGCGCATCGCTTGCGATCGGCCGGTGCGGCCGCCTGACTCGGCGTCGTTATCCCTCGCAGTTTTTTTTTCCACTCGATCACCCTTGTTAAGCTTAGCTAGTGTAGTAGAGAGCTAGAGATCATAGCGATTGGTGAAGATAACAGCGAGCACGTGCGTGGCGGGCTCGTACGTGGCAGAAGAAGAGCCTCAGATCATGGTCATGGCGGGATCGGAGTCACCGCGGCATTCAGCACGGAATTCGACGGCGCGCGGCCGGGGAACGAGGCATGCGCACGATGCTGCTGTCGAGCGACTGCTGCTCCCTCCGTCCACGAAAGAATGCAATTCTAACATTTTGCACGTATACCAATAAACATGTGAAATGACTAATTTACCCCTATGTCAATATCCAATGTTACAAGCATCACTATAAGAAGCTACTAGAAAACACTACAAAATTAGTCTTGTTATAAGTATATCACTATGAGAATCTACTAGAAAACTCTACAAGAGGTTTGTCTTTTCTCTAAAGTTGCATTCGTGGACAAATTTTTAACTCTAAAGTTACATTCTTTTATGGACGCAAGGAGTACTCCGTAGGCCGGTAGCGCTGAAGCTGCAGCGGCATGGCGGGGAGGTGGTCTAGCCTTTATTTATTTGTCCGTACGGACCGCCACGTGACTCCGTGAGAGAAGCAAACAGCAGGCTCGGCGGTTGCCTGCCCAGCCTGCTGGTTCAGTGAAAACCGCGGGAATGATGCTACGGCGCGGTAACTAACTCCTCCCTTTCTGTCCCGTTTCACTTTTGCTCTCTCTCTCTCCTGGTCCTGGACAAAATACGGGCATGTGCGCGCCCCGAACCTATCACGGAGGTCGCTGGTAATTAATTGGGCGGCAGCGATTGGGATTGGCTGCTGCTGCGTCACTGCGTGTATGTACTTGCGGGATGTATGTACCCGGCCGGCCGCGCCGTGCGAGCCGATCATCATCAGATGGGAATAACGGCCTCTCTGGAGCTGTGGGACGTACGAGTACAGCCGTTGGGTACTGTAGAGATTGGCCGTACATGACCATTCAGTCGTTCTCTTTGACAGGGAAAAATGGAGCAACTGACGCTGACGTGCTGCACGCCTGCACCACATTTTGGACGAGCAGTGCAGTCACAGCTTCACTCTTTCATTCGTCCAAACCAGCAGCAGCATTGTTAACAGTACCTTTTTCTTTTTGAGCAACGCATCGTTGACAGTACTTCCTCTTAAAAAGATGGAGGAAAAGCGGCAGCATTTGGGCCTATTATACTAACATTAGAGGCCCACAAAACACCATTTGGGCCGAAGTCCTGTCTGGGTTAGAGCCACATAAATAGCCCAAGCGGCCCATATGGCCCAATTCGGCTGTGCCGTTCCGAGAGGAAAGATGCTCAAGTTCATCTCCAAGGTCGTGGTGGAATACTGCCCGCTGGACCCGTGGAAGGCCGTGGCGGTGGAGCTCCTGGCGCAGTGCAACGGCCGCAAGGCCAAGGACTCCAACCCGGCCTGCTCCGTCGAGCTCCGCCGCCTCCCCGCCCCGCCCTCGTCCGCGGGCCCCGAGCTGCAGGCCGCCGCGGGTCCTCGTGACCTACCTCAACGGCGCCGAGGAGGCCATCGTCGCCGCGGAGGGCGCCACCGCGCAGGGCATCCGGGACCAGATCCTCGCCCGGGGCCGCCTCATCGACACCGAGCAGATGTTCCGCGACGGCGGGGAGAAGTGGCCCGTCGTCATCCCCGAGGAGGAGCTCGGGATGTCGTTCCCTGGCATCAAGGTGCGGCCTTTCTTTCCTTTCGTGCTTTCATTTTCGTTCTGTCAAACACCCTGCGTGCGTGGGTGTTTGCTCCGGCACTGAGATAGTTTGGGTGCTTGTCTAGCAAGGTAACCATTTGTGCAACTTTTTTGCCAGGATTATATTTGCTAGGAGCCTGGGACGTTGTATTTCAGTACTTTGTCGAACTGCTAAATAAGCTGTCGAAAATGCTTGTGTTTGCTTGCTTACAAGATTTTGGTAATTCTGTGGAATCATATCATATAATCTCAGTAGGTTTGATGCCTTTTCTTTTTGAAAGGTTTCATGCTTGTTTACGAGAACACTGTGTATGATGACCTTTGAACCCCAAAAAAAACGCAAACCTATTTGTAGATATTGAAGTCTGACACGAAAATGGTCCACTATAGTTTATCTGATCCAAAGAGTAACTCTGACACGAAAATAGTATGCAGCTATGCAGAAGAACGTTCTTACAGTGTCCTCTACCAGGTGTAAGAGTAGCATCCTAATCCTAACGAGTAATGATGAAAGCATAGTTGTGCTTGTTGGATAAAAGGGCACTGCCCTTTGGTTTTTTGCAGCCAATTCGTCAATATTAAGTGAATGATTATGTATCATTGTATTGTAATGTATCCGTTACTTCATTTATATTTAAAATTGATTAAAATAAAATTTAATTTGTAGTATTACAAAGTTATCATTTTCTAAAGGAATAAAGTCACTGGGGTCAGGATTGCTGCCAATTAGTTGGCACATGATAAGATCTGTATCATTTCTTTAATTGAGCATGCTGTGGCCCTTTCCTATGAAATGGAATGCGTACTGTTTTGATCAAATACACTGTATCTAAACCCAATGAATCCAATTTGTGCTGCTCCTGTAACCAATCTACTCCATCTTGGTACGATAAAACTTCAGTTATACTATCAAAGTCTATTATGTGCCTACTGGACATGGCTCACTTCATGTTCAGATTTTGTTTTGGTAGATGTTTCTTTGTGTTCTCAGGTCTGAGTAATTTATTTTCTATTTTTATTGGCAGCCAAAGAAAGCTGAGGCTAAACCCCAGGCA
This sequence comes from Urochloa ruziziensis, assembly GCA_015476505.1. NCBI lineage: Eukaryota > Viridiplantae > Streptophyta > Magnoliopsida > Poales > Poaceae > Urochloa > Urochloa ruziziensis. The sequence continues at coordinate 50,800,887 of CM027124.1, read as the reverse complement.
TAGTCGCCAAGTCAGAGTTCCTCTTCGACGCAGCATGGTTAACTAAGGGCATTGTACCCCCACAATTTCCTGGCAAAATTTATCTGCCTGGTACCACTTGGATTCTGTGTTTCTAGGTGTCTGTTGGCTAGGTCTGGTTCAAATTTGTTTGTGCCTTGTACTAACATAATACCATTGATGTTCGTTTTGCAACATCGTGTCGACAAAATTTTCTAGAATAAGAAACCCTCTCATTATCCTTGTCTTGAAGTACAAATCGTTGTTGTTGATCTTTTAAGACATACTGATGATTGTGTGTAAAGGGAGCCGATTTTCAACAGGGAGGCACGAGAATCTGTCTGCATGATTGTCAGTGTGCCCAAAGGTTTCCTGGACCTAAAAGATCGCATCAGGTGTAATGATTGGGTCGGGCTGAAGATAAATTTAGCAAAGAGTTCTGTATTCCCAATATGTGAAGGCATTGACTTGACTGAGGTGCTTCAAACCATGCAATGTGAAGTAAGAACCTCGCCAGGGAATTATCTAGGCCTACCTTTAAGCACAAGGAAACTAAGACGAGTCGAGATCCAACCCCTTATTGACAAAGTAGCTGCAAGATTACCAAGCTGGAAAGGACGGCTCCTGAACAAGGCAGGGCGGCTTACCCTGGTAAATTCAGTACTCACTTCTATCCCAGTCTACTTTCTAACCGTGTCCCCCTGAAGAAGTCGGCAATCAAAAAACTCAATAAGATAAGAAGGAGCTTTCTCTGGAAAGGAGTAGAAGAGGCAGGAGGGGGCCATTGCCTAGTTAACTGGACTAAAGCCAGCCTTCCAAAGGAGCTTGGAGGGCTGGGGATCCTGAATTTGGATCTGTTTGGCCGGGCACTACGATTACATTGGCTTTGGTTTGCTTGGACAGATCCTGAAAGACCATGGGTAAGTACTTCACCACCTTGTGATGAGATTGACAGGCAGCTCTTTCGGGCTAGTACATCATTGCAGATAGGGGGATGATAGGAAAGCAAGCTTCTGGCAATGCAGCTGGGCAAATGGTCGAGCACCAAGAGACATTGCACCAAATTTATACAAGTTGGCGTGGAGGAAACACAATTCAGTCAGGGATGATGTGGCTGATCAGAGATGGACGCGTGGGCTCTGGAGGATGACCACAGCTATTGAAATGGCTGAGTTTGTGATCCTTTGGGGAGAAGTGGACAACTCAATTTCACTGATGATTCAGATTCAATTACTTGGAAGTGGACGGCGAATGGCGTATACACGGCCAAGTCAGTTTATAGGGCGCAACTGACGGGAGCATACTCAACTTTCAGGGGAGATTGGCTTTGGAAAGCATTTGCTGAGGGAAAGCATAAATTCTTCACTTGGCTCCTGATCCAGCACAAGATACTAACTGCAGCCAACCTCGCCATCAGGAATTGGCCCTGTAATCAGGTCTGTACCTTGTGTGATCAAGCACCAGAGACTGCTGTGCACTTGTGCTTGGGTTGCTGCTACGCTAGAGAAATTTGGGTCAAGGTTAAACAGTGGACTCGGTTACCAATTTTGTTACCAAGCAATGATGAATTCTCTTTTGAGTGTTGGTGGAATCGAAACCTGCAGCAGGTAACTGGACGGAGGAGGAGGTCCCTGGCTGGCATTCTTATGTACACTGCTTGGCACATTTGGTTTGAGAGAAATAGAAGGGTGTTCAACAGTAGAGCGCTACTTCCTGGGCTAGTTCTTGGACTAATCAAGGAGGATGTGCGGCTTAGACAAGCTGCTTGCGGCACTCCTGAGTTGGAGTTAGCTTAATTTTCCATGTTATCGACTTTATCAAGTGTGTTCTATTGGATTTATGTAATATTGACCTTTATAAGACTCGCTTGCTTCCTCCTTATATGATATAGTAGTGCTCCTGCTCAAATTTCAAAAAAAGAAAAAGATATTGTAGACTGTATTCGAACTGATCAACTGCATTTCACGTAAGGAATGATTGAATTGGACGGTTCATTCGACATAGTTCAAAGAGAGGAAAATTGAACTATGCCTTTCAATAAAGTGGAAAATTGAATCATTGTGTAGATTTCAGGTGCTCTAACTATACTCGTCAGATGAATAAAATGGTAACACGATCGTTTGAGTGAAGTCACATTGTATTAAAAAAAAGCTGTTGTGCACTGATACAAGTTATTTCGCACTGATGCAACAGATCTGATATCCTTGGGACGTTTGAGATATCAACTGCTAGGTGGAATCCATCAATGGTGTTCTTGCAGTATTTGTCATCCTGTTTTTAAATTGTGGTAGTTGCTTGGTATTTTGAATTCGACATGCTCTTAGTATTATTCGTCTCGGCATAATGGAAAAGTATTTTGACACTGTGTTTTTGTCATCGAAAGGCCACAGACGCTCAAATCAAAACCAACTCTTGAATTTGACATCCATCTCTCTGCAAGCACACGTCGATCTGAAACTCTCAAACACTCTCCGTCTCCGGTGCTTTCTGCAATGTGACGGGAAGAAACCATATGGTTCTTGGTTCATAGATAGTTGAACTGAGGCACGATTTCTAGGTGCTGAAGCATTTCATTGCAACTGAGCTGATATCGCTACGGCATTTGATTATTCAAGCTGTGATCAGAGGAGACACTTGGCTGCTTGGCTTGTTTGTTCCAGATCGACCTTTGATGTGCATAGTTGACATGATCGATGAGACGATGACGTCGATTGCTTTGTTGCTTGCAACATAAAGGCATAGAGATTGCTTAGAGTACACCGAATTTATCTTTTTTTTTCCTTCTTTCGGAATTCATTTTTGGATGCTGTAGATACTTGCCAAGGTGATGAATATTAATGCGATGCATGATTGTGTCAAGATGGTCCTAGCATGGCCCAGCTCCACGAAGACCAAGTGGACATATGTTTTTTTTTATTTTTGTTGTAACCCCAAATCTGGAGACCGAGAGTGTTTCTGAGTTTCTGAATGACGGAGATGTGCCGCTGGCTCAAGGACCGGCCCTTTCGATCATCCGTTATTAGAAAGTGAAATCCACTGCCTGTCTTGTCTGCTGTTGGCTACTGATGAGTCTAATAGTCCACATGCCGTATGCAACAGTCTCCTTTTCCGCTCGTGTTTAATTTTTGATCCACAACATTGTATGGGTGTTGGTGTCAACCATAAAAGGGTCCCTAATACTACGGGGATATCACCCCATAAATCCTCACGAACGAACAAAGCCAATCGCCAATTGAGCATCGGCTGCATCAAGCGTGGGCATCTCTCCCGCCCCGCTCGAGGGTACCCGTTCACCGTCGAGGGTACAGGAACTCCGCCTCGCTCGAGGCCTCCCTAGTCGAGGCTCGAGGAACCCCCGATGAACATCTCCGCCTCGCTCGAGGCTACCCCTCGACTACGGGGCCCACGTGCAGGTTTACCGTCCCATGGACAAAGACATTTAATGGCTTTGTCCCACAGCGAGGTGCAGAAGTCAAAAGCTTAATCCCTGTCCACTCCGGGTCATCTCCCCCAACTCCCGTCGCTATGCGGCCTTCTCTGGCACTGTACAGGCGTGCGTGGCACTGTGCGAACATGCCGTCGCTGTTGTACTCTCCTGTGTCGCCTAACCAGACATGAGAAGCCCTCGAAAGAACGGGAGGAAACCCTCGAAAGGCGTACTGTCCATCATCAGAAGCAGCAACGGACAACGCGAGCCCTCGAGACGGGAGGATAGGCCGCATGCGTCATCCACAGAGGTCGCCATGCCGCCTACTGGGACCAAGGACGCTGGACCACTCCACACAGATGAAGGGACGTGCAACTACGACAGCCATGCCCGATGCCACACCGCCCCGTACTAGACCACTGTAGAACGTGTCGTCTCCAATCCGTGTTACTGTCCCTACTTGGGCTATAAAAGGAGGAGGCAGCCCCCTGAGACGGAGACAGAGGAACAACCCACATACTCGCTCACATCCGCGCTCAAACCGCACGCTAAGGGACTTGGAGACCACACCTCCTCTCCCGCATTGTTTGTAGCCCCCTACTACGAGCACCCTCGGTGCAAGTCAATATAGCGCTCACGCGAACTCTGCTGAACGTACGGCTAAGGCCGGAACCAGGATAAACCCTCGTGTCTCTGATTTTTTTGCATCAACCATCGTGAGACGGGACACAACGCACTTTCTGCTGGGTTTGGACCATCGCTGTGGCAGAACCGCTCAAGTTAATCCGGCTTAAGTGCGCTAACCTTCATTGGTCATCACGCAATTAAATCGGAGTAACTTGACAGTCT